>CM054138.1:15897115-15914615 GCA_028751875.1 Rapana venosa | reverse complement strand
GGAAGTCAGCAGGGGCTGACAACATTCCAGCTGAGTTGGTCCAAGCTGGAGGGGAAGCCATGATCAGCGCCCTACAAAGAATCTGCAACAAGATCTGGCAGACAGGAAAATGGCCAACACCATGGACGCAGTCACTCTCATCACCTCCCCAAGAAAGGAAATCACAAAAATTTGCCATAATTACCGCAACAATCAGCCTCATATGTCACCCAAGCAAGGTCATGCTGCAGATAATATTGAATAGACTGAAGCCACAAGCAGAGACCATCATTGCTGAGGAACAAGCAGGTTTCAGAGCAGGGGCAGCACAACAGAACAGATATTCAACCTCAGAATACTATGGACGGTACCTTCAACATCAACAAGACCTTTACCACGTATTTATCGTTTTTAAAGAAGGCATTTGACAGGGTGTGCATGCAGCTTTGTGGGCAACCATGAATTTGTACGCATCAATGCAAACCTGATCAGAGTCATCAAACAGCTGTACAGCGAGGCCACCAGTGCAGTGTACTACAACAAAAACATTGGAGAATGGTTTCGAACAACAGTTGGAGTAAGCAGGGCTGTCAAACTCTCACCCACTCTTTTCAACATCTTCCTTGAGAGAATCAGGGCTGATGCACTGGAACATCATAAAGGGATCATCAGCATTGGTGGCAAACGATCACAACCTCCGCTTCGCAGATGACATTGATGGAATTGCAGGATCAGAAAAAGAGCTTGCCAGCCTAACAGAACACTTGGATAAGGCCTCCAAAACATACGGCATGGAAATCAGTGCAGAGAAGACCAAACTGATGACTAATAACACCAACGGCATTAGCACTGATATCAGGGGTTAATGACCAGAAGCTGGGAAAAAGTTCAAAGCTCAAGTACCTGGGTGCCATTGTATCCGACCAGGGATCCAAGCCAGAAGTAGTATGCAGGACTGCACAGACAATAACAGCTTTGTCAAAACTAAACACCATCTGGAGACAAGAATATCTCACTTATCTCCAAGATCAGACTAATGCGCTCCTTGTCATATCCATATTTCTGTATGCCTGTGAATCATGGACCCTGACTGCAGATTTGGAGAGAAGAGTCAGGCAGTGGAGATGAATGCTTTCGGAGACTCCTTGGCATCTCCTACAAAGACCACATAAGCAACGAAAGCGTGCATAACAGAATCCAGCAAACCATTGGACCCTATGAGAACCTTCTAACGATCGTGAAAAAGCGTAAACTTAAGTGGTATGGGCATGTCACAAGATCCCAAGGAATTACAAAGACAGTTTTGCAAGGCACTGTCCAAGGAGGAAGAAGAAGAGGCAGACCAAGGAAGAGCTGGGAGGACAACATCAGTGAATGGACAGGCCTAGAACTCAACAAAACCCTGAGAAAGGCAGAACAGAGAGAGGAATGGAGGGAACTGGTTGCTGAGTCTTTGAGGGTGCCCCCACGGTCGTCAGACTACGGGACAGATAGATAGATAGATAGATATCGAGGATAATGGAATAAGCACTTGTGTGCTTTTTTACATCTAGTCCCCGTGTGTATGCGGTTTTGTAAATTTTGTCATCTGTTTCCACCGGCACACAATGGCTTACTCTTCCGAAAAGCGGAACAGGATTTAACGTGTGCGCAAGATGTTCTGCATGCGTTCGAACACGGGGCCTCGTTTATAGTCTCATCCGAAGGACTTTGAGATTCAGTTCGAAGTTCAGAACGTGTTCACGTAAAAACAACAACACCCAAACAAACAACCACTGAGAAACATTCTCAAATTAATGCCTGTGGATGCGATGGTATTAGATGGCATCATTTCAGGTTTTTTCGTCTGTTGACCTGGTATCATGGAACGCACATATCCAGCACCCTTAGCTCTGAATCTCCTGATTCATTCATTCCTTCATTTATTTATTCATCTATTCTTTTATATCGAAGATAATGGAATATGCACTCATGTGGTTTTGTTGTTTTGTTTTGTTTTAAAAATCAGGTCCCCTTGTGTATGCGGTTTTGTCAATTTTGTCATCTGTTCCCACTGGCACACAAAAGGTTACAGTAGATACAACGTAATGCAATATAAAACCATGCTTTACATGACAATGCAATGCGATACAATACAATACAAAGACTATGCAATACGATACAATGCAATACAATAGAATATAATGCAACGCAAATCAATATAATTGTATTCAGTATAATACAATACAATGCATAACAATACTCTACAGAGCAATAGAATATAATGCAATGCAACACAACACAATGTAACGCAATACACTGCTATATACAATATGACACACTGCAAAGTAATTCAATTGTATTACAACACAATGCCATGTGATACAAAAACAAGATGACACAAAACGATACAGTTCAACACAATACAATACTGTTCAGTGCATCACAACACTGCACAGCACACAACACAGAACACAAGAAATGCTATATCAATACATCTAACACTTCCACGCAATCCTTGAAACATTAACAGACACCATATAGCTCACTCATTATTTTTAAAAAATCATTTTAGGTTTTTTTTAAAAAAACCAACAACAAACGCCAGTATTCTTCTTCTTCATGGAAAACGCTCAGACAGCAACCATTGTTGTCTATCATGAAGAGCGAAAATGCGTTGCGCTGCCGTTAAGCGCCTGACAAGTCAGATCCAGCACATCCAACTTCGGCCTGAAAAAGCCAGTGTAATAATTCCTGGCTCGTGATATATAATAATGATAATAATAATGTATGGAATTTATATAGCGCTGAATCTTGTAGAGCAACAAATCAAAGCGCTCAGATGACATGATTAAAAAATATATATATCGAGGATAATGGAATACGCACTCAGGTGCTTTTTTTTACATCCAGTCCCTGAGTGTATGCGGTTTTGTAAATTTTGTCATTTGTTCCCACCGGCACACAATGGCCTACTCTTTCGAAAATGGAACAGGATTTAACGTGTGCGCAAGATGTTCTTCCTGCGTTCGCATGATAACTAGACAGCAGGATGATTTCAATCATGGCCTGCAAAGCACTCCAACAAATATACACAGCGATCCTGGCCCTCAATGTCAGGCCTCTGCTATGTGGCTCATTCGTATACTTGTCCATGATTACAAAGCCTTGGATAACGCGAACATACTATTATATCTATCTCCTAAACTTCGCTGTGCCAAGCCTCATAAACTCTGTATTGAATTGCATTTTGTGGTGTTTGTGTGATTCTACGTTCTCTTAAAATGTAATTTGCCATGATTTTTTGGGTCATTGCCTGTATCTATGTGTGAGATATCTTTTTTGTTGCCTGATTTTTTTTTTCGTTCCTCGGCTAGAGCTCCTAGGTTCACAAATGGTGAGATTTTGCGAATATGACCATGGAGGTAGCCGCATTCCAACTTCAGGGATGAAATGTAAACATGACACCAGCGTGACGTGAATGCGTTTTTAAAGTTCTGTCATGCATTCCTACCAGCAGGGCATGACATACTCATCCAAAATGTGGAACAGGTTTCTAAAGTATGTTTCAGGTGATCTGTATATATTTGCACATGATACCTCGGTTTATAGTCTCATCCAAAGGACGTTTGTTGCCTGATATATGCTCTAAGTCTGTTGTGCTGTTCAAGTTTATCATTGTCATTTGGAGCATCCCCTGTGGGACTCCCGGGGTATGCTTACAAAGCGAGCATTGCAAGAATAGGATCCCTGCCCTCCAACCAGGCATGTCGTAAGAGGCGACTAAGGTGGAACCCTTCCTCCAGGTTGGGGGTTGGGCACAGGGCTAACAACCCTGTCCCGTAAAAGAAGAGAAGTTACGGAAAAAGCAACAGAGAAAATTTCTACTTTTGCGTGCGAAGGACCTCGTATGAATGCTGATGGCCAAAGCCGAGAGGAAGGAGATTAAGGCCATGCAGCACTCTTGGGGATCAGTGACTAGGTTGGCCCAGGATAGACAGGAGTGGAAGCGCTTTGTTGCTGCCCTACACACCACTGGGTGTAATGGTTAATGATGATGATGATTTGGAGCATAAATTCACGTTCAAACAAAGCAGCCTCTCCCCTCTCCTCTAGCTCTCTTCCCCACACACAGCACGCCTCTTATAAACACTGATGACTGCCAGCATGTGAACGGCTTATTTATTTATTTACTAGTGTACCCCTATAGCCAACAGTGACAAGTTGGACCGTGTAGAGGGAGTACTTTTTTGGAGTACCCGAGAGAACTGTTGGAGACAGAAAGGATGGGTGTGGAGGGGAAGGGTATTATGTGAGTGGTGGTGGAAGTGCAGGAAGAGGGAGGTAGGGATGGTGTGTGGAGTAGGATAGTAGGGGTGGTGGCCGCTACATGTGCATGTCCACAAAGCACAAAATACAATACAACACTGTAAAGGATATACAAGTGATTATAAGTGGGACAGAGCGGTTGCAAAGGTGAAGTGGGACGCATGACAGTGCAGCATAGGCCATGATTCGGCACAATACAAAGCAACATAACGAGTGCTGCATGTACATACCCACAAAGCAATCCAATATAGCACCACACACCACACCACGCCACGCCACACCATACCACACCACACCACACCACACCATGCCACACCACACCACACCACACCATACCATGCGTCACCACACCACACCACACCATGCCACACCACACCATACCATGCGTCACCACACCACACCACACCATGCCACAACCACACCACACCATGCGTCACCACACCACACCACACCATGCCACACCACACCATACCATGCGTCACCACAACCACACCACACCATGCCACACCACACCACACCACATCATGCCATGCGTCACCACACCACACCACACCATGCCACACAACACCACACCACACCACACCACACCACACCATACCATGCGTCACCACCACACCACACCACACCATGCCACACCACACCACACCACACCACGCCACACCACACCACACCATGCCCACACCACGCTACACCATGCCACACCATACCATGCGTCACCACACCACACCACACCCACACCATGCCACACCACACCATGCCACACACACCCACACCACACCACGCTACGCCACACCACACCATGCCACACCACACCATGCCACACCACGCCACACCACACCACACCATGCCACACCACACCATGCCACACCACACCACACCACACCACATCCATGCCACACCACACCATGCCACGCCACACAACACACACACCATGCCACACAACACCACACCAGACCACACCATGCACACACCACACCACACCACACCACACCATGCCACACCACACCACACCACACCACGCCACACCATGCCACACCACACCACACCATGCCACACCACACCATACCACACCACAACACACACCACACCACCACACCACACTACACCACACCATGCCATAACAAAACAAAACAAACACTTCATCAATAATGCTAACACATCCACCTTACAATTGCAGCAGCAACAACAACAACAACAACAATCCAAAAGTCCTTGAAACACAGACAACACAGGGTTCCCTCATTGCTAAACAAAATCATTACATAACAAGCCAGTAGGCTATAACAAGCAACAACATGTCTACCTCCTGACATATATGACTGATAATTAGTCTAGGGGCTGATATGGATCATAGCTAATTATCACCAAGCCCCCAACAAAGTGCACATGATAATTATTTCTATCTTCAAGTAACTATACATTATGCCAAGCATCCTAACCAACTGCACATGATGTGTTTGTGGGAGGTATGCTCATTTTTAAAAAAAAGTGTTTTTTTTCCCCCGAGGATAATGGAATAAGCATTCATGTGCTTTTTTCATCCAGTCCACGTGTTTATGCAGTTTTGTAAATGTTGTCATCCGTTCTTCCCACCAGCACACAATGGCCTACTCTTCCAAAAAGCGTAACGGGGTTTTAACATGTGCGCAAGATGTTCTGCGTGCATTCCCATTAGAAGTAGGGAGGTATAAACATTAGAGGGCTGGATAAAAAAAAAAAAAAAGTCATTGTACTTCATCTACTACCCTCTGTAAATAAAATTTCCTGTTTTCTGTTTCTCCTATCCCCAAAGTCAGAATGCGGCTACCTTAAAGGTGGGCAAAAATTGCATATGCTAAAATCTCATCATTGGGGGGGGGGGGGGGGGGACCTGGGGGCTCTAGGTTAGGAACAGTGGCAAAAAGTGTTCTAAAATGTTCATTTTTTCTATGATTTTTCGTCATCACATGTATGTGTTACATATGTTTTCTGTTGTCTGTGTTCTCCTAAATGCAATTTTCCATGATTGTTACATAATTATTTTGTCTGTTGCCTGGGCATGATTATAAGCTCTCAGGTAGTTGATGCTCAGTGTCTCTGCTTTGTGTTGTTCAAGTTTATCATTGTGTATTTTTGGGGAGAAAAAAATCCATGTTAAAACAAATCATTCTCTCCTCTCTTCCCCATACACACCACACCTCTTACAGGCGCTGGTGACTGTCAGCATGTACAGGGATTATAAATTTATCAGTCTGAGGTATATATGGCAAACAGTGAAGAGTGGAGTGGTGGGTGTGCTTGTTGAGCACTGGAGAGGACTATTGGAGAGAGGAAGGGTGTGGTGGAGGGAAGGGGTGTGAGTGGTAGTGGAGGTGAAGGAAGGGAAGAGTGAGAGGGATGGAGGGGTGGGTGGGTAAGTGCATTCTTCTGGATGAAAAATCTGATGCGACTGTAATTATAAACAATATACTGCACTATTGTTGCAAAACAATGCAATACCCACACTGACTACTGCACGTGTATACATGCCTGCAAATCAATACAATCCAAATTCAATACCATACATACAATACCACCCTGCCCCCCCCCACCCCCCCCCCCCACTCCCACACAAACAACACACAGCCATATAGCACAACAAACAAAAAACACAAAACCAATGCCAGATCGTAAATGATAGATCACAGAATATTCTCCGCAACAGCATGCATTACGCCCAACAAGTAAATGCGTGTTTACAACAACAATCATACAGTACATGCACACCACAACCAAAACACACCACACCACAACGGAATAAATGCAGCATATCAAGTTAAATACTAGTACAACATCCACACAGCTACAACAACAAAATAAACTGCCGGTTATTTAAACACTGACAGTGACAGCACATGGCGCACTCATTACAACAATGTTGTAAAACACCATTAACAACCAACAAGCCAAGCCTGTAGTATAACAGCACTAATAATTGGATCAAAAGTTAAGGGGAACGGGAGGGGTGTGGTTAGAGCAATGAGCTAGCGATCTGATGGCGGGGGTTTGAACTGCCATTGAGGCACCTGTTCAAAGGAATCCCCCCCCCCCCCCCCCCCCCCGCCACCACCACCCCTGGAGTTAACATGGCTTCTGACTCCATTCACCTGAAAGTCTTTCGGATGAGACTATAAACCGAGGTTTTGTGTGCAAGCGCGTGCAAAACATCTTGCGTGCAAGTTAAAAACCCATTTCTGTTGGGGTTTTTTTATATAGAAGAGTGGGCCATTTGCATGACGGCTTTTGCGTCCCTTTTGAAGTCAGAATGCGGCTACCTTAATGGTGGGTAGACGGTCATATAGAATTATGCAAAATCTCACTAGTGGGTAAACCTCGGAGCTTTAGCCGAGGAACGAAATTTTTAAAAATTATTTATTTTTTTTAAAAGAGAGAAAGTTGATGTAAGACAGTGCTGGAACTTGTCAACACAGGGACTATTCCTATATAAAATTCTGGTATGCCCACTCAAGTATTTACCTATCTCGGAATATGCACTATGCCCTCTCTCTGTCTGTCTCCATCTGTCTCTCTCTCTGTGTCTGTCTGTCTCTTATTTATTTATTTATTCTTTTATATCGAGGATAATGGAATAAGCACTCGTGTGCTTTTTTACATCCAGTCCCCGTGTGTATGCGGTTTTGTAAATTTTGTCATGTTTCCACCGGCACACAATGGCCTACTACTCTTTCGAAAAGCAGACAGGATTTTACGTGTGCTCAAGATGTTCTGCGTACGTTCGCACACGGGGCCAGTGTGTGTGTGTGTGTGTGTGTGTGTGTGTGTGTGTGTGTGTGTGCTAAGCTCCCATGAACATTTATGACTGCAAGCCGTACATGTACAAATCATTTATTATCAACCACCCATGGCAAACAGTTACCAGTCCGGCGATCATACTTAAGTACCAGAGAGGAATGTTGTTAGTAAAGAGGGGTGAGGGTGAGGGTAGGGTGGGGGGGGGGGGGGGGGTGGGAGGTGAGGAGAGGGAACAGCAGGGGAGAGGAAGTGAGGTGGGGGGTAAGGGGGTAGGGGGGGGGGGGGGGGGAGAGACAGGAAAAAGGGGAGTAACAAGGAAGGCAATTAGATACCTAGTCAGCTCACGAAGGTGTCTGTAATATCTATACAGTAAACCCAACAATTTAATGCACAAGATGTCCTGCGTGCGATCACACTCTGGTTTTGATCTCCTCTGCCAATTATCTTATCTACTTTTCAATCCCCAAGTGGGGATGCTGGGGAGAAGGGCTGGGGGATTGCTGTCTGAGTAAATAATAATATCAATATTAATAATATCTGGAATTTATATAGCGCGGAATATTGTAAAACAAACAAAATCGAAGCGCTACATACCCAAAACCATCTGGAAATTCCGTGCAAGGAATTCCTCCTGTTTCTATCCCTCTCTTTGCTTCTACCTTGTTCCTTTTCTTCCCGTCACCTCTTTTCGTGTCTATTTTTTTTCTGTCTTCTTCGTCAATTCTCCTGTCTTTTTTCCCATAAAGACTTACAAAGATAACAATTCTCTCCCACGACGAAGTGGGGTGCACTGGGCCTGACTTGTCAGGCGCTTAAGGGCAGCACAACGTGTTTGACAGACATTTAATAGTCGCTGTCTGAGCGTTCGATGATAAAGAAGAAGAATCTACTTTGAATGAAGAAAGTGCGATCTCTTCACTGGTTGCCTGTCTCACAAAGACTGGAGTATAAAATCAATACCCTCTGTTTCAAATGTCTCCACAAATCTGCACCCTCTTATCTCTGTAACTGTCTTCACCTGTACACTCCATCCCGTTCCCTTCGTTCAGCCGCAGATACTTTGTGCTTTCGAACACCCGGATTCAAACAAACCACTGTTGGCCGTCGCTCCTTCTCTGTTTCTGGTCCATCCACCTGGAATGACCTCCCTCTTTCACTTCGTCAAAAGCCTTCACTTGATTCCTTCAAATCCAGCCTCAAAACACACTTATTTCCTACCTGAGACTTTCCCCCCACATATCTGTCCCTAATTTTCAACAGCATCTTTCACCTTCTAAGTGTTTTTCCGTGTGTGTGTGTGTGTGTGTGTGTATGTGTGTGTGTGTGTGTGCGTGCGTGCGTGTGTGTGTGCGTGCGTGCGTGCGTGCGTGTGTGTGTGTGTGCGTGCGTGTGCGTGCGTAGTGCGCGCGCATGGATTTGAAATTTGTTGCTCATTATGTTTAAGGAGAGTTGCATGCCTGTAAATGATTGAGTGCAAGCGCTTCGATTTGTTTGGTTTTTTTACAAGATTCAGCGCTATATAAATTCCATATATTATTATTATTATTATTATTTCTTGTAGAGTGGAGTTCAGCAATGCTGGGAGCCCAGTGACTGGCATTTTGAAAATCAACACACAAGAAAACAGAAGAAAAAACCTTTACACACTGCTGGGAAGAGTGTACTTGTCTCTGAGAGAGAGAGAGAGAGAAGAGAGAGAGAGAGAGAGAGAGAGAGAGAGAGAGAGAGAGAGAGAGAGAGAGAGACAGACAGACAGAGAGAGAGAGAGAGAGAGAGAGAGAGAAGAGAGAAGAGAGAGAGAGAGACAAAGAGAGAGACAGAGAGAGAGAGACAGAGAGAGAGAGTGAGAGAGAGAGAGTGACTGTACTATTCCACCACCCACACCCCCTTAAACATTTATGACCATGAGCTTGTACCATGGATTATTTATCAGTCAAACACTATTGTAAGCAGTATGCATTAGACAGGGGTACTTACTTACCCAAGGGCGAGGAATCTTGGAAAGTAGAGAGTGTATATGGAGGAGATGTGGTATATGGGGTGGGAAGGGGTTAGGGGGAAGGGGAAGTGAAATGTGGAGGGAGGTGTGAAGGGTCTGGAAGGATGGTTGTGGGCAGATAGCCAGCCCAGTGTGTGTGTGTGTGTGTGTGTGTGTACGTGTGTGTGTGTGTGCATGTGCACACGAATGTGCATGTATGTACATGCGCACTTGCTGTGTGCATGTGTGTAATAATGAGGAAAGGAGGAAGAAGAAGAAGAGGGAGAGAGAGAGAGATATAGAGAGACAGATAGAGAGAGAGAGAGAGAGAGAGTGAGAGTAAAAACCGAGGTCCCATGTGCGAATGCACCTAGAACAACTTGTGTACATGTTAAAACCAGTTCCACCTTTTGGAAGAGTAGGTCATTTGTGCCAGTGGGAACGAACAGATAATAATAATAATGTATGGAATTTATATAGCGCTGAATCTTGTAAAGCAACAAATCAAAGCGCTCAGATTTTATTTCATACCACTTTAAGTCACGGCAGATTTCTCCCCGTGAAATTCGGGCTGCTCTCCCCGGGGAGAGCGGGAGAACGCGTCGCCACTTAGCGCTGCGCCACCCTTTCACCCTTTTTTTTTTTCTGCAGCTGTATTTGTTTCCCTATCAGAGTGGCTTTTTTCTAAGAATTTTGCCAGGGACAACTCTCTTGTTGCCGTGGGTTTTTTTACGTGCGCTAAATAATTACGTGTAACACATTTACAAAACTGCATGCACATGGGAACTGGATGTAAAAAAAAAAAAAAGCCGAACCAGCCGCCATGGCGCAGTGGTTAGCGCCTTGGGTTACGGACTGGAAGGTCGCGGGTTCGATTCCCATAAGAGTCATAGGGATTTTTCGGACTCCGGCCGGCTCCTACCCAGAGTGAGTGTGCCGTGGGCTCAGTGGGAAGAATGGGACCACACAGTCGAGCTTCATCCACTTAACGGATGCGAGTTTGAGAGTGTTGCTCAAATTACCTGACCAACACTGCAGGTGTTTGTATCTCTCGGGCCCGGTTGATGCCGGGATATATTATGATAGTAAGCGTAGAGTACAACCCTGTCAAGTAGTCTCAAAGCATATGCACTTCCACAGCAGCATAATTACATCATCCTCATTGTCATTGATCATCATGCAATTAAAAAAATTGCCTCTGATTCGGTGGTCCCAGTTTCTCTGGTCTCATGGTGACCTCAGATTCGGTTTGCCCATACACTTCTGTTCCTGTGGTGAGTTTGTGTCAAAGCCTTTGGAGTTGGAGGTTCGCGGGGGACGGTCGTTGGAGGGACGTTATGGTGGTTGCCACCTCGGGTGGGCAACTCACTGTCTGGCTCTGAGACTGAGCTAATACTGTCGTTAGTAGGGGGCTTAGTAGGTAGTGTCCTGTTAGCTCAGAACAGGCACCACTGAACACCACCAAAGTGACCCAGCAGCAGTGCAGGGCCCCTCTGGCTGGTGGCCCCACGGCGGCCTGATAGTGATTGGCTCCCTGTGGACCTCCGACTCTGAGGATGAGACATAACAAATCTGGGTATGGCTGTGGCGGGGAGATTGGAATGAGCGGCAGGACGGGGGACGTCACAGAAGATGAGGCAGCAAAAAAAAAAAAAAAAAAGCCACATGAAAGCTTATTCCATTATCCTCAAAATAACAGAATAAAATAAAAGCAAGCAAGCACACACACACACACACACACACCACACACACACACACACACACACACACACACACATACTCACACACAGCAAAATTTAGAAAAAAACCCACATCAACATGCTTTAACGATTTTGTTTATTTGTAAAACTTGTACACCCAACAACACCATTCACATTCCAGTTTGCATTTTGTGAGAATCCATGACCCCCCCCCCCCAAAAAAAAAAAAATCATGAAAATAAAACCAACCGATACAAAAATGACAGCACCAAACTTTTAACCTGAACATTTCATATACTCTACTGCATATTCTGCAAGACACTTTTTGAGTATTCACACTCAACTTTAGATGACACAGAAATGATATATGGGAGATAAAAACTGTCATACGCTCTCATGAGTATCATGCATCCACATGCTCAAAACAAAGGGAGTAAGGGGCAAAAATCAATGTCTTCCATCCAAAATTCAATCCAAAAACAACAAAAAAATTCATGATATTCCTCTCATGAAAGTAAGCACAGAAAATGATGTTTACTGCCCCCCCTCCCCCAACTAACCAAAGTAACCTCCAGCACCCTCCTCCCCCCTCCCCACTCCCTTCCCCCCCCCCCTTCCCACAAAAACTACCAAAAGAACAAACATTTTTTTTAGTCTCAAGAAAAGAAACTAAAGTGATAGACATTTTTTTCAACATGATCCAAAGTTTTGAAAAAAAGGATGATATTCTTCAGAGTCAAGTGACATCAACTTTGGTCAGTGATTCACAACAATAAACAAAAATGTATGTACACTATACACTGACAACGAGACAAATAAACAGAAGGAAATGAACACACAATGCCTGCCCACACGCTCACACACACACACACACACTGCTTACACAATGTACCTTCTGGAAATAAAAGTTTGACTTTGACTTTGATTCCACACACACACACACACACTGCTAATACAATGTACCATCTGCAAATAAAAGTTTGACTTTGACTTTGACTTTCACACACACATTTTTTTTCAATTTCTTTTTTCAGATCTGGAAGAAAAAAAAAGAGAACATTTCTCCTGTCCAGCAACACAACAATAACACCAAACCTAAAAATAAAAAATAAAAAGCATTCTGCGGAACTTTCACAACATCCAAAACAACAACAACACATCAGATGCTGGAGTTCAGGAAAATGTTATACTGCCAGCAAAACCCCACAAACCACATTCACAACACTGCCATCCTTATCAAATTTCACAGACAAAAAAAAAAAAGACTTAATCAATCGGATCTTCTGAGAATCCTGGATTCACCTGAAAACACACGCACGCTCATGTACGCACGCTCGCACCCATGCACACACAGGACTGCTAATAGGCAAAAGAGGCTAGGAAACAAGCAAACAAACAGATGACAATTTGTTCTCTGCCTTATTCCAGGTCCCCAGACATCAGAATGGACTCCTGCCAGGTTCAACCAGCCCATGACACACACTGCCCCCAAAATGCAGAGCAGTGCAAGAAGAACACCTCCTTCAGGGGTTAAGGGAAATGTCACATCAGGTCAAGTCAAATCAAGCCCATCCAAGTCAAGTCCAGCTAAGTCAAGTCAAGTCCAGCACAGTCATGTTATGCGAAGTCAAGACAGGTCCAGTCCATTCAAGCCATTTCAAGTCAAGTGCAGCCAAATAATGTCAAGTCAAGTTAAGTCAGTCCATCCAAATTAAGCCAAGTCCAGCCAAATTAAGTCCAGACAAATTAAGCCAAGTCCAGCCACATCAAGTCAAGTCCAGCCAAATTAAGTCAAGTCCAGCCAAATCAAGCAAGTCAAATCAAGTCAAGTCAAGTCAAATCAATTCAAGTCATGTCAAGTCCAGCTCAGCAAAATCAAGTCAAGTCAAGTCAAGTCAAGTCAACCCAAGTCAAGTCATGCCGAGTCAAGTCCAGTGTAGTCCAGTCAGAAAGCAGACAGCAGACAGATAGAGATACAGAGAGAGATAGAGGCAGAGAGAGAGAGAGAGAGAGAGAGAGAGAAGAGAGAGAGAGAGAGAGAGAGAGAGAGAGAGAGAGAGGCAGGCAGGCAGGCAGGTAGGTAGGCAGGTGATGGATCAGACGTATTGCATTTTGCTCTCTATCTTTTTCTGGGTCTCCTCTGACTGCAGCTGTTCCAGCGTCAGCAGCGACAGCCCTAGCTGGTCTCTCTGCACACAGCATCGTCGTCATCATCATCATCGTCGTCGTCGTCGTCGTCGTCATCATCATCATCATCATCATCATCATCATCATCATCATCATCGTTATTGTTACTGTCATCATCATGAGTGTTGTTATCGACATGATTATTTTTTTATCTGCATCATCATTACTGCTATAGTGACAATCCCAGCCGGTCTCTCTGCACACATCATCGTCGTCATCATCATCATCATCATCATCATCGTTATTGTTATTGTTCATCATCATAGATGATGTTGTCATTATCATCATTATCCTAATGATTACTGATTATTATGACAGCCCCAGCTGGTCTCTCTCCACACATCATCATCGTCATCATCATTGTTATTGTTATTGTTCATCATCATAGCTGTTGTTATCTTTATCACCATTATCGCCGTTATCATCACAATTACTGACACCTTCATCATCATTGCTGTTGTTATTGTCATCATCATAGCTGTTGTTATCTTCATCACCATTATCGCCGTTATCATCATGATTACTGGCACCGTCATCATCAATACTAAAGTTATTATTGATAATTGTGACAGCGCCAGCTGGTCTTTCTGTACACATCACTGTCATCATCATTGAAATTATCATCATTATGACAGCCGTTATCATCACAGTTATCATCACGGTTATTTTCATCTTCATTATCAGTACCGCTATAGTGGCAATCCCAGTTGGTCGCCCAGCTGTTATTGCCATGATATCATCACGATTACTGACACCTTCATCATCATTGTTATTGTTATTGTCATCATCACAGCTGTTGTTATCTTCATCACCATTATCGCTGTTATCATCATGATTACTGGCACCTCCATCATCAATACTAAAGTTATTATTGATAATTGTGACAATTGTGGTCTCTCTGCACACATCATTGTCCTCATCATCGTTGTTATTGTCATCATCACAATTGTTGTTATCATCATAGTTGTTTTTCATCTGTATCATTATTACTGCAATAGTGATAATCACAGCTGGTCACTCTGCACGCATCGTCATCATTGAAATTGTTATTGTAATGATTATTGACGTTACTGATATTGTTATTATCAAGATTTCTGACATCTTCATCATCATTACCCCAGTAGTGACAACCCCAGTTGGTCTTTCTGTATATATGTGGTTATTGTTATTGTTATCAGTCTCGTCATTGTCATCTTCATCATCACAATAATGGTTCTCATTATAACTTTTGTCACCACCGCTGCTGCCACCACCACCACCACAACCATCATCGCTTCATCATAACTATTGCCTTGTTAAGATGATGATGATGGTGGTAACTTTACTACTACTTCTTCTACATGTTGAGACCTGTTCATGGGGACGGGATAGCCTGGCGGTTAGAGTGATGCACTTGTGATCTGCTGACCCGGGTTCAAATCTCATTCAGGAGGATTTCTCCCCTGGAGTTTACATTGTTGCCAACTCCACTCCCCCCAAAAGTCCTTCAGATGAGACTATAAACCAAGACCCTGTGTACGGATGCACGCAGAACATCTTGCGCACGCGTTATAACCCATTCCGCGTTTTGGAAGAGTAGGCCATTGCATGCTGGTGGGAATGGATGACAACATTTTAAAAAACGCATACACATGGGGACTGGATGTAATAAAGCACATGCATGCTTATTCCATTATCCTTGAAATAAAAGAATAAATAAATAAAGTCCCTTTGAGTATAATTATATACACACAAATATGTTCTTTCGAGCCAGAAGGCCCATAGAGCCGGAGCTTATCCCGGTTCTGTAGCGTTAAGCGAACTGATGGTTTTTCACCACCCCTGTGACAGGATGCTAGGCTGTCGCCAGATACTTCCCCAGCAGAGCTGGTACCCACTTGTACACCTGGGCGGAGTGAGGAAAATAGGAGTAAAGTGCCTTTCCCAAGGACACAACACCGAGCTGAGCGGGGATCGAACCCGCGACCTCTGGGTCACAAGTTGACCGCCTAAACCACTCGACCACGGTGCCTCCTATATACACACAAGGGAAAGATCTTTTGGTAGCAATGGTGAGTTACAGAGACACAAACAGACCCAGCATGCACCTGTATTTGAAGAAAGATAGACTTTGTCAAGGTTTTTATAAAAAAAATTATTCTTTTATTTCAAGGATAATGGAATAATAAAGCACTCATGTGCTTTTTTACATACAGTCCCTGTGTGTACGCAGTATTATAAATTTTATCATCCATTCCCACACGGCCTTTTCTTCTGAAAAGTGGAACAGGTTTTAATGTGTGTGCAAGATGTTCTGCATGTGTTTGCTTGCACACAGGACTTCAGTTTATAGTCTCATCCAATGACCCCTCAGAAAGAAAAGGACAGAAGAACAGAGAAGAGGACAGGAGAGGAGAAGAAAAGAGAAGAAGAAAAAGAGAAGAAAAAGGGAAAAGAGAAAAGAAGAGAAGAGAAGAGAAGAGAAGAGAAGAAAAGAGAAGAGAAAAAAGGAAGAGAAGAGAAGAGAAGAGAAAAGAGAAGAGAGGAGAGAAGAAAAGAGAAGAGAAGAAAAGAGAAGAGAAAAGAGAAGAGAAGAAAAAGAGAAGAGAAGAAAAAGAAAAGAGAAGAAAAGAGAAGAGAACAGAAAGAAGAAAAGAGAAGACAAAAGAAGAGAAGAAGAGGAGAAGAGAAGAGAAAAGAAAAGAGAAGAGAAGAGAAGAAAAGAGAAGAAAGAGAAGAGAAAAGAAGAGAGAGAAAAGAAGAAGAAGAAAGAGAAGAAGGAAGAGAGAAGAGAAGAAAGAAAAGAGAAGAGAAAGAAGAGAGAAGAAAAAGAAGAAGAAAGAAGAAGAGAAGAGAAGAGAAAGAAGAAAAGAAGAGAAGAAAAAGAGAAGAGAAGAGAAGAGAGAAGAGAAGAGAAGAGAAGAGAGAGAAGAAAAAGAGAGAAAGAAGAAAGAGAGAAAAGAGAAGAGAAGAAAGAAAAGAAGAAAAAGAGAAGAGAAAGAGAGGAGAAGAGGAAGAGAAGAAAAGAGAAGAGAAAAGAAAAGAAGAGAAAGAGAAGAGAAGAGAAGAGAAGAAAAAAAGAAGAGAAGAAGAGAAGAAGAAAAGAAAAAGAAAAGAAAGAGAAGAAAAAAGAGAAGAGAAAAGAAGAGAAGAGAAGAGAAAAAGAAGAGAAGAGAAGAAAAGACAAGCAAAGAGAAGAGAAGAGAAAGAAGAGAAGAAAAGAGAAGAGACAAGAACAGAGGAGAAGAGAAGCGCAGAGCAGAAGCCCCCTACCCTATTGAAGGGCTGGGCCATTTTGCGCAGGAAGTGTTTGGAGATCTGCACGGCCTCATCAATGGACAGGTTGCACAGGTTGTCCGTCAGGTGCTCCTGGATCCAGCGTGGGATCTTCCCTCGCTTGTCCGCCCGCGAAAACCTCTGAAAAAAACATGCACAGGTGAAAATCAGTCATGATTTTATCACCATAATAATGGCCGAGGCCAAAAGCTTTGTGAGTTAGTGATGTAAAGAGATTCAGCGCTATATAAATTCCATACATTATTATTATTATTATTATTATCATTATTAAAGCTACATGTTAAGGTCTATATCAAAATGA
>CM054138.1:15802115-15892115 GCA_028751875.1 Rapana venosa | reverse complement strand
GCAGCTATCTTCATGGAGGGCAAAACTGTCACATGAAAGCAGCTACCTTCATGGAGGGCAAAAAAGGTCACATACATTAAGTCTCACCATTGGCGAACCTCAGAGCTCTAGCCAAGGAACGAAAAAAGAGAATGTTGATAAACTGTATCTGTCTTATAACAACATGATTACACAGTCACCATTCTGTTTTATTCTCCCTGTGCGTATCTACGGCTGCCAAACGTGATCTTTCACCATGAGCAAAGCAGAACAGTTACAAATAATAATAATAATAATAATAATGATAACAATAATGTATGGAATTTATATAGCGCTGAATCTTGTAAAGCAACAAATCAAAGCGCTCAGATGACCTTTTTTGCTGTTGTTGTTGTTGAGGATAATGGAATAAGAACTCATGTGCTTTTTTACATCCAGTCCCCGTGTGTATGCGGTTTTGTAAATTTTGTCATCTGTTCCCACCGGCACACAATGGCCTACTCTTTCGAAAAGCGGAACAGGATTTAATGTGTGCGCAAGATGTTCTGCATGCGTTCGCACACTGGGCCTCGGTTTATAGTCTCATCCAAAGGACTATTACACAACAAACCATGAAGATAAAATGCTGAAACATGCTGAATGAATGTGCTGGGCCTGACTTGTCAGGCGCTTAATGGCAGCGCAACACATTTCCACGCTATAGTAATAGTTGCTGTCTGAGTGTTTGATGAAGAAGAAAAAGACAAAATGCTGAATATCAATCTACAAGACAGAACTTCATGCCAGGACTAGATCTGAAAAAAAAACAAGGCTAACAGCTGTCCTGAAGTTCTCGCTTGAACATGAATGGAAGAAGGCAGGTCCCGTCGCAAGATGAGAGGACAATACGTGCACAAAAATGTGTGTTGAAGAGCAGACAAAAAAACTGTTACAGAACCCCTGGCAGACTGGCAAATTGGGGGGTGTGACATGGCACAGAGTGGCACAAGACTGGCACCAATGGAGGGCATCTGCACAGGGCTAGATTCTGCAGTGAATGGACAACGCCTTGATGCTAAGCACTATTTTATAAATCAATGTGGCCACGTAATACTTACGCGATTATAATGCTAAAAAATGAGACAAAAACCAAACTATGCATCTTACAGACTGGCAGACACAATCACACTCACTTACACTATACACACACACACACACCCCTTATGCACACGCACACACTTATGCACACACACATACACGCATGCACGCACCCACACACACACTGGGGGATGGGATAGCCTGGTGGTTGCAGTGATGTATTTGTGATCTGCTGACCTAGGTTCAATTTTCGTTTGAGAGGATTTTTCCTCTGGAGTTAACTTCAGTGCCGACTCCACTACCCCCAAAAGTCATGCGGATGAGACTATAAACCGAAGGTCCCGTGTGCGTACACACACAGAACATCTTGTGCACATGTTAAAACCCATTCCGCTTTTCCGAAGAGTAGGCCATTGTGTGCTGGTGGGAACGGATGACAACATTTACAAAACTGCATACACACCGGGACTGGATGAAAAAAAGCACATGAGTGCTTATTCCATTATCCTCGAAATAAAAAAATTTTAAAAATCCAACCCCCCCCCCCACACACACACACCAGAAACACACTCAGTACAGACAAAAGTCTCACCAAAGTCAATCCCTTCAGACACTTTGCCTCTGGCCACTGACAGCAGTACTGCCCCTCGTCCATTCTCACATGCCTGGTGAAAATATACATCGCCATCATTATCATCATCATCATCATCATCACCATCACCATGCTACTGTTGCTACTGTTTCTGCTCCTCCTCCTCTTCCTTGCACTACTGATGATGATGATGATGATGATGACAGTAATAATAATCATAATAATGAGCATTTCTTGCAATTGTACCCAAGTCCTGAGTGCTGTGAGTATTTACTAAATGATGTATTAACAAAATGTGCATTGCATACACTTGCACATCTCTCTCTCTCTCTCTCTCTCTCAAAGTCCTTCAGATGAGACTATAAACCGAGGCCCCGTGTTCGAACGCATGAAGAACATCTTGCGCACACATTAAATCCTGTTCTGCTTTTCGGAAGAGTAGGCCATTGTGTGCCGGTGGAAACAGATGACAAAATTTACAAAACCGCATACACACGGGGACTGGATGTAAAAAAGCACACAAGTGCTTATTCCATTATCCTCGAATAAAAGAATAATAATTAAAAAATCACTCCACACACACACACACACACCATGCACACGTCTTTGGATGAGACAAAAGTAACAAAGATCCCATGTTGACTGCATGGAGAACAATCTTGCACACATGTTACAAACATCTTCCCTTTTTGGAATGAGTTATTGCCATTGTGATGTCGTTGAATGAGTGACAAATTACAAAACTTGCATACAATGGGACTGGATGTGATAAAAAAGCACAAGTGTCTATATCCATTATCCTAGCAAAAACGATGAGAAAAATAATATCACACACACACAACAAAACTACACATTCCTTCCTAAATCCATCTACTCACAGATAGGCCAGTTATGGCTCTGTGATAGGATAGTGACATGAATCATTTAAGTTGATCTTCCTGAAATTCGTTTGAGAGCATTTTGAATCATCATTCAAAAACTGCTCCCATGAAAGGTTATTCCATCCAGAAAAGAAAAAATATGACATTATAAGCATATGCTAATGACATGTTCATTATCAATGACAATAAAGATTGGATGATGAACTATGTATAATTTACAACCACCATGAAGTTAATAATACCGATGACAACAACAATAATGACAATAGTGATGATATCAATGAAATTATTGATGATGGTCATGGCACCGCCAAAGACAATGTTTATTGATATTAATGATAACATTGATGATGAGAGATGATGATGATGATAACACAAATGACAGTATTGATGATATTGATGATGACGATGATAACAATATTTTCTTTTTTTCCTTAAAAAATTTTCTTTTTAAAAAGTAGACTCTGGTGTCAGTGCAGCCAGGTTACCTTCTGGTAGTTGAGGAGGGCCAGTGAGGTTTCTGCAGCATCCTGGGTCTCAATGAAGAGCAGCTTGTGCTTCTGAACCTGATCCAGAATCCCTGCAACACAACACACCATCACTGTGATAATAATGTAATAATATAAATAATGTATGGAATTTATATAGCGCTGAATCTTGTAAAGCAACAAATCAAAGCGCTCAGAGCAGAATGAAGGCAGATTGCCTCCTATCTCTGCAACACAAAGTATCACCGTGACATAACAGAGTGGAGGTAGATCAGCTCATTTCTCTACAACAAACTCCGAACTACAGGGCACAATCAGAGAGGAATGGGGCTTCTAAGGTCTTCCCATAACCTACGAAGCCTTTAGGGAATGAGGTGGCAGAGACCTCAGCTTCTCTGAGAGCCAGTGTTTTGAGGGCAATGCCCATCTCCTCTCCTTCACTGCTTTACCCTCCATGTCCCTAAAAAGGGCAGGTGCCTATTTACAGCTGGGTGAACCGGGGGACTGTATTGAAGCAAACATGCACGAACGTCACCCATCCACGAGGCAATCATGCCCAACAACCTTAGCTCAGGGATAGCCACTGCTTAAACCATTCGGCTATCCCATACTTCTATAAAGAGGCTATATAAATTACACACGTCACTATGTGATGGTGAAGTGAACACTGGGAGAAGTCATTATCACCAACCGAGGTAACAGAGCCTCCCACAGTTTTGCTGATGTGTCCCATTTTTGCGATGTACGGTGGTTTTGTGCTTCTGCTTCTTCCACATGGGAGGCAATTAGGACCACTATCATCACAGTAATATATCATGAACACAAATACACTGGAGAGGGATGGCCGCATGGCTACAGTCTTGAATTCATGATCTGACGGTGACTATCCCCCCCATTTGGAATGTGCCCACCTCAATGGTGGGTAAAAACGGTCGTTCACACACAATCTCACCATTGGTGAACCCCAGAGCTCAAGCCAAAATTGAAAACAAAACCCAAATCAAGCCAAACTAAACCAAACCAACACAAAAATGGTATCTGCAGATTGAGGTTTGAGTCTCCGTTGAAGTGTCTTTTTTTGTTTTTTTGTTTTGGATTTGGGGTTTGATTGTTGGTATGTCGGGCTTTTTGTTTGTTGTTTTTTGTTGTTGTTTGTTGTTGGGTTTGTTTTTGTTGTTGTTGAGTTTGTTTGTGGTTTTGTTGTTGTTGGGTTTTTTTTGGGGGGAGGGTCCTCTGGCACTAACACTAGTATTGACTCCACTCTCTTGAACAGTCATTTGGATGAGACTATAGACAGAGGTCCCGCATGCAGACCATCTTATGGACTTTAGTAGCAACAGGAGTAGGAGCAGTAACAGACATGGGTATAAAAGCAGCAACAACAGCCATAGGAGTAGTAGTAGTAATACTAGTAGTAGCAGTGGCAGTGGTGGTAGCAGCAGCAATAACTAGCAACAACAGCAGTAGAAGCAGCAGCAGCAACAGCAGTGGCAGCAGCAGCAGTAGTAGTAGGAGTAGTAGTACAACCAGCAGCAACAGTAGTAGCAGCAGTAGCAGTAGTGGAAGAAGTAGTAGTAGTAGTAGTAGTAGTAGTAGTAGTAGTAGAAGTAGCAGCAGCAGTAGTGGTAGCAGCAGCAGTAGTGGTAGCAGCAGCAGCAGAAGCAGTGGTAAAGTAGTAGTAGTAGTAGTAGTAGTAGTAGTAGTAGTAGTAGTGGTAGCAGCAGCAGCAGAAGCAGCAGCAGCAGAAGCAGAGGAATAAGAAGCAGCAACTGAAAGCTAAAACTGTAGCAACAGCAGTATAAGCAGTAGTACAAGTACTAGCAACTAGTAGCAGTAGCAGAGAAACAATTTTAACAGCAACAGCAGCAGACAGCAGCAGTAGTAGTAGTAGTAAAGGAACAAGCAGCAGTAGAAGTAGAAGTGGACTAAGCAGCAAGAACAGCAGTGGCAGTAGCAATGACAGTAGTAGTAGAGGTAGAAGTAGAAAAAGAACACAATCAGCAGCAGCAGCAGCAGCAGCAGTAGCAGCAGCAGCAGCAGCAGCAGTAGTAGTAGTAGTAGTAGTAGCAGTTGCAGCAGAGGAACACGTAACAACAGCAGCATCAGTAAAAGTAATAGAAGAACAAGCAGTAGAAATAGTAACAAAAAAAGCAGAGGAACAAGCAGCAGCAGCAGCAGTAAACGTAGTAACGGAAATAGTAGAGGAACGAGCAGTAGAAGAATAAGCAGCAGTAAAAGTGGTAACAGAAGTAGAAGAGGAACAAGTTGTAGAAAAAGTAGAGAAACAAGCAGCCACAGTAGAAATAGCAGTAGAAGTAGAGAAACAAGCAGCTACAGTAGTAAGAGCAGTAGAAGTAGAGAAACAAGCAGCTACAGTAGTAATGGCAGTAGAAGAAGCAGAGAAACAGGCAGCCACAGTAGTAATAGCAGTAGAAGAAGCAGAGAAACAGACAGCCACAGTAGTAATAGCACTAGAAGTAGGAAAGAAATATGCAGCAACAGTAGTAATAGCAGTAGAAGTAGGAAAGAAATATGCAGCAACAGTAGTAATAGAAGAAGTAGAGAAACAGGCAGCAACAGCAGTAGTAGAGGTAGAACAACAGGAAGCAACAGCAGTAGTAGTAGTAGAAGAGAACAAGCAGCAACAGCAGCAGCAGTAGAAGAAGTAGTAAAGAAACAAGCAGTAGAAGCAGTAGTAAAGAAACAAGCAGCCGTAATAATAGCAGTAGGAGTAGGAGTAGATAAACAGGAAGCAACAGCAGCAACGGCATCAGCAGTAGCAGCTGCAGCAACAGTAGTAGTAGTAGCAGCAGCAGCAACAGCAGCAGATAAACCAGAAACTACAGCTCAGCAGTAGCAACAGCAGCAGCAGCAGAAGCAATAGTCCTTGAAGAAGTTTCAGTAGTAAAGGCAACAGATGTAAAAATACTAGAGGCCGAAAAATGCGTATGTGTAACCACAAAGCATGTGTGTGTAAGTGTGTGTGTGTGCGCGCGCGCGCGCGCGCGTGTGCGTGCGTGTGTGTGCGCGCGCGAGCATACACATAAAATGACACGACGTGTGAATGCATTTATAAGCATGCACGTATGTGTGTGTGTGTGGTGTGTGTGTGTGTGTGTGTGTGTGTGTGTGTGTGTGTGTGTGTGTGTGTGTGTGTGTGCATAGATGCAAGATGTGTGTGTGTGGTGAGTGTGTGTGTGTGTGTGTGTGTGTGTGTGGTATGTGCATGGATGCGAGATGTGTGTGTGTGTGTGTGTGTGTGTGTGTGTGTGCATACGTGCATGGATGCAAGTGTGAGTGTATGTGTGTGTGTGTGTGTGTTCGCGCGCGCGCGGGCGTGCGTACACATACAATGACACGCCGTGTGAATGCATTTATATGCATGCACATGTGCGTACGTGTGTGTTTGCATATGTGCATGGATGCAAGGGGTGTGTGTGTGTGTGTGTGTGTGTGTGTGTGTGTGTGTGTTTGCATATGTACATGGATGCAAGGTTGTGTGTGTGTGTGTATGTATATTTGTGTAAGTGAGTGTGTGTGCTCGCATAAATATTATGTGCATGGATGCAAGTGTGCGTGCGTGCGTGCGTGCGTACGCGCGCGTGTGTGTGTGTGGTCAAGTCAAAATTATCTTTATTGAAGGTAAAAGATGCATAGCTGCATGGATGCAAGTGTGTGCGTGCGTGCGTGCGTGCGTGCGTGTGTGTGTGTGTGTGTTGTGTGTGTGTGTGTGTTGTGTGTGTGCGCGCGCGCGCGCGTGTGTTTGTTATATACATATATAAGTAAATTACTGTTTTACACATGTCCAGAGAGGATCACACAAAACAGATAAAAAGAAAATAATAAAAAGGCTGGAGGGTTGGTCGAGCAAGATACGTAATGCTGAAACATGTGAAACTGATGTATGAACATTTAGGACAGTTTGACATGAAAAATATAAATGAAGCATGATATTTCACACACACACACACACACACACACACACACACACACACACACACACACACACACACACACACTGCACGCGCAAACGCATACATGCACAATAAAAACCCGGACTGTATAATTTTCCAGCATGCTTTTCTTTCGGTATCAAATTTTCGTCCCTCTACCCTTCTCCCATGCAGCAAATGGACTGAACCTCGATTTGCATCCACCAATGGAAAAAATGGAACCAGCAAGAAGATCCAGCCAATGAGAACGCTCCATACGGCCGAGGAGGGAAAACCAAAATTGTGCCACAGAAACACACCCACACACACGGGGCAGCCTCTCTTCAGCAGTATCGCCAACGAAGGTTGAAAACGAGCATACGATGAAAAAGACTCCCGTACTCGGCCACAAAAGGCTGGGAGACCTCACCTGAGGCAAGCTCCAACACTGCCGCCTCAGAGAACGAGCAAGCCAGCGTGCAAGGGGATGAAAGAAACACTTCCCACCATAGCTGTAAGTGTGGCTTTGCTCTGCCTCTCTTGTCGTGGTGTGTGTTGTTGCTTTCGGGGGTAACTGGGCGAATGGAAGTGACTGGGATATTTATCGAAAATAAATCTTGATTTTGCCACTCAGATAAGTTGTCATGGCCACAGCTGAGCTGGTCTGTGAGGGCAGTTTTGATATTGAGTTCACGTCACCCCCCTTAACAAGTGATCAGTCCAAAGTACTGTCGACTTCCAGTCCCAAACACTCCCCCGCAATCGTAACACAATCGCCCCCCGAGGCGAGAGAGCATTCTCCCCTTCCAACACGTGACGCAAGTTTACAAACAAACCCGAAGACAACAGAAACACAGAAGGATTGCAGTAGTGTTGTTCTGGATGAAAATGCCACCCCTCAGGTTTGTCAGCAAGTGGAGATTGTCACGGAGGAGGGGAGCTCCAGTGAGGCAGGTGTTCCCAGAATTGATGCTGTCTGGTCTATAAGTCAGGAGCACAGCTATGAGCAGAAGCTGCCCAGGGGTGTGGAGAGTTCCCACATGGGTCACAATGGGAAAGAGTCTGACACAGCCAATGACACACATGGTGATGGTACACGCAGTGTGGAAACACAGAACACTCCTACACTGCCTTACCCTCAGGCTAAGGGAACAGAGGTACTCAAAAGCTGCAGTGTCAACGTGCCCCAGGTTGTCAAGATCCATGGCAAATCCAGCAAAAAATATTACATCCATGACAGTCCCGACCTTAACAGAAAGCCATCCAAGTACCTGACCCTTCATGGGGGCAAGTCTCAGCCTGTGAGCAAGTCCTACAAGACCATGAAGGTGCTCCAACTGCCCTCCCACACCTCCACTCACTCCAGCAGGAACAGCTGCCTGATAGATCACAACCTCAAGCCTCTACAGATCCAACACAACCTGGAGCACAAGAACAAGGCCCTGGCTGTTCTCAAACTGGAGACCTTGAGCCTCAAGTACACGGATGACGCTGAAGATTCCACATACCACACCCATGATCCTGATGCCCGCGCTTCCCCGACTGCTTCCTTTTCAGGACGAGGTCGGAAAAGCAAGTTTGCGAGGAAGGACGCTGCTATTGACAATCCTTGTAACGGCCATGATGGCGAAGAGGTAGGAACAGACGCTGTGTACCTGGATGTGGATCCTGATCCAAACAGCAACCCTGACTTCAGGGACGGCATGCACTGGGAGGGGGAGGAGGATACGGACAAGGGAGGGGAGGAGCTGGAGCAAAGCAGTGTTCACAGTCTCAGCATGGATCACTACCTTCCTGACTTCACTGACCTGCCCCCCTTCCCCAACATCCCCATGGACCATCCTGAAGACCAGTACACTGAACCCGCCCAGCTCATCCCTTCCATCCAACACAACCTCTTTGATTATGACTGGCCAAAGACATACCCGGCTTGGAGCCACCACACCTCTCCCTGCACCTTCCCCGCACAAATGGCTGCCTTTTCAAACTCCACTTCCTCCTCCATCGTCCCCAACCCCACTCCCATGGCGACCCCATCCTCCCTGCCGGTCCACAACGCCACCATGTCAACTCAAAGTTCTGCAGTTCTGGGTGTGGGCAACGCTGCACACAGCGGGCAAATGGCAGTCCCCGACATGGCTGCAGGAGTAGAGGAGGCAGCAGCAGGGGGTGTTGCCGTGCTGGATGTGGACAAGTCTTCAGACAGCAGCTCCTTCAGCAGAGCATGCTCCCTGGATACAGCCATCCCTGCAGGAGCAGCTACCCACCTTGTCACAGCAACTGACATCACCATGGCTACAGGCGCTTTTCCTGCCACCGCCAGCATCAAAATGGAAATGCAGGTTTGTGACTTTTAATGTCTGTTTTATTCATCTGTTTATTCTACTTATCTATTTCTATCATTTCGTGTCTGGTTTTTTAAAATCTATTTATTTATTTTACTATTCATTTGTTTCATTAATTCTTTTTGTTTGTTTATTTTTTCTTAGTCTGCTGTAATTATCTTGTTCTAGTTGTGTCTTTATTTTACTTATTCATTTCTATCATTTTGTGTCCTTTTTCTAAAATCTATTCATTTATTTTCCTTATTCCTTTGTATCATTATTCATCTTTTTGTTTCTTTATTTTACTTTGTCTGCTTTAGAACTCATTTGATCTTCATTTTCTGTTCCTTGACCTGATGTAACTTCTTTGGACTCGCTATAAATGAACACCTCTTACTTTCATATCCTTTACTAAACCTGGCATGCACTTAATTTTTTATTGTGGCTGGTTCACACTGGGATATTTAGTATCTTCATAACTTGCTATTGTTAAGTATTGATTATAAGGCCTTTAATGTGCATAGTCATATATATATATAACTAGTGATTTTTTGCTCACTTATATGCCTGGTGAAAGAATGGACAGGGGAACATACATAAACACCTCCATGTATCATTCAGTACAAGAGGATAGCTATAGATATTTACAGGCAATAAACAAAACCAAAGAAGCTACAAAGCAAACTAGCTTTTTCTGACAAGAAGTGACAGTTGTAATCCTTTTTTAGGAGACAGACAGACAGACAGACAGACAGAGAGAGAGAGAGAGAGAGAGAGAGAGAGAGAGAGAGAGAGAAAGTTACCATCCTGTCAATGTAATCCTATTCAGTTTCTAGCTTCTACAGAAACAACTTCAAAATTAGATGTGTGCTACAGTCTACAATGTAGAATATTGAGCGTATGGTTGACCCTCCCACCCCCCAAAAAACAAAAAAACAAACAACAACAAACCCAAACCAAAACAGACAAAAAACCAACAAAAAAAAAAACCCAAAACAGAAGAGACAATGCTATATTTTCAAGGGTGGGGTGGGGATGGGGAGATTTTGATCAGTTAAAAAAAAGAGTAAAGTAAATTGAAATCTAATTTACCAATGCAGTCAGTTAAACCCCCCAAACAAACTCAATAGCATTTGTAACTTAACATGCCATCTATGAATTAACCAGAATATATACAATGTATGTTTGATATCTTCATTAACTGCCACCTCGCAATATAAAATGTGATTTTAACTCCCAAACCAGTTTAAAAGATTTTTTTTCACTGAGAGATTAATACAAATAATGGAAAACTGTCTTCCACTTTATATAGGCTAGTCAATGCAAATATACATGGGAAACTGATTTCCATGTTATATAGTCAATGCAACTATGGGAAACTGTTTTTCACTTCATACAGTCAAATCAAATATGGGAAACAGTCATCCACTGTACAGTGTCAATACACATATGGGAAACTGTTCTTCACTTTAAATAGTCCATACAAATGTGGGAAACTGTTCTCCACTATATATAGTCAATACAAATGTGGGAAACTGTTCTCCACTGTATATAGTCAATACAAATATATAGTCAATACAAATATATAGTCAATACAAATGTGAGAAACTGTTTTCGACATAGCACACCTTAGGGGAAGGAGTCTGGAATCCCCAAATTTCACACACACACACACACACACATACAACACACACACACACGGGACGGGATAGCTTAGTGGTTAGAACATTGCGTTCGTAATCTGACAACCTGGGCTCGATTCCCGTTCAAGGGGATATTTTCTCCTGGAGTTAACATCAGTGCAGACTCCACTCTCCCCAAAAGTCCTTAGGATGAGACTATAAAACGAGGCCCCATGTGTGAATGCATGCAGAACATCTTCCGCACACATTAAATCCTGTTCCGCTTTTCGTAAGAGTAGGCCATTGTGAACAGATGACAGAATTTACAAAACAACATACACACTGGGACTGGATGTAAACAAAGCAAATAAGTGCTTATTCCATTATCCTCGATATAAAAGAATAAAATAAATAAAAGAATAAAATAAATAAAACACACACACACACAAGCTTGACTTGATGTCAGTACTCCCTGCACTGAATGTACTGGGCCAGTTGACCCTAAGTGAGTCCATTTCTTTCCAGTAGGATGTTGCATGCTGGGTATGTTGAGATCGTCCAGTCCACTGGTATTTTAAATGATCTCTTGTTCTTTGAAAAGGGGGGTGGGTTATAAGTTATAACATGAGTGGGGGCAAAGGGTCAAGTAATTGCTAAATTGGTTTGGTTGGGGTTTTTAGGGGTTTTAAAAATTTTAAACCTTTTTTTTTTTATTTCAATAAGGTGTCACAAAAATAAGTACTAATGTTGACAGGACAAGTAAACTTATGGTAGTCGCTGTCATAATTTACATACACACACTGTCACAGATGACTTCACAAAGTCAGCAAAAACTGACTACTTCATATATTCCATTCTTGACATCTGCATAATGCTTGTTCAGTACTTTAACAAATGTAATATGAATGATCATTTCAACTAAACAAGCAACCTACCAACAAGTCAACTGTTTGACTGCTGTTCAAGAGGATACACATGTTTGATTGCAAAAAATAAGTTGGAAAAGTAATCAAATGATAATAATAAAAATAATGATGATGATGACAACAACAATACTGATGATGATATCAATAAACAAAATAGGAAGAACAAAAATGTGGTAGAGAGAAGTAGATCAGAAAAGGGAGGGTGGTGGTGGGGGGGGGGGGTGGGGGGGGGGGGGGGGGGGGGGGGGGGGGGGGGGGGGGGGACAGAGAGAGAGAGAGAGAGAGAGAGAGAGAAGGGCAAGCTTAGTTATAATACAAACAATAAGGGAAATTAACATAGCAGTATGCTGTTAGAGACATCATGCTTGTTTTCCTGTATATATTCATTCATTTTGTTTGTTTGTTTGTTTATTTATGTATTGAGACACTTATAAAGATAAGAAAAAAACCAAGACCCCCCCCCCCCACACACACACACATCTTTCTGAGGGCAAAGTGATAGTGATGAGGAAAGTTAGTGAAAAGTCAAAAAAGGATCATACACACACACACACAGCAGCAAGATTTGCCAGTGATGACAAACTGCGATCATGAGGCTGCCATTCACCCACCCACCCGTCATTTAACCCCCCCCCCCCCCAGAATCACGAGAAAAAGAAGGGGGTGGGGGTGGAGGGAGAGAGCACCTACGGCCCCCTCCCCCCCCCCCCCCCCCCCCCCCCCCCCCCCCCCCCCCCCCCCCCCCCCCCCCCCCCCCCCCACCCCCCCCCCCCCCCCCCCCCCCCCCCCCCCCCCCCCCCCCCCCCCCCCCCCCCCCCCCCCCCCCCCCCCCCCCCCCCCCCCCCCCCCCCTGCCCCTTTCTATTGTTTGATGTGCTGGATCATGAGAGCGCTATTTAGCTAGACCACTTTTTACACAAGAAAGAGATTCTTTTCTCTTTTTTTTCAAAGTAGATTTGGAAAAAAAAAAAAAAAGAGGTGGGGTGGTGGTGTAGGATGGAGAGGTGGGGTGGTGTAGTTTAGAAGGATGAGAAGAAAAAAGTCGGTATAACTAAAAAAGAGAGGGGATGGGGACGTGTGATAAGGCCTCGTTTTCTTTTAAACAGGGAGATCAAAAGCCGCGTAAGTTTCATTTTCAAAGACTGCCACGCCCGGGTCACAAAAGCTTTCAGTATCAGTGGGGGGGGGGAGGGGGGGGGGGGGGGGGGAGTGGAAGCGTGTATTAACTTTCACACAAAAAATCGTCACGTGACCATAGTACATCACCGAAGGTCGACCCCTCATCCCTATAAAAAAAATTTTAAAACCCAACACTAACCCGCTCAGATCTATTACTTTTCCACCGGATTCTTTTTAGATCTATTACAGATTTGTAGTCAAGACTCAATATCACAAACGCAGGGGTGGCGGGAAGATGGGCGAAAATGACGGACGGAGGGGGGGCTACATTTCACCTAAAAGACCCATCGTCTTCGATCTAGGTCATTAGTGGTACTGCGCGGGGGGAGTGAGCAGTACTCCAAACTAAAGTAAAGAAGAACAAATTCAGTCTCTCTCGTGGCAGTATCCACTCGACTTAGTCAGTGCGAAGTACTGTTAAGCAGCGAAACAAAAAATTACCATGAAGGTGGTTAGTCGTTATCTTCTTCAACGTAGCATGAGTATGCCATCCTACCGACGAACAGTTCTCCACTACGCGGTAAGTGAACTTACTTAGGACTTATCCTATAGCATAGTGTACGGAATGGGATGCGCGTTACTATCGAGACGGGGTCAGGTCGGGAGGGGTCGCGGGATATTCGTTGTCGAAGGTCAGGGTTGTGTGCGCGCGGTCAAGTTTTTTAGGCATGGAATGCGGCCGTCGCGTAGGGAATTTAGGGTAATGAAGGTCAGACGTGTGGTCAGGCTTTTTTTTTGTTTGTTTGCGGTTTTTTTGTTTGGTAGTTCCGCGGTGTAGAGCTCCTAGGTTCATCAATGGTGAGATTTTGAGTAAGCCACCGTTTTTTTTAAACCGATTTAGGTAGCGGCATTCCGACTTCAGGGGAGGGGAGGCTCCGGCTTTTAACTTGAAAGGCAGCGCTTTGACTTGGTTTTACTTAACATGCTGACAGCCTCTATCTCTCTCTCCCTCTCTCTCTCGCCCCACAGTGGGCAAATCCAGCATAACTGGGTCATGGGTCCAGGGCTAGTGCTAAAATTAGCACCCCCTTCCTTTTAACATGTCTGTGTGTCCGTCAGTTCCTGCTATAATTGGCACCAGCAGCCTTAGCTGAACTGGTATGGGATGGAATGCACAGTAGCTGAGAGCTGCTGAAAATGGGGAAAGGGGCATCTCCCCCCCCCCCCCTATACACACACATGGGGGGGGGGGGGGGGGGGGGGGGGGGCACTTACACTGACAAAGAACACTTAAATTTTTAAATCAAATGGTATTTCAAGTATAACAAATGAAATATTTATTTTTGCTTCACTTGTTTTTCTTTGGGTTTTTTTGTGGTATGATCAATGCAGATCTTTTCCGTTAGACATCTTCAAACAATAATTGCATGTTATTCGGCCTTTGCAGGATTTAAGTAAAAGAGAGAGCTTTGTAAAAAAAATTCTGAGTTGCTTATGGTTAGTTTCTATACTACAGTATTGACTTTTCCTTTCTAAATCAAGATCAGTTCTGTCACATGTATTTTCTTTGGTAGCTTGCACTCTTTTTCATGGGTTTTTTTGTTTGTTGTTGTTCCTCAGCTAGAGCTGAGATTCACCAATGGTAAATTTTGCATATGCAACCATTAACCCACAATTAAGGTAGCCACATTCCAACTTCAGGGATGGTACATGACAGTGTGCATGTGTTCTTTAAACTTATTCAATCCTACTGGCATGAAATGGCCTATACCCTACTCTTCAGAAAGGCAGAATTGGTTTATAACATGTGTGAAAGATGTTCTACATGCTTTTGCACAGGGAACCTTGGTTTACAGTCTCATCTGAAGGACTTTATGAGAAGTGGAGTTGGTACTGATGTTAACTCCAGGGGGGGAAATCCCAAGTGAGTGCCTAGGTAGTGGCTGAAATCTGGGCCATCCGGTCATGATCTCAACACTCTAACCACGGGGCTATCCCACCGCCAGTTTGCATTTAGTTCCCTGTTTTAAATCCATAAGTAACCGCCCCAAAACAGGCTATTTCACACTAGAGACAATAGATGCACTGATAATGTATACAAGAAAATGAATTAGTGCATATACTTTATTAAGTTGTGTCTGTGTGTTGGTTTTGAGGGGGAGGGAGACTTTATTCTTGAGCTAGAGGTCTGAGGTTCACAATGGTGAGATTTTGAGTATGTGACAATTTTTACCCACCATTAAGGCAGCCACATTCTAACTGTGGGGATTTGTTTTGACTGTTACATAGGCAGTGTCGTGGGAGGGAGGGGGGTGGGGAAGCAGAGAAGCCAAATGAGTATTGAACTGGTGACCTGATGACAAAATGTACAAAACCGCAGTCTCATGGGAACTGAAATAATGTAAAAATGAATAGATAAATAAATAAAATAAATAACTTTAAAAGCCCATGAGTGCTTATTCATTATCCTCTTTTTTTTTTAACCCTAACATGTACTATATTAGATATCTATGTTATGATTCTGTGAAGGTGTGGAGGGACAGGGAGGGAGGCCAGAGAAACGATCATCTCTGCACTACACATCCGGATCCTTCTGTTCCTAATACTCACTGCACAGACTCTTTGACTGTGATACTTGACAAAACCCCATCACACTCAGACTTGACTAAACTACAGTCTCCGGTACTTGTGTGGCTGAATTGTATGTGTACATATATATCCCATCTTCCCCAGGACTCGTGGAGTGGGTCTGCAGAAAGTTCACAGCCGCCCATCGTCATGTCCACCCAGTCACTGACGGCAGCATCAGGGGACAGCACCCTCACCACGCTGGGCAGTGGAGCCACAACCAGCCAGGGCCCCCACCACACGGACACCACCCTTTCCACGGCGCTGATGACGGCCTTTGACCTGGACGCGCAACAACAGGCGACCGGACAAGCGGGCGGCGGCGGCAACTCCTGCTCCTACGCCTACCCTGACCAGTCCTTCGCCGACGCCCCTTACCGCGACCCCCCCTACCCCGACACCCCCCTGCAGCAGCAGCCATACTGCGACGCGGGTTGGGGGGCTGCTCCAGCACCTTCCTCTCCCCCCCGCCCAGCGTGGAGCCCCAGGCCTCCCAGCGCAGCACCCCCTGCCCCGACAACGAAAGCGGCTACCTCACCATGGAGGAGCCGGACCTGCAGTCGCCCGCCAGCAGCCTGTACTGGCCCCCCCCTCCTCCCCACCACCACCACCATCACCACCACCACCACATCTTCCCCGGGTCCTCCTCCTCCTCCGCAGAGGAGGCGGACAACAACGGTGGCTACAGCAACATCAACGCCACGTACACGGCTGGCTCTGGGTTTGGAGAGGGTGGGGGTTACCCCTACACCCACCAGGACTCGCACTATCAGACCCTGAACCAGACAGCCAGCAACAACAACAACAACAGCAGCGGCGGCAGCGGGGGCAACGACATCATCTACTACCCCTTCAACGACCTCATGCAGCTGAACCCCAACCTCCTAGGCCCAGGCTCGGACCCTGACCTGTCTGTCCAGTACGTCCACCCCAACTCCTCCTCCTCCTCCTACCCCCAGCCCTACTCCTCCCAGCAGACTCTATCCGACCCCTGCTCCGACCTCGGTCAGGGCTACCTGGACCAGGCCAGTGCCGGCCGGAGGCGGGGGAGGGGGGGGGGGGCGCGGATGCGAGGGGGGAGGCAGTACCTGCCCAGTCAGATCCAGTCGGACCAGATCAGCTCCTCCCTGCACCGCCAGTTGCAGGCCCAAATGGCGGCGCCCGCTAAAAGACAGTACCGGCGGCGGAACCCAGACGTGCGCAGGAAGACGTCAGTTGCCCGGACGCCGAGGAGCAGCAGCAGCAGCAGCGGCAGCGGTAGCAGTGCGCAGGATGGGGGCGAGAGGCGGGGCCGGCACAACGAACCGCTGAACCAGAAAGCTGTGGACATCATGTACGAGTGGTACCGGCAGCACGAAGACAACCCCTACCCCTCCAAAGAGGAGAAGGAGATGATGGCCATGGAAGGGGGCATCACCACCATGCAGGTCAAGTCGTGGTTTGCCAACAAGCGCAACCGCTCTAACAACACGCGGCCCAAAGTGCAGAAGCGGGCCATGGAGGAGAAGCTGATGCAGATCTACAACCAGCTCTCCAAGACGGAGGGCGCCAGCGTGCAGGAGGGAGGCAACTCCTTCATCATCAAGGAGCTGTCGCAGATCATCCACAACAAGCTGGACCCAGAATGCCCGGCCACGCCCGACAGCGTCCCCTGATCTCGTCAGACCCTCTACATTATCCCCCCCTCGCCAACCTCTCCACTTCCAGCCAACGATCACTTTAACTGCTCAGTATTTCTAAAGACTTCCTTGTTCCTTCCGTATTCCCATTAACTTTCATCCATGGACGTTTCTTTCTCATTTCTTTGTCCCTGCTACTTGTTCTAGTTTAATTTAAAGAGTACTACTTGTATAGAATGTGCTCATATACTGTGTTCAGCTACAGAAATGTTAGCCGATGTCGCCACATTAGCAAGAAAGTCAAGAAACAGCTATTTTCAGTGGTTGACCTCTCTCTTTTTTGTTCTTATCTTTGGTTTATTCCTCGGGTTCTTCTGCTGACAGCAGAGAGAGACCTTTTCAAGAAGTGCAGTATCAGTTCTTCTTTATTTTCACAATCTCTCTGACTTGGAATGATTTTCACCAGAGTTTTGCCACCGTTTTGTGGGTTAACTAAAGACGGTTCTGAGGGCAAGAAAGTCTTCAACTATAAATTATACTAAAATACCACATCCAAGTGCTAAAATTTTCATTAATATGCTGAAATATCGCATCTGAGAGGTTGTTATGGTCACTAATGCATTGTTTAATACTTGACAGGCATTTTTTTTATTTTTAGAAACCATCTTTATTTCCAATGACCAGGTGAATATAGGAAATGGGGCCATTTTCTATTTCATCAAAATGCATACAAGTTACCAAAATAACACTTCTCATTATTCCAAAGGGGGGGAAAATCTGGGTTATGGAAAATTTCAGATTTATTATTATGACAACTTTGTTACATGTTATAGTATAGAGGTTTTTATTTTTTCCCCTTTAGTTTGAATACTTTATAAAAGTGAAAAGTAAACGAATGAAATATTACGACAAGTGCAAAAGACGTACATGTACGCTAATGTTTTGAATGAAATGCTAATAATTTTTGTTGTTCAAGGGGATAAATTCAGAATCTTTGTAATTTACTGGCAAAAGTTACCATATCATTTGAACAAATGTATCATTGACCAGAAGTGTAGTATTTTGTTATCCTTCGATTGTGATTGAGAGTGGGGGAAAATCCATATTTACTTACATTCCTTGTTCAAATGTGAGATGTGAGTGAGAGGCTGTAGCAATAGCAGCTGACAATGATGATGACGATGAGTCTCTTGGTTTTATTATTTTGCATGCCTTCTTCCAATCGGATGTGTACATTTTCAGTTGAGCCTTTTGATGTTATTGGTCCTAGTTTGCACTTGTGGCTGTGAGAGAGATTTTTGTTTTGTATGTTTATGAAGTATGTGAATTTTCTATTATGTGTTGGACAGAGAATTTTGTTACTGTAAATATCTAACAAGTCTGAAAGCATTCTTTTGTGTTAAGATGTGATTGTAATAGAAACTTTAGTCACAAGTGTGAAAGGCTTGTTTAAATAACACGGAACTGGTGTATGTAAAATGATTTGTCAAAAGCAATAAGTAAAGAATTACCTAACTCATTCAAAATAAGTAAAGAAGTACCTATATCAGCCATAAGAAATATATGAAAAAAGAAATTCTTGTTCTCATTCTGAAGTAGCTGTCAGATAATAATGGTAACACCTTTATTTTGCACTTTCATTAAAATTGATTCCACATTTTGTCATAAAATACTTAAACTGACTTTAAAGATCAACAGCACACTTGAAAGCTTTTAAAAATTTATTTGCTCAATCGTGTTGGTACTCATTTTAAGGTGAGTTTGACAACACAAAAAAGCTGTGGGTTTTTTTTTCATTATGAATATACGTTTCTGGCAGGTTTTATTTTCTGCAGTGTTCTGTGTGTACTAATGATACCTAGAGAGCAAGACACTACATGCTCTTTTCTTTATGTTTTTGTTTTGTTTTTGATCCAAGACTTGTTTATACCATCCAGACTGGTTTTCTGGCTTGGTTTTGTATCAGAGTTGGACTTGTGCTATATAGTACCCTATATATTGCTGTTCAGTGCCATATGTCCCCCCTACCCTTGTGAGTGAAATATACAATCCATGCATATAATGTAACATTCACTTTCCCAGTATTCCTCTTGATGGTAAACTTATCTCTGTGTGATCGAGTCACGACAGTTTTTCAGAGTCGCTTAATTCAACAGCAAGGTGTCGAATTGAGCAAAACTGGCCTTTTTTCAGTGCATTTATTAGTAGTAACCTAGTATAAAACAAAGATGTTTAGAAAATAGCAAGTATAACCTAGAGGTCTTGACATGAAACTTATGTTGGTTGATTTATGATGTTTGATTTTGAAAATACTGGCGGTGTCTTTGCCGTGTGCCGAGTAAAGATAACAATCATTCTTGTTGTCCTTGACTGCTTGGAAATACAGGGTTCATACAGACTTTGTGCGAAAAAATTTAGGGCCTTTTTAGGGCTTTTTAGGGGCCCTTATTTCCAAATTTAGGGCCTAGCCGCGGGGCATCAAAGTATCACCCTGTGTACACGTTTACTTTGATAAACCAATTTCAAACTCATGTAAGCAAAGTCTCCTTGTATAAAACTGCATGTTGGATATTGATTATTGACACAAATTCAACTTCAATTCTAGAATAAAATGTCTTTCAATCATAGATACCACAATGAATTAAAATCCTCACACAATAAAACATCAAGTCATGGTGTGATGGAAGTCTCCATGTCTTGAAATACCAAGTAAAGTGAAAACTGAAATAAGTGTCTCTGATTTTAATAGGACTTTTCACAAACAACTAGCAAAGTGAACTAAGACACTATCCCTCAAACTTCATCTGATGTGAACTAAGTCTCCTTGTCTTATCAAAGATGCAGATGGTTACCCGGTACTAGAACCGGTAATAACAATACCCTCACACAGTCACAGTGCCTCTTCCAAAGTCTGCTCCTTTATTTCAATCTCACACATGCGTACGTGCAGGCATTCACACACACATGCAAACACACACACACACATGTACGCACGCACACAAGCATCCACAAGAGAGACATACAGAGAGAGAGGTTGCTGGACGCAAGTTCTCTTCACTATGAATACATGTACAAGTCCTGTATCATCAATGCAGACCGAGTGGTAGGCCTAACACTGGCTTGAAAAGGATGCCCACACCCTCTCCCCATAGTTGTTTTTTTAATCAAGTCTGCCAATAACTGAATAAGTTGCAAATTTTAAAGAAAGTCAAATGAACCCACCACGTTGAGCAGTGGAAAATATGCAAAGTGCTGGCATTTCTGACTTGCCTTATGAACTGGATTTGTTTCTGTATGACTTCTGCAGGAAATCTGTGGGATAATCTCCTCAAATAAAGAATAGATTTGGCTACAGGTTTTATTGTTTTCCCATTCTGACAAGCGACTGTATCACCGACTGCCATTTTGTAAACTGCGCATGCACACACGAGAAACAATAGGTCCTGCTATTCACAGCGCAGCTGTGCTAAAATTGAAAAATCTCGTAGAGAAGAACTTAAGCACAGTTAACAGAAAACTGGTATTTTTTCGACTCATAATTGCAGTTCCATAGTTTAGCATCATTTTCCGAACAAATTAAGGACACACCATAGGGGTAGGTAGTCCCTCGCATGTAAAAAATAACTGGTGAAAGCGAAGCGTATATATGCTCTTTCAATGGAGGCAAATTACCTCCCTTGGCAAAATAGGTGACGCGACATGAATAGCAGACAACAGGCATTCTATCGGCGATATCACGATCTTTGGACACCCTTCTTGCTTTCATTTCTCATAAGTTTTATTTTGTGTATTTGTTTAATCTACATTTCAACAGAAACTCTCACTCATGATTCCCATTTTTAGGGCTTCCAGGGCAATACATCTCATTTTTAGGGCTTTTTAGGGGCCTTATTTTGGATCTTCAAAAATCAAGGCCTTTTAGGGCTTTTTAAGACTTGTACGAACCCTGAAATACTACCAATGATGATATTACTACTAATAATATACCAGTAATAATCATACCAATACTGATAATACCAGTACAATCAAAGTTTGTTAAAGGCCACATATGAACTACCTGTATGTTTTTCACTTGTGCAATATTCATTTAAAATAAACATCTGGTCTTTGATATCTAGTCCTATGTAACAATTCACTATCAAACTTATACTGTCACATCATATTCACCTCAGGAGGGATAAGAGATGAATTTCCTAATAATCTATGCCAGGCACTGGTTGGTGCTTGCACCTCTTCTCTTACATTTTCTCCCCCAAAAGACTTCAACACACATATAACAATAAACTTCTTTATCCATTTTTACATCCAGCAATAACACAAATTTCATACACAATTTGGAGTTGGTGTTTTCCCTTCTTTTCAAATTTCACACAAAAAGTTTTCAACTTAAAGTGCAATTTTTCATTTTGCAACCTTATTTAATTCTATGTATGGTGGGCGAAAACAGTCGCATATGCAAAATCTCACCATTGGTGAGCTCTAGCCAAAGAACAAAGAAAACCAACCCCCCAAAATGGAAGAAAATTCTATCCAGAAAACGAAAAAATGAAGAAAATTTCTATGTATAAACAGGTTACCTGACCCTGCCCATATACATGGCAGAAAAGCAATTTTCCAGGAATCTATGTAGAAACAGGTTACCTGACCATACCCATATAAATGGCAGAAAAGTATTTTCCATGCAAGTCTTGTGATCATTCTCAGTAGCCGTCAACTCCAACTGAGGTCTTTTCAGCCACCTTGAATCGAGCAGTAAAAGCAAATCCAGCTGGGGATCCCTCCAGGTTTCAGCCTATATAACTGGGTAGCTGAGACAGTTGGCAGCTGGAGAAGATGATCACAAGACTTTGGCAGGAAAGCTTTCTCCTAGTAAGCATTTTGTTGTTCTCTGTCCTGGAAAGGGAAGGCCTCCCAGTTCGCCTGGCCCACGACACACTGCCTGAAAAATTCAGTGCAGTGGCCCCAACAACTTGTCAAAGAGTTGAGATCTGTCACTTCTCTTTCTGTGTTATATTTTTCGGGGAGGGAGGGTTAGTCTAGTGGTTAGAACATTGCGTTTGTGGTCTGACAGCCTGGGATCAATCCACCACAGAGGCCTCCATTTTAGGGAATTTTACTGAGTTTAATATCCGTACAGACTCCACTCCTCCAAAGGTCCTTCAGATGAACTGAGGCCCCGAGTGCAGAGGGCATGTCTGAATCAAAGTATTTTTGAAGTACTAGAAAGTATATTAATGATTTTATATATATATGTATATATATATTAATGATTCATATACTTTAATATTTTGTTGTTGTTTCTATAGAGTACTGATTAAAATGATTGAATTATAAATATTTTTTGACAAGACGTTAAAAATATTAACGACACACAAACTCAAGTATTGTTTTTGGTTTCTCTGCACAATTCTAGTTGGGCTAAAAAGACGATACTCTAACATGGAGTTGATACTAGCTGACAATAATAATAATGACCGTCAGTCAGGTGATACTTCATTCATTTTATTTCATGATTTTTCCTTAGTTTCCCCAGAGAGATTTTTTCATGCCATTTCACCTGACCAAAGGCTTATTACCTTATTACCAATGTTAATCAGTGCCCTTAGAAGGCCTCTACTCACTTTTTTGTTTCAGCTTTTAAATTCTGAGTGGATATCAAAGACAAATTAAACAAACAAAAAATGGATGGATGATCCCAGTTAAGAGTGGTTGTGGAAAGATAAGGCGATCCCCTCCCCCCTGAGTATTGCATAAAAGGTGTGAAAGAGTTAATCAGTAGTGGAGAGAGGAGATAATCCCAATTTGTAGTGGAGAGAGGAGACAATCACAAAGGATGTGTGTATGGTATTAAAGAGATAATCATAAAGGCTGTGTGTATAAGGAATGAAAGAATTGATCAGTGTTAACTCTTTAGTTATAATAGAAGAGTTAAAGAATGTGTGGGTTTTGCTGAGAGAAGAGAGTATTGCTTTAGGGTGTATAGGGATGGAATGAGTGTACATATTTTTGGTTAGAAGACATGAACATTCTTGAATGTTACGTAATACAGTGGATGGAAAGACGAACCATGATGCTTCTAGCTCTGCCGACTGCAGAGGTAGGTGGCATCAGGGTTGCTGGGCAAAAAAGAGTTAATGCCTTAGGTTGTGGAAGACAAGGGGATTCCTTGCCTATCACTTGATAATGTGATGTATACTCGGGATGAAAGGGTTAATGAATGGATGTACGTTTATTCCCTTCTGTCTTTATTTGCTGTTGACAGCACAGTCAGATCATTTGTTGCACGTTTATTTCCGAAAGTTGCTGTTGTTTATTTTGTCTTTTCAAGTATGGATGTCGACCTGATTTTTCCCCTTCCCTACTCCCCCTCCCCCCCCCACAAACTATTCCCCAGTTTTGTTTGACGGTTGTGATTTGAGTTCTGGGTGCACCAAAAGTTCTGGCCCTTGACGAAACAGTCAGTTGACCCGGTTGGTTTTGCTTGTACCGAGCAGCGACTTGAAACAGAAAGTTGTGGATACTGATGGCTGGATTTTTCTTTTCACCCTCCCTCCCCTCATCTGAGTTCTGTGATACCTGATTAGTCTTTCAAACCTGCCAATCTTGCGCTACAATATACTTCATTTCCTTTTTACTGTTTACGACAAATAGAATGGCAAAAAACATGGTCTGGGTTGTTTGTTATTGGTGGTGTCTTGTGGTGTGTGTGTGAGAGAGAGAGAGACTGTGGAAAGAATGCATGCGTGTGTGTGTGTGTGCGCGCGCATTAAGAGAGAGAGACTACATATTTTCACAGATACAAACGGAGAATACTCCTTGTTTAGAGAATTCCAAATTCATATCATCTATATAGAGAGTAATTATTATGTGAATTAACGATTATCATGAATAAAATCTGCAACATCAACATCATCAACTATAAATTTATTTCAAGTTTTAAAAAAAAAAGTTTTTGAAAACAAATTGAAAGTAACTGATCAATGAAACCTATAGGGACCACCATATTAAAAAAAACAACAACCAAAAAACTCATTCGAGATCTTTTCAGTCATCGCAAAGTAGAAAGTGGCAAAACTGTACAACTGCCAAGACAAGTCAAAAGTTTATTTCTTTAGATTTTAATAGATATTATTGGTCATTCTGTTCAGAGATAAACACACCCTTCAAGACAATGGCAAGGGGTCTTTGGTTCAAATCTAATCTCAAAGTAAAATGTTCTTTATTCCACTAGATTTCAAATAGTGGTTTGGCCCCAAATTGGGGCATGTTTTTCATGAGACTGAATACCCAAATTCCCACAAGCAGCATTATAGCACACACGAAAGAAGCCACGACAACAAGAGTTGTTTGGGGAGAAAAAAATTCAAGCCCACTCTCATTTCATTTTTTGTGGCTTATAGCTTCACCAACCACAAAAGCCATACCTGGGCTGTCATCTTAGTCAATTTCCCCAATTCTAATAACATTCACCTTGAGTTCAAAATCAACACCATCTAATCCCTTGAAATATCTGACACCGCTAATTAAGGAGAGAGAGAAAAAAAAAGATAAAGTACATAAATAATTTTCTCCCAAAAGGCCAATCAAGCCATTCTAAAATTAGTGATTTAATACACTAATGTACAAAAATGAAACAGCAACAAAAAGACTAACACAATTATATTCCTAAGCAGAAACAGACATGAAACCAATCCAACTCGTATCTTGCCCTCCCCGCTTGTCTTTGCAAGATATAGTGCTATATTAATTCCATTTATTATTATTATTATTATGAAAATAAAAGAACTAACAAACAAAATAAAATGTAAACAGGCAGTGATGCACTAAGTCCAAACACTGACATACACACCAACATCCATTCACACTAACAGACTGACAAACATCAATACAAACATGTCCACACAAAACGAATAACAATATATAGTTTGAGACACATTCCACAGTAACACAAACCATAGGAACAAAAACACTCAAAACGACAAAAATAAACATTGACAGGAAACACAATAACAAACACACAAAGGTTGACACATGACACACTTAAAAGTAAAAAATGACAAACAGCAACGAAACATTCACACTTTGCAACATACCTGTTCATACCACGACGCCACCACCATTTCCTGCAACAACAACAAACTTCCCACATTAGACATTCTATGTCTAACACATCAATATTTCTTTAAGATACAACCCAACATGTTACACACGACCACACAAACTGCGCAAGATCAGCAGTCGGTCACATTACACAAATTATCAACAGATTTGGAAACAGGCACAAAAACTCACCAATTTCTTGGGCAAAAACAAATCTGGTGTTAAATCTGTTCATTTTTTTCACAATCCATTGTTAAATGTGTTCATTTTTTTGGTCAGAATCCTTCATTAGATGTGTTCATTTTTATTTCAGAACTTCTCTCTCCTTTTTCTACTTTTATAATTCTGTCTCCCAACTTAACTCACCTACAAGCAAGCACCAAAACGACCCACTCACACAAGAGTGGTACTCACTCACTCTCAGGCTACAAGTTCTTTCTTGGTCTCTGGGAGTTACTCAGAACTGTGGTTCACAGTGGGTAAGACATCTTTCAGTATATCAGCTTTTTTTAAGTGTTGATTGTTCCTCAGCTTAGCTTAAACACCCTGGATGTCACCCACAAAATGCACTCTGTCTCACTCATCATACCTAGGAATCACTGCGAATCCTTAAGTACACACTGTGTGAAATGTTGGTGTGTAAGGCTGTTTACAAATACCTCATAGGTCCTTTGGATGAGACAATAAACTGATTTCCCATGTGTAAACGCACACAGAACATATTGCGCACATGTTAAGACCTGTTCCACTTTTTGGAAGGGTAAGCCATCGCATGTACATAAGAAGAGATGACATAATCTTTTTTTTAAAAATGCATGTACACTGGTATCATGTTTAGACATTATTCCTGAAGTCAGACCGCGACTACCATAATGGTGGGCAAAATATTGGTTGTATATGCAAAATCTCACCATTGGTAAACCTAGGAGCTCTAACTGAGGGAAAAACCCTCACCATACAGGCAGCCATATACTGACTTCTGAGGATTTTTTGTCTCCTTTAATAGAAAAAAAATCAACCCAGATTGTTATGCTAAGAGCTTGTCATGGATGAAGACAATCTCGACATAACACTTCAAAACACAACAACATTTTAATGAAGATCATGGATGGCACTTTACCTCCAGCAATAAAAACTACCAAAGTTTTTTTGGCCTGGGCCAGTTTTTAACAATCAGGTCTCCATTGACGTCTGTTGGAGGCCTAGTTGGCTGAGTGGGTAATGTGTTGGTTGTTGTTGTTGATGTTCCTGTTGTTGCACTTTCCCAATTTTTTTGTTCATGAGCTAGGGCTCCAAGGTTAACCAATGGTGAGATCTTTGTGAATGCAACCTTTTTTTCCCAACCATTAGGGTAGCCACATTCCGACTTTGGGAATACAGTTGGGAATTGAAATTACCAATTTCGCGAGGACAGTCTGAAACCTACCTACTCTTTCCAATTTTAAAATGTGGGTTCTTTTTAAATGTGCACAAGTCCAGTAAGCACACAGGTCTGACTGGTTTAGAGTCTCCTCTGAAAGACTTGACATTCAGTTTCATTTTCCTATCAAACTGGGAAGAAAGGACAAGGCTGGGAATCGAACTTGGAACCTCACAGTTTACTTGTTAGGCAGGTCAGGGTCTAAACCATCAAGCCACCGTCCTTCTTATTCCCCAGTTATAACATCTTGGGGGGTCACCTCGAATATGCACTCTTGGCACGTTCTTACTAACTGGGAATAACTGAGATTGAAAGTACATCCTGGATGAAAAGTTTGCATGAATAAATTTTTAAGTGCCTTGCTACATAGGCAGCCATAGGTTATGTATCCATACTACCACTCATATCTGCAGAGCTGACGTGAAAAAGTGTGTACAAGCACAGGAAAAGGTGTTCATACTAAGTCTTATCTGCACACTCTGTGTCGTTGAGACACAAGGGAGGCTGGCCTGGCTGCAGTTCTTATTGTAAACGTGGCACTGACAAGGCAATGAAACAAAAGCTGCTTTATTCTTGAGCACACATGCACAGCACCGTTGCAGTATGAACGCCTTGAGGGCTTTTAGTGACAAAAAAGATGAGGACCCCTTGCATCTGACTTTGTGACCACACACACACAGCTGAAGTGTGGCAAGAAAAAGTATGTTCTTTCGAGCCAGAAGGCCCATAGAGCCGGAGCTTATCCTGGTTTCTGTAGCGTTAAGCGAATTGATGGTTTTTCACCACCCCTGTGACAGGACGCTAGTCTGTCGCCAGATACTTCCCCAGCAGAGCTGGTACCCACTTATACACCTGGGTGGAGTGAGGAAAATAGGAGTAAAGTGTCTTTTCCAAGGACACAACACCGAGCCGAGCGGGGATCGAACCCGCGACCTCTGGATCACGAGTTGACCGCCTAAACCACTCGACCACGGTGCCTCCAACAAAGTGTGGCAAGAACACATAGCTATTTGAGTGGGAGGGTCTGTGGGAGTATGAACACCTTCAGCAGGGCAAGTAAAAACAAAGAGGGGTTGGCTGTGTCCGCATGATTTTGTGGCAGGAAGGTGGCAGGATGGTTAAGATGTTCGCCTGCCAACAAGTAAACCGTGAGGTTGTGTGTTCAATTCCCAGCCTTGCCCTTTCTTCCCAGTTTGACAAAAAAATCGAACTGAATGTCAAAGTCCTTTGGATGAGACTATAAACCGAGGCCCCATGTGCGAACGCACGCAGAACATCTTGCGCACATGTTAAATCCTGTTCTGCTTTTCATAAGAGTAGGCTACTGTGTGCCGGTGGGAATGGATGACAAAATTTACAAAACCGCATACACACAGGGACTGGATGTAAAAAAGCACATAAGTGCTTATTCCATTATCCTCGATATAAATAAATAAATAAATATCCACACAGCAGCCGTGAGTGGCAGTAGGAATGTACCCTTACTCCAGGTAAGGGGTGTGACCTACCCAAGGATGGACCACAGGCTCTCACCATGTAAATGTAACTGGTGAAGAAGCAGACGACGCCGTCAGGGACAATGGTTGCCATCTCCACCAGCAAGTTGCCATAGTTACGAATCACGGCTGTAAACACATTTCATTGCACCGATCACCTGAGGCGAACGAATGGATGGATGGAGGGATGAACACATGCATACATATGTATGCATGCATGCATGCACGTATGCACACACACACACACACATAAACTTAACATCTGTATTCTGGCCAAGGTCTGGCAAAAATTAACTAAATAGAAAAACAAAATATATAAATGATCTTTATAGATTATATTATATACATATATCTTTCTTTAGTGAGTGTTTCACATGTCTGTCTATCTTTCTTTAGTGAGTGTTTCACATGTCTGTCAATCTTTCTTTAGTGAGTGTTTCACATGTCTGTCTATCTTTAGTGAGTGTTTCACATGTCTGTCTAGCTTTCTTTAGTGAGTGTTTCACATGTCTATCTTTAGTGAGTGTTTCACATGTCTGTCTATCTTTCTTTAGTGAGTGTTTCACATGTCTATCTTTCTTTAGTGAGTGTTTCACATGTCTGTCTATCTTTCTTTAGTGTTTCACATGTCTGTCTTCACCAGAAAAAGGAAGGGGAAGGATTTTTTCCTGTCTTTTTTTTTAAATTCCATTTTTCCTTTTCCCTTTTTTCTCTCATTTCTTAAATGCTTTGTACTAAATGTATTGTCATGCAATATGCTGCACTCAACAGAAAACACATAAAGCTTGAAAAATATTAAAGCTTTTTATAGGTATTCATCATTATAAGCATTATTATCAATTCCTTGTTAAACTTTAATTCCTTATTATCATTACAAATTCCTCCCTCTCTCTTTATACATATCCATTATCATTACAAATTCCTCCCTTTCTCTCTCTTTATATCTATTCATTATCATGTTATTACAATTCCCCTTCTCTCTTTTTATAGTTTCATTATCTCATTATTACAAATTCCTCCTTTTCTCTTTATACAAATTCATTATCATCATTATTACAAATTCCTCCTTTTCTCTTTATACAAATTCATTATCATCATTATTACAAATTCCTCCCTTTCTCTCTCTTTATACAAATTCATTATCATCATTATTACAAATTCCTCCCTTTCTCTCTCTTACCTTTCTTATCATTGTTTTACAATCTCCCTTCTCTCTCTTTTATACGTCTTCATACTCATATTACAAATCTCCCTTTCTTCTCCCTCAACTTTTTTTCATACCCCTGTCATTCCTTTGTCACTGAGACTCAGAAAAATCAACAATGTCTTTTCGAACTCACTTTAGGTCATAGCCACTGCTTTCCTTTGCTCACCACCTGTAATCAACATGTTCGTTTAGTCAAGTCCAGTCAAATCCAAAATACTTTCATCTTCCTACAAAGAGCAATTACAACACTGACAGGCACATTGTTACAAGCATGAACACGAAAATAAAAAATATAGCCAGAATTTTTTTTCCTCCTGATTTTTGCGTTTCAAAATAATGACGATAACACTTTGTTTTGAAGTTTCCAGTAAGAACAATTTATTAATTAAACTCAAAGCACATTACATGGGTGAAATTATGGAGCCCATCCCCCCCCCCCCCTCAAACCATTAACTCACTTCCTACTGGCCAATTACTGTATATGGGCCGTTTGTGTTGATTAGTGAACAATGCATAACTAAAAAGATACTCAACACAAGTACATGAAATTTTCAGGGTTTATTGTTGATATGTAGTGGAAAGTCAAAGTTGAAAGCCAGCTGCCAGATCTTTCAACAAAACTTGACATCATTGAGCTAAAAACAAAATTCTGAAGGTCAAATCCTGTGACCGCAGTGGTTCATAGGCAAGTGTTGTGCACAAGACCACTGCGATCGCTGTGGATCGTAAGGAGTGAGTTAAGACATTGGGGAGGTGGAGTCAGTACTGATGTTGTTAACTCCAGGGAAAATTCCCCTAAAACAGGCCGTACTTCAATCCCGGGCCATCAGATCATGAACGCAAGGCTCTAACCACTAGGATATCCCCCTCCCCCCCAAATTCTTTTCTTACAAGGATGGTTTCATGTAGAATGCCATTACCTTTGTTCATCAGTCTGTTTGGGTTGTTTTTTGGCTATGTTTTACTTATGGTTTTTTGGCTATGTTTTACTTATGGTTTTTTGGCTATGTTTTACTTATGGTTTTTTGGCTATGTTTTACTTATGGTTTTTTTGGCTATGTTTTACTTATGGTTTTTTGGCTATGTTTTTTTAAAGTTATATTTATGGTTTTTTTTGCTTTTTTTACTTATGGTTTTTGCTTGTTTTACTTATGTTTTTTGGGCTATGTTATTTAACTTATGGTTTCGTTTCGGTGTTTTATTTTCTGTGGTATTCACCTACTGTCCCACTATGCCCTCATTTCCCTACCCTCTCAGTCACAGCCAGGGCAGAATGCACCATTTTCCTGTGCCCTGACATTGAATAGAATATCCATATGGCCGTTCACCAATGACTTTGTTTCTCTCTTTTTCTTTCTACATGGGTACAGTCTCCAAGGATTAACCAAAGGTGATACTTAAGACTGAATTGCCACCATTTTTGTCCACAGAGGTACTCAACATTCGACTTCAGGACCATGGTGTTGTGTTTCCTAACCACTAAGCCTGAAGATCACGACTTTTTTTAAACATCGTTTACGATCTTCCCATGTTATAACATAAGAAATTAAGGCATGACAGTAAGTCTTACTTGAATGACCTGGGAGATTGTAACCCCCCATCCTGTAATTCAGCAGATGCTGACAGAATCGAACCCAAGACTTCATGACCCATGGATTGAGTCAACAGTCTTAACCACTTAGCATAGTGCCATCTTTGTCCTCTTATAAACTCTTCACACATCACACATGAACCACAAAACACACATCACACAATACAAACTACTAACTACACCACCATGGCATACAGGGCCTCGCCAGGTCACCCGTGAGGTTGCAATGCATAAAGATGGAAATCCGAGATCTTGGGATAACTCCAAGGGACAGTGTTCTGAAATATTACCACCCTCATCTGCATGTCACTTTTACCACACAACACACACACACATGCTGCCAGGACACACAAAAGACCAAACACACACATACAAACAACACATACAACATACACCACATATACACCCCCCCCCCACCACCCCTAGTGCTAAGCGTATCAAAATGTCACTACCAAGGTCTGGAAACAGTTGAAGATGGGTTTGGCAAACACTCCCCCTCCCTCCTCCCTCTTCTCTTCCCCCCACCCCCTCTCCAGAACAAAAAAAAAGAAGAAGAAAAAATAGCTAGCACCCCTAAACTCACCCCTGATGTCACCACCAAGGTCTGGAAGCGGTTGAAGATGGGTTTGACGGCGATAGAGGCGTCCAGACAACTGAGGTGTAGCACGGGGTTGGGAATGGTGGGTGTTCGGTCGTCAAAGGGCTCCATGATCAGCATGAAACCTGTCACACAGCCACAGGTCAATGATATTAACCATAATAATAATGATGATAATCACATGTTGACCAAGTTCCATATTGGTGATTCTGAGGCATGCCCCTGTGGCACTTCTCCTATGACAGTGGAAGAACACTTCCTCCAGACCTGTCCAACACACCAAAACCTGAGGGCCAATATCTGGCCTACTGACTAACTTGACAATGAGGGTCGAATTTTTTTTTTACCCCTGGAGGGCCTTCAACGCATGGCAAAAATCATAAAGGTGTTCCCCAACCTATGCTGTCATTGAGAATGTGTCAGAGGTCTCAGCTTCTCCAGGGGCCAGCATCTTGAAGGTGGCGTCCATCTCTTCTCCCTCGCTGCTTTATCTTCCCTGTTCCTAAAGAGGGCAGCTATCCATTTACAGCTGGGTGAACTGGGGGACTGTACAGAAGCCAAAGCAAGTGAATAGTCACCCATCCAAGAGACAACCATGCTCAATGCTGCTGAACCTTAGCTCAAGAAAGCAAGTGCTCTGACCACTAAGCTATCCCATCCCTGTATTCATGATGAAAGATTTTTTTTTTAAAATAGGATGTAGAGGAGCAATAGTAAAAGAAGTTGAAGACAAAAGAGGAAGAAGAAAAAGTTGAAGACAAAGAGAAACATGAAGAATTACAAATAGAAGGTGGACGGGACAGCCTAGAGGTTAGAGCATTGCATGTGTGATCTGATGGCCCAGGATCAAGCCACCACAGAGGCGCCTGTTAAGGGAATTTTATCCTGGAGTTAACATCAGTACTGACTCCACTCCCCCCAAAACTCCTTCACATGAGACTATAAACTGAGTCCCCATGAACATCTAGTGCACACAATAAAACCCCATTCTGCCTTTTGGAAGAGTAGGTAATTTCATGGTGGTAGGAACGGATGATAAAAAGTTTAAAATGTGTGCACACAGGTGCTGTGTTTAGACACCATCTCCCAAGTGGAATGCAGCTACCTTAACGGTGGGTAAAAGACAGTGGCATACACAAAATCTCATCATTGGTGAACCCCAGAGATCTAGCCGAGGAACAACAACAAAAACAAGAAAGAAAATTCCTGCTTGTATGTTGGTTCAAATCCATGACCTCAGGATTTTGGGGCACCCCACAGCCAAGTTGCTTGTTTTCTTTCTTTTTTTTTTTTTTTTAAACAGGAGGATGGTGTCCATGAATGCTGGTAAATTGAGATAAGGGATGTTTCCTCTCTATGATCAAAACTGCCTTATAACCAATAAAAACAGACAAAAAGTACACCAAGAAGAAGAAGAAGACCACTAAGAAATAAGATACAGAAGAAGAAGAGGAAGAAGGACATAATAATAATAATAATAATAATAATACATGGAATTTATACAGCGCTATATTTTGCACACAAAAAAAATCAAAGCGCTCTCATTCATCATAGTCTTTCACATGCAGCCAGTTACGATTAATAGATTTTTACAAATTTAAATGTAAACACACACGCGCGCACAATTAACAGTTTTTTACAAATACAAATGTAAACACACACGCGCGTGCGCGCGCACACACACACACACACACACACACAAAGGTTGTACACTCGGGCAGGCTGATGGGGGGGGAGGAGTTGGTTATTGAGGGCAGGGACAGAAATGAGATGAAACAAGAGGGGAGAATCTTAGGTTTGAAATAAATGCGTCCAAGAAAAAGACCAAGAAAAAGAACCCGTCTCCCAACCCCCCCCCCCCCCCCCCAAATCCCAAAAAAGAAGAGCGGCTAAGCACTGACCCTTGGTGTAGGTGCTGACCAGGGTGGCGAAGCTGGACACCAGAGAGAGGGAGGAGTAGTCCTTCAGGTCAGTGAGCTCCAGCATGCGCATCAGGGAGTGAAGGCGCTCCGCACAGAACCTGCATGCAGGCGTACAGTGCACATTGTCAGGTTTTTACCACCGTGCGACTACGAAGTGATAAGATCAAGTCTGTAGGATAAGTAAGGTGCCAGGGGTGCAATAAGCGGTTAGTGCCTGAGTGTGTGTGTGTGTGTGTGTGTGTGGGGGGGGGGGTGAGTGTGTGTGTGTGTTGTGGGTGTGTGTGTGGTGTGTGTGTGGTTGTGTGGTGTGTGTGTGTGTGTGGTGTGTGTGTGTGTGTGTGTGTGTGTGGGTGGTGTGTGTGTGCGTGTGTGTGTTTGTGTGTGGTGCGTGTTTTTTTTATTTAATTTTTTAAAAAATTTCCAGGATAATGGAATAACCACTCAGGTGTTTTTTTTTTTAACATCCAGTTCTTGTGTGTATGCGTTTTTGTAAATTTTGTCATTTGTTCCCACTGGCACGTAATGGCCTACTCTTTCAAAAAGTGGAACAGGATGGAATAACCACTCAGGTACCTTTTTTTTTAACATCCAGTCCTTGTGTGTATGTGGTTTTGTAAATTTTGTCATTTGTTCCCACTGGAACATAATGGACTACTCTTTTGAAAAGAAAAGCGGAACAGGTTTTAAAGTGTGTGTAAGATGTTCTGCATGTGTTCAGAACCTCTATGTGTTTGTGTATGTGAATGCAAGCACATTGCACCCATGCATGTGAGTGCGTGTGCACACATTGCATCCATGCATGTGCATGTGTCTGTGTGAGTGTGTATGGTTTTAAGTGCATGCATGTGGATATATATATCTGTACTTATATGGCATATGTCATTACGTTTACTGCGGTATTTTTCTATTTTTAATATTCTGAAATGCGTAGCGGTTGAAAAAGATTGAATGCTATATATATAAGTATTCATTGCCACTAATACTACCTTTTCGATGCCATTTTCATTATCATTACTTTTTATTGTTCTTATCACTATGGTTATCACTATCATCTACAAAAGACACCCTGCATGAACACTACTCATCACAGATGCCGACAACACACCTGAGAGGTTTGCGTTCGATGCAGACTTTCTGGGCGCAGTCTCGCAGGAAGGAGGGAGGGGTCTCTGACACGACGTGCTGAATGCGCAGCCGTGTCTTCAGGTACTCCACAAACCGCTTCATGAAGCTGAGGAAGTGCGTGGCATTTCGGATATTGCCCGGTACCGCCTCTGTAAGGTGTATACCAGGTGTGTTTATATAACACATGAGAACAGTTTCACATCTGCCTCTGTAATGTGTATACCAGGTGTGTTATATCTGCCTCTGTAAGGTGTATACCAGGTGTGTTTATATCTGCCTCTGTAATGTGTACTACCAGGTGTGTTTATATAACACATGAGAACAGTTTCACATCTGCCTCTGTAATGTGTATACCAGGTGTGTTATATCTGCCTCTGTAATGTGTATACCAGGTGTGTTTATATAACACATGAGAACAGTGTCACATCTGCCTCTGTAATGTGTATACCAGGTGTGTTATATCTGCCTCTGTAATGTGTATTCCAGGTGTGTTTATATAACACATGAGAATCACATGTGTAAGATCTGCCTCTGTAAGGTGTATACCAGGTGTGTTTATATAACACATGAGAACAGTTTCACATCTGCCTCTGTAATGTGATACCAGGTGTGTTATAACTCTTGAATAGTTTACCTGTCTGTGTTTATAACCATGAGAACAGTGTCACATCTGCCTCTGTAATGTGTATACCAGTGTGTTATATCTGCCTCTGTAATGTGTATACCAGGTGTGTTATATAACACATGAGAAGTGAATCAGTGTATACAAGGTGTGTTATATCCGCCTCTGTAATGTGTATACCAGGTGTGTTATATAATACATGAGAACAGTTTCACATCCGCCTCTGTAATGTGTACACCAGGTGTGTTATATAACACATGAGAACAGTTTCACGTCTGCCTCTGTAGTGTGTATACCAGGTGTGTTATATAACACATGAGAACAGTTTCACATCTGCCTCTGTAATGCGTATACCAGGTGTGTTATATAACACATGAGAACAGTTTCATGTCTGCCTCTGTAGTGTGTATACCAGGTGTGTTATATAATACATAAGAACAGTTTCACACCTGCCTCTGTAATATGTATACCAGGTGTGTTATACAATACATAAGAACAGTTTCACATCTGCCTCTGTAATGTGTATACCAGGTGTGTTATACAATACATAAGAACAGTTTTACATGAGTTAGATTTATCTGCAATCCTGACAAGTATAAGTGTGTCATTTATGAATACAAACTTACTTTGTGTAAATTTATGTTTACCTGTATCATACTATAAATACAAACTTGCATGTGTAGATATATGTTTACCTGTATCATAATATGAATGCAAATGTGCATGTGTAGATAGATATTTACCTGTATCATAATATAAAAACCAACCTACATTTGTAGATTATGTTTACTTGCATCATAATAGAAATACCAACTTACACGTGTATATACATGTTTACCTGAATCATAACACTAATACAAAAATTTACATATGTTGATAAATGCTTACCTGAATCATTATTATTGGTTTTTTTATTCCTTGGCTAGAGCTCCAAGGTTCATCATCAATGGTGATATTCTTTGCATATGTGATCGTTTTTGCCCACCATTAAGGTAACGACATTCTGGCTTCAGGGAGTATTATTATATAAATGCATTCACACTGATGTCATATTAAGACATCATCCCTGAAGTTAAAATGCGGCTACCTTAATGGTGGACAAAAAAATGTCACATACACAAAAATCTCACCATTGGTGAGCCTCAGAGTTCTAACTGAGGAACAACAACAATAACAACAACAACAACAAAAGAAATCATGACATAAGACGTAGTACAACAGAACAATTCAGGACACCTAATTCATATGGAAGAAAGGGATGAAGGCTATTCCACTAAAAACACACACCCCCAAATTTTTTTACATTTTTTTTTTGAAATTAAACAAAATATTCCACTAAAAATAGATGGAAAATTAATGTAAGTTTCTAAACACAACTAAACTTGTAATATTGGTAGAATGGGTATCGTGTAGGTCGTTTCTTACCATGAAGAATCTCATCAGGTAGCACTGGAACAAAAACACAAAAACATGCAGGTAACTATGTAAAAGCATCTATTTGTACAGGCAGGTACAACAGCATGAAGGCACATATGTACACACAAACACACTCTAACACATGCATTCACATACACAGGCACACCCACTCACTCACTCACACATATACATACACATGAGCATGTGCACACACACACACATACTCTCTCTCTCTCTCTCACATACACAAGTTGTTTTGTACAATTTATAGGCTTTTTCGCGCATGTGTGATTGTGTGTGTGTGTGAGAGGGCAGGATGATAAAAGGATTGTAAGCTTACTCTTTTACCCTCAATAAAGATCATTTTGACTTGACTTGACTTGACACATACACACATATATGCACAAATGCACCACACACACACATTCACTCTCTCACACAAACAAACACACATATAAACACATACACACAGAGAATAGATCTCTCTCTCCTCTCTCTCTCTCTCCACTCTCTCTCCTCTCTCTCTCTCTCTTGTATCCAGTCTCCTATTTTAGGGTCATCTGGTATCACTTAAAGTGGAAAGACGTTAAAATTGACGACTTATAACACACACACTACACACACACACACACACACACAACACACACACACTTACACACACACACACAAAGTAACACAAACCTACCTGGATTAGCCAAGATAACGTCTGTCTCTCTGGCCACCTGGGCATCTCGTAACCCCTGCACCATTCGCTCGTATTCGTTCTTCAGTCGTTCCGTGTCAATGGTCTGTGCCCTGTACACAAATTTCTTTTTTTTTTTCTTCTTCTTTTTCTTTCTCTTCTTCTTCTTTTTCTTCTTCCTCCTCCTCATCCCCCTCCTCTTCTCCTTCTTCCTCTTCTTCTTCGTCTTCGTCTTCTTCTTCCTCCTCCTCCCCCCCCCTCCTCCTCCTCCTCCTCCTCAAATTTTACTCATCTTATTCTTCTCCTCCTCCTGCTTGTATTTCTACTTCTTGTTCTTGTTCTTCTTCTTCCTCCTCCTCTTCGTCGTCTTCTTCTTTTTCTATTGCTGTCTGTGACATGAGTGAAAGTGCATTGCACTGCCGTTAAGCGCCTGACAAGTCAAAAAGGCTCAGAGCCTCCGACTTCGGCGTTGGAGAAAATTATTACCTTCTAAGTCTTTTGGGAAAGAAAAGGCAGGAGAATGGACCAAGAAGGCAGAAAACAGACAAGAAGGAGGTGACAGGAAGAAAAGGAACAAGACAGAAACAAAGAGGGGGATTAAAAGGAGGGGATTCCTAGCACAGAATTTCTAGAGGTTGGGGATGCTGTTTATACTGACAGGCAACCCAGGCATCCCCACAGGGGGAAAATTTCAACCTGATTTTGTCAGCATTGCTAGACCCACCTCAGGTATAAACTCACGACAAAAAATGTACCAATGGTGGTGTTCTGTGTATGTTAGCTCAGAACAGGCACCACTGAACACCACCAAAGTGACCCAGCAGCAGTGCAGGGCCCATCTGGCTGGTAGCCCCATGGTGGCCTGATAGTGATGGGCTCCCTGTGGACTTCCAACTCTGAGGATGAGGCATAACAAATCTGGGTATGGCTGTGGCAGGGAGATTGGAATGAGCAGCATGGGAACAGCAGGACTGGGGACTCACAGAAGATGAGGCAGCAAAAAAAAAACCAAGAAAAAAGATACCCATGGTGACATTTTTGCATAGGCAATCTTTTTTCCCCTCCAACATTAAGGTACCCACATTCCGACTTTGGGGATACAGCAGGTAACTGAACCTACCAATTTTGTCAGGACAGTCGGGAGGTACCTCCCATATTTTACACAGTACTCTTGCATAAAAGAAGACATGCTCACACAGAATGAGACCAACAGAAATAATGATGCTCTACCATGAAAAGAGTCACTTTGTACCTGATCTGCTTTGCTGCTAGAGGCCATTTCAGGCAAGAGGGGGTCAGTTTGTCAATTCTTATTGATTATAAAACTAAAGCCATTCTTCTACCATGTATGTTTGTCCGTTGTGTTCAACGATGACCTCCAAAACAGCAGAGGAGGCAGCTACTGTTTCGGAAACTGGGCAGAAATTTGGTTATAGTGGAGATGCCTTGCCCACAGCACATCCCCACTCTCTCGGCCAAGTGGACATAAGGACAGTCAGCATTGGAGATGTTCTCCAAAGGCCAACTAGCCCCCAGGGCTGCAGCACATAAGGACTGTGTGAGTCAAGCCTCCTTCCTATTCAGAGAGTCATAGTCGATCATTAAAGACTAAGCTGTAAAGTGGAATTCCATCAGTGGGACAGCCACTGGTTATACAGCCTCTCACTTTGCTGTTGCCCCCAGCGTCAATGGTTTAATCAAGAACTGTGATAAAGCCCAGGCGCAGACGGCAGTACTGAAGTAACAAGGCATAATTTTGCTTTCTTTGCCTTAAAACTGCATTTACAACACCCAAGCCCTCATTCTGACCACCTATCATGATGCAAAAACTTGTCGATTTCTCATTCTGCTACTTTCTGCAGTATGTCATTTCAATTTGTAATAAGTTTTCACAGAATTGTCCGATTTACAATCTGTTTTCTGTATTGAATAGCTTATTTATTGCAGGTTAATAACATGTCAACAACTAAAAATTTACCTTTGGTGCAATGGGACTCATTATGAGGTGGTGTGTCACATAATCATATAAAAAAAAATTGCGAGTATGAATTCAGTTAATGGAAGAAAACTTCAGCGCTGTAGGAGACGTTAAAGAATCATGCATTACAGAATGAAAACTTCAACTTGCCTTTTGATTTTGATGTTAAGGTCGTCAATGTTCTGACAGCAGCGGTCGATGGTTCGGCGTGTAATCTTCACACTCATGGACTCGATGCACACATTGTCTGCAAAACATCAGCGCATTTTTAAAACTACTGACCGACTGACTTTTCCCTCAACTTCTTTAGGAGTCATTGGGGCACTGTACAGAAACTTTCAGCCAGTGTGTCGTGGGCAAGTTGGACCTGGTGGAGTCCATCTCTCTCCAAGACTAAAGGGTGCATGCTAGGTATGTTGACGTTGTCCAAACTCCACTTTGTGCGAAAATTATTCTTCAAGAATACTTGTCCTTATTTTTTATTTGCGTGTTCATTTCTTCGTGCTTTCATTCCTTCCTGTCGTTGGTAGCCTAGCTGACTTGACTCATATCAGAATGATGTGTAAAACAACAACAACAACAACAACAACAACAGCAAACCCCCAGCAACTCCACCCCAGAATGTACTGTTCAGAAATGAAGACCCAATGATTCAGCCAAGAACAACAGAGATATTGTCAGTCAAGTCAAATCTTTCTATAGCCTGTATGGATTCATGTGTGTATGTATGTGCATGTGCGTGCATGCATGTGTGTGTGTAGTATATGTGAATAGTGAGCATGTGCCTGTATGCATATATATATATTATATTTATTTATATTGATACCTCATCATATATATATATTTATATATATATATATATATATTATAAATATTATATATTTCTGTTGGTTGTGTGGATGTGCGAGAGAGGGCAAATACGGAATGTCACAGAAATGGAAACAACAGAACTCAGAACTCAGAAATAATGTATCCGCCTTAGAAACAGACAGAGACAGAGAAAAGAGTTTGAAACAAAGAGATAGACTTGGAGCAAAAAAAAGAAAGAGAATCAGCCATCCAGCCAGCCAGTTAACCAACCAACCAAATCCAGACGAGACAAAACAGCAACCCCCCCCCCCCATCCCCCCGAGACACGCAGACAACATACCGATGTTGTGGGCTTCATCAAAGACGACAACAGCTTTCCGGGACAGGTCCTTGGAGACCTGTTCAGCCACTTTGGGGTCTAGCAGGTAGTAGTAGCTGTACACGATGGCGTGGGCACTCTGCAGCTGAACACACACACACATATATGTAGACTGATTATAGCTTGCATGAAATAGCTTGTTGTGAGTATGCTCATTCATGAAGGCATGAAAGGGTGCATGCATGGGCACTCTGTGACACACACACACAAACATGCATTCACACATTGGACCACACACACACAGACACGTACATTGAAACACATACACAGACACATCATTGAAACACATACACAGACACAAACATTGAAACACATACACAGACAACAAGCACACACAGTGACAACACACACACACACAAACACATACAGTAAAACACACACACTCTCAAATAATCACACAACATAATTATGTATTATCACACACAACACACACAAGCACACGCACACACCATAACACTCAATCACACACACTCACTTAAACACACACACACACACACACAGAACACACAACAGTGATATGCATGCTTTTTAGGGTTCCTTCCACAACAGATAAACTGGGGGCAGGGTAGCCTAGTGGTTAGACCATTGAGCTTGTGATCTGATGGCCTGTTTTGGAGCCACCACTGAAAGCACCCGTTCAAGGGGATTTTTCCTCTGGAACTAACATCAGTACTGACTCCACTCCCGCAAAAATCCTTCAGATAAGACTACAAACCAAGGTCCTATGTGCAAACACACACACACAGAAATCTTGTGCACATGTTAAAACTCGTCCCACCTTTGCAGAAGAGTAGGCCATTGTGTGCTGCTATGAATGGGTGACAAAATTTCAAAACACACACTGGTGTCGTGTTTAGTCATCATCTCCGAAGTTGGAATGTGGCTACCTCAACGGTGGCCAAAAACAGTCACGTACACAAAAGCTCACCTTTGAGCTCAAACCAAGGAACTATCTAAAATAATGTGCATAAATAAATGCTACAAATATAGCTGAATGCAATGCAGTTCTAAGCATTATTTGAAGTTATCATGGAACGTTTAAGCCAGTATGAAATGTAGCTTTCTCTTGCGTCTTTTTCGAGATTATGATACGTACCAATGTGCCTGTCAATATTGTAACTGTAAATGCCCTTCATGGATGATTAAAGAGATTTTTGACTTGACTTGACTTGACTTGGATCAGTACTTACTGCGTGTCGCGCCAAGAAATAGGGGCAGTAACCTCTCTCTCTCCCAAAGTCCTTTAGGTCATCCTGTAAAGACAGACAACACTTCCATGTATGTAGAATTGATACAAACAGAATTATGTTGTTTGTGCAGTCTATACATATATACACACACTACATATACACACATATGCACAGAACATAGACACGAGACAGAAACACACACACAAGCAGATTCATGTATGCACTTATGCATGCATGTGCGCGCTTGCACACACACACACTTCTCTTTCTCATGCACACACAGCTTACAAGCACAAACTCACACACTATCTGACTATCTTTCTCAAAAACACACAGAGACTCACATATACAAACACACAGACTTTCTCATACAGACACACATGCACACACACATACACACACACTCTCTCTCTCACACACACATACACTCTCTCACACACACACACACAGACTCTCTCTCTCTCACACACAAACACAACACACACACAGACACTCACACACACACACTCTCTCTCACACACACACACCACACTCTCTCTCTCTCTCACACACACACACACTCTCTCTCTCCACACACACACACACTCTCTCACATACACACACACACTCTCTCTCTCTCACATACATACACACATTCTCTCTCACATACACACACACACACACACTCTCTCTCTCACAGGCACCACACACACACACACACACACACACACCTCTCTCTCTCTCTCTCACATACACACACTCTCTCTCTCACATACACTCTCTCTCTCACATACCACACACCCTCTTTCTCTCTCTCTCTCATACACACACGCACTCTCTCACATACACACACACACACTCTCTCTCTCTCACACACACTCTCTCTCACTCACACACACACACACACTCTCTCACTCACACACACACACACATCACACTCTCTCTCTCTCACACACACACACACACTCACTCTCTCTCTTTCTCACACAACCAGACAGAGCACTCCCATCTTTAACTCTCTGACCCCCCCCCCACCACCCCCCCAAAACCACTTCCATTCTTTTTTTTTTTACCTCTCCTTTTCGAAAACTCACCAGATTGTAAACCCCAGGAGGAATGGGAACCTCTCTGCCATTGGTATCAAATTCCTGACAACAGAATCAACACCGACAGTCAGTAAATGAGGGGTTTGCTTTGTTTTGTTTTATTTTTCACTCCTCAGCAAGAGCTCCAAGGTTCACCAATGGTGAGATTTTGCCTATGCAGCCCTTTTTACCACACCATTAAGGTAGCCGTATTCCAACGTTGGGGAAGATTAATGTTTAAATTCCCGTCAATAAAATTACTCTCACAGTCAATGAATATTTTTTGCTCTTTCTTTCAAAATGTTAGTAGATCAGTGGTCTACACGCAACACACCACTCATTTGGAAAGACAAAGGGTCAAATTGTTGTTTTAAACCTAGACTGGGGGGTGGGATAGCCTAGTGGTTAGAGCATTGAGCTTGCCTCCTTACAACCTGGGTTCGAGACCGTCATGTTGGGCAAAAATGGCCGCATACACAAAATCTCAAGACTGGTGAACCTCAGAGCTCTAGCTGATGAACAACAACAAAAAGTAAAATAAGATCATAATCACAATGCATACACAAAATGTCTCCATTGGTGAAATTCAAAGCTCTAGCCAAGGAACGGAAAAAAACCCAACACCAATAAAAAAAGATCATAACAACAATGCTGAAACCACTCAGCTCACAGCACGCAAATCTAGCATAACACAGTGAAAGGTCCAGGCTCAGCGCTAAAATTAGCCCACCCCTCCCCCACCCCTTCCTTTTACCTAGTCCTTCGGATGAGACTATAAACCGAGGCCCCGTGTGTGAACGCACGCAGAACATCTAGCACACACGTTACATCCTGTTCCGCTTTTTGAAAGAGTAGGCCATTATGTGCTGGTGGGAACAGATGACAGAATTCACAAATCCACATACACAGGGGGACTGGATGTAAAAAAAAGCACGTTAGTGCTTATTCCATTATCCTCGATTATAAAAGAATAAAATAAATAAATAAATAATCCAAGAGTGGTCAGTTCCTGCTATAATTAACATCAGCTGGGCTGGGATAGGATGGAAGAGATAGTTTGCTGAGAGCTGCTAAAAGTGGGGGGGGGGAGGAGGCAAACTGACAGCTGTGAGCTGTTCTACCCTCTCAACACACTCCCAGCTCTCCAGAACAAAAACACCTCAGGGAACTCTCACCTCAAAGAACTCACACACTGGCACCATGGGATCCTTCTTGTGCTCAGCGCGGATGAAGGACGCCGTCAGTTTGTGACATTTGGCGTCCACCGACACGTTGTCTCGATCCTGACTCACCTGTGTGCATGAAAATTATACCATCACTTTATGATCTTTATGAACTGGAAACACAGCTGAGGTGATGTGTGTGGATGTTTGTTTGTGTCGTATAGTATGTAGTGTGTAAAGTGTGAAGTGTGTGTGTGTGTGTTTGTTTAGTGTAACGATTGTTCAAAGTAATATCATTATCAGGAGAAAAAAAGAAGAAATAATGATAAAGTTACTGAAAAAAAGTGTCATATTTAGAGAGAGGGAGAGAGTGTGTGTGTATGTGTGTGCACGCGCGCACACAGGTGTGTGTGTACACATGCATGTGTGTGTGTGAGAGCATGTGGTTGTTTGCATGTGTATATATATGTATCTGGGTAAGAAGGAACAAAAATGAACTTCACAAAGCTGACACTTCACTAAAAACAACAGGTGTCTGCATGATCATAATAGGTTAACTTAACATAACTTAAATAGGTGATCTAGTCTTGAGGAGCCTAAAATCCTAAGGTCAAAGGTTCAAATCTTCGTTTAGACAAGAGGGGAATAAATGCAGCAGCAGCAGCAGAAGGGCAATACAAAACAACACAATGCAATGCAATACAACACAATGCAATACAACACAATGCAATGCAATATAACACAATGCAATACAACACAATGCAATATAACACAATGCAATACAAAACAATGCAATACAACACAATGCAATACAACACAATGCAATACAACACAATGCAATACAAAACAATGCAATGCAACACAAAACAAGGCAACACAAAACAAGGCAATGCAATACAACACAATTGCAAGGACAACAAATGCAATGCAATACACACATGCAATACAAAAAAACATGCGCAACCATAAATTAACTAACATAACTAATGGCACATAACCTAAAATCCTAAGGCAAACAAACTTCGTTAGACAAAGGGGAATAATGCAATAGCAGACAAATGGCAATACAAAACACACAATGCAATGCAATACAACACAATGCAATACAACACAATGCAATCAAAACATACAACACAATGCAATACAAAACAATGCAATATAACACAATGCAATCAATACAACACAATGCAAACAACACAATGCAAATACAACACAATCGCAATACAAAAAGCAACTATACAACACAATGCAATACAAAACAATGCAATACAAAACAAGCAACAATACACACAATGCAATACAAACACAACGCAAACAACAACAATGCAATGCAATACAAACAATGCAACACAAACAATGCAATACAACACAATGCAATACAAAACAATGCAACACAACACAACGCAATACAACACAATGCAATGCAACACAATGCAATACAAACACAAGCAATACAAAACATCACAAAATTGTGCAAAACATTACAACTCAACACAATACAAACAATGAAATGCAATTTTTAAAAAAATATTTAAACCACACACACAATACAAGCAACACAATACAACACAGACCAATACAACTACGAATACAATACAACGCCATACAACACAACACAACGAAACACAACAAAACAGGACTCACATCAGGGTGCACACACATATTTTTCCGCGAGCTGAGCGCCACACCCAGAAAGTCTGACTGCTCTCCTGTCTCTTTCTCGTAAAAGTCCATCAAGTTCCGCATTTCTTCCACCACCTACACACCACACACAGAAGAAATGTATACATCTCCATACATTAACTACAAACAGTCCTTCGGATGAGACTTAAAACCGAGGCCCCCGTGTGCGTACGCATGCAGAACATCTTGTGCACACGTTAAATCCTGTTCCGCTTTTCGAAAGAGTAGGCCATTGTGTGCCGGTGGGAACAGATGACAAAATTTACAAAACCGCATACACGTGGGGACTGGATGTAAAAAAGCACATGAGTTCTTATTCCATTATCCTCGATTAAAAAAAAATTGTCACCTGAGCGCTTTGATTTGTTGCTATACAAGATTCAGCGCTATATAAATTCCATACATTATTATTATTATTTAATACACAGGTAAACAATCATGCACTAGAAAAAAAACGTTTGGTCCCCTTTGCAAACGCATACAGAACATCTTCCACACAGGATAAAGCCTGTTCTGCCTTTCATACTGGTTGGAAAGAACGACAAAATCCAGTAAAATGCATGCACACTGCTGTTGAATTTCTAACGACATCATTTTTATTCTTTTATATCGAGGATAATGGAATAAGCACTTATGTGCTTTTTTACATCAAGTCCCCGTGTGTATGCGGTTTTGTAAATTCTGTCATCTGTTCCCACCAGCACACAATGGCCTACTCTTAAGCAACAGGATTTAACGTGTGCATAAGATGTTCTGCGTGCATTCACACACGGGGCCTCAGTTTAAAGTCTCATCCGAAGGACTTTTGGGGAGAGTGGAGTCTGCACTGATGTTAATATCCCCTTTGATCGGGAATCGAACCCGGGTCGTCAGATTGCGAGTGCAATGTTCTAACCGCTAGGCTATCCCGTCTTCCCGATTCCTGAATGCCGCTACCTTAATGGTGGGTAAACGGTGGCATATGGTAAATATCACCTTTGGTGAACAGCATACTCTAGCCAAGGAACAGTGAAGAAAAAGAAAGGGACACAGATATCAAGCAGCACAGTTCTCCCACCTTCTCCAGCTCAGGCACTGTTCTGGAGCAGTAGATCAGTTTGTTGACGTCCAATGGATAGGCCTGCAAAGCAGAAGAAAAAAAAAACCTCGCATCATGCATTCATGAATTTCAACACAACAGCAATCAGAGAACACAAAAATAAAACGTTTCAGAGTTTTTGTGCTCTTGTTTCATTGAAGTGACTTTATTTTGTTTATGTGGATTGGTGGTCTAGAGGTAACGCTCCTGCTGAGAAGTGTGGGTTTGTGCTCGAACTTCCCCCCCCCCTCCCCCAACCCACAAGACATTGTGTGTGTGTGTGTGTGAGGGTGAGGGTTGTCTGTGTGTGTGTGAGTGTCTGTGTATGTGTGTGTGCATGTGTGAGTGTGTGTGTGTGCATGTTTGTGTTTTGCAGTGTATAGCTTTTTTTTATATGAATCTATTTTATTCTTATTGGTTGTCGTAATAATATTGTAGTTAATTATTATTGTCATTTATAAAGTTGTTTCTGCTCCTAGATAGATGGCTTGATGACAAAAAGCAGATTCATTGCTTATTCAATGTAACATCTGGAAATAAAAATTTGAATTTAACTTTGAAAGATCTTCTTCTTCCTTTTTTGTCATGTTTCTCCCAGGGGAGATTTACATTGATGAGCCTTCTCCATCTCTCTCTGTTTTGAGCTTCCTCCTTATTTATGCCCCTTTCTCTAAGATCATCTGCAATATAGGCAGCCCAGGTTTTGCTAGGTCTTCCTTTGGTCTCTTTCCATCCACTACAAGTTCATTGCCCTTTTTATTATGTGGTGGTCTGCTTTCCATTGAACATGCCCAAACCAGTGCAGTCTATTGATACTAGCTACAGACTTCAGATCATCAACTTTGCACATTCTCCATAGTTCTTCATTCATGATCCTGTCTTCCCATTTGATCTTTGTCATGTAGTGCAGCGTTCGGTTTTCACAGCTCTTCAACAAACATTCGACGGTTTTTGTGAAAACCCACGTCTCCGAACCATACAGGAGAACAAGACTGATGCAGGCCTTATATATCAGACAGGTCTCTCCAGTGGGATTTTCTTATTTCCGAGCAGACTTGCCAATTCTTTCCATTTCTTCCAAGCACTTGCAATCCTGGTTCTGACAGCTAACTCAGATTTTGCTTCACAGCTCATCATCTCTCCCAGGTAGCAGAATTAGTCTACCACTTGTATCTTCCCTTGTTCAAATTCTAGCTCCTTCTTTCCTGCATCGGTATTGTCTTCACCCTTCTTATTCATACAACTGGGGCAGACAAATACTCCGTCCTCCTTCTGCAGACTTTTGAGCTTTGAGCATCTTTTGTGACACAATATTGACATTTGGAGCATTTGATCGAATTTTTGACATCTGTAAATATATTAATAAACTAAAGAAAATCAACGAAACATAACCAATGTATAATGAGTACCTGCATGTAGGCGATGATCAGAGAGAGAAGAGACACTGTCTTTCCTGTGCCTGATGGCATCTCCAGCACACAGTGACCCTGTATTCAGGAAAAATAACACACACATGCACGTACGCACACATGCATGCACACACAGTGACACGTACACACACACACACAAAAATACATGAGCACACATACACATGTGAACACACACAAGCATGTGTTCATTACGCATTGTATACTGGTACTCACAATCACACACACATGTAATGTACACATGTATGTATACACACACACACATACAAAAAGCACATGAGTGCTTAATCCATTATCCTAGGAATAAAAGAATAAATATATAACAATAAATAATAAACTAAATAACACACACACATACTAAAGTTAACTCATTGAGGTTGTGCCGAAGCTTAAACTTTGGCACTCCTCTCCTTCACTGTGACGTGCCGAAGCTTAAGCTTCGGCATAATTACGATTTTTTAAAAAAATACACTAAGTGATGTTCAACTCAAGGGAAAGTATTCTGGCCTGTAGGGCAATCATTTTTCTAAACACAGTTGCTTTCCTTGACCATAAGCTTGCCTAGTTTGTGTCTGTTGGCTAATTTTGTTTGATATGTCAACAAGTGATATCTTTGGGATTTCAGGCTCTCCAGTGTTATGATTCTTTAAAAAAAAAAAATGTTGTACAAAAAGTGACATCAGATGGATTTAGCCAGCTTCAGAGAACTTTACTTTGGTGAAAAATCATCACATTGCTTCAAGGGAACTAGTTGATGAACAGTTCAAGGCAAGTAAGATACGCAGCCCTAATTTTCAAAACTTTTTATTTTTCAGCATTCAGTGACATATTTTGAAAATTTGTAAAAATTAAATACAGTAATCTATTGAAAAACTGTGAATTAATCTCAAAAGAAAACGTTATAAACTTTTCAATGATGTATAATGTGTATGTCATCATTATGTTGGGTAGGTCTGCTGAATTTTTCAAATATAGCCAAAATCATGCGTCACCACAAAATGGCGAGATCCATTTCACTGTGACTCCATTGAGTTAAAAATTTTACAGTCTCATAGTTATTCCATGGTGTGATGAGTAAGGCAGTGTCATATCCTAGACTACCTCAAGGTGTTCACCTGGGAACACCCAGAAACAACTAAATTAATTTGAGTTTTACTTTTACCCTCACTCCAAATTACTATCTTCGAAGCTGGGGTGTGTTTTTTTTCCATCTTTATAGATGTCATATCATGTCTGGTCTTAAAACCATAACTTGCATTTTCTTACTACTTCTGACAGAAGTAACACTTCTTAAAATACCTAATATAATCACTAACTATAACATTTTTACAAGAAAATGACAATTAAAGAGCACAGTTATCACTCATAATGATAATATTGGTTTTCACTTCACTGTCTTCAGTCAGACAAAATTTGAGTTCTAAATAATATAGATCACAGTTTGAACACTGTTTATCATCTCTCAAGCAAGTAATGATTGAGTGCATTATCACTTATAAAAAGTTATATTAATAGTAATCCCAGGGTTACCTTTGCATCCAGAGTACGTTTGAGCTCCAGCATGTAGAGGTACTGTTCTGGATAAATAAAATCGTAAGGAAAGTATACCAACAGTCCGTCCACATTCAACCTGTAACCGAACAGGGGCAAATATTGTCATGAAATCCAGTACATGTTTAAATAATTCACAAAAATAAGTTCACACACACACAGAGAACACACACACACACACACACACAGAGCACACACACACACACAGAGGCAGACAGACATATACACACACTAGACAGATACACACACACACACACTAGCACACACACACACACACTAGCACACAGAGTATACACACACACACACACACACACACACACACACACACACAATCTGGTTAGTTAGAGTGTTGTGCATTATGCTCGTGATCTGCTGGCCCGAGTTCAAATCTCATTGAAGGGGATATTTTTGCCCTGGAGTTAACATCAGTGCTGACTTCACTCTCCCCAAAAGTCCTAGGATGAGATTATAAACCGAGGTTCCATGAACAAACGCACATAGTACATCTTGCACACCCATTAAAACGGGTTCCACCTTTCGGAAGAGTAGGCCATTTATACAGTTGGGAGTGGTAGGCAAAATCTACAAAGCCACAAACACATACTGGCATAGGGACTGGATGAAAGCACACAACTGCTTATTCCAGTATCCTCAAAATCTAATAATAATAATAAATGAAATTTATATAGCGCTATATCTTGCAAAAACAATTCAAAGCGCTTGCATTCATCCTACTCCAACACAAGCAAAAAGTTACAACTAATAGTTTTTACAAAATCAAATGTATGTAGTATACACACACATAATAATAAACGTATAACAGAATGAATAAATAAGAAAAGAAAATAAATAAAACAAACAACTGCTTATTCCAGTATCCTCGACATAAAAGAATGAATAAATAAGAAAAGAAAAGAAATAAAACAAACACATTAACATAAATCAACCCTATGGCACGCCCACACCTGACATTCTCCCACACTGCATTAGTGCTAGTATGTTCTTTCGAGCCAGAAGGCCCATAGAGCCGGAGCTTATCCCGGTTTCTGTAGCGTTAAGCGAACTGATGGTTTTTCACCACCCCTGTGACAGGACGCTAGTCTGTCGCCAGATACTTCCCCAGCAGAGCTGGTACCCACTTGTACACCTGGGTGGAGTGAGGAAAATAGGAGTAAAGTGTCTTTCCTAAGGACACAACACCGAGCCGAGCGGGGATCGAACCCGCGACCTCTGGATCACGAGTTGACTGCCTAAACCACTCGACCACGGTGCCTCCCGCATTAGTGCTAAGTTGGGCCTTATCAATCACAGCAGTCAATCATATAATTATAATATACTATAAAATCATAGTCATGATGTACTCAGAGATGAGAAATTGAATAAATTACTTAACAACCTGAATGAGGCATCATGTGTATACATGTATGCATGCATACATGCGTGTGTGCATGCATGTGTGTGTGTGTAAACTTGTGTATTTGTCACAGTGTATGTTAATAGTTTGGTGTGTGTATGTACATACCTGTGTGTGTGTGTGTGTGTGTGTGTGTGTGTGTGTGTATGTGTAGATAGAAAGAAAAAAAACAAGGAGAGTGAGAGACACAGTCTAATATTCTATGTGTGTGTGCATGTGAGCATGCACGTGCGGGGTGTTAAACATGTGGGAATACATGTCAGTGTGTTTGAATAAAACTTGTGCACTTTGGATAAGACTAGTATAAACTGGGGTTCTGAATCTGAGTGGAAACACGTGAAGGGGATCTGCACACACTTAAGACCAATCCATTTTTCATATAAGAGCCCTGTGATGGTCAGCAGTATGGATTATTGGATGACACACAATGAAACATGTACCCAGCAAGCAATCTGGCACTAGTGCAGATCTACATGATGTTAAACGCTGGGGAAGTAACCTACCCCCATCCCAGAAAACCAAAATCACGAGAGTTATGAATATGACTGGTTTCTTATGCCTTTCATTTTTAAAAATTAACTTTGGTTCCATTCACACAAGAACAATGGCTGTGCAGTTTAAGGACAGTTTATGGGCAACATGGCTTTTAACTGAGAAGTGCACCTTTAACACAGACATAAGCTACGAGATGTGGAGTGTGTCATGAGTGTTTCAAAACATGCTGCAATCTCAAAAGAGCACAACTTCAAAGGTGCCTGCATTCGACTTCATCAAACAACCAAACGTATTTCTGCTTCTTTCATGATTAATCAGAATCTACATATACTGCCGTGTTTATGATCACAATTACTTCATTGTGGCGTCGATCGAACGGCAGCAGACTACCCAACCAGGAGAAGTTGGCCAATAACGCTAGAAGCACGGTCTGCACACCACACCACTTTTGTTTTCTTCGCAGGAAGCATGTGTGTTGCACGGAAGCGGAAAACAAGGAAGTCGCTACAATAATTCAAGATGGCGGACATTAGCAGACAAGTCCGTCGGGGCTACAGTGCACAATTTGTCGTCAAAAAACCGTCTGACGAGCGCATCAACCCTCTCCACTTGACTGTTTCACGTTGCAGTGCAGAACTGCTGAAAAAAGAAACGGACGATGATACGTTTGTCTGCGCTTTACGCATTGGAAGGAGCGAGAAATCGCCCTCCCCGTCAGAAGGCCATTCGCCTTCCAAATCGAAAGAAGACTTTTTGAAGATGCCTGAAAGCCCAGTGCCAGTACAGGCCACCACTTCTTTCTGGTCTGCTGAGGATATTGCCGTGTGTGTGTGGGCTACAGATGACTGTGATGACATTTTGCTGTCTCCTGATGATGGATCTAATGGCGGGGACGCAGAGATGACGTTGTTTTGCAGTTCGGAGTTCCTGACACACTACAACTTGCGGGAATGTCTAGAAGTGTTTATCCGACCCTTACAGGTCTACCCCATCTCCAAGGCTGTCTTCACAGTTTCTGATTCTGATGCCTACGATTGGCTGCAGCGGGAAAAGTTCAGCACAGGCCTGCTTCAGACAATATGCATGCACGATATTCTTGTTGTTCAGAACGACATACTTCTCTCCCCATACCCCAACATCTTTTTGAAGGATGAAGAGTTCCATCGTTCTTGGTTTTTCAAGATCAAGGCCATTGCATGTGCACCCTTTTTATTAGGGCTGATGTCCTCCAACACTGAAATCATCATATGCTTTGAAGATGAGACACAGCGTCTGCCATCAGACCATGGCCACCTCACAGCTTCCAATTTGGACAGGTATGTGTCAGGAGCTCTGTATGTCTCAGACTTCTGTCGCTCCTTATCCATGGAATCTGGGGATGGCATCTTTGGGAAAGAAAGCAACCAGAGTCCAGTGGATGCCATCACCTTCAATGCCTGCGTCATCCAACAAGAGCGAAACTGGCGCGTCATCCTGAGCAACGCTGATGGTATTGACCTCAACACCATTATCGGCATTCCCCGCAAACTGATGCTGCAGCATGGACTGTTTGATGGAAGCCTGCTGAAGATTTTGTTGGTTTTCAGAAACATGTCAGATGGTGGTACTCCTGACATTGCCATTACCAGTCCAGGTAACTGCTCTTTGTTAACATAAACTATCAAGGAAGGAAGCATACATATTTCATCATTTAACAAAGCAGCATAAATTTCTAACGTATATTGCACACCTATACATTGATATGACCAAGTGTTTCTGTTGACTACATTGGAACACAGGCAGAGGGTACAATTTTCATCTTTTATTTCCACAATTTAGTGGGGGTAATTGTTTTTCTCTGAACTAAAATTCTTGGCAATGTATTTTATTTATCAGTGTATAATATTAATAATACACTTTCTAAATTATATATAATTGGTTATTCTTACCATCTTTTGAGTTTATCATGGAGTCTTTTACTAGGCCAGGCTGAACTAGATCATTCTCAGATTCTGTACAAAATTCATGCTTTGTCAGTTTGTGTTTGATTGTTGAATGTTCCACATTTTAAGTTTTTTTAAACCATTTTCAAGGTTCTCACTTTCTAGGTTCATTAAAATGGAAGTCACTGTTTTAGTCAGAGACAGAATCATATCAAGTCACAGCAGAGTCCTCTTTTAGTTTTACCCTTGGTAGGCCTGATCATATAATTTATATTTATAATATATACTAACTTTAGTACTTGTTAGAGTTGGATAATTTGAATTTCATAAATCAAATTTCTTATTGAATGCAGTTTTCTGATTTTTTGTATGTTTTGTTCTCTCTTATTTTGAAAAAAGAATATATTTGTCTTTCTTTTCTTCTGTTCTCCTGTTATTACAGGAACGAACAGCAGTGGAGCCGGCGTTGCTCTAGGCAAGGAGAAGTTTGTGCGTGTGAAGTCTCTGTCGAAGCAGTTGAGTGACACCAACAACGTCTTCATCTCCTCCATCCTCCTCTTCAACATGCAGGCTGGACCCCCCATCAACATGGCCCCTGTCCTCAGAGCTCAGGTATCGTCTAGTGAAGAACTCTTTCCTTCGGATGAGACTATAAACCGAGGCCCCGTGTTCGAACGCATGCAGAACATCTTGCGCACACGTTAAATCCTGTTCCGCTTTTCGTAAGAGAAGGCCATTGATATTGTGTGCCGGTGGAAACAGATGTAAAAATTTACAAAACCGCATACACACGGGGACTGGATGTAAAAAAGCACATGAGTGCTTATTCCATTATCCTCGATATAAAAGAATAAATAAATAAATAAACAAATAATATCCCCCCCCAAAAAAACCAACGACACCCCAACAAACCAAACCAACAACAACAAAACTTATCCAGCAAAAAGTTAGCATCTGCTTCTCAGCCTTCTGTAGTTTAGAACAATGCACTCATCCCATCAGAATCCAGGCTTTTCCTTCGTCTAGTTCACTGAATTGTGTTACGGATTCTACTCTTCTTTTTATTCTGAGCACTTTCCCTCTATTGGGTAGGATGTGCAGTTCCTGGTCCTCTCCTGTGCTTGTTACTCTGCAGGAGGTCTGTTCACTGGCTTCAGCCAACACATTCTGACTGCAGAGCAGCTCGTGACCAGTCTAACCCGCGACCTTCTTTGGTGGAGGATGCAGAGATTGGAGAACTAGTTTTGGTGTTGAATTGGTAGTCCATGCCCATGCGCATGCATGCGTGCATGTATGTGTGAGTGTATTTTGTGTGTAGGTATGCACTTGCATGCATGTGTTTGTATGTATACTAATCATGTACACATATAATTCATGTGGTTGGGTGTGTGCACATGCTCACATGTGCCGGTGGAAACAGATGACAAAATTTACCAAAAAAACGCATACACACAGGGACTGGATGTAAAAAAGCACATGAGTGCTTGTTCCATTATCCTCGATATAAAAGAATGAATAAAAAAATAAATAATAATAATAAAAACATAGTATATGTGTTATCATTATACCTATACATGTCTCTGTACATACAGAAATCCACATTCAGCGCAGAAGAAATGAAGCCATCCGGAGATCATCCGACCAGCAGTCAGTCCCGCTCCCTGTCGACCAACATTGCGTACGCCAGCGAGGTGCACGTGGCCATCGTGAACTCGCCCAGCTACAGCCCCAAGTGTTCGTACACAGAGGCCCTGAAGAAACACTTCAGCATCGCTCGCATCCTCAGCGTGGGAGACATCTTCGCTGTGCGCAGCTCAGGTGAGAATCCGTGGTCTTGCGGGTCACACTGCAGTCTTCAAAGCAAAAGGTTCTTCTTCTTCTTCTTCTTCTTCTTCTTCTTCCTTTTTTTGTCATGTTTCTCCCAGGGGAGGTTTGACATTGATGAGCCTTCTCCATCTCTCTCTGTTTTGAGCTTCCTCCTTGTTTATGCCCCTTTCTCTAAGATCATCTGCAATACAGGCAGCCCAGGTTTTGCTAGGTCTTCCCTTTGGTCTCTTTCCGTCCACTACGAAGTTCATTGCTCTTTTTATGATGTGGTGGTCTGTTTTCCGTTGAACGTGCCCAAACCAGCGCAGTCTATTGGTACTAGCTACAGACTTCTGGTTCAGTTCCTGGTTTTTTTTGTTTGTTCCTCGGCTAGCGCTCTTGAGGTTCACCAATGGTGAGATCTTGTGGATGTGACTGTTATTGCCCACTATTAATGTAGCCATATTCTGACTTTGGCTATTTTGTTTGTTTTTTTTCTTTTCCATTTCTCGGCCAGCGCTCTGAGGTTCACCAATGGTTTATTTATTTATTTTATTTTATTCTTTTATATCGAGGATAATGGAATAAGCACTTGTGTGCTTTTTTACATCCAATTCCCGTGTGTATGTGGTTTTGTAAATTTTGTCATCTTTTCCCACCGACACACAATGGCCTACTCTTACGAAAAGCGGAACAGGATTTAACGTGTGCGCAAGATGTTCTGGTGAGATCTTGTGGATGTGACTGTTATTGCCCACCATTAAGGTAGCCATATTCTGACTTTGGCTGTTTTGGTTTTTTTCTTTTCCATTTCTTGGCTAGAGCTTCAAGGTTCACCAATGGTGAGATTTTTGTGTATGCGACCATTTTTCCCCACCATTAAGGTAGCCTTATTCCACCTTCGGGGATGGACTTCGGGGATGATTCCTGTTTTAAGACAGACCTTTTCTTCATCTGCTTGATTATAAGAGGTGATTTGTGTGTTATTTGTGTGCGTTACACACGTTTAGCACTCGTAAAAGAACGCATGGTGACAAGACTCTGCTGAACCCGACAAGATTTTGTGAAAAAAGCTGTTCACATAGGGAAGCAAACACACACACATATATATATATGTGTATGCAGACTAGAAACTTTGATAAAACAGAAAAGCGGCAATGATCTTGTGGTGATATGCTTTCCCTGGGTGATGTGCTGTCCCTGTTCCGCCTTTTGGAAGAGGAGGCCATTTTCATGGCTGTAAGAACAGATAACACTTTTAAAACGCGTGTACACTGACGTCGTGTTTAGACATCATCCCCAAAGACAGAATGTGGCTGCCTTGATGGTGGCTTAATGGCCACATACTCGGAATCTGCCCTTGGTGAACCTCTTAACTCTAACTGAGGAACAACAAGAACCAAAAACCATTCCGAAGACACACTGCCTGAAAAATTCAGTGCAGTGCCCCAAGGGCTCCTGAAAGAGTTATGGGAGAAGTCAGGTCACTGATTGTTATCTTCTTTTTTTTGTCTTTTCATTTGTCTGCTAGAGCTCCAAGTTTCACTAATGGTGAGATTTTGCGTATGTGACCGTTTTTACCCACCATTAAGGTAGTGGCATTCTGACTTCAGGAATGGTGTCTAAACATGACACCTGTGTGCATGCATTTTTTGACAAATTTGTCATTCATTTCTACCGTCATGAAATGGCCTACTCTTCCAAAAGGCGGAACATGTTTTTGTTGTGTGTGCAAGATGTTCTTCATCCCTTCACACACATAGCCTCAGTTTACAGTCTCACCCAGAGGACTTTTAGGGGAGTGGAGTCAGTACTTATGTTAACTGAAGGGTAATGAATGATATCAGTCAGGTTTTAACTCTCAGAGGACGGCTGTCCGCTATAGCGGATCGGTGTAAAGCCACGGTTTCTGACAACTCGCCGCTATAGCGGATTTGCTTTTTGCAGATTTTTCATGTGGCGGCCGCATGATACTATGACTCGTGCAGCTAAACATAGCTTCGTGAGCCTGTCCAACGTCGAATGCAGTGCGTTGTCGGGTGATTCCGTGTGTTCCGAGCTCTTTGTTTGCAGTTGTAGAGAGTAGCCGACATGCCCAGCATTTTTGCATATGTGTTAGAAGCAAAATAGAAGGGATCAGATTAGGTCTCCATGACCGGCGTTTTACTAAAGTGAGAGCTTCAATTTTTATATATGTACTAACCCAGTATGTTATACATAAGTTCTGAAAATTTCATTTTCTTACTATGTGTTTTGTATTTTTTATGATTTTGTTACTAACCATTACAAATGGGCCGTCTGGGGGAAAGCAAGGGAGAGAATTGGCCGTCCCGAGTGAGTTTTAATGTGTGAGCAAGATGTTCTTCATGCATTTGCTCACTGGGCCTCTATAAACAGTCTCATCCAAAGGACTTTTGGGGGAGTGGAGTCAGCGTTGATGTAAACTCCAAGGTAATGAGGGATATCAGTCAGGTGGTTAGAATGCAGAAATGCGGTGTGTGCAGATGACCCAGAATTCTGGCAAGATGCCAAATCGGACACAGGTCATCGTCGACCGGTCATGTTCTTCAAGGTCACCTACATGTCTCCTCGCCAGCCTGACCTGTACCCCTACTACGTGCATGTCAACTACACACGTCTCTCAGAGGTGATCTTTATCAGGATTGTCCTACTTTTCCTTGGGCTGTGTGTGTAGTGTAGTGTGTGTGTGTGTGTGTAGTCTGTGTGTGTGTGTGTGTGTGCGCACGAATGTGCACACGTGCTCATTCACGCGCGAGTGTATGCATGTTTGTGTGCGTGTATGTGAACATGTGTGTTTCATAGTTTGTGTACTTATGTGCATACATAATAATAATAATGTATGGAATTTATATAGCGCTGAATCTTGTAAAGCAACAAATCAAAGTGCTCAATACATGCACACATTCATAATAGAGCACTTGCATTTATAATGTGTCTTATATCATGTGTTTGCTGGTATGTGTGTGTTGTGTGTGCATGCATGCATACATGTGTGCGTGCATGTGATTGTGTGTGCGTGCATGCTTGCGTGTGTGTTCAGAGAGGCTCCAACCACAGTCACGTGCCGTTGGGGGCTGACAAATACCTGTCCCCACACAAAGCTACCTACGGTCAGGGCGTGACCTGTGCAGGTCTGGATCGCCTGGTGTCTCGCCTGGAGAAACTTGTTCTGCCCCACATCAGGTTCAAGTAAGTTGTGGGGTCTGACTGCCCTGCCCTGCCCTGCCCTGCCCTGCCCTGCCCTGCCCTGTCCTGTCCTGTCCTGACCTGCCCTCTCCTGACCTGCCCTGCCCTGTCCTGTCTTGTTCTGCCCTGCCCTGCCCTGCCCTGCCCTGCCCTGCCCTGCCCTGACCTGTCTTGTCCTGTCCTGTCCTCTGTGTGTGTGTGTGTCTGTCTGTTTGTCGGCCTGAGTGCCTACCTTTCTCTCTGTGTGTCTGTCTGTGTGTCTGTCTGTGTGTCTTGTCTGTGTGTGTGTGAGTCTATTTGTCTGTCTTTCTGTCTGTCTGTGTCCTGTTTTGAGTATATGTGACAGTAAATGTTTTTTTTTTCCATTTGTTACTCATCTAGAGCTCTGAGGTTCACCAACGGTGAGATTTTGCGAATGTGACCATTTTTGTCCACCAGGAAGGGTGCTGCATTCCGTATGTATGCTGGGTATGTTCGTTTGTAACCCACTGAATGCTGACATGAATTATGCAATCTTTAATGTGCATATTAATTTGATCTTCTGCGTGTGTGTATATATACATGAAGGGAATTAAAGCACAGGTAGGCCTGCACTTGAAGTTGACCTGGGAGATCGTAAAAATCCCCGCCCTTAATTCACCAGGCGCTGCTGAGATTCAAACCCACAACTTCATGGTGCCATGGGATTGAAGTCAAATGGTCTTGACCACTTGGCTATAGCGTCTGTCTGACACCAAAATAAAACCGATCAGCATGAAAAAAAAAAGAAATATTTTATTTCATTACATTTCATTTCAAGCGTGAGCGTGGAAAAGCGAGCATTGCAAGAATAGGATCCCTGCCCTCCAACAAGGCATGTCGTAAGAGGCGACTAAGGTGGAACCCTTCCTCCAGGTTGGGGGTTGGGCACAGGGCTAACAACCCTGTCCTGTAAAAGAAGAGAAGTTACGGAAACAGCAACAGAGAAAACTTATACTTTTGTGTGCGAAGGACCTCCCGGGTCCAGTAAGACTCGTATGAATGCTTATGGCCAAAGCCGAGAGGAAGCTAACTGTAGAAAGTGAGATGAAGGCCATGCAGCACTCTTGGGGATCAGTGACTAGGTTGGCCCAGGATAGGCAGGAGTGGAAGTGCTTTGTTGCTGCCCTACACACCACTGGGTGTAATGATAATGATGATGATCTCTGGGGAGAGCACATCACCACAAGAGTAGTGCCACCTAGTATATTTTTCTTTTCCCTGTCTGCAACTGTATTTGTTTCCCAATTAGAGTGGTGGGGTGGGGGGGGTGGGGGTTCTAAAGAATTATATTCTGTCAGTGTAAATCTGTGCTGCACTTCATGGGGGGATAGGATAGCTCAATGGTCCAAGAGCGCTCGCTCTCCCCAAGCGAATGTTAAGCAGCGTTGAGCATGGTAGCCTCTCGGATGTGTGACTGTTCAAGCACCTTGATTTCATTATAGTCTAAAACAAAGTAAAAAGAAGTGAACCTAGTTGGGTTGTTGTTTTTCTTTTCAAAAGAGTAACAAACAACAATGTGCTCTCAGTGTCATCACTATCAACAGTCCCTGTACGTGCGTCTTAGTTTCAGTATAGTCTTGCGCAAAGTAACAAGAAATTAAACCAGATTTTTTAAAACAAAGGTTAACAATGAATGATAACGTGCTCTCTATGTCATCGCTGTCAACAGTCCTGACGGTGTTCACATGCTGGAACTGCTGCCCTCCATCTTGCTGACGGGGTCAGAGGGCATCGGTAAAAACACGCTGGTGGAGACGGTGGCTCGACGTCTGTACCTGCAGGTACAACAGGTGAGTCAGCCCTTCACCGCTCGTCAATATTTCACGCAGTGCGTTACTGTGTCAGCTAGTTTCCTTTTCTTTTTATATGAAGCTGAAAAATTACACATAACATACAAGAAGGAAGGTGGCAGGATGGTTAAGACGTTCACCTGCCTAACAAGTAAACCGTGAGGTTCTGGGTTTGATTCCCAGTCTTGCCATTTCTTCCCAGTTTGACCCCCCAAAAAATCAAAGTGAATGTCAAAGTCTTTCAGATGAGACTATAAACCCAGGCCCCGTGTGTGAATGCACCCAGAACATCTTGCACACATGGTGAAAACCCATTCCGCTGAGGCCAGCAGGCAGACCTCCAGCAGAGTTAAAGCACAGGAGAAGACCAGGCACTACGCATCCTACCCAATAAGGGAATGTGAGGAAGAAAGAAGAAATGTAATCCAATACTTTCCCTCCGTTGTTGAATATTATATTCCCCTAAGGTAATGATCATATCAGTGACAAATTAAGAACAGTATAGAGCAAGATTATGACAAAAAATCATGACATTTTCTTTACATGAAAATAGAAGATATTTTGAATTGCAATTTTCTTAGAACTCTGTGTGTGTTGTGTGTGTGTTGTGCATGTGTGTTGTGCGTGTGTTGTGTGTGTGTGCGTATGTGTGTGTTAATTCAGGTGAACTGTCATGACCTGTGTGGGGACTCGGTTGCGTCTGTGGAAACCAGGATGAAAAACACGTTCCTGGCAGGTAAGCTACCTGTAATCACAGGTAACACAGATATGTCACCCTCCACCACAAAACGAGTCACACTGCACCTGACCCACTTTTCCTCTAGGAGCCATTTTAGGCAGGTGGGGGGGTGAAATGGTTGATTTTGAGACTTCAATTGATTATCAAGCTATAGGCCGTCTTGTACCTTGTACTAAAGTGTCAGGGTGTAGTTGTGTTTCCTTTTGCTTTAAAAATGTGTTGTAGAATGTCGATCCTGTCTTTACAGCTTGACTGTCTGGTCTGTTGTTTTCTTATAGCGGCTGTGTACTCCCCGTGCATTCTGCTGCTGAAGAACATCGAAGTGATCGGCAAGGAGAAAGACGGCACCACTGAAGGTATGGTTTGCGTGTGGGTTTTTTTTGTTGTTACTTTTTTTATGTTTGTTTTTTCGTTACTCGGCTAGAACTGTGAGATTCATCAATGGTGAGATTTTTGCGTATGAAACCATTTCTACCTCTGCCCCCCCCCCTCCCCCCTCCTAATTTAGGTAGCTGCATTCCAACTTCATGGATGGTTTGTGCATTCACCTAAAAAAATGAATTGGCATGGTTGTAAGTTTCTTTTCTCTGTGTGTGTGTGTGTGCGTGCATGCGTGTGTGTGTGTATTCATGATATGCACTGAGACTCAACTCGTCACACCCGTGAAATCACTTGAGATTGTAAATAACACAGAATGAGAAGTTCGCATTAATGTTATAGCTCTCTTCAAGCACCTCACCATACAGACCACAGCGCAACAATCCAGCATAACCCAGTCAAGGATCCAGGACCCAGTGCTAATGTTAGCACGTCCCTTCCTTTTGCTATACAGGGGACGGGATAGCTCATTGGTCGGAGCACTCGCTTTCCCCCCAGCCAAGTTAAGCAGCGTTGAGCATGGTTACCAGTTGGATGGGTGACCGTTTGCGCGCTTTGGCTTCAGTACAGTTCCCCCAGGTCACCCAGCTGTAAATGGGTACCTGCCCTCTTTAGGGTCAGGGAAGGTAAAGCAGCGAGGGAGAGGAGATGGGCGCCGCCCTCAATATGCTAGCCCTAGAGAAGTGAGGTCTCTGACGCCTCGCTCCCCTACGACCTTATAGGTTATGGGACTCCTTTACCTTTACCTTACCTTCCTTTTACCAAGTCCACATGCGTCAGTTCCTGCTATGATCAGCTCCAGCTGGGCTAGGATGGAATGGATAGCAGCTGAAATTGGGGGGAAACTATCAGCTGTGAGACAGCCATTATCTGACTTCAGATCATTTTTTTTTTTCTGCTTTAAAGGAGAGTGCGGGTTGTTATTATACTAAGAGCTTGTCATGGATGAAGACAATGTCACCATGAACATTTTCATAGCATAACAACAGTTTAATGCAGGCTTCGGCGCTTAAGCTTGCACACAGTCATCAATAACTGACAGAGCTTTTGGCCTGGGCCAAGCACTTCCATTATCCCTTTTTATATTTGGTTCTTCGTCTAGAGCTCCAAGGTTCGTCAATGGTGAGATTTTTTTGCATATGCAAACATTCCCCCCCCTCCCCCCCTAATTCCCCCCCCCCCCCCCCCCCCCCCCCCCACATTTGGGTAGCCGCATTCCAACTTTGGGTTGGTGTCTAAACATAACACTAGCATACATGCGGGGTTTTTTTTTGTGTTTTTAAAAAAAATTGTCCTCCATTCCTCCTGACATGAAATGGCTTACTCTTTCTGAAAGGCCGAACAGGTTTTTAAAGTGTGCGCAAGATGTTCTGCAAGAGTTTGCACTCGGGGCCTCAGTTTATAGTCTCGTGCAAAAGACTTTGATTTTCGGTTCGATTTTTTTCATTAATTAAACTGGGATGAAAGGGCAAGACTGGGAATCAAACCCAACATCTCAAGGTTTACTTGTTAGGCAGGTGAACATCTTAACTGCCCTGCCACCTTTTTTCATTATTCCTTTATGAATTTTAAAATTTTTTATTTCCACAGATCCCCGAGTCATCAGCAGTTTTCATCGAAACATTACGGAGCTGACGTCACAGCAGATGATTTACCCCGTGGTTGTCATAGCAACCACCCATTCCCCTAGCAGCCTGTCCGATGATATGCATCAGTGCTTCCTGCATGAGCTTAACATGGAGGTGAGCGTTGCCGCGGCAACAGGACAAGAGGGTAAAGGTCATGAAAGAGTTGCTAGATTTTTGCTTTGTACTTTTTGTTTTAGTGTGTGTTTGTGTGCGCTTGTGTGTGTATGTGTGCACTCGCATGTGTGTGTGTAAGTGCGCGCGCACATGTGTGTGTGTATGTGTGTGTGCGTGCATGCATGTGTGCATGTCTGCATGCAAGCATGCGTGTGCGTGTGTGTGTGTGACTAGAAGCATGAGTGTGGCACCTCAAGGACTCATCACCCAGTTATGGGAGATGTCAAATCAACAAAATGGGGGCCAAGGGGTTTGAGCATTGAGCTCGTGATCTGACGGCGCGAGTTTGAGCCACCAGTGAGGCACCTATTCCAGGAGAATTTTCTCCCTGGAGTTAACATCAGTACCAACTCCACTCCCCCAAAATTCCTTTGAATGAGACTATAAACCGAGGTCTCCTATACGAATGCACACAGGGCATCTTGTGCACATGCTCTGCCTTTCGTAAGAGTAGGCAGCTGTCTGCTGATAAGAACGGATTTTTTTTTTTAAAAAGGCTTACGCACTGGTATCATATTTGGACATCATCTCTGGAGTCAGAATACAGCTACCTCAACGGTGGGCAAAACTAGTTGTATATGCAAAACTCTCACCATTGGTGAACCGCACAGCTCTAGCCAAGGACCCCCCCCTCCCTCCCTCCCAAAAAGAAATCATGAAAATAATTTATTAAAATGAGTGTAAGTTCATATTGTGTTTCTCCCTTTTTGATGCTTAAAAAGGAATCTGTTCAGAAATAAACATGCATTACATACAAATTACTGTTAGGAACAACAACAGATAGCTTATAACATTCTGTTTTTGTTGTACATGGTCTATGTGTCAATGAGAGCTGGGTTTTGATGGCAGAACTGTTGTCATGTTGATGGTGTGTCTTCATCTGTTATTCTAGGCGCCGACAGAGCACGAGAGAGGAGAGATCCTTCAGGGGCTGCTGGAGAGTGAGGGTGTGTCTGCTGATGTCTCCATCAGCCATATTGCCCAGAGAACGGCTGTGAGATATCTATGTTTGTATTTGGTTTATATCTAGTTAAGGTGGTAAAGGTAAAGGTGTTTCCATAACCTATGTGGTCATCGGGGAAGAAAGATGTCAGAGACCTCAGCTTCTCCAGCTTCGCTGCTTTACCTTTCCTGACCCTAAAGAGGCAGGCACCCATTTAGAGCTGGGTGAACTGGGGGACTGTACTGAAGTCAAGGCGTGCAAACGGTCACACCTCCACTTGGTAACCAAGCTCAATGCTGCTAAACCTTAGCTTGGGAAAAGTGAGTGCTCTGACCACTGAGTTATCCCGCATCTACACAAAAACCATAGGATGTAAAATATTTATGTGTATGTTTGTATTTGATCTATATTTAGTACCTACACAACAGCTGTAGGATGTGAGATATTGTATGTGTATGTTTGTATTTGGTTTATATTTAGTGCCTACACAACAGCTGTAGGATGTGAGACATCTATGTGTATGTTTGTATTTGGCTTTTATTTAGTGCTTACATAATAGCCATTAGACATAGATTAATTGTCTTACCTCTAATACTGTCTTCACCTGTACACTCCATCTCGCTCCCTTCATTCAGCCACAGATACTTTGTGCTTTCAAACATCCAGATTCAGACAATCCACTGTTGGCCATGTTGTTTCCCTATAGCTGGTCTGTTCATCTGGAATGACCTCCCTCTCTCCCCTTTGCCAAAAGTCTGTATTTGATACTTTTGAATCCAGCCTCAAAACACAGTTATTTCCTACATGAGATCCTCCCCTTCATATCTGTCCCTACTTTTCAACACCCACCACCATCTCCATCACCCTGCCCTAGTGTGTTGGATGTGTTTTATTTATTTATTATTTTATTCTTTTATTTTAAGTGGTGTGTGTGTGTGTGTGCGCAACTGCGTGCGTGTGTGTTTGTGTGTGCATGTGCGTGTGTGTTGTGTGTGTGAGTGGTGTGTTTGTACGTGCTTGTGTCTGTGCATGCAAGTATGCATGTGTGTGTGTGTGTGCATGTGTGTGTTGTGCGTGTGTGTGTGTGTGTGTGTGTGTGATTATACAGGGTTTTGTTCTGGGTGACCTCATCGTTCTGGTTCAGAGAGCAAAGAGAGAGGCGTATTCCAAGGCATTGTCTATTTGGTAGGTGTCTTATTTTGTGTGGTAGTATGTGTTTTTCTTCATTGTAACATTTCCAGGGGTGGTTGGGTTTTTTTTGATCGTTTGGTGTTTTTTTGTGATTGACATTCAGTTCAATTTTCTTATCAAACTGGGAAGAAAGGGCAAGGCTGGGAATTGAACCCAGAACCTCATGGTTTACTTGTTAGGCAGGTGAACGTCTGAACTGTCCTGCCACCTTCCTTCGTAAAACTCGGTTTGATATTTCCTCCACCCTATGCAAAACCCTTCTTCTGTCCAAGTTTCTGTTTTTGAAGTATGGTTGTTTTTTCCACCCCGTTGTTTCTAGTATCGTTTGCATTTTATTTGTATACCTGTAGTATGCGTAACACGTGAATATTGTGTGGAAGCTGGTTGATTTGTTTTTAACAAGATTTGGCACAGTACGAATTTCATTTCTGTTGTTGTTGTCATTATTATCATTACTACTACTATTACTACTACTACTAGCAGTACTATTGCTACTACTACTGCTACTTCTGCTGCTACTCCTATTGCTGCTACGACTACTACTACGACTGCTATTACGACTGCTACTACGACTGCTGCTGCTACTTCTACTACAGCTGTTACTACTACTAACTACCACTACTACTACAACTGTTGCTGCTGCAGATACCCTGGGCTTACGAATACCTAGATTCAACCAATCCACTGTTGGCCGTCGCCCTTTCTCTATTTCTGGTCCATCAATATGGAATGACCTCCCTCTCTCCCTTCGTGAAAAGCCTACTTATGACAGCTTTAAATCCAGCCTCAAAACATACCTATTTCAAACCTAAGATTTCTCCCTCTTGTTTCATCTCATATCTGTCCCTGCCTTTAAAAGCCAAAATTTAATCACCCTGCTGAAATGTACAACCTGTGTGTGTGTGTGTGTGTGTACGCATGTGTGTGTGTGTACATTTGAATTTGTTAGAATATTGTTAATCATTGTTGGTTGCATGTGTAGGATCGGATTGAATGCTTTTTATTGCAAGATATAGCGCTCTATAAATTCCATGTATTATTATCATTATTATTACTACTTTCATCATCATCAACATCTACCATCATCTATCATCATCGTCATCATCTATCATCATCCTGATCAACATCATCATTATTATCATTACTATCATCAATATCAATCATCTGTTATCTATCATCATCATGATCATCATCATCATCATCATCATCATCATCGATGATGTTGCAGTGACACGAAAGGCAAAGGTCTGAGCATAGAGGACGAAGAGGATCTGGCGTTGGCGGGGGTGGTGCTGGAGCAGTGCGACTTTGAACGAGCTCTGGACATCATGCAGTCTGCCCACTCTGATGCTATTGGGGCGCCTAAGGTCTGTGCGTATATGTGTGTTTATATATATGGTCTACAATTATTTATAAAAGGCGTCCCATAACCAGTAAGGTCGTAGGGGAGTGAGGCATCAGAGACCTCAACTTCTCTAGGGGCCAGCATATTGAGGGCGGCACCCATCTCCTCTCCCTCGCTGCTTTACCTTCCCTGACCCTAAAGAGGGCAGGTGTCCATTTACAGCTGGGTGAACTGGGGGAACTGTACTGAAGCCAAGGCGTGCTAATGGTCGCCCATCCAACAAGTAACCACGCTCGATGCTGCTTAACTTGGCTGGGGGAAAGCGAGTGCTCCAACCACTGAGCTATCCCGTCCCCTTTTACCTTTATATATATGGTCTACAGAAGGTTGTAGAACTCATCAGAGACAGAGAGAGATGGCAAGTCCTGGTGGCGTTGTGTGGACCTCCTACTGATGACACTGGCGATTGAGATAGTTGAGTTGAGTTGATATGGAGATATGTTAAAAGGAGGGTGCGTGTGGTAGAGTGCGCTTGCCCACATGTGCATGCACATTATTCATGCACTTAACACATATATGCATGCATGAACAGACCCGATGATATTTGCGCATATGTATGTGCACGAATGTATACATCCACAGACAAGCATGCACACATACACGTACTCTTAAATACTTACGCAGACACTCATGAACAGTGCACGTGTGCTTGCGCATGCATGCAGGCACACACATGCACACACACACATACCCCCCCCACACACACAACACACACACATGACACACTACACTCACACACAATAAAATGCAAAAATATGGCATAAATATCTGATCTGAATCTGAATCTGAATCTGAATCACACATATCCCTCCCCCTCCCCCCCCCCCCCACACACATACCTCACACCCCCACACACACATACCCCCCCCCCCCCACACACACACACACACATGAAACACTACACTCACACACACATATCCCCCCCCCCCCCCCCCCCCACACACACACACACAGAAGTCTTGCAAGGACACTGCTCCTACTGACATGACTTTTTAAAAAATAAACCAAAAAAACCTCAGGGCTGACGATCTAGAAAAAGCAGGTCATGGGACGATCCAGGACACTGTGTGGGTGGTCTGTGGACAGATCCCAGACGTGACCTGGGAGGATGTTGGGGGACTGGTCAGCGTGAAGGAGGACATTCTGGACACCATCCAGCTGCCTCTGCAACATCCAGAACTCCTGGCTGCCGGTCTGAGACGTTCTGGTCAGTCGTGGCACGAGATCCTGTTTGTTGTGATCTGTTGTGACATCTCGATGTGATAGTGATATGATGGAAATGGTAATGACATTCTTGTTGTATTATGCTAGATTTTTTTACTTCTTATCTTTGTGACTGTATGTGTGTGAGTTTGTTCGTTAAATTATTGTCTTTTCATTTTAAGTGATATTAGATGAAACAGTGTGTGTGTGAGGGGGGGGGGGTATGTGTCTGGTGTCTGTAGTGAGTGTGTGTCCTTCAAGTACATGTGTTTTGTGTGGGGTATCTTTGCATGTATGTGTGTGTGTCTGTCTGTCTGTATGTGTGTGTGCTGCTGAATGTGTTTGTGTGTCTGTATCTGTGCATGTGTGTGTAAACATATATGTGCACATACGTATATATATATATATAATATATAAAAACGTGTGTGTGTGTGTGTGTGTTGTGCTGCCAGGTGTGTTGCTGTACGGACCGCCAGGAACAGGCAAAACTCTGCTGGCCAAAGCTGTGGCCACTGAATGCTCTCTCAACTTCCTCAGGTAACCACGCAGTGCCTTCCACATGACCTCCACTGCCTACAGGGGGCAGGCAGGACAGCCAAGTCTTGAAGAGTGTTGAACTCATGATCTGACAAAAACTGAGGGTGCAGGGTGTGGTGGGTTTGGGTTTTTTTTTCCATTCCTTGGCTAGAGTTCCGAGGTTCACCAATGGTGAGATTTTTGCATGTGCGACCATTTATAATAATAATGTATGGAATTTATATAGCACTGAATCTTGTAAAGCAACAAATCAAAGCGCTCAGATGACTTCTTTTTTTTTTCCGAGTATAATGGAATAAGCACTCATGTGCTTTTTTATTTTATTTTAACATCCAGTCCCCGTGTGTATGCGATTTTGTAAATTTTGTCATCTGTTCCCACCGGCACACAATGGCCTCCTCTTTCGAAAAGCGGAACAGGATTTAACGTGTGCGCAAGATGTTTTGTGGATAGGTTCAGAAGAAGAAGAAGATTTGTACATTTGGACTTAGGGAATGATGTCTAGGCATGTTACGAGTGTGCATGCGTTTTTAGTAAATTTTGTCATCCATTCCTACCAGCAAGAGGCAGAACAGGTTTTTTAGCACGTGCGCAAGATGTTCTAAGTGTGTTTGTACCTGGGATCTCGGTTCATAGTCTCGTCTGAAGGACTGTCAGGGGAGCGGAGTCAGTACTGATGTTAACTTCAGCGGGAAAATCCCTTCAAACGTGCGCCTTGGTGGTGGTTCAAACCTGGGCTGTCAGATCTCGAGCTCAACGCTCTAACCATCCCCACCCCCAAAAACACTTTGTGATTTTTATTCCTTGTCCAACCACCAGTTAAAAACTTTACCATGTCATTTTATTCCTAAGTTTTATATTGTATTAGCATAGATAGATATTTCTCAGATATTCTTAGAAAAAAGCCACTCTGATAGGGAAAGAAATACAGTTGCAGACCAAAAAAAAAAAAAAAAAAAAAAAGGTGGCACTGCTCTTGTGGCGACGTGTTCTTCCCGGGGAGAGCAGCCTGAATTTCACACAGAGAAAAACTCGTGACTTAAAGTGGTAAAAAATGAAATAAATGAAATAAATGAAATAAATAATAATAATAACAATAACTAAGATCAATGATGTTGATAACAATAATGATGATATGAATAACTATGATAACAATAATGATGATGATAACTATGGTGATGATGATAATGATGATGAAAACTATGATGATGATAACGATAATGATGATAACAATAATGATGATAACTATGATGATGAAAACTATGATGATAATGACAATGATAACTACAGTGACGGTGATGTTGATGTTTCAGTGTGAAGGGTCCAGAACTGATCAACATGTACGTAGGACAGAGCGAAGCCAACGTCAGGGAAGGTGAGTGGACACCTGACAGTCACGACACTGACATGCCAGTCTGTCATCAAGCGCTAGTGCACCTGCCTGGAAAGCAAAAAGTCGGGGAAGTGTGCGGTTGTTTGATTCCCATTTGGGCCCGAAATTCCCCCCCCCCCCATCCACTTGACCGTGAGTTGTTATCTTGGCTCTAGTCTTTCGGATGAGATGATAAACTGAGGTCCTGTGTGTTACACATGATTGTTTCACTTCACTTCACTCATCCCTTGGTCGGGACAACCGTTGGGGTACCCGCATGGACGCTGCAAGTGGACCGCCAAATGGTTCTGTCCTGGGCTGTTTTCAGGAGGCCTGGTACAGTGAGGCCGGTCCACTCCTTTATGTTGGATATCCAGCTTTGCGTGGTCGTCCCTGGGCCTCCTTTGCTCCTTTCCACCATTCCCTGCAGGACTGTCTTTGACAGCGTTTTTGCCTTGTTGTGTGGCCAAACCACTTCAGTTTCCTCCGTTTGACTGTATCTAGCAATGGTTCTTGTTTGCCAGCCAGTGCCTCAATCTGCTGCCAGACGTAATCAATTGGTTTGCGGTCTCTGTAGGTGATGTTCGGATCCGCCTGAGGCACTTCATCCCCAAAGGCTTGAATGCGACGTTCTAAATCGGCAGTAAGTGTCCATGCTTCACAGCTGTACAAGGCAATGGATGTGACGAGTGCCTTGTAGAGTCTGACCTTAGTTGGGTTCTGATGTTGTGGTTCTTCTCCACACTTTCGCCAGCTTAGTCATGGAGGAGAAGTGCCACAGCAAGTCTGATCTTCACCTCTTGTGTGCTCGTGCCTTCTTTGGTGATGACTGCTCCAAGGTACTTGAAAGTTTCCACTCCTCTAGTGTCTCGCCACTCATCTTGAATGCTGGTGGGAGTGGTCGGTGTGGTACTGTTACACTAGGATCTTGCTCTTTTCTGTGCTGATCTCCATACCGTGGGCATTTGGCTGTATGTTTCCAGTCTGGTGGTGAGATCCTGGAGTTCTTCTTCACTGCGGCCATGAGATCGAATATCGTCTGCGAATCGAAGATTGCAGACTGGCCTTCTCCTATTGTGATTGTGGTCTTGAAGCCAAGGAGGGCCTCCTGCATGATGTTCTCCAGGAACACGTTGAAAAGAACGGGGATAAGCGGGCAGCCTTGTCGAACTCCAACTGAAGTCCGGAAGAACTCCCCGATTTCTCCACCCATGAGGACTGCACTGTGGGAGCTGTCATACAGCGCCTGGATGACTTGAATCAGGTCCTCGTCGAAGCTATAGTCTCTCAGACTGCCACAGAGCTTCTTGCCACACTCGATCGAAGGCCTTCTTGAAGTCAATGAAGTTGTTGTAGAGCTGTAGCTGATGTTGGAGATGCTTCTCTATGAGCATTCTGATGTTGAAGATCTGTTCGACCAGTGCTTCGACCTGGTCTGAATCCTGCCTGTTCTTCTGATAGGATTTCTTCTGCTTGTGGTTTCAGTCTGTTCAAGGCAATGCGTAGCATAACTTTGCTTGGATGGCTTATCAGACTGATTGTTCTGTAATTTTGGCACTTCTTCAGGTCTCCTTCTTTGGAAGTGGAACTATGATGGATTGGGTCCACTGTTCAGGCCACTCTTTGCTGGTCCAGATGCGTTGGCAGATGATTGTTAATGCCTTGATCATCTCTGGGCCTCTGTTCTTGATGAGCTCAGCCGGGATGTTGTCAATCCCTGGTGACTTGCCTCCTTTCAGGGATCTTACTGCTTCTTCTACCTCTTCCTCCAGCACCTGTGTGCTTTCAGGATCTGATGGTCTGGGATCTTGCTCGTGAAGTTTGTTCGGATCAGCCTTCAGCTTGTAGTTGTACAGGTCTCTGCAATACTCTGTCCATCTCTTCATGATAGTGGCGCTCTCTGTAAGGACTGACCCCTCTTTGTCTTCAATAACGGAGGTCTTTGGCTGCTGGGACTTGGTTAGTATCTTGATGGTCTGGTATGCCTCTTTGCTGTCCCCTTTCGCCTTTGCCTTTCAACCCTTACTTTTTTCTGACCCCATTTTCCCCCAGGGCCTCATATTTTTTTCTTGATTGACCGTTGACTGTTCGTACTTTCCCCCGTTTCGGTTTTTTTGTTCTTCCGGCTTTAGCCCCCTACTTGGTCGCCGGTCCGGGAAATTGTTGGAAACCCCACGTTGGTTTTTTTTCCTCTCCCCCCAAGGTCTCCACGCTGTCTCCTGAATGGTCTTGCTAGGTCTCAGTGAGGTTTTTATGTCATTTGGGGGAAATTCAAGCTGCAAATCTGCCCCATTCAGCTTTAAAGTTTTCAGCGATTTGGGGGTCCTTCATTTTCCAGTTGAACCGCAAACGGGTTTTCTTTTCGGTTCATGATTTTCAATTGAAAAAAAACCTAGGCAACAAGAATTTCCCCGGGGCAAAATTCGTAGAAAAAGCCTTCGATGGGGAAAAAAACACATTGCAGACGGGGAAAAAGAAAAAAAAATAATGGGGGCACTGCTTTAAACGATAACTCCCAGGAAGGCACCCTAAATTTTTAATGCAAAAAAAAATCTGCCATGACTTAAAGGGGTACACTTACTACAAGCAATACAAAAGGTTACGGTTTTGATTCCCATTTAAAACCTGCCTTTGTCCCCAAAAACTTGAGTGGTGGGAGGCCTAGTCTTTCGAGAGATAAGAAACTAACAAATCAGGGAAATGTAGGCTACCTACACAGTGCATAAATAAACACACTCAGCCAAGTGCGCTAAATTGAGGTCCCCCTTTCCCTTTTCCCTAGTCCACGTGGGGGGTCACCCCTGTTTAATCGCCCGCGGGCGGGGATGGGAGGAAGGATACAGCTGAGAGCATTGAAAGGGGGGAAACAACGCTTGCATAGCACTTATAAGAACCGCAGAAAAAGAAGTTGCCCCGGGAAAAGATTCTGGAAAAAAGCCACTCCATGGGGAAACGAATGCCTTGCAACAGAAAAACACAATTAATGAAAAAAAAGGGGGGTGCTGCACAAAACATGAATTACCCCGTCGTTATGAGACATTAAAAATTGAGTAAAAGCTATCTTTCGACTTCAACTTTTTTTCTTTTTGATTTTAAACCCTGTAAACAGTTGACCCTCACTGTTTTACTGCAATTTTACCATTAAATTAGGACTGGTTGACCTGTCATATTATGCATTTTACCTTAGAATTTTTATGTGGATTTTTTTTTTCCCCCTTTTGGGGGGGTTTTTTTTATGGGTTTTTCTTTTTTTTTTTTTTGTTTCCTTGTCAAAAAAAATAGCTTAAAACAAAAACCGGGGGGATTTTGGTGGCCCCGGGGTTTGGCGCCCGGGCCGGTTGGGGGGTTTTTCCCCGGGGGAGGTGAGTCCATTTCCCCCAAAAATTTTTGGTAACGTAAAACCCAAAATCCCCAGGAAAAAATAGAGGGAAAAAAATTTAAAGGGTAAAACCCCCCCTGCCTTTCAAAAAGGGAATTGGGGGTGGGGGGGACAAAAATTTTAAAAAAGCAAAATTTTTTTTACAGTTGTTGTGGTTTCCCCCCACACTTTGGGGGACCAAACCCCTACCTTTTAAATGGGAATATGTGAGTAGGAAAACCGGATTTAATTGCATGTTTTTTTACCTTTAAAAGGAAACCCCTCCAATTGGGGGGAAAATTTTTTCCCAAAAAAAAAGGTTTTTTAAAGAATTGCACCCCCCCATTTTACCAAAAAAAAAGGGGGGGCCCAAAAAACACACAAAACTACAAGTTTGGCTCCTTTTTTTTCCCTGATTTTTCAGCTCAAGGGGGAAAATGCTCCAAAAACTACTTGGGAAAGAGTTTGAACACCCCCCCCCCCCCCCTCACCCCCACCCCCACCCCTGAAAAAAAAACCAAACTACAGCAACACAACACAAATCACGAGCACAACAAGCGTAATCTTGTACGACGGAGCTGACCTTTAGTCTCTGACCTGTCCGTTGACCTTTTTGTTCAGTGTTCAAGAGGGCGCGCAGTGCCTCCCCCTGCGTGATCTTCTTTGATGAGTTGGATTCCTTGGCCCCCAATCGGGGCAGGAGCGGGGACTCCGGGGGTGTCATGGACCGGTGAGTCGTTCGGGTCAGGTTGTCTTGGGGAGGTTTGTTGTGTTTGATGACTTCATCTGTGGTGTTGTTGTTGTCGTTATCATCATCATTTATTTTGTTTTTATTATTATTAATATCATCATTATTATCACCATTATCATCATCATCACCACCACCACCACCATTGACAGACATCGTCATCATCATCATCAGTCGTCGTTGTCGTCGTCGTCGTCATCATCGTCATCATCATCATCTCATCATCTTCTTCTTCTTCTTCTTCTTCTTCTTCTTCTTCTTCTTCTTCTTCTTCTTCATTATTGTTGTTGTTGCTGTTGTTGTCATCACTACCAATCGTTATCATCATCATTATCATCATCAACAACATCATCAAACATTATCATCCTGATCATTATTATTATCATTTCATTGTTGTTGTTATTGTTGTTGTTGCTACTGTTTACGTATATCAGTTTGTAATATAAGTGTCTTAATTGCCTTGAAGTAAGTAGACATTAAACAAATGAGAAAGAAAACTGATTCCGTGGTATAGTATAGCGTATGGTAGTGCAGTGTAGTGTGGTGTAATACAATGGTGTTGTGTAGTGTAGTATATAGAAATGTAGGATATTGTGTTGTATTGTACTGTGCTGTATTATTTTGTATTGTGTGTGTGTGTGCGCATGTGTGTATACATTTGAATTTGTAAAAAACTATTAATTGTAACTTGTTGCATGTGTTAGAGACGGCTTTGAGTTGTTTTTGCAAGATACAGCGCTATATAAATTCCATTTATTATGATTATTATTGTATTCTGTTGTCTTCTGTACTGTTCTATTCTGTTTGCAGGTATTACTCAATTTTTTGTTGTTGTTCCTCAGCTAGAGCTCAGAGATTCATCAATGGTGAGATTTTGTGTATGTGACCGTTTTTTGCCCACCATGATGGTAGCTGCATTCTGATTTTGGGGATACATCACTGAATTTTATTTATTATTTTATTTATTCTTTTATATCAAGGATAATGGAATAAGCACTCATGTGCTTTTTTACATCCAGTCCCTGTGTGTATGCGGTTTTGTAAATTTTGTAATCTGTTCCCACCGGCACACAATAGCCTACTCTTTCGAAAAGCGGAACAGGATTTAACGTGTGCGCAAGATGTTCTGCATGAGTTCGCACACGGGGCCTTGGTTTATAGTCTCATCCGAAGGTGTGTGTGTGTGTGTGTGTGTGTGTGAGGCAGTGCTCGAAAATCATGGATAAGTGGCCAGCTGTAGTTTCGTGCTGCGCGCTGTTTAAAGTGAACACTGCTAAAGTCACGGTCACTGATCACCTGGAGACACAAACATATATATCTCAAAGAGTAATAAAGATGATTGAAATCTGTTGGGGTTTTTTGTGGCTTGTTCAGAATGATCCCTTCTTTTTAGATTATACTTCAGTGTTATTTTCTGAATTTTGACTGTTATCCATGATTTTCGCCTGCAGTGTCTCACACACACACACACACACACACACACACACACACACACACACACACACACACACACATATATATTATAATGTGTGTGATTGTATCATGTGCCTGTGTGTGTGTGTGTGACAGAGTTGTCTCCCAGTTGCTAGCGGAGCTGGATGGTTTGCACAAGTCGTACGACGTGTTCATCATCGGGGCCACCAACCGTCCTGACCTCCTGGATCCTGCCCTTCTCCGCCCTGGAAGGTGAGGAGGAGGAGGAGGATGATAACGATGATGATGATGAAGAAGAAGAAGAGGAGGAGGAGGATAGTGGTGATGAGGAGGAGGAGGAGGATGGTAATGGTGATCATGATGAGTAGGAGGATAGTGGTGATGATGATGGCAATGATGATGAGGAGGAGGACGAGGGTGGTGATGATGATGATAATAATGATGGTCATGATATGACAATGATGATGAGAATATGGTTATGGTGATGATGATGATGACAATATAGTAAAACGATTCTTGGCGGCTTTTCTGCCAAATATGTTTTTACAAGAAAAAAAAAAAGTGTTCTGCCTATATAGTGAGATATTTTAAAAGGGCTATACACGCAGACTTCTCACTCGGTGAGTTCTGTCAGTCTCACAGTGATACCTGGCTGAACTGAGCCTTCTTCTTCTTCTTCTTCTCTTCTTTTTCTTCTTCTTCTTCTTCTTCTCGTCGTCTTCTTCTTTTTCTTCTTCTTCTCCTCCTTCTCTTCTTCTTCTTCTTCTTCTTCTTCTTCTTTTTCTTCTTCTTCTTTCATTTCTCAGCTAGAGATTCAAGGTTCGCCAGTGGTGAGATTTTTGTGTATGCATCTGGGTTTTTTCACCACCATTTAGGTAGCCACATTCCGACTTCGGGGATGGTGTAATGAGTGAGGTAGAAAATAGAATGCATATTCTGGGTGACACCACCCCAGCCTCCCCCAACCCCCCCACTGATACACACAAACAAATACACACACACAAACACACACAAACAAACACATACATACGCACACATACATACACACACACACACACACAAACAAACACATACACACACACACACAAACACACACAAACACACACACACACACACATACACACACTCACACAGAAAGGCTGTTAAACTGAGGAATGCCCCCCCCACCCTACCTTAACAACATCCTTGAACAGTGCAGCAACGTATACCTGTATTGTATGTAAGGTGTGGCAGCAGTGTGAAGGGACTGTGTGCTGTGTCTGCGCTGCAGGTTTGACAAGCTGCTGTACCTTGGTGTGGCCAGTGACCCTCAGTCCCAGCTCAACATCCTCACCGCCCTTACCAGACAGTCAGTATCCTACACACAGAGAGACAGAGAGAGATTTATTATTTTATTTTGTAATTCTTTTATATCGAGGATAATGGAATAAGCACTCATGTGCTTTTTTACATCCAGTCCCCGTGTGTATGCGGTTTTTGTAAATTTTGTTATGTTTCCACGGGCATGGAGGCACCGCACCGTGGTCGAGTGGTTTAGGCGGTCAACTCGTGATCCAGAGGTCGCGGGTTCGATCCCCGCTCGGCTCGGTGTTGTGTCCTTGGGAAAGACACTTTACTCCTATTTTCCTCACTCCACCCAGGTGTACAAGTGGGTACCAGCTCTGCTGGGGAAGTATCTGGCGACAGACTAGCGTCCTGTCACAGGGGTGGTGAAAAACCATCAGTTCGCTTAACACTACAGAAACCGGGATAAGCTCCGGCTCTATGGGCCTTCTGGCTCGAAAGAACATACTTTTCCACCGGCACACAATGGCCTACTCTTCCGAAAAGCGGAACAGGATTTAACGTGTGTGCAAGAACACAGGGTCTCGGTTTATAGTCTCATCCGAAGGACTTTGACATTCAGTTCGATTTTTTGGGTCAAACTGGGAAGAAAGGGCGAGGCTAGGAATCGAACCCACAACCTCACGGTTTACTTGTTGGCAGGCGAACATCTTAATCATTCTGCCACCTTCCTTCTAAAGGAGGAGAGAGAGGGGAGGGGGAGTGTAACAATAACAACAATAACAATAATTTTAATTCAGTTTTTGCAGCCCATATGGCCTATAGGAGTGTGTATGTGTGTGTATGTATGCATGTTTGTGTGTATCTGTATGTCAGTCTGCACTTTTTTTTTTTTTTAATGTGTGTGCGCTGCAGCATGCAAGCACATGTATACAATTGTGAAGAATCACAACTACTTAAATCACATCCTTGTCATGGGACAATTCTGAGTGATGATGCCTATCATGACCAGAATAATTTTTGGCTGGAGAAGGAAGGGCTTGGTTCTCTCAGAATTGGTGGAACAATAAAATGGAACTACACGATGATGTCTGTTGTGTCTAGATTTGGGTTAGAGGTGGTGGAACGGTAGTATGTCTGTTATTGTTAACAGATTTCAATTGGAGAAGGATTTGACTCTACTCAGGATTGTTAAAACAATAGAGTGTGATGTCAGTTGTCAACAGATTTTAGCTGTAAAAGAGTCTAGGTCTCTCAGAAGTGGTACAACTAAAATTTGAACTACATGATGATGTCTGTTGTGAACACACAGTGGCTTTAGAAGGATTTGGCTCTATCAGAAGTGAAAAACAGTAGAGTATAAAGTTCAGAATGTTGATATCTTTTGTGCAAATGTCAGCTAAAGAAGGGTCTGGAGTTATCAGAAATACTAGACCAATGGAATGTTCTAAATATGAGTGTGTGTTGCATGCGTGCATGTGTGTGCATGCGTGTACATACATGTACATACGAATGCATCTTATATGCATAATAAAGGGATTAGTATGAACAGATTTCATTGGAGTCTGGAGTTATCAGAAATACTAGACCAATGAAATGTTCTAAATATGAGTGTGTGTTGCATGCGTGTACATACATGTACATATGACTGCATCTTATATGCATAATAAAGGGATAAGTATGAACGGATTTTATTGGAGAAGAATTAAGCTCTCTCAGAAGCACAGTAGCATGTAGCTACATGATGATATGGAATGCCTGTTGGAAACAGGTTTCGATTGGAGAAGGACCTGGCACTGTCAGAGGTGGTGGCACAGTGCCCAGACAACATGACAGGGGCGGACTTCTACGCCCTGTGTGCCGACGCCATGTTGAACGCCGTCAGGAAAAAGATTCAGCTTCTGGAATCAGGTGACCTGGAGTTCAGGGCTGTCTCTGGGATTTGTAATGATAATGATAATGTATGGATTAATATAGCGCTGAATCTTGTAAAGTAAACAAATCAAAGTGTTTTGGGGGTTTTAGGTTTGTTACAGGGGTTTTGGGGGGATAGGGGGAGGGAATCTAGTAATTTGGGAGTTTAGGGTTTTCTTTGTGCTTTCTTTGGTTTCTTTGGGTTTTCTTTGGAGATCAGGGTTGGGTTTTGTTTGTTTGTGTGTGTGTGAGGGAAGGGGGGGGGGGGTCCAGTGGATTTGAAATTTATGGCTATCTCCACCTATCTCAGTCTTTTCAATTGGTGTGTGTGTGGGGGGGGGTTGTGTGTGTGTAAGCTTTGTGTGTGTGTGTGAGAGAGAGAAGGGGGGAGGGAGAGAGAGTGTGTGTGTGCGTGCGTGTCAGTGAGTGTGTATGTATGCGTACATGGACATATGAATGCATATTACATGCATGTGTGTGTATGTGTGGACAGGACAAGAGGTGGACCAAAGCAATGTGACAGTGGGGAGGGATGACTTTGATCAAGCTCTGCAGACTCTGGTGCCCTCTGTGTCTATGGCTGAACTGGAACGGTACAAAGATATCCACGACAAGTTGGCTTCCGTCTGATGTCATTTACTGCTTTCAGTCCTTACAGAAGAAGTCTCTGTGTGGAATGCATGTATCTATCGCTGAACTGGAACGGTACAAAGATATCAACGACAAGTTTGGCTGCAGTCTAATATCATATACTGCCTTTAGTCCTTTTAGATTCCTGCGTGTGGAATTCATGTATCTGTCCCTGAACTAGAACAGTACAAAGATATCCACAAGAGGTTGGCTGCTATTTGATATCATATACTGCCTTCAGCCCTTACAGATTTTTCTTTGTAGAAATCGTGCATCTATCATTGAACTGGAATGATACAAAGATTTTTGTTTTTATAATGACGGAATTTCTTCTCCTCATAGACGTTTACAATCCTCAAACCAAATTCAAGACGATACACAGTTTATAGATACAAAGATATTCACAAAAAGTTAGCTGCCGTCTGATATCACATTAAGTGGTAAGCAGTAAAGTGTATGTATAAGCGGTATACAACATACCGCTTTTAGTCACTCCAGATTTCTGTGTGTGAAGTTCATATAGCTATAGCTGAACTAGAGTACAACACAAAGGTATCCCCAGCAGTTGGGCACCATCTGATATTATATACCACTGTGAATCACTCCAGGTTTCTCTGTGCAAAATTCATGTATCTGTAGCTGAAGTGGAAGGACACAAAGATATTCACGAGTTAGCTTGCCCTTTGATATTATATACCACTCTCAGTCACTCCAGATACCTGTGTGAACATGTCACTTACTCCTTTCAGGGAGAACACAGCACGGCTAGTGTAACAGCCCCAATTTTGTTTTCTTTGGTCTCTGTAACTGCATTTGTTTCCCTAATGAGAGGGGCTTTTTTCTGTAGAATTTTTGCCAGAAGCAACTCTCCTGTGTTCCTTAATGTATGCTAATTGTATGTTGAACCTGGATGCATGGTTTAGTGTCTCATTCAGACTATCACCCCACCACTCGTAGTCTTGAGGATGGGGGGGGGGGGGGGAGTTGGGTTTGAGGTGGGAATTGAACCTAGGACCTGTCTTGGAGTAGATGGTTGGGCCACCACTGGACAATTGATTCGTTGATAAGACGAGGTCAAAAGTGTGGTGACCTGAGAATGGTTGAGAGGAGGGTTGTGTTCTAAGTGTCTTTCTGAAGAGGTGCAAGCCTAGGTTTTTGGTGTGGCTTCTCTTTTGAATTCTTGTGAAAATGTGAAGTTTGAACAAGTGTGTTGTGTGTGTGTGTGCTTGCGTGCATGTATGGGGGTGGGGGGCGGATGAGTAGGTGGTGTGTATTTGTGTATGTTAGTGTGTGCATTTTGAGAGAGTGAATGTGTGTGTATATGTGTGTGTGTGCGTGTATCTTGCCCATTTGTTATCTGGTGAACTTATTCCTGAAGTGAAAGATATGAGCACAGTGCATCGTGATGCCAACGCAGGATTTTGTACTTTAAAAACATCATCATCATCATCATTAATCATTATCATTTCAACATTCGTTTTTACCAGCTTTGTCAGGTGTATAGAAGAAAGTGATGAGAGAAAGGGAGAGCTGACTTTCATTGATTAAATATCAGAATTGCAAAATACATCAAAATAAGTGGCTGTGATTATTTTCTGATTTTATGAGTATTGTACCTAATTTTTCTGTAAGATGTGTGTGTGCGTGTGTGTCTGTTTGTGTGTGTGTGCGTGCATGAATGCTTGTGCATACATGCATGTAGGTGTGTGTGTTTCATGCACTTATGTTTATGCGACACTTGCAAGCATTTCCATATGGATGTTCTTATTGTATGACTGTCTGCCTAACAGAGTGTGCGTGCACCCTTCTGTATATATACGAATGTTCAAGTTTGTGTATCATTAGATTCAGCGCTATATAAATTCCATATTATTATTATTATATGTAAGATTGGTATTTAAATCATGTTGAATCAAAGACAGTGCTGATTTTGAAATGTGAATAATGCCTTTTTTGTCATCAGTTGCAATAAAATGTTGTTGGACTTATTTGATTGATTGATTGGATTCTGAATGAATGTCTCTTTCTCTCTGTGTGTTTCCTTACTGGGGGAGGTGCGTAGTGCCTTGGGTGCTTGTACCTTTACAGGAGGTCTGTCCACTGGCCTTAGCCGACACATTTCGACTTTAGAGCAGCTCATTCATTTCATTGTACACGTTGCATGCTGGCTGCATTTGTGTTTCTGTAACTCACTGAATGCTGACATGAATAACGGGATCTTTAACGTGCATATTTAATGTTCAGTATGTGTATATATACATGAAGGGAATTAAGACACTGGCAGGTCTGCACTTGATGTTGACCGAGGAGATCATGAAAATCATCACGCTTGATTCACCAGACGCTGCCAAGATTTAAATCCAGGCCTTCATAGACCCAAGGAATTGAAGTCAAAAGGTCCTAACCACTCGGCTGCAGTGTCCATCCCAAATGAATCATGTCAAAGATCCAGTATACAGTCTTTTACCACTTAAGGTGACTCGGGTTGATGCCACATAAATAGCAACTGGAGTTCTCTGGCGGCTTGATCACTAATGATGACTGCAGATTTATAAAATATGATAATTTATCCATAAGAAAAAACAAAAAGAAAACCGTCAGTTAGGGTTAGTGTATTTTTTTAACAAAATCAAGAGTTGGAATACTATCCTCTTATGTTGCTGACTTTTTCAGGTATTCCCAGCAAGACATGCGTGTCATTTAGAATATGGCCTCTTGCCTCATTTATCAGAAGATACCTGGCCCAGTATCACTGTGAAACAGTCAAGCAGGTAATAGGAAGATTGGAGTTATGGTAGTTTTAAATGTTCCAACTTCAGAGGATTTTTTTCTTCTTACCCTACATGATATTTCCAAGCATAATAATATTTTCACTTTCAACACCTTTGTAGTTTTTCTTGTTTTTCATAGCAGTGATCATGCAGCAGTATCACAATGCATGTAAAATATGGACAAATATATTCATGTACACTGTCATCATTGCATTAACAAAAACACGTCAACTGCAGTTCTTTTTAAAAAGTTTGTAGAACATGTTTCTAACCAAAAAGCCATTGATCAAAAATCAAGGAAAAGAAGTGATGGGAGTTCCAGTCTAACCACAGGCCTGTTGTTTACAGCCCCTCTGACCACAGGGGCCATGTCAGGGCTGTCACCAAGAAGGGAGATGGCAGGAGGTTTAGATCTCAAGACACATTTATTTCAAACCTAAGATTCTCCCCTCTTGCTCCATTTCATTTTTGTCCTGCCCTCAACAGTCAAAATCCCCATCACCCTGCCGAGTGTACAACCTTTACGTATGTGTGTGTGTGAGTGTGTGTGCGTGCGAGCTTGTGTGTATACATTTTAATTTGTAAGGCTGCATGTGAATGAGTAGGATGTATGAAAGCGCTTTGATTTGGGGGGGTTTTGTGCAAGATACAGCGCTATATAAATTCCATTTATTGTTAATATTATTAGACGTTCATCTGCCTAACAAGTAAACCATGAGGCTACGGGTTTCATTCCCAGCCTTGCCATTTCCTCCCAGTTTGACAAGAAAATCAACCTGAATATCAAGTCTTTTCAGAGGAGATTCAACCAAGCGAACCTGTGTGCTTAAGGACTGGAGCATGTCAAAAGAACTCACCATGACAGTTGAAAATCAGAGAACAGGAAGGTACCTCCCGACTGTTCTGGCAAAATTGATAGGTTCAGTTCCCAACTGTATCCCCAAAGTCGGAGTGTGGCTACTTTAATGGTGGGGGAGGGGGGGGGGGGGGGGACATTGCACATGCAAAAATATCACCATTGGTGAGCCTGGAAGCTCTAGCTGAGGGGAAAAAGGCTGTCACCTCATGGTGGGAGTTAAGGTAAGGCTGAAGTACTTCAGTTTCCAATAATATCATGAAAAGCTTTTGGTGAAGGCCAGCAGGCAGCCTGTTGTTTCTGGCGAACATTTACACAAGTCTTGATATGAACATTTGACAAAATCTAAAGAGAAAAAAACAAACAAAAAAATCCCTCTGCATACATTGCGCACTGGTGTCGTGTTTAGACATCATCCCAGAACTTGGCATACGACTACCTTAATGGTGGGCAAAAAATGGTCACATACACAAAAATTACACCCTTGGCAAACCTCAGAGCTGTAGCTGAGGGATGAAAACAAACAACAACAAGAAGCACAATGGAGAATAGAAGTAACACTGGCCCATCAGCAGTCTTCTTCTTCTTCCTTTTTTTGTCATGTTTCTCCCAGGGGAGGTTTGACATTGATGAGCCTTCTCCATCTCTCTCTGTTTTGAGCTTCCTCCTTATCTATGCCCCTTTCTCTAAGATCATCTGCAATACAGGTAGGCCAGGTTTTGCTAGGTCTTCCTTTTGGTCTCTTTCAAAGCACTACGAAGTTCATTGCTCTTTTTATGATGTGGCGGTCTGCTTTCCGTTGAACGTGCCCAAGCCAGCGCAGCCTATGGGTACTAGCTACAGACTTCAGATCATCAACTTTGCACATTCTCCATAGTTCTTCATTCGTGATCAGCAGTCTGAATATTCAATAAAGGAGTGATTTGAAGACCCATCACTGTGTCACAGAGTGCAAGAGCAATGACAAAACTTGTGACAATGACAGATAAGAGAGGCAGATGCCCTGCCTCCTAAATACGCCATCCCCTGTTCATTGTTCACAACATTCCAATTCAGTGTATCTGTATTGAATTGTTCGAAGATAATTTTACAGTGTGGTGGGCACAGATATGTGATAACTATCACCAGATTTAGATATTAAAAAAATATGCAAGAAGGAAGGTGGCAGGATGGTGAAGATATTTAACCTGCCTCGCCAAGTAAACCATGCAGTTCTGGATTCCATTCCCAATTTTGCCCTTTCATCCGAGTTTGATGAGAAAATCGTGCTGAATGTCAAAGTCCTTTGGATGAGACTATAAACCAAGGCCCCCATGTGCGAATGCAGGCATATCATCTTGGGCACACATAAAAGAGGGGGTGACAGTCGCATACGCAAAAGTGTCACCAATGGTGAACTTTGGAGCTCTAGCAGAGAAACAAAACAAAACCAAAAAAAGCAAGTTAGTACAGTAAAAAAAACCGCGCGCGCGCGCGCAACACACACACACACACACACACACTTTATGTATCAGATGTACATGACCAAAAAAACAGATGCATTATGTAACAGCATAAACGGAATGGGTTGCCCACGTGCACATCGACAACTACAGCAAAAATATCCAGTAGTGGTAGTGCATACATGTATGAGTTACATTCCAAGAACCTGAACGGTTAAAAAAAAACAACTAAAAGAAAAAAACCGTAAACGCTAAAACAAATTAGGTATAGATAAAACAAAACCATTTTATTTCATTTATGTATGTATTTATTTTAACCAAGTTCTTAGACTAAAGTACGTGAAAAACCGAAAGTTGCACATGCATACATACGAACACCGAGTGAAATGAAAAGAGTAACGCCCCTTCGTCTAGTCACATGACTTGTGTGTTTATGTTGATTCTCTGTGCTGGGCTAGCAGGCAGACTGACTCGACTCGTCACAGGTAGTTTTGCAGGGTTGGGACTGGATCGTCAAAACAAAAACCATGCTCGCGATTTTCTGGGTGGGATAAGCACTCGATCACACGCTCTTGAAGCCATATTACTCGACAGTCAAATCAAGAAGGGAAGTTAGAATGAGGTAAGTTGCAACTTTCTTATTATTTTCCTGTGGAGCAGCAAGAATACGAGCGATGTCGTGTGTAGACTTTCTGTTTACTAGGCTAGCCTACAGATCTTGGATCATAAGACCCGCGTAGATCACCGTAACCGTGTAGAGTAGTAGAGCCTTAGCATGGGTTTCAGTTTAAAGCTGCTGAGATCAAGGGAGAGAGAGAGAGATTGAGAGAGTCAATAGCCACGTCAGTGTGTGTCGTCTCAGACTGTCTATCTCAGATTATGACTGTATGTATAATATACAGCGTCTACTTAGTCGTTTTTATCTTGTCCCCCCCCCCCTCTCTCTCTCTCTCTGTGAACTCTATCTGTGTCTGGCTGTCTCTCTCTCTGGCTGTCTCACTGTCTCTCTCACTCTTTTCCTCCCTCCCTGCCACACTCACACACACACACACACACACACACACACACACACACACACACACACACACACACACACACTTTCTCTCTCTCTCATTCACTTTCACTATGTGTGTGTATGTGTGTGTTTAATTAAAATTCCTTTATTCGAAGTATAATGAATAAGCACTCATGTGCTTATTTCAAGTTATTACGTCCAGTCCCTGTGTGGTGTGTGTGCATTCAGTTTTGTAATTTTATGCGTTTGCGTGTATGGGAGAGAAGGAGACAGACAGACATGAATACAGACTGACAGAGAATAAATGCTTGGTGTATTATACTCCAGAAAATCTGTGATCTGAGGCATACTGTCCAAAGGGTGGGTGGGAGGTGTGGTGTTTGTTATTGTTAAGCATGGTATTTTTTTTGGCTCTTTAATCACGTAAAGTATCTGTCAGACATTTCTGTCAGAGTCTTACAATATTAAATTAAAAAGTCCCGTCCATCATCTTGCTATCCTTTGTATGTCTACACTGGACAGTAATTGTTTCTCAGCTTGACTTGATTTGACACAGCTTCTTTCCTCAGTTAACTCTTTTGCTGCCACACCCTTTTTCAGGTCTGGGACACACACCTATCTGCCAAAGCATTCAGCATTTGAGGTCACAGAGGATCATAGTTTATGTTGTTGTGTGTTCCCTTGCTTAACAGTATAACACTCTGGGGATCACCCTGAATGTGCTTTCTGACACACTCACTCCACCTGGGAGTCACTGTGAGATTGAAATTGCACCACTGGATGAGAAGTTTGTATACATGTTTGACTGTTTTTAAGTACCTCGCCATATAGGCAGCCAAAGTCCAGCTTCAGAGGATTTTTTTTCTCTCCTTTTAAAGGAGAGTGCATGTTGTTATGTTAAGAGCTTGTCATGGCTGAAGCCAAGCAATCTCAACACAACATTTCACAACGTAACAACATTTTACTAGTGTTGGCCTTGGCAATTAGCTGACATAGTAACTGACACAGCTTTGGGCCTGGGTCAGGGATAATGATATATAAGGCAGCAGACAGACACTAACAGTATTATTAGTGTGGTACATATGGGGAAAAAAGGCTACACCCCCCCCCCCCCCCCCCCAAGTGTTGCACATACATGTTGCACACACACTCACTCACACACACAAACACACACAAACACACACACTCACACACACACGCTCACACACACACAAACACACTCACACTCACACAAACACACACTCACACACACACTCACACAACACACACACACACTCTCTCTCTCTCTCTCTCACACACACACACACACACACGCACACACACACACACACACACACACACACACACACACACACACACACACAATGCTCAGCAAAGGACAATATCACAAACAGTTGCTCTTCCTGCTGATGCCCCAGGAAAATCAATTGAATAACATGCACACATTTTTCCTTGATTGGCACTATCTAGGCTACCTGAAGGACATCCCCCCCCCCAAAAAAAAAAAAAAAATCCTTGATGGGGCACTGAAGAGGTTTTATCTATTTATTTGTTTATTTATTTATTTATTCTTTTATTTCAAGAATAATGGAATAAGCATTCATGTGCTTTTTTTAAAAAAAACATCCAGTCCCTGTGTGTATGCAGTTTTTGTAAATGTTGTCATCCATTGCTACTAGCACAAAATGGCCTACTCTTATGAAAAGCGGAACAGGTTTTAATGTGTGCGCAAGGTGTTCTGTGTGTGTTCGCACATGGGACCTTGGTTTATAGTCTCATCCAAAGGACTTTTGTGGGGAGTGGAGTCGGCACTGATGTTAACTCCAGAGGAAAAGTCTTGTTGAATGAGATTCAAACCCAGGTCAGCTGATCATGGGCGCATCACTCTAACCACCAGGCTATCCCGTCCCCAAGGTTAACTCCTTTAGAAATTATTTGGGTACATACAGATGTCATCAGGCAGTGTGTTGTGGGTAAGTTGAACCTGGCAGAGCCTGTCCCTTTCTATGTTTTAAGGTGCATGCTAGGTATGTTCATGTCCTCCTCCTCCGTAGTCTACTTTTTCAAAGAGTGCATGGGCTTTTAACATGTGCACAAGATTTTCTGTATAAATTGTCTTTGCACACAGGACATTGGTATATAATTGTCTCATTTGAAGCCCTTCATTGTAATGTATGGTAGTTATAATAGTCACATCTGATGGGCTTCATTGTATCTTAGAAAATAAAATAACTATTCCATAACATGGTGTATATCTTGTCACTAAATCATCAAGTAGGCTGCATAAAAAACCCAAATGATAAACAGTCATGTAAGACAAACGTATACAAATGAAAACATTGTGTTTTTTATCACCATCTTACTGAGCAAAAGTTTGATCCTGTGTTTCTAAATGTATTTTATAACAGCTGTTAGCCACAGATGCTTTGAAAATGAGGAAAAGGAAAATAAGGAAAGAAGAAGAAGAAGAAAATGATATGTAGCTTTTGGCCTAGTTTTGGTGACTCTGCATTGTTGGATGTTCAGGTTTCATACATACATTATGTTTTCCTGGTGGTGTATAGAAACTACATTGTTGCCTTTAGTGATTTTGTTACACTTGTGTGAATGAAGAACACCATCTCTTTTTCTCACTCACCAGGAGTGTTTGTGTGTGTGTGCATGCGTGCGTGCGTGCGTGTGTGTGTACATTTTTTTTTAAAGCTAAATATCTTTTTTTTCTTCTTCTTCTTTCCTTATTTTCCTTTTCCTCATTTTCAAAGCATGTGTATTATTTATGTGTGTGTGTGCATACATGCGTGCATGTATGTGTGTGTTTTTGCATGTGAGTGGGTGGGTGTGTCTAAAATGTGTAAACATGTGGATGTGTGTGTGTGTGCATGTGTTTGTGTGAGTCTCTGTGTGTCACTGTGTTTGTGTATACATGCAAATGTACTAGTATGCAAGTACATGAGTGCACATGCATGCATGTGTGCATGTGTGTATCTACTATGCATGTGTATCTGTGTCTCTGTGTGCATGAGGGTGCATGCAGTGATAGATGTCGTAACATTCAACCACACAAGCAACCAAATACCAGAAGCTCACACACACACACACACACACACACACACACACACACACACACACACGCACACACACACACACACACACACACACACACACACTACTAGAACATCTGTTGTGGCATACAGTCTGTGGATTACATGCACATAGCATTGGGAACAGTAGATAATGAATAGCAGTATAAGCAATAATAACTGTAACAAACAACAAAAATAGAGTCAGAAAAGGGTAGATAATACATAACAGCAATAGCAACAATGACAGGGAGTACAATGTCAGAAAAGAGTAGATGATAGATAATAACATTAGCAAAAATGATAAAAAACATTGAAAATACCACTGTCAGAAAAAAGTAATAACAGAATAGAAATAGTTAATGTCAACACAAATATCAGAAAATGGGTAGAGAATGATAACAGGATAGCAATGGTTAAGATTTTTTTAATGTCAGAAAATAAAAGGAACTAAAAGTAACAGAACAGCTAAATATCATAAAAATGAAATGGTCAGAAATAGCTAAAAAAATAATAGCCAAGCAGTATCAGTTGATTATAACAATTTTAAAAGTCCAACACCAACAACAACAAAAACTGTGAGAAAACACTAGATAATGAAGAACAGAATAATAATGTCAGAAAACAGAAGGTAATAACAGTAAGAGAACAGCTATAAACGATAAAGATGAAGTTGTCAGAAACGGCCTAAAATAATAGCGAAGTAATATTTGTCAATAATAATAACAACAACAAATCCAACAACAAAAACTGTTAGAAAAGACTACATAATCAATAACAGAATAATGATAATAATAATAATCACAACAATAAATAAGATCAGTAAAGACATATATCAACACTATCAATGTCACTCAGTGTAATGAACGGAAAGCATGGTTTCCTGCTCTGTTGGTCCTGGCAAGGCCACCAGACCAGGCTAGTACAAACCTACCAAGATCCTGTACTGCAAAACATCCACATGCAGGACAGGAGAGTTGTCCCTGGCAAAATTATGTGGAAATAACCCACTCTTGACATGTGAATCTCGACATAATTTACAAAACCGCATACACACCGGGACTGGATACCAAAAAAGCACATAAGTGCTTATTCCATTATCCCCAATATAAAAGAATGAAATTTAAAAAAACAAAACAAATAATTTTTTAAAAATCTCAAAGAAAAACAAATTGTACACTTGCAGACAGGAACATTTACTTTGAAAAGAAAAACAACAAAAGACTGAGTGGCACTGCAGCATGATCTCCCTCCCTCCCCCTACACCCCCCCCCCCCCCCCCCACACACACACACACACATACACACACTCAGAGCAAACATAATTAAACTTTTTTTCCTTTAGGTTGGGAGGATGGGGGTGGGGTGGGGTGGGGTAATTTTTCTATCAAATTCTGGCATGTTTGAGATTGAATTGACTCCTAAGATGATGAAGACAAAATCATTAATGGTGGAAAGTAGCCATATATAAGAGACTGACACTATGTTGTTGTTAAAAATAACAACAACAACAAATGCTATTAGTTGTTGCTGTTGTCACTGAAAAACACAAAAAC
>CM054138.1:15779615-15794615 GCA_028751875.1 Rapana venosa | reverse complement strand
CTCACTCCACCCAGGTGTACAAGTGGGTACCAGCTCTGCTGGGGAAGTATCTGGCGACAGACTAGCGTCCTGTCACAGGGGTGGTGAAAAACCATCAGTTGGCTTAACGCTACAGAAACCGGGATAAGCTCCGGCTCTATGGGCCTTCTGGCTCGAAAGAACATACTACTTTGCAAAACATTACATGGGGAAAAAAATATGTGACGGGGCACCAAAGAGGTTAAATGTACTCACTACATCAGCTTTAGCACTTGGAGATCTGTATTATATAGATCTTCATTGAACCATGAGGTCTTGAAAAGGTCTTAAGCTCAAGAATGAACAAATTATACAATGCAGGCTACCTTCATGGTGGGGAAAATCGGCTGCATACGCAAATCTCACCTTTGCTGAACCTCAGGGCTCTAGCATAGGAATAACAACAACAACAAGTCTCAGAAGTGAATGTACAGTCCCCAAATCGGCACAATTCCGTTGGGACTCTTAATGCAATCAGATCTAACCATTATACTAAGAGTAACAGCTTGTCATGGTTAAGTAAAGACAGTCTCAGCGTACCCTTGTACACCATAACGACACACCATTTTGCACCATAACGACACACCATTTTGCACCATAACGACATACCATTTTACACTATACCATTTTACTCCATAATAGCATAGCATTTTACACCATAACAGCATATACCATTTTACACCATACCAGCATACCATTTTACACCTTATCAGTTTAATCTAAGGCGTTGGCACTTCGCTTACAGTTGATAACTGACAACGGTTTTGGCATGGACCAAGAATGTACATGTGTATATAATACTGCCAGGACCTTACCTGAGCCAACCGTTTGGGGGGGGGGGGGGGGGGGGGGGGATGATGTTTTTGTGTGCTGTGTGTTCGCTGCATATAAACTCTACCAAGTATTGATAGTATCAGCAGGGTTGCACTTTCTCCCCGTGGAATCAAGACAGATGCTGGGTTATACATTAATGTTATGCATTCTTATATTATTTGTGTAACCGGGCGTATGATTACATACATGAACAGTGTGAGTGAGTGAGTGAGTGAGTGTGTGTGTGTGTGTGTGCGCGCGCGCGCGCGCGCGTTCTTCGTTGGTTTATCATACATGTGTTCACAACTAAAAAGATTTAGACATTCATAGACACACAAACTCTCTCTCTCTCTCTCTCTCTCTCTTCTCTCTCTCTCTCTCTCTCTCTCTCTCTCTCTCTCTCTCTCTCTCAGTATGTACCCTCTCTCTCTCTCTCTCTCTCTCTCTCTCTCTCTCTCTCTCTCTCTCTCTCTCTCTCTCTTTCTCTCTCTCTCTCTTTTATTTATTTTTTAAAAACTTTTTGATTGGCACACATATACAGTTCAAAACAAACAAATTAACTTTTCAATGGGACAACATTACATCATTTCCATTTTACAGGCGTACAAGACTACTAGCTACACAAAGTACAAAAAGAATCAATCATCGTTTTCGTTGTCAAGACAAGATTTATAGATTACATGCATAATTTTACTAATATTTTGAAATGCTATTCAACTTTCTACTAAGTTTATGTACTGGAACCAATTTTTTCTGAAAATTAGTAAACTGCATTTGTTTGCTATGCTCCAGCTTTTCCATTTCATATTTATATTTTAGTTCATTCAGAAAATTACCAACATTAGGTTTTGTCTCTCTCCTTTAGCATGTACCATATTTAAAGGTTTGAACAACAAAGAATAGGTCCTGTTTAGTCAACATGATATTTCTAGATACATAATCACAACGTATTTTCTTTTGGAGACTGACAACATATGGTATCCGTAGCTCAGTTAGATGACATCACCCATTGTTATGAAAGGTATCGTATTTCGCGAACATTGTTGGACTGGGTGATTAGCTCTAGATCTGTTTCTGTGCTCTTAATCCTTGTTATGCACAACATTCAAACAACAAAGGAATAACATTTTAGAGTGGCGTGTGTGAGAGAGTGTGTGAGTGAGTGTGAGTGAGTGTGTGTGCTCATGAACGCATGAGCATTCATGTGTGTGTGTGTGTGTGTGTGCCTGTTTGTGTGTGTGTGTGTGTGTGTTTGTGTTGTGTGTGGCTACGTGCGTGCGGGTGTGTGTATGTGTGTGCGTGCGCGTATGTGTGCATGTGTGTGCGCCCGTGTGCGTGCATACATGCATGCACATACATACTTTTGTGTGCATCTACATTCGTATGTTCCTCTGTATGTGTGTGTGTTGGGGGGGGGGGGGGGGGATACGTGTATGTAAATAGACATACGTTCAAGTGTATTTTGTCGTCAAAAATCTTGGATACAGAGGGAAACAAAGAAACCCCAGGTGGTAACCCCCCCAAAAAAAATTAGGTTACAGACCCAGATTTCCATGTGGTTAGCAGGGAAGCAATTTAATTAGCACCGCCCCCATACAGTGCCCCAATGACTCCCGGACTAAGTTAACCCCTTCCTTGTCGCACATGGTTTGTAAGCAGTGTTGTATTTCTCTGTGCTGAAGCAAACTTTGCCTGCCTTCCTCCACAACCAACACCCCCCCCCCCCCTTCCTTTTTTTTAAGAAAACTTTTTTATTCAGTTGGTTTTTTATTACATTGCATAGTTATAAAGATACAAAACATATAAACATATTTTAGAGACAGAGAGAGAAAGGGGGAGGGGGAGAGAGAGAGAGAGAGAGAGACAGAGAGACAGAGAGAAAGAGGGACAGCCTCCTCCCTTCCTGGTAGGTTTACTAATCGTTGGTTCACTGCTGGTTTGTTTGGTGAGATATCTCTTACACTTTGTGGCAGTGTCTTTTCCTTTTCCCCCTAGCTATCATATGACGTTAAATAATGTGGGGGTTTTTCCCTCCCTGTTCCTGGCCTAAACTCTATGGTGAGAGTTTGCATAAAATGCTACCATTCACCCACCATTAAGGTAGCCAGGTTCTGATTTCGAGGGAGATGTCTAAACATGACACCAGTGTGCTTGTTGTGTGTGTGTGTGTGTGTGTGTGTGTGTTTGATTTCATTTTATATCTATTCACAAAATGTGATATTAGACATATTTTTTTAAAAAGTGTGTGTGTGTGTGAGTGTGTGTGTGTGTGTGTGTGTGTGTGTGGGGTGTTTGATTTCATTTAATATTTCTTCACAAAATGTGATATTAGACATATTTCCCCGCGCGCGCGTGTGTGTGTTGTTTGTGTGTGTGTTGGTTGTTTTTTTTTAAAAAGATCTCATTCATTCTTACCCGAATGCACTGGCTTTCTCAAACTCTTCCAAAAGGCAGAACAGGCTTTCAGTGTGTATGCAAGATGTTCTGCATGCATTTGCACATGGGACCTTGGTTTATAGTCTCATCAGAGGGACTTTCAGAGTAGTGGAGTTGGTAGTGATGTTAACTCGCAGGAGGAAAATATGTTTGAATGGCCGTTTTGGGGGTAACTCGAACCAGGGCAGTCAGAATCACACGCTCATTTGCTCTAAAGCCTTGGCTATCATGCCTCCCAAATCAGTTTGATTTTGTTGATTTTGAGTATGGCCAAACTGTCCCCCCCCCACCCCCAAGAAAAAAAGAAAAGAAAACAATCAATCAGACAAAGCACCACTTAAACTAAAACAACACGAACACCATTTGTTTATGAGTGAACGGGCCTTAGAAAAAGCATCTTGAATGGGTTTAAAAAATTTTTTTAAAAGCAAAGGGCGGGTAAGGGGTTAAATAAGGAAGAAGAAAAAGAAGAAGAGCAAGGGTAATAGGTCAATAAGCAATGCCTGTGGAAGAAGGGGGGGGGGGGGGGGGGGGGGGGGGGGGAGGAGGGGGGGAAGGGGTTAGTAAAGGAACAAAGGGCAGAAAGAGGATTACTCAGGGGTAGTTGTAACCTACAAAAGGCCAAAGTGTTACATGAAAAAAAAGTACTCTAACCCACAAAAGGCCAAAGTGTTTCATGAAAAAAAGTACTCGTAACCTACGAAACGCCAAAGTGTTACATGGAAAAAAGTACTCGTAACCTACGAAACGCCAAAGTGTTACATGGAAAAAAGTACTCGTAACCTAAGAAACGCCAAAGTGTTACATGGAAAAAAGTACTCGTAACCTACGAAACGCCAAAGTGTTACATGAAAAAAAAAGTACCCGTAACCTACGAAACGCCAAAGTGTTACATGGAAAAAAGTACTCGTAATCTAGAAAACGCCAAAGTGTTACACAGAGAAAAGTACTCGTAACCTATAAAAAGCCAAAGTGTTACAGGGAGAAACGTACTTGAAAAGTACTCACAACCTAGGAAACGCCAAAGTGTTACATGGAAAAAAGTACGGCAACCTACAAAAGGCCAAAGTGTTACATGGAGAAAAGTACTCGTAACCTAGAAAAGGCCAAAGTGTTACAAGGAGAAAAGTACTTGTAATCTACAAAGCACCGAAGTGTTACACAGAGAAAAGTACTGGTAACCTACGTAGCACTAAAGTGTTACAAGGAGAAAAGTACTGGTAACCTACAAAAGGCTAAAGTGTTACACGGAGAATAGTACTGGTAACCTAGAAGACTGAGCCAAAGTGTTACATGGAAAAAAGTACTTGTAACCTAGAAAAGGCCAAAGTGTAACAGGGAGAATTTCAGAAACATACCTAAAAAGTACTCGTAACCTATAAAACTGAGCCAAAGTGTTACAGGGAGAAACATACTTGAAAAGTACTTGTAACCTAGAAAACTGAGCCAAAGTGTTACAGGGAGAAACGTACTTGAAAAGTACTCGTAACCTAGTAAACTGAGCCAAAGTGTTGCATGGGAAAAAAAAAAGTACTTGAAAAGTACTCCTAACCCAGTAAACTGAGCCAAAGTGTTAGGCCACACCAAGGAAAGTATCAGAGAAGAATTTTATTCTGTTGGTATGGGGAAGGAGTGGAGGAATAGCAGGTACCTCAAGTAGCAGAGATTTGAAGCTGCTGAGAGAGAGAGAGAGGAGAGAGAGATGAGAGAGAGAGGAGAGATGGAGAGAGAGAGAGGAGAGAGAGAGAGAGTGAGAGAGAGAGAGAGATTTTTCTTTCTTTCTTTAATTTAATTCTTTTACATAATAATAATGATAATGATAATAATAATAAATGGAGTTTATATAGCGCTTTATCTTGCAGAGACAAATCAAAGGGCATGGGCTCAACTCATTCTTACACAGTCATACAACCAGTAACAATTAAAGGTTCCATCAAGTCCAAATGTGCACAAATTATATCGAGGATAATAGAATAAGCTTTTATGTGCTTATTTTTACATCCAGTCCCCGTGTGTATGCGGTTTTGTCAATTCTGTCATCTGTTCCCACCAGCACACAATGACCTGCTCTTACGAAAAGCGGAACAGGATTTAACGTGTGCGCAAGATGTTATGCGTGCGTTCGCACTCGGGGCCTCGGTTTATAGTCTCATCCGAAGGACTTTTGGGGAGAGTGGAGTCGGCACTGATGTTAACTCCAGGGGGAAATACCCCCCTTGAACGGGAATCGAACCCGGGTCGTCAGATTGCCAGCGCAATGTTCTGACCACTAGGCTATCCCGTCCTGTCCAGAGAGAGAGGTAGGTAGGGGGGGGGGGGGGGGGGGGGGGGGCAGTGAAATGAGGTTAGGGGAAAGAATTCAGGGGGGTCAAAGAGAGTTGCTGTTACCTTGTTACCTTTGGCTTTAGTGGCAATTATGATCGATTTCATTGCGTAATATAGGTCAGGTCAGGTCAGGTCAGGTGGTGATTTTTTGTGAAGAAAGGGGTTTGGCTTTTGTTGTTTAGTGTTTTGTATAGAGGGGTAGTGGAGTGGAGTGGAGTGTAGTGTATAATATTTAGTGTAGTGTGGTGTTATGTAGCGTAGTGTATAATAGTGTAGCGTGGTGTTACGTAGTGTGGTGTACGGTAGTGTCGTATAGTGGTGTCGTGCAGTGATGTGTAGTGATTTGCAGTGTCATGTAGTGTAGTGTAGTTTAGTGTAGTGTTTCGCGGGGGGCAATGTAGTGTAGTGTAGTGTTATGAAGCGTAGTGTTGTGTCATTGCGTAGTGCAGTGCAGTGCAGTGTAGGGTAGTGTTCTGAAGTGCAGTGTAGTGTAGTGCGGTGCAGTGTAGTGTAGTGTTCTGAAGTGCAGTGTAGTGCAGTGCAGTGCAGTGTAGTGTTCTGAAGTGCAGTGTAGTGCAGTGCGGTGCAGTGTAGTGTTCTGAAGTGTAGTGCAGTGCGGTGCAGTGTAGTGTAGTGCGGTGCAGTGTAGTGTAGTGCGGTGCAGTGCAGTGTAGTGTAGTGTAGTGCGGTGCGGTGCGGTGCAGTGCAGTGCAGTGTGTAGTGTAGTGTAGTGTAGTGTATCACCTTCAGTCACAATTATTGATGAAGAACCCTACATTGAATCTGCCTGCTCTCTGTCTCTGTCTGTCTCTCTGGCTGGCTGTCTTGTCTGTCTGCCTGTCTGTCTGTCTGTCTGTCTATCTGTCTCTCTCTCTCTCTCTCTCTCTCTCTCTCTCTCTCTCTCTCACACACACGCACGCACGCACGCGCACGCACGCACACACACGCACGCACACACACACACACACACTGTTTCTCGTGCACAGATGCACAATAACTAGCCATAACAAAATACGTTCCAAGGAATATAAAGACAGCGTATCGCACATGATTGTGTATATATTCTAAAGAAGAAACCAAAAAAATCTATACAGTGCCGTGCCTCTTTGTAATAGACACTTGTTTACAGAAACAGAATAGAATATTTGTGCAAGCTGGAGCCATATGGTTTATGATTATTATGATGCTCGGTGTGTAGAACATATGGGAAATGCCACGTGTGTGTGTGTGTGTGTGTGTGGTGTGTGTGTGTGTGTGTGTGTGTGTGTGTGTGTGTGTGACACGTGTGTGTGTGTGACACATGTGTGTGTGTGAGAGAGAGTGAGAGACACGGTGTGTGTGCGCGCGTGACGTGTGTGTGTGCGTGAGTGTGTATGTGTGTGAGAGACACGGTGGTGTGTGTGTGTGTGTGTGTGTGTGTGTGTGTTGTGTGTGTGTGTGTGTATGGTGTGTGTTTCTTTCCCTCTTCCATCATTTTATTCTTCTACTCAGCCCCCCACCTCCACACCCTGTGACCCCATTTACCTTCATTTCATTTTTATTTATAAAACATTAGAGAAAAACTGTCAAATTTGACCCCAAAATTAACTACAGAATGAAAGAAACCAGTTTTTACAAAAAAGCTAAATGGAAAAAAAAAAAATAAAATAAAAATTAAGACAAGAAAAAAAAGACATCAAGCATCACGATACGATGAAGGTGATTATAAACACACGATTTGGTTAGAACCCCCACCCCCCACCCCCCTGAGGTAAGAATCAATTAAGAATGGTGACGGAGAAGCTTTGTTACGATTTTGAAGTTGATGCATGTCACTAACAACATACGGTTAGGCCTGCCTATTCTGCTTATCAATTTTGTCGAGTGCTTTTTTTATATTATTATTTTTTTTTTTATAGGGTAGACTTTATACCATGCCGCGGGCCTGTCAGTATAAAATAGTATCTCCACTTCCTGGAAACTTGGTGATAGGAATTCCCTCTTTTCTATCCTTCTTTTTGTTTCTGCCATGTTCTTCTTCTTCCTGTCACTTCCCTCTTGTCTATTTTTCTGTCCTCTTGATCCATTCTCCTCCTCCCTCCCCCCCCACCCCCCCCCCTCCCCCTAAGTACGTAAAAGATAACGGTTATCTCCAGACATGTCAGGCGCTTAACGGCACCATAACACATTTTTTGCTCGCATGACTGAAAATAGTTTCTGTCTGAGCGTTCCACGAAGAAGATGTATAGAAAAGTTACTTCAGTGCCAATATTTTTTTTTAATATATATAGATTAGATCCATAGAGGTGTTGCAAAGTAAAAATTGTAAGATTGGATCCGTAAAAAAGTATTGCAGTGTCAGTTTTGAGAGATTAGATCTATTGAAAATTGTTGCAGTGTAACTTTTGTTAGATTAGAACTGTGGACATGTTGCAGTGTAAAAATTGTAAGATCGGATCTGTGGCAAAGTGTTGCAGTGTACATTTTGTGAAATCAAATCTGTAGAAAAGTTGCAGTATACAGTTAGTGAGAATAGATATGAGGAAAGTATTGCGGTGTAATTTTTGTGCGATCAAAATGTTGCAGCGTAAATTTTGTGAGGTTAGATCTGTAGAAGTCTGTTGTGATGTAAAGTTTGTGAGATCAGATCTGTAGAAATCTGTTGCAGTATAAATTTCGTAAGGTCAGATCAGTAGAAAAGCGTCCCAGTGTATATTTTGTGAGATTAGATATGTATTAAAGCACTGCACTGTAATTTTAGATGGATCATTTAGGAAGAATATAGCCTGGGCCTAACTCATCTCTTAAAGGCGTGTAAATTGTTAAGGCCAAGGTCGCAGTTGGGAGGTTTTCTCAAGCCTTTGTGTTTTTCTCAGCCCAGGTCATTGGCAGTCATAAAACTGTCTGTAGCCATCCAGTTGCTCACACCTGTCTCCCCAAATGATATGCAGTTATTACTGTTTACCACCTGGCTTCTTACTATCTTTAGGCCTTTCCCTATGTGTGTGTGGGAGCGTCTTTTAGTATAAATAGAATCCCCCCACCCTTATTAAGAAATTCCGTTCTAGAAATGTTTGGGGGTCACTCCCTTTGTTTTTGCCTTGTGTTTTGGGGTTTTAGTTTTTTTGTTTTCTTTGTTATTTCTTCCTGTTTTTGGTTGGTGGGGAAAGGGGGTGGTGGTGTAAAGGAGGGGGTGGTGGTCTTTCCTTCCATCCTTCTATCCCAGAACTGATATATCTTAATGGTCAGCTGGATTCTAAAAAGCAAACAAACAAAACAGCAAAATGCCCACCACCATTACCTTTGTCATCACCATCCTCCTCCCCATCATCATGATCATCATAGTCATCACCATCTTCTTCTCTGTCCTCCTCCTCTTCTTCTGCGTCATCGTCATCATAATCATCATTGTCTTTGTCATTACCATCATCATCAACGTCATCATCATCATCGTTGCTGTCATCATCGTTGCTGTCATCATCATCACCATCACAATCATTATTATTATATACCGTTATGATTATCTTTATTATATTGCAAAACACCATAAAACAATTCAATTTCGTCATGACTTAATACACCATGTACCACTCTGGTACGGGATAGCCTGGTGGTTAGAGTGATGCGCAATGCGCTCGTGATCTGCTGACCCGGATCGAATCTCGTTCAAGAGGATTTTTCCTCTGGAGTTAACATCAGTGCCTACACCACTCCCACCAAAAGTCCTAAGGATGAGACTATAAACCGAGTTCCCGTGTGAAAACTCACACAGAACATCTTGCTCACATTAAAACACGTTCCGCTTTTCGGAAGACTAAGCCATGGAATGGGATAGCTCAGTGGTCAGAGCGCTTGCTTTCCCCAAGCTAAGGTTAAGCAGCATCGAGTGTAGTTACCAAGTGGATGGGTGACCGTTTGCGCGCCTTGGCTTCAGTACAGTCCCCCAGCTGTAAATGGGTACCTGCCCTCTTTAGGGTCAGGGAGGTAAAGCAGCGAGGGAGAGGAGATGGGCGCCACCGCCCTCAACATGCTGGCCCCTGGAGAAGTTGAGGTCTCTGATGTCTCACTCCCCTACGACCACACAGGTTATGGGAACACCTTTACCTTTACTTAACCGCTCTGTGTGCAGCGGGATCGTGGCCGACATCCGCGCAGGATGCTGCGAGGAAGTGGAGCAGAGAGTGAAGCTGGAGCAGCGCTTCCCCAAGGAGGAGGTGGAGGAGGGGCTGTTCGGAGCTTGCGACCTGTCTTGCGACCGATGCGCGGGGGCCATGTTGCAGGCAGGGGCCGGCACTGAGGCCAGGGACAGCGAACAGTACACTCCCCTGATGCGGGCGGCTCAGAAGGGAGCGGTGAAGGTGGTGAAACTGCTGCTGGAATGGGACTGTCAGGTGTGTGTGTGTTGTGTGTGTGTGTGTGTGTGTGTGTGTGTGTGTTTGTGTGTGTGTGTGTGTGTGTGTGTGTGTGTGTGTAGTGAGTGTGTGAGTGAATGTGTGTGTCTCCTCTCCTCTCTTCTCCTCTCTTTCCCTCCCTTACTTACCTCTTTCCCACCCCACCCCTTCCTTTGTCCCTCACTCCCTCATCTAAGGGTGTAAACTTGGGTGTTTTGTTTTTTTTAATTAATGGAAGAGCAGCCCCACCTTTAAAAAAAACCAAAAAAAACAACCCTCTATGCATGTGTATTTGTTTCCTATTAATAATGGCTTTTTTCTACATAAGTTTGCCAGGGAATAACTCTCTTGTTGCTATGGGTTCTTTTACGTGCACTGAATAATATGTGTAGCACATGGGACCTTGATTTATCGTCTCATCCCAAGGACTAGCACTGGCCCCAGATCACTACTCAAAAGTTTAACGGATGAGGGAAATGTTCGGGATTTAATGGGGATCGAACCCACAGTGTTCACTTTTTAGGGGTGTGTACATTACCTCTATGCCGTCAGCACCTGGGCTTTATCACAGTTCTTGATTAAACCATTGACGCTGGGGGCAACAACAGCAAAGTGAGAGGCTATATGACCAGTGGCTTTCCCACTCATGGAATTCCACTTTACAGCTTAGTCTTTAGTGATCGACTATGACTCTCTGACTAGGAGGCTTGACTCGCACAGTCCTTATGTGCTGCAGCCCTGGAGGCTAGTTGGCCTTTGGAGAACATCTCCAACGCTGACTGTCCTTATGCCCACTTGGCCGAGAGAGTGGGGATGTACTGTGGGCAAGGCATCTCCACTATAATCAAATCTCTGCCCAGTTTCCGAAACAGCAGCTGCCTCCTCTGCTGTTTTGGAGGTCATCGTCGAACACGACGGACAAACACATTACCTCTAGACCACTGATCCACATTGAAACAAAAACTAAGAAGGAAGGTGGCAGGACGGTTAAGACGTTCACCTGCCTAACAAGTAAACTGTGAGGTTCTGGGTTTGATTCCCATCCTTGCCTTTTTTCCCCAGTTTGACGAGAAAATTGAACTGAATGTCGGAGTCCTTCGGATAAGACTATAAACGGAGGCTCTGTGTGCGAACGCTTGGAGAACATCTTGTATACACATTAAAACCTGTTCTGCTTTTCAGAAGAGTAGACCATTTTGTGCCAGTAGAAATGGATGACAAACTGATGTATATGTTTTATATAAAAGAACGCATGCACACTGGTGTAGCATTTGGACACCATCTCCGAAGTCAGAATGTGGCTACCTAAATAGTCAGGGGGGGGGGGGGGGGGGGATGTTTGCATACACAAAAAAATCTCACCGTGAACCTCAGAGCTCTAGCCGAGAAACACACACACACACACACACACACACAATAATAGTCTTTACGAGATCACCTCCTAAAATTCCAATTCATTTTAAATGTGGAGAGCATGTAATTGAAACAGTAGAAACTTATAAATATCTAGGTGTCGTTTTTCATCAGAACGGGAAATTTCAAGCAACACAAGAACATTTAGTAAAACAAAGCAACAAAGCAATATACGCTTTAAAAGGGCAATTCATGGACAAAATTTAAAGACTACTATAATAATGCGTTTATTCGACTCACTGATAACCCCTGTTTTAACCTATGGAGCAGAAGTTTGGTTTCCTTTTTGTTTTAATGGGGATACAGAATTTCATATTGATAAACTGTTCAAGGCATGCTTATCCAATCAGTTTTTGTATGAGAATTTTCATGTAAAATTTTGTAAACAAATGATAGGAGTTCATAAAAAAGCATTAGTACTACCCACTTTGGGTGAATTAGGGAGATTTCCACTGACCCTTAAAATCATATGCCAGATAATATCCTTTTGGATTCATTTGACAGAATCAAAACCAGACTCTTATATTAGAATAGTATACGATTATTTGTATCAGAAGAATACATACGATAAATGGATAAACACAGTGAAAAATATTCTGTACACAATTGGATTCAAACATGTCTGGAAGAACCAAAGCACTCTTAATGTTCATCGGTTGAGTTATGCTGTTAGAAGAAAACTTGAGGACATGTATAAAACATTTTGGATCTACCAAAAGAAAGAGTTTGCAAAACTAAAATTTTATGATTTTGCTACCAAAGAATACAGATTGGAACCATACTTAGTAAACTATGAAAACAAAACTCATAAGAAGACATATTGTAAATTTCGCACAAGCTGTCACAATTTAATGATAGAGAAAGGGAGACACCAAATTTATCCAGAGAGGACAGAAAATGTAGACACTGTAACAAAATTGAAGATGAATTTCATTTACTTGATGAATGCATTTTATATGATGAACTCAGAAATAATTTGTTATTAAAAATCAAAACGAGAGACAAAGAACGCAAAAAACTGTGTACATAAATTAAGTGACATAATCACAGTTGATATATATCAAGCAGATATCATCAGATATGTGTATGAGTGTTTTGAAAAAAGAGAGAAAGAGAAGTAGAATACAACATGTTTTTAAGTGTACATCACTTTTAGCCAAAATAGATAATTATAGTTGATGGTTTTGTTGTGTCAAATAAGTCTACTTGACTTAAATGGCAATAAAATATTCTGAATCTGAATCTGAATCTGAATCACACAAATACATCATCATTAGCCATTACACCCAGCGGTGTGTAGGGCAGCAACAAAGCGCTTCCACTTCTGCCTATCCTGGGCCAACCTAGTCACTGATCCCCAAGAGTGCTGCATGGCCTTCATCTCACTTTCCTGCTGGTAGCTTCCTCTCGGCTTTGGCCATCAGCATTCATACGAGTCTCACTGGACCCGGGAGGTCCTTCGCACGCAAAAGTATAAGTTTTCTCTGTTGCTGTTTCCGTAACTTCACTTCTTTTACGGGACAGGGTTGTTAGCCCTGTGCCCATCCCCCAACCTGGAGGACGGGTTCCACCTTAGTCGCCTCTTACGACATGCCTGGTTGGAGAGCAGGGATCCTATTCTTGCGATGCTCGCTTTGTAAGCATACCCCGGGAGTCCCACGGGGGACACACAAATACAAACCCCACCAAACCCCCCCCCAAAAAAAACAAAAAAAAACCTCTCTAAAACTTCACATCCTCGTTTCTACACACTGTGGATTGGACGGTGGGTGCAGGTAAGCTGCGGAGGGGGTCCTCACAGCAACACGGCGCTGCACCTAGCGGCTGGGGAGGGGTACCTGGACTGCTGCCAGGCCCTGGTGGGGGCCGGGGCCAGCATCAACGCCCAGAACGCGCAGGAGGACACGGCGCTCATCCTGGCCTGCCTGCACGGCCACCTGCCCATCGTGCGCTTCCTGCTGCGCAGCCAGGCCTCCCTGCGCAAGAGGGGCTACCACGAGCGCACGGCGCTGCACTGCGCTGCGGAGGGCGGGCACCTGTCGCTGTGCAGGTGTGTGTGTGTGTGTGTGTGGGGTTGGGGGGGGGGGTGGGGAGGGGGTTGGGGGGGGGAAGGGGGGGGTTGGGGGGGGGGAGGCTGGGGTGGGGGGGGTGTCTTGGGGGGGGGGGGAGGTGTTGGGGGGGGGGTGGGGGGGGGGTTGGGGTGGGGGGGGTGAGGGTGGGTAGGGGGGAGGGAGGGGTGGGGTGGGGTTCGGCTGGGGGGGGGGATTGGCTGGGGGGGGAGGGTGTTGGGGGGGGGGGGAGGGGTGGGTGGGGTGGGTGTTGGGGGGAGGGTTGTGTGGGTGGGGGTGGTGAGGGGGGGGTGGGGGGGTGTGGGGTGGGGATGGGGTGGTGTGGGGTGGTGTGGGTGGGTTGTGGGGGGTGGGGGAGGGTTGTGTGTTGTTGGGGGGGAGGGTGGGTTGGGGTGTTGTTGTTGAGGGGGGGGGGGTTGTGTTGGGGTGGGTGGTGGGTTGTGTTGTGGGGGTGGGTGGGTGTGGGTTGTGTTGTGGGGGTTGTGGGGGTGTGTGTGGGTTGTGTTGTTGGGGGGGGGGGGAGGGGTTGTTGTGTGTGGGGGGTGGCGGGAGGGTGGGGGGGTGGGGTTGGGGGTTGTGTTGTGGGGGGTGGGGGAGGTGGGGGGGTTTGTGTTGTGGGATGGGGTGACGGTGGGTGTGTGTGGGTTGTGTTGTTGTGGGGGGGTGAGGAGGGGTTGTGTTGGGGTGGGGGGGGGTGGGGGGGGGGGGGGTGGTTGTGTTGTAGGGGTTGGGGGGGGGTTGTGTGTGGGTTGTGTTGTTGGGGGGAGGTGGGGGGTTTGTGTTGTTGGGGTGGGGTTGTTGTGGGGGATGGTGTGTGTGTGTGTGATGGGTGATGGTATTGTGTTTTATGTGTTTGGGGGGTGTGGGGGTGTGTTGTTTGTGTATGTGTGTTCTTGTGCGTGTGTGCGTGGTGTGTGGGTGTGTGTGTGTGTGTACGTGTGTGTGTGTGTGTGTGAGAGAAACCCTTCTGCCTTTCAGTTTCGGAACAGTAGGCCCATTGCATACCGGTAAGAAAGGATTGCCAAAATAAAAAAACCCAACATTTTTAAGACACATGCATGGTAGTATTGTGTTCAGACATCATCCCCGAAGTCAGAATGTGGCTACCTTAACGGTGGGCAAAAACGGTTGCATAAGAATGCAAAAAGTTTCACCATTGGTGAAAGCTCAGAGATCTAGCCAAGAAATTGGGGGTAAAAAGTATTTATCTCACATCACACAAACTCAGCGTAACTCGGTCAAGGGCCCAGTGGCTATACGTAGCTACCCCTTCCTTTCACTAAGTCCAAACACGGTCAGTTCCTGCTGTAATTAGCATCAGCTGGGCTGGAATGGGATGGGATGGAATGGATAGCAGCTTAAGAGTAGCTGAAAGTATAGGGAAACTTCTTCATCTACTTCTTCATGGAACGCTCAGACAGCAACTCCTGAGGCCCTGACAAATGCTGCCGTGGTACGCTGAAGGCCCTCCATCCAGGGGTCCGAAGAGTTTGTTTGTCCCTCATCGGCAGTTAGGTCAGTAGGCCAGATATCGGCCTTCACTCAGGTTTTTGGTG
>CM054138.1:15762115-15774615 GCA_028751875.1 Rapana venosa | reverse complement strand
GCCGTTCATGAAATTTTAGCAGTGGCGTTGCTCGTGCTGTTCACAAGTACTTTACTTTTCTCCGAGCTCACCTCCATCCCATATGCTCCAGCTCTGTTCTCAAGTCTGGTCGTAAGATCTTGCAGCTCTGTGTTACTTCCGCCCATGAGGTCAATGTCATCGGCAAACCGCAAGTTGTTGAGGGGTCTGCCGCCAATGGAGATGGTAGAGTGGAAGTTCCATGTACCAATGGTGATCTGTTCTCTAGGGAGCTTAAGTAATGTTTTAACTCCAGTAGCTGACTTGTCACTTCCACCCTGGTGTTGATCAATGGAAAGCGCGGTCGTTGGTAACCCGGCCTCAACCGATCCGGTATCATATTGGCTTTGCATTTGTCTTTCATGTCTTGTCTGTGGGCTTAGGATATTCCTTGGTGGCGCCAATCTCCTCTCCAAGTCTCCATATGTTTTGGGTTTTTTTTTCTATTGGGGTTTCCTCCCCCACATGCGACAGGTTGTACTGGGTTACATGGATACCAGTAGCAGTAACAGAGAACTTCTCTGACTGACATGACACCAATACCAGTACACCAGTACTATACAATACTATTAATACAATACAAAGCAAACAATAATGTACTACACTGCCCTACACTACACTACACTACTCTAAGCTCCACCCACCCACCCCACCCCCCCACTGCACCGCACTGCACTAACTCACTACACTACATACATACACTCACTACAACACTACCCCTACATCACACCACAAATATACCACACTACACGTACATTTAACACAAAACACAAAACACTACACTACAAACACAACACAATTCTCAAGACATTTTCTTTTTCCACCACCAAAAATCTTTTCTTTCTCCGTTCGCTTTTCATACAGTCAGTGTGTTTTTGGGGGAAATAGTGGCAAGTCCCTTTTTTGCTCCTCTCGTGGCCGTACAGTTAGTTTGCAGGTTATCTTGTCCCTCATGATCTTCCTCAGGTCGTGAATAGCGTGCACCTGAAGGATACATGTGCTCGCCGTCTGGTTTTCTTTGCACAGGCACACGGGGAAGGGAATGATTCAGCTTTGTGGACCCCCAAAAGTAATAAGAACGATTGACCATCAGTGGTAGTTTTGTCGACTTCAATTTTACGTCTGTTCACTTCTAGTGATATTAGATGGAAAAACCCCACAAAAAACCCCTGGAAGAGGTGGATGTGTTGGAAAAAAAACAACCCCAAAAAACCCCATGTGTTAAAAAAAAAAACCCCACACAATCAAACAAACCAAAAAAAACCTCAAAAAGAAACTTGGCAATGCAACAATAATTAAAAAACAAAACAAACAAAACCAAGTCATTAACGTTGTATGTTTGTCCGTCGTGTCCGACGATGACCTCCAAAACAGCAGAGGAGGCAGCTGCTGTTTTGGAAACTGGGCAGAAATTTGATTATAGTGGAGATGCCTTGCCCACAGCACATCCCCACTCTCTCGGCCAAGTGGGCATAAGGACAGTCAGCGTTGGAGATGCTCTCCAAAGGCCAACTAGCCCCCAGGGCTGCAGCACATAAGGACTGTGCGAGTCAAGCCTCCTAGTCAGAGAGTCATAGTCGATCACTAAAGACTAAGCTGTAAAGTGGAATTCCATGAGTGGGAAAGCCACTGGTCATACAGCCTCTCACCTTGCTGTTGCCCCCAGCGTCAATGGTTTAATCAAGAACTGTGATAAAGCCCAGGCGCTGACGGCGGAGGATGTTAACGTACCTACAACCATCAGTGGTGACGGTCACGCAGGTGATGCAGTTCCTGATCGCCAGTGGGGCAGACCTGGCGCGGCGGCCGAACAACGGCAACAGTCTGATGCACCTGGCTGCCGCAGGGGGCAGCGAGCAGTGCTGTCAGCTGCTGCTGACCTATGACCTGGACATCAACGAGCAGAACAGCGACGGCAACACGCCTCTCTTCTGTGCCGTGCAAAACAAACAGGTATGGGACAGATTTTTTTGAAGGGGGGGGGGGGGGGGGGGGGGGGGGGGGGGGGGTGGGGGTTTAAAACAACAATTTGTTTGTAATAAGTTGAAGCAAATGAGATTTTTGTTTTTGTTTTTTTGGGGGGTGGGTGGGTGGGTAAACAAAATTTGTTTGTAATAAGTTGAAAGAAGTGAGAGTTGGTTTGGGTTTGGGTTGTTTTTTTTTGTGGGGGGGGGGTAAACAAAATTTGCTTGTAATAAATTGAAGCAAGTGAGAGGATTTGAGGGGGGGGGGGTAAACAAAAATTGGTTTGTAATAAGTTGAAACAAGTGGTAAATTTATTTTTTGTTTTTGGGGGGGAGCGTAAACAAAATTTGTTTGTAATAAGTTGAAACAAGTGATAGATTTTTTTTTTTGGGGGGGGGGGGGGGGGGGGTAAACAAAATGTGCTTGTAATAAGTTGAAACAAGTGGATTTCTTGGGGGGGTGGAGGGTAAACAAAATTGGTTTGTAATAAGCTGAAATAGGTAAGAAATTTGTTTGGTTAAAACACAAATTGTTTATAAGAAGCTGAAACATGTGAGAGTATTTTTTGTGTGTGGTTTAAACTAATTTTTGGAGGGAAGGGGAGGGGAGCTGTGGTCAACTTTTTAAAAAAACTTTAATTTATTGTGATACACGACATAGTACATTTGCAGTCAACATTTTTACAACTAATACAAGGTAAATAAATGACAGAAGCATGAAATCCACTCGTGCAGTTTAGTGGAGGGGAGTGGAAATCCACACCCACACGTCAAAGATGACAAGCAGAAAAAGGTCAAATGGACAACTAAAAACCTTTGACTGACGGGGTACATTCAAAAATTTCAGTACGAAATACCAATTTATACATTCAACCCAATCTGCAAAGATCTCCCACTCACTTGGGTCAGGAACGAACTCTGTAGTCACACCCCCACACCACGTTAATTCATGTGGATGTTCTCTTGATGGGGGACATGACATGGGGCAGGGTGGGCACAGCCTCAAGCTGTGGTGAATGGGGCATAGGAGGAGACCAGGCACTACACTCCCACCATTGTGGCCATAGAGACATATATCAACAAACCCTCACCACTGACCTACACTGACTGTACTTCAGCCACTTACACCAGTACACGCTTCAATAAACACATGAACACTAATAGCACACACTACACACATCCCACCAATTCCTAACAAACATCCAAACACCACAACTACTCTACACACCACACCTCACACCACAACTACACAACCCACACACCTACCACACACCACAACACACACAATCCACACATACACACTCACACACACACAACAACACACAACAACCCACACATCACCACCACACCACACACACTACTACCCACAACCACACACACCCACCCACACACACCACCCACCACCCACACCACCACACACCCCACACACACACACCACACACCCCACCCCCCCCCCACCCACACAACCCCCCACACCCCACCCACACACACCTATCCCCCCCCCCCCCCCCACCCAAAAAAACCCCCCCACCCCCCCCCCACCATCCTCCCCCCCCCCCCCCCCCCCCCCCCCCCCCCCCCCCACCCTCCCCACCACCCACCAGGTAAGCACAGCGCAGTTCCTGCTGGACCGGGGCTGCCAGGTGGACGTGCGGGGAATCCACGCCATGACGGCGCTGAACGAGGCCGCCTTCTTCGGCCACACCGCCCTGCTGAAGATGCTGCTGCTGCATGGAGCCGACCCCGGCATAGCAGACGACGCCGGCACCCTGCCCCTCTGGTTCGCCACGGACCAAGCCGCCCACGAGAACGCGCGCCTGCTGCTGGCAGCCAACAGCCCCTTCCTGACCTCCTCCTCCCTCAGCCCCGCCCTGGGACCGTGCAATCCCCTGCAGTACGCCGCCTGCAAACAGCACGGCGTCCTCGTCGCCTGGATGCTGGCCGTCTACGCCCAGCAAGCCGCCAACTGTCTGCGCAGTTACCTCCCCCAATTGGAAGGTAACACGTCGCAGGAGTGGGCGGAACGATGGCGGGAGGTTGTGCGGGAGCCCCAGCCGCTGCTCAGGCAGTGTCGGCGCGTGGTCCGGCGAGGTTTGGGGACCCAGGAGGCCTTGACGTTGTCTGACCGGGTGAAGGAGATGAGCCTTCCGCGGGTGTTGAAGAAGTATCTGTGTTTGGACGATCTGTCGGACATCAGGAATGCGGAGGGAAGCTCTTCTGTGGTTTCTTAGTTTGGGGTGAAGTTTGGGGTTTGGGGTTGGTTTTTTTGTGGTTTTTTAAATTAAAAAACTGCTTGCAGTTTGCTTGTCTGTGTGTATTCAGTACATTTTTTTTATATTTTGCTTTTTTGGGGGCAGCATCGGTGTTGGTGTGTGCCTGTGGTGTACGTTTTGTTGTCGATTAAATCAATCAGCTCTGCCTCATTTATTGACAATATTGATACACGCCATAATGTTGGCTCTTTTATTTGATCTTTTTTTTTTTGGGGGGGGGGGGGGGGGGGGCAGTATGCAGATTTTCTTTTTTTTTTTCTTTTTCTTTTCATTCCTCGGTTACAGTTCTAAGGTTCGCAAGAATAATGAAATTTGACATGTGGGACTGTTCCCTTACTGTTAAGGTAACCATGTTCTGTCACCAGGGATGGTGTTTAAACACAACACCTGTGTGTGTGTGCGTTTCAGAATTTTGTCATCTGTTTCTACCGGCATCCAATGGCTACTCTTCTGAAAGGCGGAATGAGTTTTAAACATGGGTGCAAGATGTTCTGCATGTGTTTGTCCAGATGACTTCAGTTTATAAGTCTCATTCGGAGGACTTTTCAGGGGAGTGGAGTTGGTAGTGATGTTAACTCCAGCAGAAAAATCCCCTTGAATGGGTGCCTCAGTGGTGGCTTGAACCCGGGCTGTCAGATCACGAGTTCAAAGCTCTGACCACTAAGCTATCCCAACCCCCTGTATGCAGATATGATCATGGACAGATTCAGTATTGAGACTTGTAAAATCAGTATTGATCATTGCTGCCATTTTGCAAAAAATTGTCTTGAACTGGTTCTGTAAATGTGATACAGATGAGTATTGATACAAATGAGTATTGATACAGATAAGTATTGATCCAAATGAGCATTGATCCAAGTGAGTATTGATCCAAATGGGTATTAATGTACATGAGTATTGATCCAGATGAATATTGATCTAGATGAGCATTGATACAAATGAGTATTGATACAGATGAGTATTGATACTGATGAGTATTGATACAGATGATTATTGATCCAGATGAGCATTAATACAGAAGAGGATTGATACAAATGAGAATTGATACAAGTGAGGATTGATACAAATCAGTATTGATACAATCAGTATTTATGAAGAGCTGCTGTGTGATGCTAGTAGTGAACTGGTTTAGTGGTTCCAGCCTCATGCAATAAGACTTTTCAGAAGTGTTGGATATTTTTTTTATAATATGAAAATTATGTTGTGTATTATTTGTGTGTGTGTCTTTTGTTGGACGACATTGGATTTCAGCTGAGCTTCCAATGATAGATCTGCTAAATTGCTGAAAATTATGTGTGTGTGTGTGTGTGTGTATATGTGTGTGTGTGTGTGTGTGTGTGAGTGAGTGAGAGAGAGAGAGAGAGAGAGAGAGAGAGAGAGAGAATTTGTCGACAAGTGTGTGTTTGTGTGTTAGCGTTAGAATTTATTTCATATCTCTGTGTGTGTGCGTGCGTGTGTGTGCACACGCACACTTGTAGATTTGTACACTGATATGCATTTGGTGTAGGTATCGTTTCTACAAGGTATACCAGTAACCTGACCCATTTGGTGTTGTTCATTCTTATCTGTACCCTGCTGCATTTTAAAGAGGATTATTTAAGTGATCACTGGGCATGACTTGTAGAATGTTATTTGCTGTGTTATTATGCAAATATCGTTTTGTTTGTTTTTGTTGGGTTTTCTTGTCCTGTTCCTCACCTAGAGCTTTGAGGTTCACCAATGGTGTCATTTTTACACCTACGACCCTTTTTACCCACCACTAAGGTAGCCGCATTCCGACTTCAGGGATGGTGTCTAAACACAACACCTGTGTGCATGCATTAAAAAAAAAAACCCTTTTGTCATCCGTTCCTACCTGTACTCAATGGCCTACTCTTCCAGAAGGTGGAGCAGGTTTTTAACGTGTGTTCAATATGTTTTGCCTACATTCGCACAGAGGAACTCAGTTTAAAGTCTCATCCTAAGGACGTCCTGGGGAGTGGAATCAGTCAGTACTGATGTTAACTCCAGGGTAAAGTTCCCTAAAACGTGGCATCTCCATGGTGGTTCAAACCCAGGCCGTCAGATTATGAGCACATCGCTTTAACCACTAGGCTGTCCTGTCCCGTCCTGTGTAGGATCGAAAATGCTGTGTCATCATGAAAACAGTATACGGAATTTTTGAGATGCTTATGATTGTAAGTCTATAAAATCTTCACTGTAGTTGCTCCAAGGAAGAACTGAAAATCTTATCTCTGAGGCGAAAGGGGAAAAAAGTATAGATACAACCTATGATTGCACACAAGTGATGGCAAATAATCTCTCTCTCTCTCTCTCTCTCTCTTTCTCTCTCTCTCTCTCTCTCTCTCTCTCTCTCTCTCTGCGTTCCCTTACCAGGTGGGTGCGTAGTGTCTGGTCTTCTCTCTGTGCTTGTCACTTTTCAGGAGGTCTGCCCGCAGGCCTCAGCTGACACATTCTGACTTAAAAAAGCAGCTCATTTCACTGCACAGGCTGCATGCTGGGCATGTTTCTTTTTTCGTAACTCACTAAACGCTGACATGAATCGTGGGAGCTTTAACATGCATATTTGATGTTCTACAATGTGTATATAATTATACGAAGAGAATTTAAGGCACTGGCAAGTCTGTGCTTGAAGTTGACCTGGGAGATTGAAAGTGTGTAAAATCTTCTCCAAAGAAGAACTGAAAGCCAGATCTTGGGGGGGGGGGGGGGTTAGAAGGGGAGGGGGTTGGGGGGGGGGGGGGGGGAGAATGGGGTTCACCCATAATATGTACTCTAACTCAATTCATGCCATTTTGGAATCACTGTGACAGTGTGAAGTTGTGGGTACACACTGGATGAAAAGTTTGCGTGTGTGACTCACTTGAAGTACCTCGCCATGTAGGCATCCACACTCTGACTTCAGGAGATTTCATTCTCCTTCAAAGGAAAGTGCAGGTTGTTATGCATAGAGATTGTCGTGGCTGGAGCTAAACTCAACATGACATGTGAGCATAACAACATTCTGATGTAGACCTTAGCACTTGGCTTACATCAATCACTTAAAATGTGAAAAATTAAAAACTATTGAAAGTTAATGGTGAAATATTGATCACATACGCAAAATTTTCACTTATGATAATACTTTACAGATCTCGGTGATGAATGAAAAAGAGCTGATTATGTGTAGTAGGTAGAGAGGTGTATTGCTGGGCAATTTATGTTGCATTTGTCATTGGCAACTTTTCTTTGAGGATATCAAGCAAAGTGATTTTGAATGGAGCTAAGTTGTTGGGGGGTCTTACTTGATTCATTCTGTTTTGAAAAATGGTTGTAATTGTTTTCTATCTGTACTGAGTAACATGAATTTGTATTCAGCGAATTATGGGGACAATCTGTTATTATGTTTTCTCCAAATGTTGTGCAAGAGGGTTTTTAGGTGTGTGTGTATGTGTGGGGGTGGTGTGGTGTGTATGTGTATGCATGCATGTGTGTGTGTTGAAGTGGTGTAGTGTGGTGTGTGTGTTGGTGTGGTGTGGTGTGTGTGTATGTGTGTGTTGGTGTGGTGTGATGTGGTATGTGTCTGTTGGTGGTGGTGGTGGTGGTGTGTGTGTGTGTGTGTGTTGTGTGTATCTGTGTTGGCTTTTTTGTTTAGTTCAGCTGAATTATGTTTTGAGAGATTTGCTGTTGCTGATTTGATTTACATTTGTATCAGAAATACTCACAAATACAACAATCCAAAGTGATGTGTGTGTGTGTGTGAGTGAGTGAGTGTGTGGTGTGTGTGTGTGTGCGTGTGTGTGTGTTTGACTGTGTGTGTTTGTGACTGTGTGTGTGTGTGCGAGTGTGTGTGTGTGTGTGTGTGTGTGTGTGTTTTATCCACGTATTGCATGCATGTGTAAGGTAGATGTTTGCATGTGTAATATAGAGGTTTATTTTATGTTTGCATATAAAAAGCATCTTTTATGACAGTGTATCATAAAAGCATGAGATTTTGTTTTGGCCTGTGCGTATGTGCACTCACATTATACTCATGCACAGACACATACACACACACACACATTGCACTCAGACACACAGTTGCACTCAACACACCCGCACGCACGCACACACACTCGCTTTCACACACACGCATGCACTCCTGCATGCACACAGGCACACACACACATATTCCATTCACAGAGGCGAGATCAGACTGTTACTGTCATTGTTAACATTGTTTTTGTTGCATGCAAGCTGTTATGCACATATGCTTTCACACATTTACACACTCACTCAAACATGAACACAAACACAGACACATATTCATACACATGCGCGTGCGCACTTGCTTGCTTGCTTGAGCGCACACACATACACACACACACACACACACACACACACACACACACACACACACACACACACACACACACACATACACACACACACACACACACACACACACACATATAGTACATGTCCACTCGTATACACATGTTACACTCACACACACACACACACACACACACACCACACACACACACACACACACACACACACACACACACACACACACACACACACACATATAGTACATGTCCACTCGTATACACATGTTACACTCACACACACACACACACACACACACACACACACACACACACACACACACACACACACACACACACACACACACATACACACACATATATATAGTACTTGTCCACTCGTATACATATGTGTGTGCGTGCGCGCGCACACACACACACACACACACACACATTCTTCCTTACCTCTTTTTCCTTCCTCCTCATAGTTCTTTTCCCTATCACTTTCAGTGGAAAGACGTTAATGTGAAAAACAACACTCACATAAATGAATATACAGGCATGTACATAGACATAAAAGAATGTTTGACTAGAAACAAACATGTGTAGGTAGTGTAGTACACACACATATGCACACACACACACACACACACACTCACACACACACACACACACCACTCACACACACACACACACACACACACACACACACACACACACACACACACACACACATATATATGCATTTGTTTTTCCTCACTATATTTTGTCAATTGTCAATATGTGTGTGTGTGTGTCTCTGAGTGTGTGTGTGTGTGTGTGTGTGTGTGTGTGTGTGTGTGTGTGTGTGTATAAAAACACATCACGGATACTGGGAACAGTTCAACAGTAGTTTGACAGTACAATAAGTGGAGAGGGTGGCTGATGTTGGTTGTTGTCTGAGTGAAGTGTTGTTACTGCTGATTCAGTGCAGCAACCGTTTACGCCTCTATACAAACATCTTCCTGATCACCGCTGCAGTATTCAGTGATTATAGACATGAAAGAGACACAGAGAGAGAGTATTATAGCAAATTGTCATGAAATTTGAGCTGCCACCTCTCACGTGAAGAGCACATTGTTCTAGAACAGTGCCAGTCTGTTTGTTGGATTGTTTGTTTAGTTTTGTTGTTGTTTTTGTTGAGGTTTTTTTTGGAGGGGTGGGGGGGGGGGGGGGGAGGATGCAGGTTGTTGGATTGTCTGTGTATGGTGGTGTTTTTGTTGGCTTTTGGGGGTTTTTTGGGGGTTTTTTTGGAGGGGGGGGGGGGGGGTGCTGTGATTGGTTTGTCTGTGTATGTATTTTTACCTCTCAGTGATTTTCTATAGAATTTTACCGGGGACAACTTTCCTGTTTCCATGGGTTCTTTTCCATCCATTATTCAAGAAGGAAGGTTGCAGGACCGTTAGGACGCTCATCTGCCTAACAAGTAAACTCAAGGTTCTGGGTTCAATTCCCAGCCTCGCCCTTTCTTCCCAATTTGATGAGAAAATCAAAGTGAATTTCAAAGTCCTCGGGATGAGACTATAATTCGAGATCCTGTGTGCGAATGCACGCAGAACATCTTGTGCACATGTTTCAAAAGTCTGTTCCATTCCCAAAGTCGATATGCGACTACCTTAATGGTGGGCAAAAACGGTTGCATACGCAAAAGCTCACTATTAATGTACCTGGGAGTTCTATTCCAAGAATTTTTTAAAAAATCAACAACAACATTTAAACAAACAAAAATGCAGTAAAAACGTATTTGGCTTGATATGCCATTTTATTATTTATTTAGTTGACATAACCTGATTTTTCATGAAGTCCTCGATGAGTCAGTCATTGGGACCTTGCGCTGACTTCTCCTGGCAGTGTGTTGAGGGAAAGTTGAACCCACTGGAGCCCATCCCTCTTCAGTGCAACACCTCATCTATCCCCGATGTCGGAATGTAGCCACCTTGATGTTACGGAAAAAGGGGTTGCACATGCAAAAATCTCACCATTGGTGAACCTTGGATCATGGGGTCTGTAACCGAGAAACGAAAACAAAACAAAACAAAAATATCATCCAAAAGAGTAGCACTCAGCGGCCATCACTTGAAGTAATAACTTGGCATAAGACAGGGATCAAACCTCAGGCCAGAGGGGGACGGGACAGCTTAGTGGTTAGAGCGTTGAGCTTGCGATCTGACAGCCTGTGTTCAAGCCACCTGTTCGAGGGTTTTTTCCCTCCAGGAGTTAACATCAGTACTGACTCCGCTCCCCCGAAAGTTCTTTGGATGAGACTGTAAACTGTGGTCCCATGTGCAAACGAACACAGACATCTTGTGTACATGTCAAAACCCATTTTTCATTTTGAAAGAGTAGGCCATTCCGTGCTGGTGGGAACGGATAACAAAATTTACAAAACCGCATGCACACAGGGACTGAAAATAAAAAAAGCACAAGAGTGCTTATTCATTATCCTCGAAATAAAAGACATGGAAAAAAATCAAACAGATGTTTTGGTTTTTGGAGAGGTAACATGTTTCTTCATCACAAAACTCTATGACATGTAGGTGTATATGGTTCTTGATTAAAAGGGGAGGGAGGAGGAGAGGGGGAGGGTTATCCTGCAACACCTTAAAAATCGATCTAGTTAATAAATGTTAGCGTTAAGCATAACTGAAAAAATAGCATACTTGTTTCTGATCAACTTGTTCAGATTCTTGAAATACAAAAGTATGTAAGACTGAAAAAACCACCAACAAAAAAAACCCAAACCCTTCCTATGTGTCTGTCAAGTATATGCTAAAATGATTTCGTAGACTTGTTACCTTTGTATTTCATATGTATAGATTTTTTTTGAAAGGACACCAGTAAACATAAATATTGTTCTACAGATTCCTTGAAGACTCTCGTACATGGTTCTTGATGTTCCATCTGACACCATTTTGTTTTAATTCGAGAGAGAATCAAGCTTTTATTATTGTTTTTGTGTTTTTTCTCTGAGATGAGTATGTCGCAATAGTCCTCTAGAACAAACACTGTGATATTTGAAAGGTCTCTGTGACTGGGTTTTCTTTCATGTTAAAGTGTTGTTCTGAGGTTCTTCAAGAATGTGGGGATCACCCTGGTGTGGTCCTTATCATTTGCAAGAACCTTAAGACAATGATCGACTGAATGCTTGCTTTTAATCTTGGTGCTTTTGTTTGGAAATAACTGTCCAAAATTCATCTGAGCTTTAATTTTTTTAACAAGGTGACTACCATGATACACTGCTGTTGTTGTTGTTGGGCTCTTCTCAGCTTAACACTCTGGGGGTCATCTAGAATATGCATTCAGTCCTGATGTGCCCTCTGTGGACATCAGATCTATAAACGTGATTGTAATGGATAACATTATGAGTTTTTCTCTGGCTTAGGTACACTTGATATAGCATGTGTGGAGTGTTGTGCATACTCTTAAATCTTTTTGGAGAAACCAATATTTTAACATGTGCAAATGAAAAATTGCTGTTCATACATCCTTATCTTGTTCAGAGTGTTTCACATTTTTAATTGAAAAATCATGAAGCAAGAAAAGACAACTCATCCGGTTTATAAAAAAGAAACAAAACATGGGAGGAATCGATCATGGAGTTGGGTTTATTTTTGTTGAGGTATGAGGATTTTTACAGTGTTTGCACTCTTTCTTTCTCTTTCTTTCTTTCTCTTTCTTTTTTTATTATTTCTTTCTTTCATTCCCTGGCTACAGCTCCAAGGTTCACCACAAGTGAGATCTTGAGTACACGACCATTTTCCTGCCATTTTGAAAGCTGCATTCAAACTTTGGGAATGTATGTCTTTTGTACATCACCAGCATGCCATAGCCTTCCTTTCCAAAAGCAAGAACGGGTTTTAATACGTATGCAAGATGCTCTGCATGCGTTCGTACACAGGACCTCGGTTTTTAGCTTT
>CM054138.1:15709615-15757115 GCA_028751875.1 Rapana venosa | reverse complement strand
ATGCACAGGCCAGTAGTATCTCAGTTTATCATCTCACCTTTTTATTTTATTTATTTTATTTATTCTTTTATATCGAGGATAATGGAATAAGCACTCATGTGGGGTTTTTTTTACATCCAGTCCCCGTGTGTATGCGGTTTTGTAAATTTTGCCATCTGTTTCCACCGGCACACAATGGCCTACTCTTTCGAAAAGCGAAACAGGATTTAACGTGTGCGCAAGATGTTCTGCATGCGTTCGCACACGGGGCCTCGGTTTATAGTCTCATCCGAAGGACTTTGACATTCAGTTCGATTTTTGTGTGTGTCAAACTGGGAAGAAAGGGCGAGGCTGGGAATAGAACCCAGAACCTCACGGTTTACTTTTTGGCAGGCGAACATCTTAACCATCCTGCTACCTTCATCTCAAAGACTAGCACCCAGATCACCACTCATGGTCTTGTGGATAGGGGGAGGAGGGATGGGGGAGAATCCTGCTTTGGAGGGGGATCGAACTCACAAACATTTTGTTTGTATGTTTGTTGTTGTTGTTGTTGTTGTTGTAGCTGGGTGCGTTACTGGTATACCACCGATCCACTTGAAAGAAAGCGTTGATTCAGAATGTTTTTAAAAAAAAATGTATTATTATGTTCTTTGGGATGTGTGGCGCTTGTAATCAGAACTACTGCTTTGTGGTTGTAACGGAATGGCGTGCGACATTGTGTTGTTGATTAATTAAAAGCATAACAGTTTTATTTTGTAAGATGCATTGTGTCGTGTATGGAAGGGGCGTAATGTAAAAGGTGTTTTTCTTTGTCTTTCTTTCTGCCTGTCTCTCATTCTTTCGAGTCTTATATGTGCACTCTACGTGTTGACACACACGCGCGCGCACATACACAAAATAATAAACGCGCATTTGCAAACCCACACAGGCGCGCGCGCGCGTGCGCATTCACACATTATCCTCGAAATAAAAAAAAAGAAACAAAATAAAATGAATAAATAAATAAACGCACGCGCGCGCGCACACGCACACGCGCGCGTGCGTACGCATTCAAATACAAAAATGAAATAAAATAAAATGAATGAAACGCACACGCACGCACGCGCGCGCGCGCACACACACACACACATACACACACACATACACACACACACACACACACACACACACACACACACACACACCTCTCTCTCTCTCTCTCTCTCTCTCTCTCTCTCTCTCTCTCTCTCTCTCTCTCTCTTCAATCACGCATACACATACTTCAGTAGGGTTCTAGATCCTGTATCTACTACTTCATTCTATTCTTATATTATCAAAATCTAGATTAAAGAACGTATCTCATTAAAGCCAGAATGCGACTACTTTGGTGGTGGGCACAAACGGTTGCGTACGCAAAAATCTCACCATTGGTGAACCTCGGAGCTCTAGCGGAGGAACCAAAATAAAAACCAATAAAAACGTAAACAAGCATGCCTCATCATTTAAACACGGTTTTCAATCTATGGTTTATTTTCTTTCTGTACAAGTCACCAAAGGTGCGTAGTGACTCAGAAAGTCCACAGGGAGCTTATCACAGATGACAGAATTTACAAAACTGCATACACACGGGGACTAGATGTAAAAAAGCACATTAGTGCTTATTCCATTATTCTCGATATAAAAGAATTTTTTAAAATGATAAAATAAAATAAATATCACTGCTACATCGCCGTCAGACCACCAACCAGAAGAGCCCAGCACCGCCGTTTCACTGCAGTGTGCTTACTATTGCCTAAATTTTAAAGATATATAGCAATTTTTGGAATGCACACATCTCAGAAAGGACTAACCAGCCCTGAACACGGAGGGATAAAATTTTAAAATGTGCTGGAAAAGTAGTCAAGAAGAATGGGATGGGAAGGAAGACAAAATGAATGAATGTCTGATTTACAAGGCGCATACAAATTAATCTTCTGTACCTTTAGACGTACTATTTATTTATTTATTCATTCTTTTATATCGAGGATAATGGAATAAGCACTCATGTGCTTTTTTTTACATCCAGTCCCCGTGTGTATGCGGTTTTGTAAATTTTGTCATCTGTTTCCACCGGCACACAATGGCCTACTCGTACGAAAAGCGGAACAGGATTTAACCTGTGCGCAAGATGTTCTGCATGCGTTCGAACACGGGTCTCGGTTTATAGCCTGATCCGAAGGACTTTGACTTTCACTTCGATTTTTTTGTGAAACTGGGAGGAAAGGGCGAGGCTGGGAATCGAACCCACAACCTCACGGTTTACTTGTTGGCAGGCAAACATCTTAACCATCCTGCCACCTTCCTTCCTAAGTTACTAACCAACCTTGTCCCTCCGTGTTCAGGTTGGTTAATAATTAAATAAGGCAAGAAAGAGATAAGAGGGAAAAACGACAGGAACAAAGAGACGGGAATAGATATTAAACACATGAGAAGGAGAGGAGGGAACACGGAGAGCAGTCTTCTTCGTCGAACGCTCAGACAGCAACTCTTGTTGTCTGTCATTATGAGCAAAAGATGCGTTACGCTGCCGTTATGCGCCTGACAAGTTAGGCTCAGCGCGTCGACTTCGGTATGGGAGAGAACTGTTCTCTTTAAGTCTTTCTGATAAAAGAAAGGGGGGGGGGGGGGGGGGCGGGCAGGAGAATAGACCAAAAAGGCAGAAAACACAAAAAGGCAGCAAACAGACACGGGGGTGGTGACAGAAAGAAAAGGAACAAGGCAGAAACAAAGAGAGGGACAGAAAAGAGGGAATTCCTAGCACATAATTTCCAGATCGGATGCTATTTCTACTAACAGCCCCCCCCCTCCCTCCCCCCCCCCCCCCCCCCACCCCGGCATCCCCACGGGGAAAAGATCAGTCTTACTTCACGATCATTTTCATGGGGTCAATAAACCGAAAATTCTGAGAAAACAATAGGGGGGACGGGACAGCCCAGTGGTTAGAATATTGCGCTCGCAATCTGAAGACCCGGGTTCGATTCCCGTTCAAGGGGATATTTCCCCCTGGAGTTAACATCAGTGCAGACTCCACTCTCCCCAGAAGTCCTTCGGATGAGACTATGAACCGAGGCCCTGTGTGCGAATGCACGCAGAACATTTAAATCCTGTTCCGCTTTTCGAAAGAGTAGGCCATTGAGTGCCGGTGGGACAGATGACAAAATTGACAAAACTGCATACACACGGGGACTGGATGTAAAAAAGACATGAGTACTTATTCCATTACCCTCGATATAAAAGGATAAATAAATAAATAAATATGTCTTTCTTGTTCTATTGTGTTATGGAAACAAGTGACAGAGGAAAAAAGAGAAGATTTATGTGAGTGATGCATTATTTCAAGAAGATGAGGGTAAATTTTACACTGAAAGATACCTATACCCGCAGCATCCCTACAGAGGCAATTTCAAAATGGGAGAATCATGCTGAAGTCAGATGCGCTGGGCCTGACTTGTCAGTTGCCTAACGGCAGCACAACGCATTTTGGCTCATATAACAGACAGCGATAGTTGCTGTCTGAGCGTTCGAAGAAGAAGAAGGAGGAGGAGGAGGAGGAAGAGAAGAAGGAGGAGGAGGAGAAGAGGAGGAGGAGGGGAAGAAGAAGAAAAAGAAGAAGGAGGAGGAGGAGGAGGAGGAGGAGGAAGAAGAAGAAGGAAGAGAGGAGGAGGAGGAGGAGAGGAGGAGGAGGAGGAGAAGAAGAAGAAGAGAAGAAGGAAGAAGAAGAAGGAGGAAGGAGGAGGAGAGGGAGGAGGGAGGAGGAGAAGAAGGAGAAGAAGAAGGAGGAGAAGAAGAAGGAGGAGGAGGAGGAGAGAAAAGGAAGAAGGAGGAGAAGGAGGAGGAGAAGAAGGAGGAGGAGGAGAAGAAGGAGGAGGAGAAGAAGAAGGAGGAGAAGAAGAAGAAGAAGGAGGAGGAGGAGGAGGAGAAGGAGGAGGAGGAGAAGAAGAAGGAGGAGGAGAAGGAGGAAGAGGAGAAGGAGAAGACGAAGAAATGGGATACAAAAAAGGCATTCCACTTGAAATCTGTTATCTTATTTTTTTGTGAACGGTCGCATGTGTGTGAATGATTCGCAAGCAAGCGCTCTGATTTGTCTGCTTTACAAGATTCAGCGCTCTAAAAATGACATATTAGCCTATAGATATCGTCATCATCGTCGTCATCGTCATTACCATCACAATCATCATCGTCGTCGTCATCGTTGTCAACGTCATCATCATCATTATTATTATTATTATTATTAGATCCGTACATAATTATAACCACCATACTTTGACCCACCACACGGTATTACCACGCGCTACTACACAGTCTTGCTCCATTATTAGGTCAATGTATGGGTCCTGGATCAAGCACCATGGCTTGATTACCGAACACGTTGGTGGCCTGCCAGTACCGCTCAATTTAATAATAATAATAATTACAATAATCCCTCGCTTCACCTTAAAGGCTGTATATAATATAGCTGGCTAGAGCGGTGCTAGCCGTTCGTAATCTCTACTGAAAAGCTGGTGTGTGTGTTGTGTGTGTGTGTTGATGTAGCGCGAGAGAGAAGGAAAGAAAATAAGAAAAGACCAGAAAGAGGTCGTGCTTTTGAGTGACTCATATTAAGGTCTGCCTTTCTCTCACGCGCCTGCAAAATCAAAAAACACAAAAAAAGTGTTTTTGTTCTGAGGAAAATGAAGACAAAAGACGTGTTTAGGGGTCCATGTTTTGGTAATGGTTTGTCCAGAATCCATGCTGGATAGATAGACAGAGGTAAAAGTTGATGAATAGCAAAACGATCGATAAAGTTTTGAATCTTGTGCTTTCTTTTTAATCAAAAGTCGTTAGATCGAGTGGATGGGCACCAATGATAACTTGCACAGATGGGAATAATTTCTTAATCGGACACCTCAGTGGAGACTGGAACCCCTGCCTTCAGTGACTGCCAGATTTCGAGTTGAACGCTCTAACCACTAGGCTATCTAGTCTTCTCTCTCTGTGTGTATTTACCTGCTTCTTCATCATGAGGTGTTGTGCGTGCGGGGTGACAGGTCTTCTTTGTTGACAGCACCTGTTGGTAGGATACCTGCACATCCCGCTGTCTTTGTTCCCTCCAGGTGAGCTGAATGAAGATCCAACAACTGGAGTGTAGGATCAGAATGTATCCAGTGTCAGAATGAGTGTCAACATGATATCAGAGTCGGAGTTGTTGGTGTTGGTGTTGATGAGGTATGGTCCCCCCCCCCCCCCCCCTCCAATTTCTCTGCTAGAGCTCCCAGGTTCACCAATGGTGAGATTTTGCATATGCGCCCGGTTTTTTCCCCCCACCTTGAAGGTAGCTGCATTCCGACTTCGGGGATGTATGCAGGGTACGCTCGTGTTTCCGTAACCCATCGAATGCTGATATGAATTACTGGATCTTTAACGTGTTAATTTGATCTTCTGTATAATTATGTATATACACGAAGGGAATTAAGGCACTGGCAGATCTGCACTTAAAGTTGACATGCCTGGGAGATGGTAAAAATCCCCACCCTTATGTGGATCGGTGGTCTAGAGGTAACGCGCCTGTCTAGAAAGCGAAAAGTCCGGGTCTGAAGTGTGCGGCGGTTCGTACCCCGTTTGGACCGGAAAATTTTCCCCCATCCATTAGACCATGAGTGGTGGTCTGGGCGCTAGTCTTTCGGATGAGACGATAAACCGAGGTCCCGTGTGTTACACGTAATTATTTAGCGCACGTAAAAAAACCCACGGCAACAAGAGAGTTGTCCCTGGCAAAATTCTTAGAAAAAAGCCACTCTGATAGGGAAACAAATACAGCTGCAGAAAAAAAAAAGAAAAAAAAAGGGTGAAAGGGTGGCGCAGCGCTAAGTGGCGACGCGTTCTCCCGCTCTCCCCGGGGAGAGCAGCCCGAATTTCACGGAGAGAAATCTGCCATGACTTAAAGTGGTATGAAATAAAATCTGAGCGCTTTGATTTGTTGCTTTACAAGATTCAGCGCTATATAAATTCCATATATTATTATTATTATTATTTATTATGTAACCAAGCGTCGCCGAGATTCGAACCCAGGACTTCATGGATCCATAGGTAGCATGTTTAACAGTCTGTTCTCATTTAGTTGTATTAGACTTGGAGGAGAAAATGATTTAAAAAGATAAAAGAGGAAGGACTAAGACAGTGCCAACATGAATTTGGTGACAGAAATGATTTAGGGTTAGAATTAAATGTAGTCTGTTTTTAAAGCTGTGATGATTATAGAGTTGAAGTATAGGTATGGATTTTTTTTTTAAAATAAGAAAGGCCTGTTTCTCTGGGTGTGTTGGTATGTTTCGAGCGCCAAGGGAGAAGCAAAGTCAAGACAAAAAGTCTTTTGGAAAAATTAATGTGTTTCAACGTGAAATCGCAATCGTAAAACCACCGCATGAACAAGTATTTAAAGTCACATTTTATATATGCATTCCTAACACACACACACACACACACACACACACCACCACCACCACACACACAACCACCACACACACACCACACGCACGCACGCACGCACGCACGCACGCACGCACGCACGCACCAGCACGCACACAAGTCCTTCGGATGAGACTATAAACCGAGGTCCCGCGAGCGAACGCATGCAAAACCTCTTGCCCACACGTAAAAACCAGTTCCGCTTTTCGCAAGAGTAGGCCATTGTGTGCCGGTGAGAACGGATAACAAAATTTACAGAACTGCATACACACGGGGATTGGATGTAAAAAAAGCACATGAGTGCTTATTCCATTATCCTCGAAATAAAAGAATAAAATAAAATAAAATAAAATACACACACACACACACACACACACACACACACACACACACACACACACACACACACACACACTGACGTATACAAGGGAGAGCATCCTAAGGTTGTTGTTTTTTGTTTGTTGTTGTTGTTGTTTGTTTGGGGTTTTTTGGGGGTGGGGGATGGGGGTGATGCTGCTGTTGTTGTGATTTTCTTTTTTGGGAGGGAGTTGACTTCAGTTGGTGTTTTTTAATTTTTATTTCAGTTCTTTTCCAAGGTACACTCTGGCCGGTTGAATAAGGATACACTGGGCAAGTTGGGTACGTCTACTGTCGTTTCTGGGGAGTAGTGGAATCAAAGATGTCTAACCTTGGAGGCCTGCCCAATATGGGCAACAAACGGCTGACAGTTTTACAGAAACAGGTGCACTCCACCAGAAAGACCACCACCATTCTTAACGACAAGCTGAAAGGTGAGTGTGTATGTGTGTGTGTGTGTGTTTTGTGTGTGTATGTGTGTTGTGTGGTGTGTGTGTGTGTGTGTGTGTTGTGTGTTTGTGTGTTTTGTGTGTTTTGTGTGTGTGTTTTGTGTGTGTGTGTGTGTGTGTGTGTGTGTGTGTGTGTGTGTGTGTGTTGTGTTGTGTGTGTGTGGTGTGTGTGTGTGTGTGTGTGTGTAAACATCACATTGGTCTTCTTTATGTGTCTGTCAGTTTGTCTCTGCCTGTTGGTACGTCTGTCTGTGTGTCTGTTTCTCTTTCTCCCTCTCTCTCTTTCTCTCTATGTTTTTCTGTCTGTCTGTCTGCACATATGTATGCCTCTCTCTCTCTCTCTCTCTCTCTCTCTCTCTCTCTCTCTCTCTCTCTCTCTCTCTCTCTCTCTCTCTCTCTCTTTGTGTGTGTGTGTGTGTGTGTGTGTGTGTGTGTGTGTGTGTGTGTGTGTGTGCCTCTCCTCTCTCTCATTTTATTTATATATTCTTTTATTTCGATGATATTAGAAGAAACACTTTTTTCACATTCAGTTCCCATATGTATGCAATTTTGTAAATTTTGTATCCGTTCCCACCGGCACACAATAGCCTACTCTTCCAAAAAACCGGAATAGCTGTTTTGTGTGTGTGTGTGTGTGTGTGTGTGTGTGTGTGTGTGTGTGTGTTGTGTGTGTGTGTGTGTGTGTGTTGTGTGTTTGTGTGTGTGTGTGTGTGTGGTGCGTGCGTGCGTGCGTGTGTGCGTGCGTGTGTGTGCTGAGCGATAAGAGTTTCCAAAGAACATGTTATATTCTTCAACGTTTGCCCCTACCTCAAGCCATATGCAAGTCATGTGGCATGGCTTACATTAAAATGCTGTTATGCTTTAATGTGCTATGTTGAGATTGCATCATTCGTGATAAAAAACAAACCCAACAACCCCAAAATTAATAGAAAAAAATGCAGCTGATATTTTCACGATCTGGCATACTCCCTCTGTATGCACGGAATAGGAATGCTTGCAACATGACTGATTATTATTATTATTATTATTATTATTATTATTTTAATATCGAGGATAATGGAATAAGCACTTATGTGCTTTTTTACATCCAGTCCTCGTGTGTATGCAGTTTGTAAATTCTGTCATCTGTTCCCACCAGCACACAATGGCTCACAGGGATCAGTTCTAGGCCCTGTTCTTTTCACTCTTTACACTGCCCCACTGTCACATATAATAAACCGTCATCAAATCAACCATCATTTTTACGCAGATGACTCTCAGATTCAAAGCAGTGTTACTCCTGAAAATCTGCCTTCTCTCCTGACAAATATGGCCCGCTGCTTTGAAGATATTCAAAACTGGATGACACAGAACAAATTACAGCTAAATGCTGATAAAACCAAAGCCATGCTCGTAGGGACCAAACACAAACTCTCTTCCATTACAACAGCTTCAATAGAACTCGGCAATACATCAGTCCCTCTATCCACTTCTGTAAAGTACCTAGGTGTCGTTATCGACAACACACTCTCTATGAAAAAAATTCATCACCCAGACCTGTCAGTCGTGCTACTATCAATTACGGCGTATTAGTGCAATTCGAAAGTACCTGTCCACCGATGCAACAGCCAAACTTGTCACTTCTCTCATTCTTTCACGTCTGGACTATTGCAATTCTCTTTTGTCTGGTCTGCCAACATCATCTATCCACTCCCTTCAACGTATACAAAACTCCGCAGCTCGACTAGTTCTCAGAAAAGAAAAAAATCTGAGCACATTACCCCTCTCTTGGGATCTCTCCACTGGCTGCCTGTGCCACAGAGAGTAGATTATAAGATCAGTACCCTCTGTTACAAATGTCTCCACAAAACTGCACCCTCCTACCTATGTGAATGTCTTAACCTGTACACTCCTTCACGTTCCCTCCCCTCTACTGCAGATACCTTGTGCCTACGAATACCTAGATTCAACCAATCCACTGTTGGCCTCCGCTCATTCTCCACTGTTGGCCTCCGCTCATTCTCTATTTCGGGTCCATCGACCTGGAATGAGCTCCCTCTCTCTCTTCGCCAGAAACCTAGTTATGACACTTTTAAATCCAGCCTCAAGACATATTTATTTCAAACCTAAGATTTCCCCCTCCTGTTTCATATCTAACCCATGCCCTATCACCCTGCTAAAGTATACGGCCTATGCGAGTGTGTGTGTGCTTTTGAAAAACATTTGACTATCGAAATTTTATTTAATAGATTTTGTCTGCATCGCACCATGTTTGTAAATATCTGTTTGTTTAAACTTTTGATTATTTATCATTGATTGCGTGACTGTGTAAGATTAGGTTGAATGCATGCGCTTTGATTTGTCTTTGCAAGACATAGCGCTATATAAGTTCCATTTATTATTATTATTACTTTTACGAAAAGCGGAACAGGATTTAACGTGTGCGCAAGATGTTCTGCGTGCGTTCGCACACGGGACCTCGGTTTATAGCCACATCCGAAGGACTTTTGGGGAGAGTGGAGTCGGCACTGATGGTTAACTCCAGAGGAAAATATCCCCTTGAACGGGAATCGAACCCAGGTCGTCAGATTGCGAGCACAATGTTCTGACCACTAGGCTTAGACCCGTAATTGCAAAAACAGTTTCTATGATTTTCATTGTCTATGGTCTCTTTGAATGCACAGAGTAAGGAATATACTTGCAACATGGACTAACTGGATAGAAACGGAAGTGCAAAAACAGTCTATATTTTCTTCTTCGCCTATGGCTTACTCCCCTTGTATGCAGAGTAGTCCTTAATTCCAACATGTACCGATCAACTAGATCTAGAACCCTAAACACACACAAAAACACACGTCTGCATTTTTTCAAACTCTATGGCATACTCCCTTTTGTGTGTGCATAGAGAAGGAATAGTTATACTTGCAACATGGACTAAATTAGATAGAAAAGAAAGTACAAAAAACACAGTCTATATTCCTTCATCAATGGCTTACTCCCCTTGTATGCACAGAGTAGGACTAATTCCAATATGTACTGATCAGCTAGATCTAGAACAACGCACGTCTACATGTTTTTCAGTCCATGGCTTACTCCCTTTGTGTGTGCACAGATTAGGAATATACTTGCAACATGGCCTCATTAGATAGAAACAAAAGTACAAAAACACGGTCTGGATTTGTTTCATCCTACATCGCTTACTCTCCTGGTATACACAGACTAAGAATAGTTCCAACGTGGACTGATCAGTTTGATCTAGAACCGTCAGTATAGAAACACATCTACGTTTGTTCACACTCTATGGCTTATTCGCGGGATGGAATAGCTCAGTGGTCAGAGCACTCGCTAAGGTTAAGCAGCGTTGAGCGTGGTTACCACGTGGATGGGTGACCACTTGCGCGCCTTGGCTTCAGAACAATCCCCCAGTTCACCCAGCTGTAAATGGGTAGCTGCCCTCTTTAGGGTCAGGGAAGGTAAAGCAGTGAGGCAGAGGAGATGGGCGAGGGCCTCTGGAGAAGCTGAAATCTCTGACATCTCGTTCCCCAACGACCGCAAAGGTTATGGGACACCTTTACCTTTATGGCTCACTCGCTTTTTGTGTACCACACAGAGTCTTTGGATCGGCTGGAGAGATCCATGGACAGACAGAAGCAGAACGAAGAGTTCCGCTGCTGGCAGCAGTCGGTGCCGATGAAGACCTCCTTGCAGGAGAAGCAGGCGCTGAAGAAGTGCCTCCGGCATCGCCGCCTGTCCTTCAGCAGCGTGGAGAGGAGGTGCCGGAGGAAGCAGAACGGGGTGTACGACGGCGCCTCCCTGGACTCCATGAAGGGGGAGGTGAAGCAGTTGCTGTCTGAGATGACCCCGGCCCACAGGAGGATAAAGAGGGTGAGTGGGGCTGATGGGGTCGTTTAGCTGCGTGGTTTAGGCTAGCACCCAGCCAACCCCCCCTCCCCCCCTACAACCTCCCCTCCCCTCCATCCCCCGTGCATGGAAATGCCAGGGTGGCCTGTCAGTATAATAAATAGCATCCCCCACCTTTTGGAAATTCTGTGGTAGGAATTCTCTCTTTTCCTATCCCGTGTCTCTGTTTTGTTCTCTTTTCTTAATGTTACCTCCTTCTCGTCTATTTTCTGCCTTTGTGATCCATTCACCTACCTTTTTTCCCCAAAAAGACTTAAAAGATGATAATTCTCTCCTACGCAGAAGTCGGATGTGCTGGGATTGACTTGTCAGGCGCTTAACGGCAGCGAACGAATTTTTCGCTCATATGACAGATAATAGTTGCTGTGTGAGCGCTCGACGACGACGAGAACGAACAAGAAGGACCCAGGCTATTCAGGGCATGTGATTGTTGCGTTGTTAAAAAAAGAAAAGAAAAAAAAGTGTTGTGTTGTATTGTGCTGTGTTATATTGGTATCATATTGAGTTGTGTTGTTGTGCTGCATTGCTGCACTGTATTGCATTTTTTGTGTTGTATTCCTTTGTACTGTACTGTATTGTATTGTATTCCATTGTACAGTACTTTTGTGTGTCAAAGCGTATTGTTTTCAGCTCGTTTTATGTTGTTGTGTGTTACACTGCATTGTGTTACACATAGTCACGGGGTAGTTGTGCTGTGTGTGATGGGGTCAGGATGAGCAGGGTGATAGAAGTTCCCCTGGGATATCATAAGACATGAGACTGGCTGAAAATGGTGGAATAGCTCAGCGGTTAAAGCATCGACCTCCTGATCATTGTAATGCGTTGTGATGTATTGCACTGCGTTATATTGTGTTGTGTTGTGTCGTGTTTTGTATTGTATTGTATACCACTTTCAGTCACGAAGATTTCTCTGAGAGAAATTTAGGCTGCTCTCCCTGGGGAGAGCACATCTCCACAAGGGCAGCGCCAGAATTTTCTAAAAATATTTGTACTGTCTGTACGTATTATCATGTGTACACTGAAAACCCTTCTAGTCTAGGTCTTTGATTGAGAGGAGGTGGTAAACTATGGCCGATCGTATGGATGACACGAAAATCCTAGCAGGCAGATCGCCAGTTTTAACATTCTATATGACGGACGCTGTAGCCGAGTGGTCACAGCCGTTTGACTTCAGTCCCTTGGGTCTATGAAGTCTGGGTTCAAACCTCAGCGGCGGTGTTTGGCGAATTAAGGGTGGAGATTTTTACGATCCCCCAGGTTAACGAAAAGGAAATTAAGATATATAGGCCATGCACTACAAAAACCAAAATACAGACTTCATGAAGACTCTTTCAAGGCAAGACCGAGGAAAAAAAGAAAAAAAAGGCAGATCCCACCAGTTTCTTTCATTGGTAACATCACTGAACCCTGTGGCATGAGAATCCATGAAGTCAGCAGCAGGGCAGTACAGCGAAGACCGGAGCGAATGGAGAAGGAAGATCATGTCAGTGTCATTTACTGCGGCGGCTAACACCATACCCGGTGATGCCGACAAGGTGAGGGTGAGGTTATATGTTTTTGACAGGCACGCAAACTAGCTTTCACTCACTTACCCGCCGCATACTACAAAGCACTGTGCCTGTAAACATCACTCAAAGCAAACCGGTTTGGTTCACCAGGTGGAGAAGCTCAAATCAATGGGCTACAGGGACGGGCAGCTGGTCCACTACCAAGACAGCCTGAGCAAGTTCCAGGACGTTCTGGACAGACCCAGACGGAAACCCAAATACCCCAGACACCTGGCACCTTACGGGCTGAGTCCACGCTACTCCCTCCTGATGAGAGAGCTTCCTCTGGTCATGAACACTACCAGGTCCCTCTCCTCCCCCTCCTCCTCCTCCTCCCGCAGCGAAGATGGTGTGGAGGGGGGTGGTGGTGGCGATGACGCCGATGCGGCACATAGGAGGTCAGCGTCTGCAGAGGGGACGCGGTTGCTGCCCGCTATCACCAAGCAGACGGACTACCACAGGTCTCTGCCCCCCTCCAGCAGACAGACGGTCCCCAAACTGCCTCCGCTGACTCGGCGAGTCAGTGCTTTCGGTCCATACTAAGGATCTTCGGGTTTGGTTTTTTTGGGGGGTGATAGTAGAGTCCCAGCGGAGTTATACGATTTTAGGGATTGTTTCAAGCAAGCAAGCTACCAACCACCACCAAGCTGCTGTCTCTCTGTGACTAGGATGATAGAGAACTGACTATAATCTTAATACTAGAACCAGTGCTTAATTAAATCGTTTTTATGCTTTTAGTGCAGAGCTCTGAGGCTGGAGTTGTTATTAGGCCGCACTCCAGCTTTAGATTCCGGGTGAAAGTGTCGTTTGTGTATATATATAAAGTGCTGCTCAGAACAATGTGTGGCTTTTTTTTTCAAAACATTTTTAAAGGATGAAAAAAAAATGCCAGTTTGGGGGTGTTGACGAAATTGACAGACGCTAAGAAGTCGTGAGAAAGTTGGAAAGGATATTTGATTAAAGATTGCTTGCATTCCTAGACAATGAACCCATGTATGTCGATTGTGATTAGGAGCATAGAAGACGACAAAAAATTGAGGGAGTACAGTGTTTTGCTGAATTAAAAAAAAATTGTTCAAAATTGAACGAGTTGTGAATCATGAGGTAGCCTTTAAAAAAAAGGTTTTAGTTTTGTGGATTGCAATTGTAAGTGTTGTATGCGTGTTTGAGTTTATATAAAGAAAAAAGTCCACATAAGGAAATGGGTGGCAGATTAAAGCTAAGCTTTAAAGTGTGAAAAAAGGGTTGTATATGGTTGTATATGTGTTCGGTATGCCTACCTACCGAACAAGTCCTTTACTGCAAAATGCGTAGGGTAATTCTGATTCCTTCTAATCCATTATCCTGAGTATGTAAAAGTATGTTTGTCCGTTGTGTCCGACGATGACCTCCAAAACAGCAGAGGAGGCAGCTACTGTTTTGGAAACTGGGCAGAAATTTGATTATAGTGGAGATGCCTTGCCCACAGTACATCCCCACTCTCTCGGCCAAGTGGGCATAAGGACAGTCAGCGTTGGAGATGTTCTCCAAAGGCTAACCAGCCCCCAGGGCTGCATCACATAAGGACTGTGCGAGTCAAGCCTCCTAGTCAGTGAGTCATAGTCGATCACTAAAGACTAAGCTGTAAAGTGGAATTCCATGAGTGGGAAAGCCACTGGTCATACAGCCTCTGAATTTGCCATTGCCCCCAGCATCAATTTACCCTGAACTATGGGGTTAAATGTCAACAGTAATTTGTGTGTTACAATTTCTACAATTTCTATACTCAACTTAAGTAGAGACCCACTGAGACTTTTTGTCTGCCTATACACAATGCAGAAGGATCAAGTCATCACATGGATGTTTTTTGGTCATCACTTTTATGTTGGCCATAATCTAATGTTCGATGATTAAAAAAAATATTTTCTATTTTTCACAATGAAAATTAAAAAAATTCCGGGCAGAACCAACTAAGAACTCTTGTAATATTCAATGAAAAAGAAACAAGACAATGTTTAAGATCAACCCTTTCAGCCTGATAACTGGTGGAGGTGTTGCCCCTGGGTGGTCTTCTGTTACCCCTCGTATTTGGTCCAGTTCTTGCTGTAGTTCTTTGTTCTTTGCTTCCAACTTCGCCATGATGTCTTGGTGCATGCAACGAAGCTTTGTGATCTTGTCATTGTCCTCGGCCTTCTCAGTCCCCAACTGTTTGTTGTTTCCCAAGTAGCTGACTGGGACATGGTCTATGTTTATACCACCACTAGCCATTTTTTCTTCTTCTTTTTCTTTCTTTATTTTGTTGGAAATTCTTTAAAGAATATTTCGTCCCTTATTGGGCGCCACTTTTACCCAGGCTCTCTATCCTTTCACTGGGTACATAAAGAGATTTCGGGTTCGGATTCTTTCTTACAAAAGAAAAAGGACAAAATATGAAATGGCTGTTGACAAGATTTATTGATGTTCTTGTCTTAGAAAAACAATGGTGGTACTACAAAAGACAATGTCCCAAATAAAACTACTCAAATCTCAGCATTCTAGGTTTCATGGTGTTTCGTGCTCTTAAAAAAGAACACATCATAGCCCCAACCATTTGGGTGGACAACACACGCTGCCTGTAGACCAACTATGAAACCTGTCTTAGCTGGTGACTGTCAACTCTCTCATGATCAGCTGGGAACTGCCAGGTGTCTCAAGTTGACAGGAAGTCTCAGGAAAATGTTGAGATTCCTACACCTTCTTCCCTTACTAATAAAATTTTCTAAACATTTATAAATTTTAATACAAACCAAAAATACTTTTTAAACAATCCAAAATACCGGTAAAAACTAACATTCCATCTTTTTGGTTCACTTAGAACATATTTAAAGTTTTTGGTACTACTTTCTTTTGGCTTACACTTCATGGAGTGCTGCTTTGGTCACAGGGTCCCATTTTTGTTGGTTACCCCCTAAAATTTTCCCCTTTCCGTGACAAATTTTTGGGTAGGTTACAAATACCCAAGTTGAATTCGTTTCCCTTTGAAGGTAGTGCAATCCACTGAATTATCTCCATGGTATAGGCCTATGAGTGCAATCATGTTTACATGTTTTGTTTTTTCAAAGCATATCCAGATTTGTTGAAGATCATCTCCCTTTGATCAGAAGACCAGCAGCACACAGTTGCTCATTTTTTCGCGAGCGTGCGCGTGCACGATCAGCAAGCATGCATCACACACACACACACACACACACACACATGACTCAAAACATGATGAGAGACTGTAATGTGCTGTGCACGTCGAAGGGAGGTAATAGCTACTGAGTAAATTAGCATTTTATACAGGTATGATCTTCCACGGAATCCAGATAACAATAGGGTTGTTGTTATTGCTGTTGTTGTTGTAGTTGTTGTTGTTTTGGAGGGGGAAACATCCACCCCCGCTCCAAATCATTTTTGTGTAGTGTTCACCTACAATAGGTAAAAGGAGGTAAAGGAGTCCCATAACCTATAAGGTCGTAGGGGAGCGAGGCGTCAGAGACCTCACTTCTCTAGGGCCAGCATATTGAGGGCGGCGCCCATCTCCTCTCCCTCGCTGCTTTACCTTCCCCGACCCTAAAGAGGGCAGGTACCCATTTACAGCTGGGTGAACTGGGGGAACTGTACTGAAGCCAAGGCGCACAAATGGTCACCCATCCAACTGGTAACCACGCTCGACGCTGCTTAACTTGGCTGGGGGAAAGCGAGTGCTCCGACCACTGAGATATCCCGTCCCCATGAAAAAACCGTCAATATTATGTACATAGTTTTATTAGGAATCTTGATAATTATGCTTTCCCCCCTCTTCTTTAAATCGCTTTAGTGCAGTGTTCACTTAGCATGGGTTTCTAGGTAATCTATGCCTGCACTCAGCGATTTTTTTCCAATGAACTTTTTTTTCTTTTTAAATGCTGTTTTGTGCTGGCTTCACTTTGGCCTGAAGTACAATGATGGTGAGAATTGTGTGCAATCCACTGCTTGATGATTATCCCTATAAATAAAAAAGAGAGATAAAAACTGGTTGGCTGTGTGACTGACTCAGTGAAAATGTTATTATAAAGCATTGGGATCAGATCAGTGCAGAATTGTTGACATGATTTGTAAGTACATTTTTTTTCATCTATTTATGCAAATTATGATGTTCCTGTATTTCAAGAGACTTTCATGACCTCTGTACAATTGTCAAGTAACCTGAAAAGAAAAATTGTGAGTGAAAGAAATAGAAAAAATACAAATAAAAATAAAAAACAACATTTGGAGTTCATGATTTGTAAACCGTGAGAACGAGCAAGTGACATTACTCTGGAAGTGATTCAAAGATGGTGAAATCTGAAGAGTAAACAGATTGTTACATGCTTAAAGGGGAAATATAGTTATATGTTGGGAGTGAAAGTATATTAAGTTTTGAAATACATCAATATATAGGACTGAATGCAGCTATGTAACATACTTGTTAGAGGGAAGATCTTAAGAATGAAAAGATAGTATCATCTTAAGCGCTGTTGATGGTGGTTTTTAGTTCCTTATACAGCTGTCCCAGACTAAACTGACTGAAACATCACATCAGTCTTTTTAGATTTGAGAGAGATAGGGTAAAAGCAGGTTTCAGAGACCTTGGTATCTAAAACCTTTGGTTGTTTTCTGTGTTTAAAGGCTGCATTGAAGATACAGTCGTCTGCAAATACGTATGACTTGATTTTGAGATTTTCCTGGATTAAACCTCTTGATATTGAAGATGGAGCCATGGCTGTGGTGACTGATATCCATCCCTATGCCTTCGTGTTCTCTGAACGCAACTGTAAGCCAGCATCAGTGATAGAAAACATACGGTTGAACAGCGCGTGAGCAAGGACACATCCCTGCTTGATGCCATTAGTGATAGGTAAAGGCATGGAGGTTTTTTTGGTTGTTTTTGGTCATCTGTGACCTTGGCTAGGAAGCTGTCGTGTAGCTGGCGGACCAGTGATGAATGTAGGTGGGTATGCATTCCTTGCCATAATTTTTCACAAACCGCCATTGTTGACAGTACCAGAAGCCTTGGTTAGGTCAATGGATATTGATTAAAGGTCGATCGACATTTTGCTTCTGGCCAGCACGTTATCTTGGAGCAGTTGAGCTGTCAACCTGATCATGTTGAAGGTCCCCAGTTCTTTCCTGAAGCCCCGCTGGCTCATGGGTGGATTCTGTAGCCAAGTGGTTAACACCGTTCGACGTCAATCCTATGGGTCCCTGAAGTCGTCTGTTCAAATCTCGGCGGTGTCCTGTGAATCAAAGATGTGGATTTTTACACTCTCCGGGGTCAACTTCAAGTACAGACCTGCCAGTGCCTTAATTCCCTTGGTATATATAAATTAACATGCACGTAAGATCCCGTAATTCATATCAGCTTTCGGTGAGTTTCGGAAACACGAACGTAACTAGAATACATCCCCGAAGTCGGAATGTGGCTACCTTCATGGTGGGAAAAAATGCTTGCATACGCAAAAATCTTACCATTGGTGATTCCTCTACCCGAGGAATGAACAAACCAAAAAGTGTGATGAAGTAGTTATGGGCTCTGTTCAGTATCTTGTCTGATAGCGACAGCAGAGACTTTAATTTGTTCAGTCTGTGCCAGAATGTCACTTAGCTTGTTATTTCTTCTGCACCTCGGTGTAGAGGTGGATGATTGGTGGAGGCATTCTGATACAGAACTTCAGTGCGAAGTGCATCTTCTCTTTTGGCTGGAGACGTATTTCAGAACTTGGGCGGAAGAGTAATTAGCACTGTTTTGCATCCCTACGATTTCCTCTTTTAAATATCTATACTAGGTTTACAAAAATCATCAAGCGTTATGTCAACATTTTCAACAGGTAGCCCGGTGTTCCTAAAACTGAAAGACATACCGAACAGCATGAATAAATGGCCAATGGTGCTTGAAATGCGTTTAACGGCTGAACGTATATCCGGCCAGGGTTCCATTCTTGGGGCTCATGAAATACGAAGTTTGTGGCGCGTTCGACTCAATCTCAAAAGAAATATATCCCGCACGTGTTTAATATCTTTAGATTTGGACATGATTTTAAAAAAATGGGTTTCAGTCCTTTCTAAGAACACTCAAAGCTTAATAAATCACAGAAGCTGGTTATCAGAACCATTTGATGTTAACTGTGGTATAAGGCAAGGGTGTCCCTTTTCTCCATTAGCTTTCGTCCTTGCAGTGGAGGTTTTAGCAATTAAAGTAAGAAATAGCACAAAAGTCGGTATTAGAACACTAGTGTATGATAAATCAAGGAATAGGCGTTTAAAAATAAAGCAATTTGCTGATGACATGACACTGTTTCTGAGCAGCAAACAGGATACAATTTCTTTCCTTTCTATACGTGATTGTTTTCAATTGTTTTTTGGACTTAAATCAAACTTAATGAAAACAAAAGTATTGAAAATAGGAACTGGAATAAACAGAAACATCTACCAGTTTCTTTAACTAATGAAATAAACATTTTAGGCATATATTAACACACAAAAAAGTTAAAAGATACTGACAAAAATGGACAAGCAGAATGAACAAAATACAAGCGTTGATAAAAGACTGAGGTAAAAGAGATCTAACTATTCATGGCAAAGTTCTCATTATAAATACATATCTTGTCAGTCAGTTCACTTTTGTCATGAATCCGTTGGTTTACCAGAAGCAGTATTGAACAAATTAAATACTTTATTCTACAAATTTACGTGGCAAAGAAAGAACAGTAATCTGGGGCGTTTGAAAAATAAAACGAAAAATAATGGGAAAATGACTATAACAAAGGAGGATTAAAAATGATGAATATGGTAGAGCATCAAAAGTGCTTATACTTACAATGGGCTGGTAAATTATATCAATCCAAAAAGGAAAACTGGTGCCAAATACCTAAATGGCACCTGAGTAAACTGGGAAGTTATCATGCAATATTGATGGCAAACTGCAAAGCAAAAGAAGCTCAGTTGAGGGGTATGATAACTTGTTTTGGAAAGAGATTATCACTATCTATTTAGATTTTTAAAAAACCCAACAAACAACAACAACAACAACAACAACAACACACACACACACACACACACACACACACACACACACACACACACACACACAACACACACACACACAAAACCAAAAATCACAATAGGAGATGTACATAGAAATAATGACAAATTTTATGATCAAGTGCTTTTTCATAATAACTGTGTTAAATATAAAGGTAGAGTACTTTTCTTTCGGAACTGGATAGACCAAGGTCTAGTACGATTACATGACATCATGCACAGAACAGAAAAACGACTTTTGACTTTGAAAGAAATATCAGAATTGTTAGGTCAAAGTGAAGTAGCCCCAACTTTTGAGCACAACGCTCTGTACAACGCAATTCCTAAAGTATGGCTCGAATGGATGCAGACTGCAAGTATTCCGCAAGAAAGAGAAGCGAACCTAGACTGTGGCGTAAAATATTTCATCACAAAACCAAATGAAATAAGAAATAGTTAAGAAACAACATTAAACAAGTTATACCCAAACCATACATTCATGAATTTTGGTAACGAAAATTAAACTACACGTTCAGTGACATTGTTTGGTCTTTATCAAGAAAAGTATCTAAAGAAGTTCGTTTACACGAGCTGCAATGGAAAAATTAATCACAATATTTATCCAACAAACATACTGTTACAAAAGATGAAATTTACTGAATCAAGTAGATGTGACTGCTGCACTGACGAAATTGACGTGATAGAACATTTCTTTTATCAATGCCCAAGTATTCAGGAATTTTGGAAAGACATAGAACATTTCTTGAATAAATTAAATGGGTCATCGGTAAAGCTCTCTGCAACGGATGTTCTCTTCGGAATTCATTGCCCAAGCGAACATATTATCAACAGTCAACAGAAGTTGGCTACCATCAACCACATCATTCTTATAGGTAAGATGTGTATCAGCATTGCAAAGAAAACGAAACGTTTGTCTTCGTTACACACACAATTGGACTTTGGAACAAAATTACATTGTGGACTGTGGCGGGTTGTGATCTTGTTGGTGTGCCTGCAGCTGCTATTTGATCAATATATATACAGTGAAATTCTTGTAAAAAAAAAAAAAAAAACTTAAAAAAAAGAATTAGAAAATGAAAAAAGAATATCTTCTATCATAAAAAAAATCACATCAACAGACAAGAAAAGAAAAAGACGAAGGGAAGAAATGCTAACTACTGTATAAAATTAATTATGCCTTTATCTTATCGTGAAAAGAGAAAGAACGAAATCCTAACTACTTAAAAAACAACAACACACCCCCCCCCCCCCCCAATAAAAAAACCACAAGAAAAACTAGTATACCAAAAAAAAAAATCGGCCAATATGGGGGAGGGGGAGGGGACGCTGGAACCACCCAAACTTTCGTTTAACAAACAAACAAACAAAAACAAACACAATAGTAAAAACAAATCGAGGAAACAGCACACAAATCCCAAAATGAAAGAAAAGGTCGAAAGGAGAGTAAAGGTCTATCAAATGATATTATAAAAGAAAAAAATATCGTCCCTGGGTGGGCTCGAACCACCAACCTTTCGGTTAACAGCCGAACGCGCTAACCGATTGCGCCACAGAGACAACTGTCCGCATAAGCAGATAATAAAACTACATTGCAAGGTAGGCTATTGGCCTATAGGCCTAGGCCTATCCAAGTTCTTTCAAATTCACTGCTTGGTTTGTTTGTTTGTTTGCTTTTTCTTGTCTGCCTGCTCATTTGTTTGTATCTCTTTGGGGTGAACATCCTTTAGGGTTTGGTTTGGTAAATGTTTGGTCTTTTTTGGGACATTTTATGTTAAAATCAGTTTTGTTGTGATTTGAAATATGCATGGAAAATGATTATGCCAAACCTCGAACCTGCTCTTTCTTTCTGCCACTCCCTTCCTTTCTCACCTGAATCTTTCGAAGTCTGTGAACTCAACTTAACACACCTAGCCACTCTATTACTTTCTGCTGTCTTTACCGTCCACCTCCAAGCCCTAAGAATAATCCGACATCTTCCATTTTCCATCAAGAGTTTCAGTCACTCCTGGATCACCCAGAAAGCTCATCATTCTCGATGACTTTAACTTCCATTTTGATAACCAGTCTTCTTCTGATGTCAAATGTCTTTCTCTTTCTTTGTCAAATATATATATATATATATATATATATATATATATATATATGATTGGTTTTCTTTATGTTTACTTGAAATTATTGTGATTTTTAATGATAGGCCTAGTCCCTTATCAGGGCAAGGGCCCCGATTTTAAAACAAAAGTATGTCAATACTAGTCTGTAACCCAAAAGGATAAAGATTATCAATCAATACATCAATCAATCAATTAATTTTTTTTAAAAGGAGGCATTCTTAAATGCTTGAGGTGTAGTCTCCTCCTTCCATAATGAGCTGGAACTGACCGTAGGCCTACATGTTGTTTCTGAACTGTTATCTTTCCTTCTTTTTGTTGTTGGTGTTGCAAACTCAGCAGGTACTGAGATGTGTCTTTTCGTTCCTTGGTTAGAGCTCCGAGGTTCACCAATATCGGTGAGATTTTGTGAATGCCAGCTGGGTTTGTTTTTTTGCCCCCACAGTCAAGGTAACCGCATTTCGACTTCGGGGAATGACGTGTAGACATCACACGGGTGCGCATTTTTATAGTTTTATTTTATTTTTTCTTAATGTCATCCGTTCCTACCAGCACACAGTAGCCTACCAGCATACAATGGCCTACTCTTCTGAAAGGTGACACAGGTTTTAACATGTGTGCCAGAAGTTCTGCTGTGTTCGGTACACAGGACCTCGGTTTTGAGCCTCCACATCAATTGACCGAAGCAGACATAATACATGTGTGGAAATTTGAAACTGAGGTCACTATGAGACTATGAGATGATGATGTTAGGATGCTGCTAATGGGAGTGGAGTGGAGTGCACCACATGCTTGAGATTTCTTGACGAAGCTGTTCAGCACTCTTCCTTTCCTTTCATAATAATAATAATATGATGTGGCATCACTCAGGCTCAAGAAGAGTGCCTAGTGGCGCCTGCTGTATACATGCTGGCCGACACAGGCTTGTATACACACACACACACACACACACGCACGCACGCACGCACACACACACACACGCGCGCGCGCGCGGGACGGAATAGCCTGGTGGTTAACGTGATGCGCTTGTGATCTGCTGACCCGGGTTCGATTCCCGTTCAAGAGGATTTTTCCTCTGGAGGTAACATCAGTGCCGACTCCACTCCCCCTAAAAGTCTTTTGGATGAGACAATAAACTGAGGCCCCGTGTGCCAACGCACGCAGAACATCTTGCGCACACGTTAAAACCCGTTCCGCTCTTCGGAAGAATAGGCCATTGTGTGCTGGTGAGAACTGATGACAAAATTACAAACTGCATAAACACGGGGACTAGATGTAAAGAAGCAAATGAGTGCTAATTCCATTATCCTCGAAATAAAAGAATATTTTTTAATGGATAAATAAAAGAACACACACACACACACTTGCAATCACTAAGATTGCAAGGGAGACAATTCTAACATTTCAAAGAAGGAAATATATCTTAGAATTATGTACCCTATGTAGTGCCCAACATGGTTGCTGATGAAAACAGCATGGCCAACTCGTCAGTGTAATATTTTTTTCTTATGATTTTGTATAGTTAACATCGTCGTATTTGACAGTAACATGCTTTCTAAGGAAAAGTGCTGTTCTGAGTTGAAAGTAATGGTGTCAGATTTGAGATCGTTCTAAGATTGAAGGGCCAGGACCAGCTTATGTGGGAAGTTGGTAAATACAACTGGGAGAGAAAGTTTTAACTAGTTTTAGGCTAAGTAGGTTCAGCTTCCTGATACTTTATGCTGGTCAGAACTTCTGAGTCCAGAATAAGGTGTCCTGCTATCTGTGGTGACTTCAACTAGCTATTAATTCAGTGATTCTGAATTTCCTCGTGGTGTGCAGTGTCAGATCTAAGATCAGCATGTATACTCTACAGCGAAGTCAATTAAATTGAATTTCCATGTGGCATGCTTGTGTAGGCACTACTGACAAATTTTAGGTTTAATTTTGCCACTAAATTCGCGTAACCAAACATGAATTACGATCAAGAAGTGGAAGGAAAGAACTCACAAACAGACCAAGTTGACAACTTCAAGCCAATCTTCAAAAAGTACAAAAGAAGAGACAAGCCTCTGGATCTCAGTGACGTTGTTGACCTGGACAAACTGACGGATTCTTCTGGTTGTTGTGTAAGTGTATCACTTCATGAGTTGCATCATCATCATTTTAGTCTAGATAATATAAAGATAATGATTAGAATGTGACTGCTTAGAAAATGAAAAGTTACCCATGTCACAGGTGTTGCCCCATTTTCTGTCATGCAGCTACCACCATGCCTCTTATAACACCACACTCACTCACACACACACGCACACGTACGCACACATAATTCATTATGTATATTTTTCAACATAAATTGACAGATAATCAAGAATAAATTCTTAATCTTTAGATTATAATATATATACACTGTAATTGTTGATTGTCAGTTTACACAATAATATAGAACATTTCATCATCCTTATTAAATGGATGTAAAAAAGCACATGAGTGCTTATTCCATTATCCTCAATATAAAAGTATTTTTTTAAAAACTACTACTAGTACCGAGTATTAGTTTGACTGTAATGACACTGATCATCATTTTATGTCATGACCACAATGAAGTAAAGATGATCATGATCATGATGACAGCAGCTGGGGTGAAGTTGATGGTCTTGAAAAACTGTACAGTTGTTATATTCATTATCAAATTGTTCTGAACCATCGGTAACAATGTTTTGTACATCATCATTCATCAACCATCACAACTATTGTGTCAGACTGTCACTACCACCACCAACACCATTATCATCATTGTTTCACTTATCAACCAGTCAATAACCACCAAAAGCAACACCACAGTCATCATCATAATTTTTATCATCATTATCATAGTCATCAATGCATCATGATAATGATCATCATCAGTCAGTCAGTCAATTAATAACCACTTCCACTACAATCATCATTATCAATTTATCATCATCATCATCATTATTATAGCCATCATCATCATTATCAACCATTCAGTCAGTCAGTCAGTCAGGTAGAAAGGCAGGCAGTCACGCAGTCAATTAATAACTGCTATCACCACAGTCATCATCATTATCATCATCACTACCTTAAGCATCATCATCATTATCAACCAGTCAGTCAGTCAGTCAGTCAGGCAGGCAGGCAGGCAGGCAGGCAGGCAGGCAGGCAGGCAGGCAGGCAGGCAGGCAGTCACGCAGTCAATTAATAACTGCTATCACCACAGTCATCATCATCATCATTATCACTACCTTAAGCATCATCATCATTATCAATATTTGGGGTGTTATGTTACATTATGACAGGCTGAACGTGTGGAGCCCATCATTCCAAGGTTGACAGCAGTGGTGGGGCTGAAGCCAGTGGAGGACTGGTCCATCTTCCACTTCCCTCAGCATGCAGGTAACTAGTACTCTCTCACATACACATGTATGCATGCACATGAGTATATATATGCACACACACATGTATAATAATAATACATGGAACTTATATAGCGCTAAATCTTGAAAAGACAAATCAAAGCGCATGCATTCAACCTAATCTTACACAGTCATGCAATCAATGACAAATGATCAATAGTTTAAACAAACAGATATTTACAAACATAGTGCGCTGCAGACAAAATCTATGAAATAAAATTTCAATAGTCAAATGTTTTACAAAAGTACACACACACACTCACTTAGGTCCTATACTTTAGCAGGGTGATAGGACATGGGTTAGTGAGGGTGGGATAGCTCTGATATGAAACAGGAGGGGGGGAATCTTAGGTTTGAAATAAATATGTCTTGAGGCTGGATTTAAAAGTGTCATAACTAGGTTTCTGGCAAAGAGAGAGAGGGAGCTCATTCCAGGTCGATGGACCCGAAATAGAGAAAGAGCGGCGGCCAACAGTGGATTGGTTGAATCTAGGTATTCGTAGGCACAAGGTATCTGCAGTAGAGTGGAGGGAGCGTGAAGGAGTGTACAGGTTAAGACATTCACAGAGGTAGGAAGGTGCAGTTTTGTGGAGACATTTGTAACAGAGGGTACTGATCTTATAATTTACTCTCTGTGGCACAGGCAGCCAGTGGAGAGATCGCAAGAGAGGGGTAATGTGCTCAGATTTTTTCTTTCTGAGAACTAGTCGAGCTGTGGAGTTTTGTATACGTTGAAGGGAGTGGATAGATGATGCTGGCAGACCAGACAAAAGAGAATTACAATAGTCCAGACGTGAAAGAATGAGAGAAGTGACAAGTTTGGCTGTTGCATCAGTGGACAGGTACTTTCGAATTGCACTAATACGCCGTAATTGATAGTAGCATGTATGCATGTGTACACATGCCCACACACTCCACATATATGTTCACGGGCATGTATGATGTACAAACACACACATACACACACAAACACATATATGTACACACACACATACAAACACACACACTTGCACACGCATGCATGTGTACATATGCTCACACAATGCACACAGACATACACACACACACACCTATATGCACACTCACACACACACACACACACACACACACATACTCACACATACACCAGTCAAAATGTTGTGTGTGTGGTCATCACTAACCACTACTAAGCAACCCCACCATAATATAAGGTGATTACAAAATAATGGTACTGTGCACATACAGACTTAGTAGTTACAGATGACAAGACATGTCTGCACTTCATAAACTCATTCTAAGTTAACATTTTTGGAGGTTATGTTTTTATTTGTTTTTTGTTTTTGTTCGGGATTAAAATGTTTGTGTGTGTTTTGTTTGTTTCAGGCTTTTACCTGATCGAGAATCCCTTCCTCCCTGGCAGTCAGCGGTACTGGTCTGCCCGCTGCCTACAAGACTTACCCCGCCCCCCTCACGTCACCAATCTGACCGTGCACCCCGACCTGTGTCCTGATACCCTCTGGGATGCCTTCGTGACTGAATTTCGTCACAGGTATGTGAGGCAGGATGTTTTAGGTGCGAGTGAGTGAGTGTGTGTGTGTGTGTTTTGTTGTTTTGTTTTTGTTTAATGTCCATTCACTACTTGGTGATAAGGACGCACCTGCATTCGAACCAACATCTCTCTCTCTCTCTCTCTCTCTCTCTCTCTCTCTCTCTAATGTATGTATTTATATTCTCACAACTATCTACAGTAGAGGTCTTACTGGGGAAGAATATAACCTCAGCAACTGATGTTATGAATTGCTGAGAGTCATATAAAACTTCTTATCCCCCGAGGGGATGCCGGGGGCCTATCAGTATAAATAGCATCCCCACATTCTGGAAATTCTGTGCTGGAAATTTCCTCTTTTCTATCACTCTCTTTGTTTCTGCCTTGTTCCTTTTCTTCCTGTCACCTCCTTCTTGTCTATTTTCTGCCTTCTTTGTCCATTCTCCTGCCTTTTTTCCAGAAAGAACTTAAAAGGTAACTATTCTCTCTTGTGCCGAAGTCGGATGCACTGGGCCTGACTTGTCAGGCGCTTAACGGCAGCGTGACGCATTTTCGCTCATATAACAGACAACAATAGTTGCTGTCTGAGCGTTCGACGAAGAAGAATATAAAACTTCTTGAACAGTGGCATTTTTTTTATATATAAATATCTATTCCTCTCCTTTTAAACAGGTCAGTTAGGATTGGGCAATCAAACAATAAATGGTGGAATGAAAGAGATTGAGAACAGCAACATGTCATATTTTTAGAATATTTATATTGTGTGTGGGGGGGGTTGGGGGGTGCATGTGTATGTGTATGTGAGTGTGCATGCATGCATGTGTGTGCACGCATGTGTGTGTTATATGTGTGTGTGTGTTTTGGAAGGTAGGGGGGGTGGTTAGAGGCAGATGGGTAGGGTTTTAAGGGGATTGTGTGTGTGTCGATTGTGTGTGTGTGTGTTTCTATGTTTCTTTGTGTGTGTTTGTTTTTCTGTGTGTGCACACATGCATGCGTGCATACATGTGTGTGTGTGTGCATGTGCATGCACAACATTGTGCATGCTGCCTTGTAGTTGTACATTTATACACAGGCTTGTAGTAAGAACTACATATTGTACATGTAACTTTAAGAACGTATGATTGTATTTTACTTAGGGGTCCTGAAGCCTACAACAACTCCTCACCATTGAGAAAGCTGCGCTGGACAACCATAGGTTATCATTATCACTGGGACACTAAGGTAACAGTGACACTTTGTGTGTGCGTGCATGCGTGTGCGTATGTATGTGTGTGTGTGTGTGTGTGTGTGTGTGTGTGTGCGTGTGTGTATGTGTGTGTGTGTGTGTGTGCGTGTGTGCATGTGTATGTATGGTGTGTGTGTGTGTGTGTGTGTATGTGTGTGTGTGTGTGTGTGTGTATGTATGTGTGTGTGTGTGTGTGCGTGCGCGCGTGTGTATGTATGTGTGTGTGTGCGTGTGTATGTATGTGTGTGTGTGTGTGTGTGTGTGTGTGTGTGTGTGTGTGTATGTGTGTGTGTGTGTAGGGGTGTGTTTTGGTGGAGGAAGGGGAGAAGGGGGCCGAACGTGTGTGTATGTGGCTGTGTTTGCGTTTTTAGTTTAGCGTCTCTTCACAAAAAGTCATATTAGATAAAGGGAAGGGGGGGAAAAAAGGCAGAATACATGGATCTCTCTATGTGTGTGTGTGTTAAAGTGTGTGTATGTGTGTGTTTAAGTATGTGTGTGTATGTCTGTGTGTACAGTCTTCAATTAAACATCATCTCTTCACAAACAGGGATATTAGACAAATGGGGGAAAGAAGAAGAAAAAAAAAAAGAACAACTGGATGCATGGATCCATCTGAGTGTGTGTTTAAGTGTGTAGAATGGACGTATGCCCCCTAACCCCCCACATCCATCCCTCCCCCCCACCCCCCCAAAAAAAGGTTGGAGGGGTAAGAAAATACAGGCAGAAAGAAAAGAAATCACGGAAAACAAGAAAGCAACCCCCAAAAAAGCTAGTCCAAAGAAAAAAGAAAAAAAAAGAGAACCAATACAGAAATTTCTTAAAACAAGCGAAAGCCAGTAAAGAAAATGAAGTAAATTCTCTCTGCTGTGATGTTTCAGGAGTACAAAGAGGAAGACCACCAGTAAAGAAAATGAAACAAATTCTCTCTGCTGTGATGTTTCAGGAGTACAAAGAGGAAGACCACCAGTAAAGAAAACGAAACAAATTCTCTCTGCTGTGATGTTTCAGGAGTACGAAGAGGAAGACCACCAGTAAAGAAAACGAAATAACTTCTCTCAGCTGTGATGTTCCAGGAGTACAAAGAGGAAGACCACACCCCCTTTCCCGAGGACGTCGGTGCCTTGGCTCACTTCGTGGCCTGCGTGCTGGGTTTCCCAGAGTTCCACGCGGAGGCGGGCATCGTCAACTACTACCATCACGACTCCGCCCTGGCTGCCCACACCGACCACTCTGAGCTTGACTACGATGCTCCTCTCCTCTCTATCAGGTGGGAAAGGGAGGGAGGAAGGGAGGGGGTGAAGGGGAGGTTGTTGGTGGTGGTGGTGGGGAGGGGGAGAGGGGTTATTTTATTTATTTATTTATTTTATTTATTCTTTTATATCGAGGATAATGGAATGAGCTCTCATGTGCTTTTTTACATCCAGTCCCCGTGTGTATGCGGTTTTGTAAATTTTGTCATCTGTTCCCATCGGTTAGTGTATGTGTGTGTGTGTGGCTATGTGTGTTTGTTGTTGTGTGCTGTTATGGGGATTGTGTGTTATGGTGGTGGTGCATGCATGATGCATGTGCGTGTGTGTGTTTATCTATTTATTTATTTTATTCTTTTATTTCGAGGATAATGGAGTAAGTATTCATGTACTTTTTTTTTCATCCAGTCCCCGTGTGTATGGAGTTTTGTAAATTTTGTCATCCATTCCCACCGGCACACAGTGGCTTACTCTTCCGAAAAGTGGAATGGGTTTTAATGTGTGCGCAATAAGTTCTGCGTGCGCTCGCACATGGGACCTTGGTTTATAGTGTGTGTGTGTGTGTGAAATGAGTGTTTAAAAGGGGAGGGGAATCTCTGTGTGTGCGCATGTGAATAAACTATAAGATCAGTACCCTCTGTTACAATTGTCTCCACAAAACAGCACCCTCCTACCTCTGTGAATGTCTTCACCTGTACACTCCTTGTTTCCTTCACTCTGCTGCAGATTCCTTGTGCGTATGAATACTTAGATTCAACCAGTTCACCATCGGCCGTCGCTCTTTCTCTGTTTCTGGTCCATCGATCTGGAATGGCCTCCCTATCTCTCTTCGCCATAGGCCTTCTTGTGATACTTTTAAATCCGGCCTCCAGACATATTTGTTTCAAACTTAAGATTTTCCTCTCCTGTTTCATTTCATAGCTGTCCCTGCTTTTCAACAGCCAAAATCCCATCACACTGCCAAAGTGTATAACCTCGTGTGTGTGTGTGTGTGTGTGTACATTTGGACTTGTTAGAACTATTACTTGCTATTGGTTGCATGACTGTGTAAGAATGTGTTGAATTCAAGCGCTTTGATTTGTCTGTGCAAGATTCAGCGCTATATAAATTCCATTGATGATGATGATGATGATGATGATGTGCAGTTTTGCATGTGTCTACTGTGTGTACATGTATTTATAGGGAGAAGATGAGGGGCTTGTAATTGCATATGTGTGTATGTTTATGTGTGAGTATGTGTGTGTATTTAAAGAGGGTTGGTGCACCTGTGTGCATGTGCATAATTATTCATGTGTCCATTGTGTATGTGTGGAGGGAGGGGAAGAGGTGATTGTAATGCGTGTGTGTCTCTATGCAAGTGTGTATGTGTGTGCAATTGTGCTTATGACGTCTGTATGGAGGGGAGAGGGGCATCTGTGTGTGTGTGTGTGCATGTGCGAGCATGTATATATCTGTCTGTCTGTAGTTTGCGTTTGTACAATATGTAACAAACCGTTGTCTCTTCTTGTCAGTTTTGGTCAGGACGCCATCTTTCTCATGGGAGGACTGACCAAAGAGCAGACGCCTACAGCAGTACGTCTGCGCAGCGGCGACATTTGCGTGATGAGCGGCGATGCCCGTTTGGCGTATCACGCTGTTCCGCGCATCCTTCCCTCCCCCTTCTCCACCCCTCCTGCCTGCTTCGACATGTCTCCTGATGACTGGAAAAGTGTGGACACCTGGTTTGTTGGGAACACACCTGCATGTGTTGGGGCCACACCTGCATGTGTTGGGGATACCTGTCCCCCTGGATGTGTTAAAGACTCGGATCTATGTGTTGGGGATACACCTGGACACAAAGGAGACACAGCTGACTCAACCAGGGATTCAGCAAATGGTGTTACTGATAAACCAACATCATCTGGAGAAGATGATTCCACTGCGTCAGAATCACACACCAGCCTTCCTACACGTGCAGGCGTTGTTTCCTCACAGAAGAGAGACCCTCACACATCTTCCAGCGACAGTTTACGTCAAGTGTCTAACGCAGCCCATGGCGTCGATTCTTCTGCAGAAAGCAGTGAGGCCTCACCCTCTGCCGCGAAAAATATCAACGGCACCTCTGCTCTGTGTGTTGGACATTCTTCACCAGAGAAAGTGCTCTCTGTTGAGAGCCATGGTGGTTTATCCCACACAACCCCACCTTCACACTGTGCAGCGAGTGTATTATCAGGCGAGAGTGGCTCACACACTGCCGGCAGGTATGATTCAGACAGTTTATCAAGGAGTTGCCAGAAGTGGAGTAACCCGCAGGTGTATGAAGAAAAGGTGAAAGAGGTGAACCATCGGATTGTTGGCACCTTGAGGAAGCTGGACTGGCAGCCGTTCGCTGCGTACCTGTCGTCTTCACGTCTGAATGTCAACATTCGTCAGGTTCTGAAAGCGGGACAAAGTTTCAGTGCTGCAAGCAGTGGGGACAGCCCTTCTCCCGTCTTGCTGAAAAAGCCCCGCACTGAAATATGAATATGGACACAGTCTGGAGGTGGTGAAGATTGGTGCTAAAGTGTGTATAGCAGAATTCCCCAAAGTGGGAATATGGCTAGAAATATAGTGGTCAGTACGACAGCCGTGCGCCGCGAACGGATAAGCTGCGAGGTCGGAAGGGGTGATTATATTGGCCGCACGTCTCCCCACGTTTTTGCAAAAAAAATGGCGCTGATCAGGCGGCAGACTTTTGTTGTTGTGGTGGTGGTAGAGAAGAAGACAGAAAAGACAGCGTTTTCGGAGATTTGGAGTGCATCCCATAAACCGATCTAGAAAAGTACATGGAGCATACTACCACTTGAAACCGGACTTGCTCAAACATGAAGAAAAATTCTTGAATTATGTGAGAATGACGCCTGAGAAGTACGGAGCGTTGCTAGATTTGTGTGCTGCAGGCTTGGAGAAGAAGTGCACTAACTTCTTTGTTGAAAATTAAATCTCTGGAGAGAACAGCAACGACCAGTCTTTCGTCGTCCATCTTGGCAGGAAATGACCTGACCAGGTGATAACGCAGACTAGCTTGCTGTGCGCTGTCTCCTCCCTCCCCCCTCCACCCGGTGGGCATGAACAGAACGCTTCGATAGCAAGGCGGGCCCATCCTTCCTGCCTGAAGAAGTGTGGTATGTCCGTACTTCCATTTCCGTCCGAGCGTCTAGTCGTGGCACTACGCGTTGCGATAGGAAATAAAGAGGAGGGCATGTCTTTATCCGTCTTTTATCGTGGCGCACTTCTAGAAGTGCGTGCCACTATATTTCTATCCTATGGCTACCTTAATGGTGGGCAAATAGGCAAAATCTCACCATTTTGAACCACAAAGGAATAGGAAAAAAAAGAAGAAAAATCAAGATGTGAAGTGTGGTGGTGCTAAAGTATAGCAAAAGATAAGTGCCTGTAGTGTTATGTATATACTGATGTTGTGATCAGATGGTAAAAATGGTGGTGGTAATCCGTTTTGAAATGTCTTGAACGCTGTGATAAGTTAATACCACTCATGTGTTAGTTGTTCTTTTTCATTATGACGAGGCACCATTTTAAAAAAAAATGTTTGTATTGTTTTGTATTATTGTAATGTGTTGCATGATAATTGTTTTGTATTGTATCATAAATGTATACCACTTACAGTCAATGGAGATTCTGTGCATGAAATTTGGGCTGATCTCTCCTGGGAGATTGCATTACCACTTGTACAACACCACCACATAAAAAAAATTCCTGTCAGCATATTTATACTTTGTTCTTTCCGTATGAGAGTTGCTTTTTCTACAAAGTGTTATCAGGACAACTTTCTGCAGGTTGCTATGGGTTCATTTATGTGAGTAATGTGTGGTGGATTGGTGGTCTAGAGGTAACGCGCCTGTCTAGAAAGCGAAAAGTCCCGTCGAAGTCTGCGGTGGTTTGAATCCCGTTTGGACCCGAAACTTTTTCCCCATCCATTAGACCATGAGTGGTGGTAGGCGCTAGTCTTTCGGACGAGATGATAAACTGAGGTCCCGAATGTTACATAAAAATTATTTAGCATACGTAAAAGAACCCACGGTAACAAGAGAGTTGTCCCTGGCAAAATTCTGTAGAAAAAAGCCACTCTGATAGGGAAACAAATGCAGTTGTAGACAGAAAAAAAAAAGGGTGGCGCTGCTCTGTGGTGACGCGCTCTACCCAGGGAGAGCAGCCCGAATTTCAGGCAGAGAAATCTGACGCGACTTAAAGTGATAGAAATAAATAAATATATAAAAATAAATAATGCACACAGGACCTTGGTTTAATCCTCTCATCTGAAACAGAAAGAATTAAGTAAGATTGTCATCACCCTCCTCCTGTCTGGATTTGGCTTTGCATCAGTTTTGGGTGGGTTGTGTGTGTGTGGGGGGGGCAGTGTTTCAAAGCCAAACAGAGGTAGTTTACACTTTCAATGTCGACAGTCTGGTTCTGAGCTGAAGGTGGAATGCAGGGAATTCAGCTGCAGATCATCACCGAGTTGAATTACATTCTGTTTGTAAGTTTAGAATTCTGCAAGCATCTATGTTATAACAATACATGTGTATTTTACAAGTAGGGGTAACTATATATATATATATATATATATATATGTGAAAAAAAGTTCTGCCTTATAGAAAACTTGTCACTCTAAATCTTCTAACGTGGATTTTCACGTGTAGCATCTAAAATAAAAAAATGTTCTGCCCTTTTGTAAACCTAGTCACTTTAAATCTTCCACTCACAAATTTACAGAGAATCAATGACAATCTTAGCCTGAAAGGAAATAGTACCTCATCATGGCTCAATTTAAGGGCATGACTCATCTTTTCCATCAAGATTCATTTTTTTGTTTTTGGTAGGAAGTCCGATACCAAGACGTGCTTTCAAAAACCTATAACTTTCTGTATACTACTACTGGCAATTCAATTTCCAAAATGCATGAGCTAACATTGTTCCCTGGTCCTCTTATAACCAACCTGCATCTTGGCACTAAAACAGCAAACTGCTAAAATTTGAAATCTAAATCGGCACTGGTACAGGCCCAGTTTATGTCAATCTGGTGACATTTTAAAGCGATTTTTGCATCACTTTGCATAGATTTATGTCCATACTTTGGGGAACAGATTTACACTTCACGGTGCTGGTAGTGTTCGAATGTACTAAAGAGTACTTATCTTGTGCCTGCTTGCGAGTTTTTTCCCAACAGGCATTTGATTACAACTAAATGTGTAAAAAATATTTGTGTACAGTTGATGGATTGATCGAGTATATTTCAATACACGGAAGGGAAGGAGAGTGAGAAACAAAAAGGAGAAGAGAGATGGAAGTACAGATAAAAGGAGTATGTGCATGCAAGATCTTGTGCACATACTCTACACTTGTAAACAGTCAGTTATGAATGTAACTCTGACAAAGGAAAAAAACTGACAAAGACAGTAATATTTTATTTGTTACTTGTAAACACATTCATTCATGAATGGAACTCTGAACAAAGACATAGGTCATTTTATTTTGTTACTTGTAATCACATTCATGAATTTAAACACATTCATGAATTTAACTCTGAACAAAGACATTGATCACATTTCTTTTAGCTAATTGTAAACATTCATGAATGGAATTCTGAGCAAATACATGGTCACGTTTTATTTTGCTACTTGTAAACACAGTCATGAATGGAACTGAAATAAAGACATTGGTCATATTTCATGTCGTTATCTATAGTCTTAATATTGTTGCTTTCATTTGTAAATACTTTACATCAAGTTTTGACAATTTTTTTTAGGTCATTCTGGAGTGTCCTGCCATTTTGTCTCTTTTAGCTGCGAGCCGGCTACCCAACCCTAACTCCAACCTCTCTTTTTTGGCTGAAGGGGGAGGTAGGCTTTTCCCAATGCTCTGACCAGCAGTGACAATGACAGACCCACTGACTTTTCTTCCCTTTTATTATATTTGAAATTATCTTGTACCTCAATGATGAGCTCATTCGAATATGCTTATAAAACTGTGGCAAAAAGATTCTTAATTCCAGCCATGTTATCCTTACAACCTGAAAGGGGGACGGGATAGCCTGGAGGTTAGAGATGTGCGTTGCACTCGTGATTTGCTGACCTGGGCTCAAATCTCATTTAAGAGGATTTTTCCTCTGGAGCTAACATCAGTGCAGACTCCACTGCCCCCAAAAGTCCTTCGGATGAGACTGTAAACCAAGCTCCCATGTGCAGAACATCTTACGCACAAGTTAAAACCCGTTCCGCTTTTCAGAAGAGTAGGCTACTGTGTGCCAGTGGAAACAGATGAGGAAATGTTCAAAATGCATACACACGGGGACTGGATGTATAAAGCACACGAGTGCTTATTCCATTATTCTCCACATTAAAAAAGTAAATATAAAAAAAAAGTACACACACTAAGTGCAAAACATCAGCTTTTTAAGTCTTTAGAAGAGGGAGTTGTGGAACACTTGTATTTTTTCAACAAAGAAAGTCAGTTGGAAAGTCAAGTGCCAGTGGTGTGTGCTCACCGGATGATTTTTTAAAACTTAATGTAAAAATTCAATTTTGCACAGGGCTGCTGTTGGGAAATACATGTAAAATGGAAGCAATACTGGTTACAGGAAGCAATACTGGTTACAGGAAGCAATACTGGTTACAGGAAGCAGTACTGGTTACAGGAAGCAATACTGGTTACAGGAAGAAATACTAGTTACAGGAAGCAATACTGGTTACAGGAAGCAATACTGGTTACAGGAAGAAATACTAGTTACAGGAAGCAATACTGGTTACAGGAAGCAATACTGGTTACAGGAAGCAATACTGGTTACAGGAAACACTTATGTAGATCCTCTAAAATGATAGCATGCAACATTTTCTCCATTCATTCAGATGGACAAGCTTGTATTCATCATAATTATGACATTAGGTAATTAAACTGTGTTGTAAAAGTTTATCCACACCTTGGTACATTTCCAGTTGGGATTCTAGAACTTAACTGGGCTCAGGGGAACATTAAAAAAAAAAAAAAATGTACACACAGAGCAAAAAACAACAAAAAAACCCTAATACTTGCTATCAAAAGCAACCCCCCAAAAAAAACACACCACCAAACAACAAAAACCCCAAAACTAACAAAAAACTTAGCATGCTATTGGCAAATGGGGTTTTTAATTCATCCTTTCATGGGAGTAAAATCAAGAGGAAAGCAGCTTCAAACGCAACATTTTGAAATACACCTACAACTAATTTTGACCCTGGAATAATAGGAAACTGGGAGAGGGGGCAGAAAACAGCATTAACTGCCTAACTTAATAGGTAGTTATGATAAAAAAAACATACAGGAAACAAGGTGCACACATAATCATACTATCCTTCATTTAAAGGTGAAAAATGTGGGCATTGCTTGGAATGGTTACATGCAACTAAACCAGTTACACAACTTATTGTCTGGATAAACTCGACATTTTAAGCCTCCAAAATAAATACTAACATGAATGTTTAAAAATAAAATACTGAACATGTAAATTTAAAAGCATAGTTTGATTCATTCAAGAAAGAGCAAAGTCATGTTTGGGAGAAAATTATGAGAAAGTTTCATCGGGTCACACTTAGCCGTATCATCATTCTTGCCGTTTATGCAGAAGAAAAACAAGTGAAGTCAAGCAAGCCAATGGGGAAAGAGAAACCACACAACACACAAGTCCCTTACAGCTGGGGAACAGATGAGCCCTAGACATGCAATATGCTTTTTGAGCTTACCTTCAGTCATTATAAAATTTAACAATGTCAGGTTATGTTGGAATAACGATTTATAGGTATAGTGGGTAACAAAGCAATTAACACTACCCAAATTCTACCATCTACAATGAAAAGAAAAAGGGCATCAGCAATTACTGCTTCATTTTGTGCTCAGTAGGGTGTACTTCAAAATTAAGTGAATATAAAAAAGCTTAGGTAATCAAGCCCTCCAAAACTATAATGTTTTATTTCAAAATGTCAAAAGATGTTAACACTTAAGAAAAAAGTATAAAAGACAAGTGCTGTAGAAAAGTTAGCTGTCCACAAGCATTCCTTACTGAAATTCCTTTTTCTCCTACATGACCAAAGCGACTTAAACAATCATCAGTATTACTAAATGTTTCATACAACTGCTTGCAACCCCCCCAAGAAAAAACAAAAAACAACAACAAAACAAGAAACCACACACAAATGCTTAACCAATTTCTAGTTTTACACAACCCAGGTTTCAAGAGAACACAAAAGTTTAATTTTTTTTTTAAAGCAAGAAAGCTGAACAAAAACAAAAAAAACCCACAATCTGTGCTGACTATTCTTTTCCCTAAAGAAAAAAATCTGTTATTCTTGGCTTTTAAAATTTGTTTTACAATGTTTAGATTTTTTTAAACTTACATTGTTGGGCCTCCAACAGCTTCCCTCCCCCCCCCCCCCCTCCCCCACTTTTTTCTTTTCAGATTAAGTAAAAAAACCAACCCACAACACAAAAGTACATTTGTGCTGACAGGATAAATACATGACTGGGAAAGATGCAGATGGAGTAGTCTATCAATGGGCAGGAGTGCTATGACTTGGGGAGTGGCCATGACCCTGACCTATGGCAAAGCAACAGGCAAGAAGGGTAGAAAGTAACAGGACACACCTACATACAAGATGCCTGCCATCTTATGCACATAGGGTGAAAGGCCACATTTTTCTTATACCAGATTCGGTAAAACAAAAGGGGGATAATGCCTTTGGGGGATAATGCCTTTGGGGGATAATGCCTTTTCTAATGCAAAAATGTTAGAAAGTACACAACTTTTTGAAAATTTAAGTACTGCAGTTTTTCTTTAATGCAACATTCCAATACTCGCTCCTACTCCATTTTCAAAATTATGGCAATTTTTTTTAACAATTAAGTCAATGCTGATTACAGCTGCAAATCCAACAATTTAAATGAATTCTTTAAACCACACACAAACTTAAATGCTATTTCAGCAGCTGCTATTTTCCACATACCACCCCCCAAAAAAAAGACACAAAGGGTATGCAGCTTTTGTGCTTGTCCCACAATCTACCATTATTAGACTGGTGATGATAAATACATGTGGCATAAAGGTAAACATGTGTTCCCATAACCTATGTGGTCGTTGGGCAGCGAGGCATCTGAGACCTCGCTTCTTTAGGGCCAGCATATTGAGGGCGGCACCCATCTCCTCTCCCTCGCTGCTTTACCTTCCTTGACCGTAAAGAGGGCAGGTACCCATTTACAGCTGGGTGTATGGTAACTACACTCAATTCAGCTTAACCTTAGCTTGGGGAAAGCGAGCGCTCTGACCCACTGAGTTGTCCTGCCCCCATCCCAATCATTCCATAAATTTTCCTGCACTACAAATCCTTCCTTCACACACACCCACACTCTGACCTGAACATACCGATTCCCCTCTCCTTTTTAATAACAACCCCTTTCTGTATTGCATCTCCCAACACTTGCCCCCAATGATTATTCAATCATGCATAGTAGAAAGACATGCACCCCCTACTTTTGTTTTTGAATAAGGTTTTTTCCTTCTGAAATGCACCCCCTCAAAATGCATTCTAAAACCAGCACTCTACTTTTTAGATAAACTTTTTTTCAAAAATGCTCCCTGTACCGACTTTCTCCTGAACCTAATCAGAAAGTTTGACTGCCTGTTCCCTATCCCCACATACCAGAACATTCCGACACCCCCCCCCTCCCTCCCCCTCCTTTCCTAGCATCCTTTACCCTAAACTTCTAGTGCCCCTCCGCCCACCATCCTTCTGACGTGACTGAACCGAGGTCCCGTGTGCAAACGCACTAAGAACATCTGGCTTATACATTAAAACCTGTTCCACCTTTGGACAAGTACGCCATTTGTATTGATAGAAACAGATGTCAAAATTTACAAAACCGCATGCACATGGGGACTGAAATGTAATTTTTTTTTAAAAGCACACGAGTGCTTATTCCATTATCTTTGAAATAAATGTTTTAAAATACCAACAAAGTTTTCAGCCATTGTGTCAGCATACCTCTTTATCTACCTGCCTTTTGTGTCCACATGGAGGGCAAGGGTTAGAGAGTTGAGGTTAGGGTTAGCGTTAACAGTTAATAGCGGGTAAGGGTTGTCTGTCAGCTGGTCGGTCTGAATGTTAGAATGCATGTGGACACAATAGCACATAAATAGGATATAGCTATAGACACAATGGTACGCAGCTCGCAATAGTATGGAGTTTTAAATCAGAATCACCGGTCCTATCAACAGCTAAGGCTGAGCACTGGACTTCAGTGTCCACAAAAACTTCCCATTTTTGCTATAAGTTGATTTCTGACCTAAGAATTTTGAACAAGTTGCATCCATTTAATTTTGTAAAAAGCGCTAAACAAACCATGTACATGAAAAATCTAACAGCCAGCCCTCTTATTTTCTCTTGCACTGCTCTAAGTGAGCATCCATACCCCTCCTAAACACCCCTTTCCCCTTCCTTGCCTCTCCTTCCAACCCGATGTCTCCTCCCTACAACTATCCCTTTACACACACACACACATGCGCGTGCACACTCATAGACACAAACTCACTGAATGATGTGATAATGTTTTGCGAAATATGAAGCTCGTATTTTGTACATCTTGCGCTCACGTTAAAACCCATTCCGCTTTTCGGAAGAGTAGGCCAATGTGTGCCGGTGGGAACGGATTACAAAACTGCATACACACAGGGACTGGATGAAAAAAAGCACCTGAGTGCTGGCTGATTCCATTATCCTTGAAATAAAATAAAATTAAAATAAAGAAATAAAATACTTCCGATACTTAACTGTTTTCTCAGAACTTGCAAACTTTTATGTTAATGGTGGCGAGAGCATAAAGTCATCTCCTGAATAGGATATTTTTTAACATTATAATTTCTTAGGACTTCTTTTCGCACATACTTCTATTCCATCCAAAACCAAACGGCTATTTAATTGCGTACTTTTCAATTTATATTTTTGAGGTCTCTGAAACTTAGCTATCCAACGACCACATAGGTTATGGAACACATTTACCCTTCTCCAGTAACTGAATTTCTTCTTTTTAAAAAAACAAGCACCCAAAACCAATATTACACAACTTTGTGTCAGTATTACAAATGTCTAAGGGCAAATTATCACAAAAGTATTTTTCATCATTTGTTACCATTCATTGAAAAAATATATATTGCCAGCCCCAAAAGGTATATTAAAACAAAACTTGCAAGCAATCATTAAAATCAATTTTTTTGTTTAATGTGGAAAACTTTTTTTTTAAATCACAAATATCAATGGGGGAAAAAGCCTTCATAACAAAAACAAATTCTTTTCAAGCTTAAATTCAATGAAAGCTATTTCAACAGGGAAAAAAAATCTGATCTCAAAAGAAAAAGCTATTTCAAGACCAGGGTATTTGCTCAAGCAACCAATGGATCATTCCCCAAAAAAAGGGGGGAGCCCCTAAATTATATATATATATATATATATATTATAAGTTATGTCAGGAAGAATAAGAGTATTCTCTCATCGGACCAAAATTGCAAACTTTAATATGAAAACAAGGCAGTTTACCTTCAAGCGGCTTTTACCCTATTTCTCTACTTAATAATTGTTGGGCTAATGGGCAGGGTTTTGTGTGCTTGCATGAGGAAAGGACATGCATGTATGGGATGGGACTATTTATTTTTAGAACAAACTAGGACAGATAGTTCTGCCAAGACTACTTGTCTTAGTTTAACCATCTTGACCCCGATCCGGCCGCAGCCGACAGTAACGGAGGCTGCCGCTAGATTCCAATACGACAGTGCTGCACACGTGGGCAGTACTTTTCCATAACACACAGATCTCGTGGTTTTCACACAATGTGTCTGAAAATTGGTGGGGCGATGCAGGGAGGGTTTCAGAGGGTGCCAGTGATAAATTTAGACCACTAACATGCGTGTAGTGGGAAGGGAAGGAAGAAATAGCCAGCGACCAGAACGCTTTTCAATTATAGCAGCATGGCGGAAAAAAAAGGCGTTTTCTTTGGTAGCAGACGATTCATCTGATTAGAGTGAAAATCAGGGACTGTGTCCAAGGCCTTGGCCACTCACTCAATATTGTAACCATACCATGTTATCGACTTTTTTTCCCCCTACTGACATTGACACACCGACAGCAGATGTGAGTGAGAGGTCTCAACCTGTCAATGTACTTTAACAGAAACATTTTAAGAGAGTAAATGAAATTTTTTAAAGGTTGTGTATGACAAGAATAATGGTCTAACTGGGATGTTGGCGTAAAATTTTTATCATTGGTAGCAACAAAATGTTGACCTTCCACACAGCAACGAAACGTGTCCAAAATAAAATGGAGGTCCCGAGATTACCGCCTGAAATATATGGCGTCCAGTTTTTTCGGTAGAAGTTGTAGCAGTGCATGGCGATGTCTGACTTCAGTGGAACTCTCCCGCTTCATATGGTACCTGTTCAAACATGTACATCACAAGTAAGAAATAATGAAATGGGGAAAACGGTAAACCAACCAAAAGGGAAACATTGGATAGAAAAACAATGAATGATATCAATAACCCCCATAGAGGTCAGTAAGAAAAAAATACTGAGGAAAAAGAGGTAACAGAGGAAAAAGAAAAAAAAAGGGGGGGGGGGGGGGTAAAAATGGTAAACAAAAATCAACATGGAAAGAAAATGGGCAAGTGACTAACAAAGACCAAAACAGACAGGACAGAACATGGACCCTGACCTGGTCAGAAAAAACAAAGATTTACCTTTGTTCCTCAGACACTCCCGAGATTAACCAAAGGTGAAATTTTGTGTACGTGACCATTTTTGCCTACCATTACAGTAGCAGCATTCCGACTTTTTGGATGATGTCTAAACATGACACGAATGCATATGCCTTTTTTAAAAATATAAAATTTGATCATTTGTTCCTGCAATGGCCTACTCTAAAAGAAGAACATTTGATGTGAATACAAGATGTTCTGCAAGTGTTCGCACCTGGGACATCTGTTTATAGTGGCAGTCTCATCTAAAGGACTTTGGGTGAGTGGAGTCTGAACTGATGTTAACTCCTGGGGGAAAATCCATTTGAATTGGTGCCTAGGTTGTGGAGAAAATGGACAACATTGTAAAATGCCTTACCTTTTATTTACAAAACGCAGGTCATGATGGCTGCCATAAAATGTCAGGTTGCAGGCACTTGACTCCAACCCCACATCCCCTGAAAGCAGTGAGTCACCATCAGCAACACAGAAAACTCCAGTTGATATACTGGCTGAAACATCTGATTGTATAACTTTGGCAGGTTTCAATCAAAGATATTCTTCATTAGCCTTTTACAATTTAGTCAGAAGTTGATTGTAGCAAATTTATGTATTTAAATATTCAAATATGTGATGAACCACAAGTAGTTCTAACTGAACACTATTAAAAAAACCCCCAAAACTTGCAAACAAGGAGGCACTTCTTTGCACATATTCCTTGTTCCAGATATAGTTAAAACCATACCTATAACCACCAAAAACTTAAAGCTCTTTACAAATGAGCGAGACAAATTCCAAGAGAAACCAACTCTTGCTATACACAGATATATGTAACCAAACCACTAGGTATAATAAAGTAATTCAACTGTAGCTGTACAGTTCTTTATGTACTTACACAGGGCAAGATCTTGAAGCAAATTTTCTCCCCAGACAGCCAGCCAGCCACACTGAAGAGACCACCCCCTGTATGATCCACATGACTTTAACCGCCCAGTCAGGACCCTTGTATCAAAGGATAAGGAGGAGGAGGAGGGATCTCCACCAAGAAAATTTGTCTTTCTTCCAATTTACACTTCGCAGTTCACCGATGACATTTTTGCATATCCAACCATTTTTTCCACCCACCATTTAGGTAATTGTATTCCAACTACAGTTGGGAATTGAACGGACCAATTTTTCCAGGACGTTAGGGAGGCACTCCCCTGTTTGTTTCAATTTTTAACTGCCGTATCTTCTTTTGATGTGGACAAGTCAGAAAGCGCACAGGTCTGACTGGTTTAGTGTCTCCCCGCAAAAGACTGACATCCAGTTTGATTTTTCTTGTCAAACTAGGGAAAAAGGGCAAGGCCGGGAATTGAACCCCCAGAACCTCGCGGTTTACTTGGTAGCAGGCGAACGTCTAAAATCATCCTGCCGCCCTCCTTCCAAAAATGATGAAAAATGGAGCGGTGGAGTCGCAGCTCCTCCTGACCACTGTATCAAAGCCTTCGTAGGTGACGACACCAAGATCACTGGCACCAGGATTGCTCTCCCCTGAACCCCCTCCCCCCCTTGGTTTATTCATTTTAATTTCGTTTGGTTTGTGTTCTATTTTTAACTATATCCTTTAATTTTGGTTTGGTTTATATTCTATTTTGGTTTGTTTTTTTCATTTTTATATTCTATTCCATTTTGGTTATTTCCTTTTATTTTGGTTTGGTTTAAATCTTATTTTGGTTTTTTATTTCAGTTTTGATTTTATTTTGCTTATATTTCTAGTTTAATTTTATTTCCTTTTATTTTATTTTGTCCTAGTTTATTTTGGAAGGGGTTGGGGTTTTATTTATCCTTTTTATTCTAAATTTTTAAAATGTTATTTAATATTTTTTAGTGAGGAGTCTGATGCAAGCTTGGTGTCCAGTGATCATATGAAGGCAACTAACGAAGTAACCACATAGAGAATCAACCTGACAGAACTCCAGGGGCAAAAATTTGATTACAGCAGACGGAATTAAAAAGGTGAGACCGGTGTCCGTTTTTGTGAACATGATAGACATTTTGCAAGTTCTCTTTCAGACAATTCTGTGAACACACTGTACAAGGCAGCACCTAAATGGTCAAAGCATCTCTAGCCTCTTCATACAATCCCATGTCAAACAGGATTTTCTGCAATTGCTCACTGCTCTATTTTTCCCCTGAAATAAGTATTTTCAAACTGATGGGTCATGCCGAAATTCCTTGCAAATGGGTCATGAATACACTTTACCAGAACTCTAGCCCAGGTCTGTATCAGAACCTGAGAGCATGCAACAGACTTCTGAAAGTCTGAAGCACTAAATATTGCATTTCTGAAGCCGAAGATCTTGGATCAAACGAAAACAAAACTAAAGGGGTTTTGTTGAAAATCCCTATACCCTCCATTCTTAATCCTTTAATAAACAAGGGCCTATCCTGGTTGGATTATCACCATGTGTCTCATAGCAGTCTGCAGTGAGAAGGTCCACAATTGCTGGGAAATATCTGGCAACAAAAACAAAAAGTAATTTTAATGTATATGGCATTGTCTTATAAAATGAAAATGCGTTTGTGTGCACACACATTTGTGCATGCGTGCGAGAGAGAGACAGAGACAGACAGACAGTGTAGTAGGTGTGGTATGTGATATACATAAAGTTTATACATCTATACACATTTATATGTTCAGTCATAGCATATTTCTCAAATCACAAAATGCAGGATACTCTCCCAAGGGAGAATGGTCAGACGCCACAAGTGCAGGGTGACCTAACAGGTTTTTTGCTTATGTGTCCATATTATGAAGTGGCTTTCCTGCAGCATTTGGAATGACCTATCACTGGACACAAATCATGACTTATGCTAAAAAAAATTTTCAATGCACTTAGTTTAGCAAATGCGTCACTAAAACGGATCAAATCAGCTTACTCTGATACTTAGATTTTCCAATGTGTACACAACTTCAAGCACCAAGCACACAAGGCAAAGCTTGTTCCACTAAGTATACAGAGATAAAATGTCTGCATGTATTTGGGGAGTTCATGTATCACTGAAAATCTGCTTGAAAACTATTTCACGAAAAGCAGCAAGTCATTAAAAACACATTTACAAAAGGCAAGATTCTCATGCATGCATGCCGTGTGTGTGTGTGTGCGTGTGCGTGTGTGTGTGGTGTGTGTGTGTGAAGTGTGGTGTGTGTGTGTTGTAAGTGTGTGTGTGTGTATATATTATATATTATATATATATATATATATATATATACACACACGATATGTGTGTTTGTGTGCATGCATATGTGTGCATGCATGTGTGTGTGCACCTGCATGTGTGTGTGCGTGCGTGCGTGTGCATCTGCCTGCAAACATACCTACTTGAACAAGACGTATTCAAAGCACTTGCTCAAATTTTGTAAAAAAATTATACTCACAATGAGATGATGGTTGAGGTGCCATCATTTCTTCTGTGTTCCCTGGCCATGCTGAAATTTTAGTCTCGTCTGGATGAAGAAGCCTGCAGAAGCCTGCAGTCAGTTTTTCGTGGAGCTCTACTGGGCTGGGCTAGGTCTGGTGTCTCAGAGTTGAAGTTAGGGCAGGACTGTAGGACAAGGGAGGTGCTTGTGGGCCTGTGCCACAAGGGCACTGGTCAGTGAGGGATATTTTGAGGGAGGTGGCATATTTTCTTTTAAACCACTGCATCTGTAAGATGCTTGTTGGCTGGAGTTCATTTTTTGCCACTGCCTTCCTGCGAACATACAAACTTGTTAATTCCGAAAAGCACTTCATTCTAATTAATCAGTGATTAGCACTGCATAATCTACTTTAGTTTTTATTGCATCCAGATTTTTCTGTAAAATTCAGGCTGCTCTCCCAAGAATGAGCACTTCACTGCAAGAGCAACACCACCCTATAAATTTTTTAAAGTGTGATTCTGTATGAGTTTTTTTTACTACATAATTTTGCCAGAGAAATATTACCCAGAGGTTCTTTTACATATGCTACATGTGTGTATGTCTTGCATGCAGGACCTCAGTTTATTGTCTCATCTCACCAGACTACCACTCAAGATGGGAGATGATGTGGGGTCAGAGCAAATGGGGTCAACTAAATACACATCTATGTTTGTCTGCATGTGCAGGAGTGTAAAGAGTTTGCATGCAGACATTTGTTAATTATTGCTTTTCTTTAGATGCAAGGCCAATTTTCAAAGGTAACTCATCCTGACCATGCTGCTCCAGTTAAAAAAAAAAAAAAGCAGAAACTTGTACAGCATTTAAAATGATGCAAAACAAGCACATTTCTGCTATTTTACTTAATGCCATTACTATGAATATGAGCAAACTTGATACAATTCTTTGATTATGTATCTGAATTGTTTCTATACACAAGTTCACTTTGCTGATACAAATAAATATGTAATAAAGCTTGAAGATCAATTTTTGTTTTCCCACTTAACATTTTTGTTGTTCTCTAAGCCCTGCAAGGCCACAAGGCAATTTTTCAACAGTAACTAATCTTGAGCATGCTGCTCCAGAAAAAAAAAGCAGAAATGTACAGCATTAACTAAAGCAATTTCCCTCTGCATTTTCTCACATGGATTTGATTTAGCATTACTACAGAATACTACCACAATGTTTTGTTCAAAACTGAAGGCAACAGGAAAACTAAACTGAAAACTTCAATTATTTCAATTCCATATTAAGTGACTGAAATGCTACATACTGCACAAATGCTATCTCTTTTGGACAAAGAATGCTTACCTGTCATGAGAAAAATGGCTGTTATGTTCCATAAGATGCTGGTATTGGTATTTCAGATGCAGCAGCATGAGAAGGTCATCTGGAATCAGTTTATCTTTCAACAGTGAACACTGCATAACCCAGTATGGGATGTTTTGGCCTGATGGGATGTTTTGGCCTGAAAACAAATCATCATTCATTACAGTATGGGATGTTTTGGCCTGATGGGATGTTTTGGCCTGAAAACAAATCATCATTCATTACCTTTAAATTGTGTGCTTAGCTTTCTGCCTATGCCAACACACAGAGAAAAAAGTGTGTGTGTGTGTACCCATTTATTTTTATATCGAGGATAATGGAATAGGCACTCATGTGCTTTTTTACATCCAGTCCCCGTGTGTATGCGGTTTTTTCAATTTTGTCATTTGTTTCCATTTTTCGCATGAGAGAGAGGGGGAGAGAAAGAGCCATTAAAAACTGCTTAACCATACAGAAGTCAAGCCACCAAAAAAAATATATGTTTACAAAAGACCTGTGTGTGCTTATGCAGTCCGGTAGCAAGTTTCTTCGTTGTGCCATTTTAATTCATTGTTATGAGCTGATTTTCCACTATGGCGCAGGAATGAGGCGAAAATGATCTTCCATAATTTGTCAAGATTCCAGGGGTTTTAGTCTAACTTTTAAAGGTGCTGCACCCTTACTTTCCAA
>CM054138.1:15699615-15704615 GCA_028751875.1 Rapana venosa | reverse complement strand
CTGGTTAACATTGTACTGAGTCAACTCCCTGAAAGTCTTTCAGATGAAATTCTTTTGTCCCCCCCCCCCCCCCCCCCCCCCCCCCCCTCCTCCCCCCCCACTGAGGATGTCGGGGAGGGGTGGTGGTGAAGGGGGGCTGTCAATAAAAACAGCATCCGCACCTTCTGGAAATTCTGTGCTAGAAATTCCCTTTTTTATCTGTCCATCTTTCTTCTTTCTGCCTTGTTCCTGTTCTTCCTGCCACCTCCTTCTTGTCCGTTTTCTGCCTTCTTGATTCATTTTCGGCGTTATTCTTTTTCAAGAAATAGATAACAATTCTCTGGCATGCCGAGGTTGGATAATAATAATAATATTAAATGGAATTTATATAGCGCTATATCTTGCAATTACAAATCAGAGTGCTTGCATTCAATCCGCTCCTACACATGCAACCAACAATGATTAACAATATTCTAACAAATTCAATTGTACACACACACACACACACACGCACGCACGCACGCACGCACGCACGCACGCACGCACGCACGCACGCACGCACGCACGCACACACACACAGGTTATACATTTCAGCAGGGTGATGGAATTTTGGCTGTTAAAGGCAGGGACAGATATGAGATGAAACAAGAGGGAAAAAACCTTAGGTTTGAAATAGGTATGTTTTGAGGCTGGATTTAAAGCTGTCGTAAGTAGGCTTTTCACGAAGGGAGAGAGGGAGGGCATTCAAGATTGATGGACCAGAAATAGAGAAAGAGCGACGGCCAACAGTGGATTGGTTGAATCTAGGTATTCGTAAGCCCAGGGTATCTGCAGCAGAGCGGAGGGAACGAGAAGGAGTGTACAGGTGAAGACATTCACAGAGATAGGCGGGTGCTGTTTCGTGTAGGCATTTGTAACAGAGGGTACTGATCTTGTACTTTACTCTCTGGGCCTGATTTGTCAGGCACTTAGCGGGAGCGCAACGCATTAATTTTTCGCTCATGTGACAGACAATAACAGTTGCTGTCTGGGCATTCAACAACGAAGAAGAAGAAGAAGACGATCCTGTGGGCAAATGCATTCAGAGCATTTTGCACATATGGACCGCTTTTCCCAGAAGAGTAGGCCAACTGTGGTCAGTGGAAAGGATGGCAGAAACAATACCTGGCACAAGAGGGAGCTTTAAACCCTTACGAGAGCAGGGCAGCCTAGTGGTTAGAGTCCTGCACTTGTGATCTGATGGCCCAGGATCGAGCTACCACGGAGGCGCCCGTTTTAAGGAACTTTATCCTGAAGCTAACATCAGTATTGCCTCCACTGAATCATTCGGAAGAGACTTTAAACTGAGGCCTCCGTAAAGGAACGCACGCGGAACATCTTGCGCACACGTTAAAAATCCGTTCCGCCTTTCGGAAATGTAGATCTGAGCCATTTCGTGCCGGTAGGAGCCCACGACAAAATTGAAAAAAACAAACAAACCCCAAAACCAACCAAACAAACGCGTGCACATAGGTGTTGTGTTTAGACACCATCCCCCAGGTCGGAATGCAGCTACCTTAATGGTGGGTAAAATCAGTCGCATACACAAAATCTCACCATTGGTGAACCTCAGAACTATAGCCGAGGAATGGGGAGGGGGTGGTGGTGGTGGTGGTGGGGGGGGGGGGGGGGGGGGTGAACGCACGGAACTACACATAGGCTCATTTTATTGAACATGGGGGACGGGATAGCCTAGTGGTTTAGAACATTGCGCTCGCAATCTGACGACCCGGGTTAGATTCCCATTCAAGGGGATATTTTTCCCTGGAGTTAACATCAGTTCAGACTCCACTCTCCCCAAAAGTCCTTCGGATGAGACTATAAACCGAGGTCCCGTGTGTGAACGCACGCAGCACATCTTGCGCACACGTTAAATCCTGTTCCGCTTTTCGTAAGAGTAGGCCATTGTGTGCCGGTGGGAACAGATGACAAATTTTCAAAACCGCATACAGACGGGGACTGGATGTAAAAAAAGCACATAAGTGCTTATTCCATTATCCTCGATATAAAAAAGAAAGGTTTCATGCTGGGTATGTTTATGTTTCTGTAACCCACCGAACGCTGACATGAAATACGAGATCTTTGTGTATACATGAAGGAAATTAAGGCACTGGCAGGTCTGCACTTGAAGTTGACCTAGGAGATCGTAAAAATCCCCGCCCTTAATTCACCAGACGACCTGACGCGAGATTCGAACCCACGACTTCATGGACCCAGGGGATTGACGTCGAATGGTCTTAACCACTCGGCTATAGCGTCCATCAAGCCTATTCCCGAGTAGTAAGTAGCCTTTGATGTCTCCCCAAACAGACAATGACGGTTATCAACTATGAAACATTCACCATGACCTAGCATGTATGTATGTTTGTCCGTCGTGTCCGACCATGACCTCCAAAACAGCAGAGGAGGCAGCTGCTGTTTAGGAAACTAGGCAGAAATTTGATTATAGTGGAGATGCCTTGCCCACAGTACATCCCCACTCTCTCGGCCAAGTGGGCATACGGACAGTCAGCGTTGGAGATGTTCTCCAAAGGCCAACCAGCCCCCAGGGCTGCAGCACATAAGGACTGTGCGAGTCAAGCCTCCTAGTCAGAGAGTCATAGTCGATCACTAAAGACTAAGCTGTAAAGTGGAATTCCATGAGTGGGAAAGCCACTGGTGATACAGCCTCTCACTTTGCTGTTGCCCCCAGCGTCAATGGTTTAATCAAGAACTGTGATAAAGCCCAGGTGCTGACGACCTAGCATAGAGTACAGGGAAACCACATGCACAAAATAATTAATATTTTTATCAAGTTTTCTTTGTACAGGGAGGGAGGGGAGTAACATGGGGATAGTTGGATATTTCCCCCCAGCTGTTTCCAACAAAAGTAAAAGAAAGAAATGTGCTTATACAAAATTGTGTGGAGGCTTTATTTAATTTAATTTAATTTTTTGGTTTGTTTTGTTTGTTGTTCTTTTGTGCTGTGGTTCAAAAGCATAGCCTTTTGATCTTAGGTGGGGGAACAGTATGATACTGGCAGAAACTAACAACAAAACACAAATAATAATAATAATAACAACACCATAACAAACAGAACCAAAACAACCAATACACAAACAGCTGTTGCCTCGGTATAATTGTATTTGATATCATATCAGCAATAAACATCACAGTGAGACCAGTAACAATTGTTGTTGGTTTTTTTAAACAAGCAAGAGACAACAAGCGGTTTGGGATTTTATTACTTTCAAAAAGAGACAATAAAAGCTGAGCTGTCTGGCTAGCTAAGTATGTAGGAGGTTTCACGTTTGATCCAATACAGAAATTAGAGTATGGATGCCTATATGGTAAGGTACTTGAAAAACAGTCATAAATGCAAACTTCTCATAGCAGTGTACTTACAATCTTCCAATGATTCGCAGGTGGGATGAGTGAGCCAGCGTGCAAAGTTTTGATATCTTCCATTGTGATAAACTGGGAACTCTGAAACAAATACGCATACAGACAGGAAGAGAAAAAAAAGGTGGGGCTGTTCTTGTGGCGATACACTCTTTCCGGGAAGAATAGCCCGACATGAGAGAAATCTGCCCTGACTTAAAGTGGTGTACAAATACAAATACGCAACAACAACAACAGCAGCAACAAGAACAACAACAACAAAACCAGCAGCAGCAGCAACAACAACAATAAAGTTCTATCTCAGAAGTGTAGAAACAGATGAAGGCTTAATGCTTCAAGCCTGTGACACGAATGTCATTCGACAGCTATAACAGAAAAGTTAAAACTTCGCTCTTGTGCTGGTTCTAAGCAGGGTTTTCAGGGGAAAATGTCACAAAGAGTGCGAGCATAAACCTTGGCTAGACAAGAAGGAAACAGATGACAAAATTCACAAAACCGCATACACACGGGGACTGGATGTAAAAAAGCACATGAGTGCTTACTGCATTATCCTCGATATAAAAGAGTAAATAAAGTAAACTTTTAACACTCCTGTCTTGTGTTCTTTGTTATTAGATCTGGTCTTTGGTATTAGATCTGGTCTGTGGTATTAGATCTGGTCTGTAGATCTGGTATCTGGTATTAATAATAATAATAATAATGTATGGAATTTATATAGCGCTGAATCTTGTAAAGCAACAAATCAAAGCGCTCAGATTTTATTTCATACCACTTTAAGTCACGGCAGATTTCTCTCCGTGAAATTCGGGCTGCTCTCCCCGGGGAGAGCGGGAGAACGCGTCGCCACTTAGCGCTGCGCCACCCTTTCACCCTTTTTTTTCTTTTTTTTTTCTGTTTTCTCTGCAGCTGTATTTGTTTCCCTATCAGATCCCTATTAGATCTGTCTTTGGTATTAGATATGGTCTGTAGATCTGGTCTGTGGTATTAGATCTGTCTTTGGTATTAGATCTGGTCTCTGGTATTAGATCTGATCTTTGGTATTAGATCTGATCTTTGGTATTATACCTTGTCTTTGTTATCAGATGTGGTCTCTGGTATTAGATCTGATCTTTGGTATTAGATCTGATCTTTGGTATTATACCTTGTCTTTGTTATCAGATGTGGTCTCTGGTATTAGAACTGGTCTTTGTTATTAGATCTGGTCTCTGGTATTAGAACTGGTCTTTGTTATCAGATGTGGTCTCTGGTATTAGAACTGGTCTTTGTTATCAGATGTGGTCTCTGGTATTAGAACTGGTCTTTGGTATTAGAACTGTCTTTATTACCAGAACACAGATATTGAATATTTTCCCTATGTCTTTATTACCAGAACACAGATATTGAATATTTTCTCTATGTCTTTATTACCAGAACACATATATTGAATATTTCCTCTATGTTCGCTCAAAGCTGTTACTTGAGGCTATGTGCCTCTGTGAATAAAAGCAACACACACACACACACACACACACACACACACACACACACACACACACACACACACACACACACACACACACACACACACACACATCTGTTTTGTTCCAAGGGAAAAGAAAACT
>CM054138.1:15667676-15699115 GCA_028751875.1 Rapana venosa | reverse complement strand
AAAAAAAAAAAACCCCCAAAAATTTTCCCCCCCGTTTTGGCGAAAAAACAACCAAAAAAACCCCCCCCCCCAAAAAAAAAAAAAAAAACCCAAAAAAAAAAACCAAAAAAAACCCCCCCAAATAAAAAAAGAAAACTGAAAAAGCTGTAAAATTTAATAATAAAAATTTTTTTTTTTAAATTAAAAATTTTTTTTTTTTTTCCATTGGGTGTGATCCTTTTGGGGGGGGGCTTTGGCTTTTTTTGGGGGACCGGGCGGGGTTTCCTGGGCGGGGCGTCCAGGAGGGAGGGGGGGGGGACCCCGAACGGAGAGGGAAACCCCCCCCCCGGGGAAAAAAGCCGAACGGGGGGCCCCGGGGTAGGGAGTTTGGGGGGGGACGATCCCCGGGGGGTTTTGGGGGGGAAAACCAAAAAACGGATTTGGGGGGGAAAAAATTTTGGGGTGGGGGCCAAAAATTTTTAAAAAAAAAAAAAAAAATAATTAATTTTTTTTAAAAAAAAAAAGGTTGGGGAGGGGCCCTTTTTTGAGGACCGGGTTTTTGGGAGAAAAAGAGAAAAGGGGAAAGAGAAGGAGGGAGGGAGAGAGGGAAGGAGAGAGAGAGGGGAGGGGGAAGGGAAAGAGAGAGAAAAAATGGGTTATCCCATGCGCACTTTTTTTTTTTTTTAAAAAGTTTTTATTTTTTTTGGTTTCGTTCTAAAGGGGGGGTTGGGGGGTTGGCCTTTGAAATGGCCTAAATTTTAAAGACATTTCCTTTGACTCCTCGAGGATTTAGGGGGAAAAAACCTTTTGTTTATTTTTTTTTTATTACATTTAGTCACGGCGATTTCTCGCGTGCAATTCGGGTGCTCTCCCCGGGGGAGGCGCGTCGCCCCCAAAATCAAAACCCACCCTGTGGTTTTTTTTTCTTTTTTCTGCAAATGTACTTTTTCCCTATTAGAGCTAGCTTTTTTCTACTACAGAATTTTGCCAAGGGACATACTCTCTTGTTGCCTGGATTCTTTTAACGTGCGCTAAGTAAATTATGTGTAACTCACTCGGGGACCTCGTGTTTATCGTTCTCATCTGGAATGACTAGCACACAGTTATTCATTCATGGGTCGAACAGATGGACGAACGTTGCTAGGGCCCCAAAATGGCAGATCGAAACATCGGACATTCCGACCACTCGACTTTTCGCTTTGTTAGGCAGGCAGCCGTTTTCATCTAGACCACCGATCACCTTTTGCGTTTTTATGACTTGATGTCTGACTGTGGTGTGGGAGGGCTCAAGAGGATGGTAGAACTCAGCAGTGGAGGACAGCTGAGAGAGACAGTGAGAGACAAGAGAGGGATGAGGAGTGATGGTGATGAACCCTCCGGTCCGGCATGCGTTGGAGCTACTATATGTAGACAGCGGTTGATGGGAGACAGTTTTGAGATAGAGATGATTGTCCTTGATAACTGAACATGTTTGGTCACTACATAATCTTTGTCCTATGACCCTATTATCATGATTTGCTTTGGTCAAACTAATTTTTAGGTGTGTCAGTTCTTGTGGATTTTTTGCGCGCTTTTAAATGAAAGAGCTGGGACTTTGACTTAAATGATTTTTTTTGGGTTTTGTTTGGTCTTGCTGTATAGTGGTTTGAACTTGACCGTTCAGCCTGTCTACTCCTGCGTTGTGTTTTTTGCCTGGTATCAACGGTTGTGGTGTGTTTGTGTTGTGTGTTGTGTGTGTGTGTGGTGCTGTGTGTGGTGTGCAAGTGGGTGTGTGTGTGTGTGTGGTGTTTGTGTGTGTGTGTCCCTCTAGTTGTCGTGTGTTTTGTTAGTGTGTGGTGTGTGTGTGATGTGTGTTGTGTTTTGTTTTGTTTTGGGGTGATGGGCGGTCTTGTGGGTGTTCTTGTGTTGTTCATGTTGGTTTCGGTATAGAATGTTTCAGGGGGGGACGGGGGAGGGGCAGAGGGGGGAGAGGAGGGGAAGGTTATTAAAGATGAGATTTTTGAGGGAGGTTGACCGACTTTTGAACCAACCACTTTAGGTAGATGCATACGACTTTCGCGGGATGGTTCGCTGTTTCAGGTGTCATCCCCAATGTAGATTGCGTTATTTTTATAATATATTTTTTTAATATATGCATTTTTATATTATATATATATATATTATATATATATAAATTTGTTTCTACTCAAATATTTATATATATAACTTTTTTTTCTTTTTTTTTTTTGGTTTGGGTCATTTCACGTTCTTACCGGCGCGATTTGCTACCTCTCTCGAAAAGGGCAAGAACAGGTTTTTCACTTGTGAGTCGGATGTTCTGAGTTTGCTATGCACTCGGGACCTGGTTTTATAGTCTCGTCTGAAGGGCTTTGGGGCTTGGGGATGTGGTGGTCAGTACTGGTGTTTCTTCAGGGGTAAAAAACTCCCCCCTTGAACCGGGTGTGGTGGAGGGTCGTACCCCGGGCCGTCAAATCGCGAGCGCACGCACGCAACGGTCTATTTCACTATGTTTTTCTTGCCCCTCCTGGGAGTGTTTTTAGTTTTTATTTTATTTTTTTTTTTTTTTTTTTTGGGGGGGGGGGGGGGGTTAGGAGGGGGGGGGGGAAGTTATTATCTTTTTCAAATTTTAACGTCTGTTCACTCTTGGTGATATTAGAGAGGGGGGGGGGGGGGAGGGGGGTATCTCGTATGCTAGGACTACTTTGATTTTAAACATAGGTGTTCCATAACTATGTCGTCGTAGGGGAAGCGACCGGCAATCAGGTGAACTCAGCTGTGTGCAGGGGCTCAGCGTTTTTTGAGGCCTTACCTTCCCTGACTCTAATGAGGAGGCGGGGACTTCATTTACTGATGGATGTGAAAGAATTGAAAGCCTAGGCGCACAAACGGACACCCATCCAATACTTGGTAACCAGCTCTCTCGATGCTGCTTAACATTGGTAGGGATATGGAATGTGAGTGTTCTGACCACTGAGCTTCCCCATCCCCCAAAGTCGTCCTTTTACCTGTGTAGATTGAGCAGCGAGGGGGAGGAGATGGGCGCTGCTGTCCTCAATATGCTGTGGCCCTAGTGTAGTGAGGTCTCTGACGCCTCGCTCCCCCCCCCTCGCTGCTTTACTTTCCTGACCCTCAGAGGGGCTGGGTACCCTTTTACTGCTGGGTGAATGAAATGGTGGAACTGTACTGAAGCCAAGGCGCGCACACGCAAAAACGGTCACCCAATCACAACTGGTAACCACGCTCGACGCTGCTTAACTTGGCTGGGGAAAAGCGAGTGCTCCGACCACTGAGCTATCCCGTCCCCTTGTATGGAATTTATATAGCGCTTAATCTTGCAAAGGAACAAATCAAAGCGCTTACGCCCAGACTTTTGTCCGAAATGTCGCTGTCATGTTCTTGTGGGTTTGGGGTGCTTGTGAGGACTTGAATATTCTATGGCTTTGTATTAGGTTGTCCTACGTAATGACTTGACGTTTTGCCGTCCGTGCTTTATTCCTTATATCTCGAAATAAATAGAATTTTAATCAATTTAAATTAAATAAGTAATGTCCTGATATGGATGAAAGGAAGGATTCAAATTTACAGAGAGAGAAAAGATTATGTTCCGATAAGGTATACTGTGATGAAAATTGTGTTATTTTAAGAAAAGGAAAACGCATTACCATAAAAACGCATACAGGAAATTCCTTTTTAAAGAGAGGACAATGACAATGACTAAATTTCTTTTATTTCGGGATAATGAATAAGCACACATGTTGTGCTTTTTTTTACATCCAGGCTCCCCGCCCGTTAGGGGTACTCTTAATAATTAATAACCCAATATTATTCAGTCTCGCAATATAAATACATGGGGAATAATCCTTTCAAAACAGTCCCCCCACCAACCCTACCCCCCCCCCCCCCCCAAAAAAAAAGCAAGCAATTAAAAGAACTATACTAAGAATAACCCCACACACCACCCCTACCCCCCACCCCCCAAAAAACCCTAACCAAAACAAACAAACAAACAAAAGAGAAAGAGAAGAAAAAAAAAACCAAACCACACCAACAAGATGATTAAAAAGAGAAAAAACAGTTAAAAAAAACAACAGCAAGAACAAGAGCAACAACACAAAGCCAAGAAGAAAAATTACACAACCCAAACTTAATAAGTCATAAAAGGATAAACATCTACCCATTGTAAATGGTTACAATAATTGTACTACATAATTATTTAAGATATTGAAAATAGGAGCCACTCATTAAATCTTTAAGTTACAAGAGGCACAAGTCTCCAATAAAGTACGCTGAAAATATAAAATTATGGGAATCCTTCATCAGATTTACTATGACTATAAGAAGGACCGATTTAAAAGGTCTGGAGAGAGAGTGAAGAGACAGGACAGAGAGGTGTAGTGTTGTGTGTCTTTTCAGAGAATATATCCAATATATATATCCCAAAACAGTATGCGATCCCCTTCAACACTCATTTTAGGATTATACTCGTTTCAAATGATTTGCATGAGAATGAAAATAAATTTAATCCCATACCATAACAAATAAAAAACAAGAAAACATAATCAAGAAGAAATTGTAAATAATTATACAGTCGTTTTAGGGAGAGAAATATGGGTGGGTGAGTGAGTCTTTCGTGAGTATGTGTGTGGTTGTGTGTGTGTGGTGTGTTTGAGCGGGTGTGGTTTGAGCGCGCCGCGCGCACGCGTGTGGTGCTGTGTGTGTTGTGTGTGTGTCTTGGGTGTTTGAAGTGCGTGTGTAGTGGCGTGTGTGTGGTGTGGGGGGGGGGGGGGGGGGGGTGGGGTGGGGGGTGGCGGGGGGGCGGGGGTGGTGGTCTGTTTCAGGGATAATACAAATATTTAATACTCCACTAGGCACACGAAACGATCAACACAAAACACTTTTTTATTATGTTCATGCAAAATTGAATGTCATGGTATTAAAATAAGAGCACCATTACCAATACACTTCTCATAATAAACGAGAGGAGAGAGAGGAAAAAGAAGAGGAGGAGGAGGAGGGAAGGAAAAAAGGAAGGGGAGATAAAAAAAAAAGCCATAAATGTATAAAAGGAACATCCGAACACATTGTACAGTAATAGAAAACTCTAATTCTTTTTTTCCCTAAGCATAATCGAATAGGTATTCATTGTTCTTTTTTACATCCAGCGTCGCCCGCCCATGGTGCGTCACATTAAAAATGCACTCAGTACTATACTTTCAAAGCAGAATATAGGCAACGGGGGAAAGAAAAAAAAAAAAAACTTTTTTTAAAGAATAAAGAAAAAGATGAGAAGAAAAAAAACAAAAAACAAACAAAACCAAACAAACATAAACAAACAACCCCAGACGAGCACAAAAGACCAAACATACCCCCAGATCCCCACCCCCCCCCCCACCCAAAAAAAACCCCCCCCAAAAAAAACAAAAAAAACAAACAAAAAACAAAAAAAACACCAAAAAAAAAGCAAGGGCAAAACAAACAAAACAAAAAAAAAGAAAAAAGAAAAAAAACAAAACAAGAAAAAAAAAAAACCATAAAACAACAACAACAACAACAAAAAGCAGACTAAACACCCTTCTCAAATATAAACAAACTAAAAAACAAGAAAAAAACAAAAGGAACATCAAACAAAACAAATGAGAAAAAAAAAACAACAACTCAAAAAACAAACAAATAAACAACAAACAAAAAAAAACAACAAAACAAACAAACAACAAAAAAAAGGCACCGTTTTACCCCCTTACACACACACACACTACACACCACACTCTCACACACACTCACACACCACATACATACACCAAAACAAGAAAACTAAACAAGCGAAAAACCAAACACAATCACAAAAAGAACACAGTAACACAAACTACAGCAATAACTACACACACAACACACACCACACACACACACCACACACACACTCACACACACACACACACCACAGAGGAGAGAGAGAGACGGAGAGATGAGGAGGATGGACCGGAGAGAGAAGGGTGGAGAGAGAGACAAGACCGACCAGAGAGGGCAGATGAGCGCGACGGTGAGAGAGGAGGAGGAGAGGCGAGAACACGGCTTGAGAGGTCCTCGAGACGGGAAGAGAGGGAGCATGGGAGAGAAGAGAGAGGAGAGAGACCCGAGAGGCGAGCGAGAGAGGAGAGAGGGAGGATAGAGACAGAGAGAAGAACCACCAGCGACAGCGGAGGAGAGAAGAGGATATGGCTCGCGGAGATGAGACGAGAAGAACCAGAGACAGATGAGAGAGAGAGCTGAGAGCCAATACTCTTAGTTCATAAAATTGAACAACTTCATACTGTAGAGTAGTACCACATAGTTGTTACTCGTGGTAATTTAAGATATTAAAAATCTAGGAGATTCACTGGCAGCTCAAGTAACAGTCAACAACGTCCAAAATAATATTGAAAATCGAAAGTATGTTTTGCCCTAGAATACACAATAACAATAAGAAGGATGGAGAGAGAGAGTGAGAGAGAGAGAGAGAGGGAGTCGGAGGCGAAGACTGATATAGAGACTAGAGCCCGGGAGACAAACCCGGAGAGACGGAGAATCGGCGCAGTCCAGAGAGAGATTCACGATAGCTTTACCGGAGGGCGTGAGTTCGAGCAGGAGAGAGCGTGAGATGAGAGACGAGAGAGAGAATGAATTATTTGCATATACGGTCTTAGGCCCATAATACACGAGAGAGAGAGAAGAGTCTGTGTGTGTGTGCGTGCGTGCGTGTGTGTGTGTGTGTGTGTGTATGTGTGTAGTGTGTGTGTGTGGCTTTGTGTTGTGTGTGTGTGTGTTTCAGCAGATGGTACTAAGGATAGATTCCAAAACAGTAGAAACGATCACCTTGGACACTTATTTTGATTACTCATACAAAAAATTATGTTATGATAAAAAATAATAAAAACAAATAAAAAAATTAATTAAATAAATAAATTTAAAACGCAATCATACGATCACCTTGGACCAATTATTTTTGACTTACTCACCTCACTCTAAATATATTTTATGATAAATATAATAAAATAAAATTTTAATAATAATTATAATAAATAATAATTATCATCTCTTCATCATAATCTTATAATTAAATAATTTTAAAAATAATCAATATCCCATTCTCTTAACAATTAAAAACATGAAAGATAAGAGAAGATCAGAAAGAAAAAAAAAAAAAAACCAAAAAAAACAACAACCAGCTATAAAATTCGATAAGGTCATAGTGAGAGAGAGAGAGAGAGAGAGAGAGAGGAGAGAGACCGACCAGAGACCCTGAGGAGCAGAGAGAGAGAGAGAGAGAGAGGTGAGAGAGAGAGAGGGTGTAGGAGAGACGAGAAGGGAAGAGGAGAGAGGAGGGCGAGAGAGATGTCGCCCCCCGATGGATGCGAGGAGAATGATGAGAGAGAGAGAGGGTAGGTCATAGTAAGTGCGTGTGTGTGTGTTTCAGTGATTATAACAGAATAAATATTATAATTCTCAAGGACAGTGCTCGATCACCGTCAACACCCAATTTTGATTATACTCATGCAGATTATTGTCAAGATAATTAAATAAACTCAATAACCGCTTTCTAATCATACAATAAAAAAAGGAAGAGGAAGGGGAAATGGGAAAAGGGGGGGGGGGGGGGGGGGGGGGGGGGGGGGGGGGGGTGGGGGGGGGGGGGGGTTTGGGTGAAGGCCAACAACTTTAAATAAGGTCCAGGGAGAGGATGAGTGACAGGAGTGACCCATGACCGACGTGAGAGGGAGAGAGAGTGCGTGTTTCAAGGATAATTCTAATGTAATGTATTAATTCTCGACGTGACAGGCACAGGTTCACCATCCTCATAATATTCTTTACGATATAAACAACTGTACAAATTGATCGCCATCTGAAAAGAAAAAGACCAACCCCAACGTCATTACATCTCTAGAAATAAGGAGAAAAAATCGCCTAAAGTCTATAAATGAACACTCTATACTTTGTAGGTAAAGAGTGAGAGATGGCGGGGGGGGCGGGGGGGTGGGGGGGGGGGGGGGCGTGGGGGGGAAGAAGAAAAGAAGGGAGGGGGGGAGCGAGGGGGGGGGGGAAAGAACAGAAGAAGAGGAAAGAAAGACAGACAAGATTGAAAGATATGAGCCCGAAGTTGAGAGAGTGGAGTGGCGGATTGTGTGTGCTGTGTTTGTGTGTGTGGTGTGTCCTTTGCGTGTGTGTGTTTTAAAGCATTTATGCTTTCTTGTTTGTTATAAACAAACTAGACAAATAAAAGTACATAGGAATAAAATACTGCAATATATTCTCAAAATAGCAGATCACCACACCTAGTGAAACACCCCTCTATTTATCTATACTGTACAGATTAACACATATTATTGTATGATAGATATATTTCTTATATACTATTGGTAGTTTTAATAAAAATATTAAATTTTAAAATAATAATAATTTTTTTTAAAAAAATATAAAATAAAATAAAATAAAAAAAATAAAAAAAATAAAATAATAAAAGAAAAAGCTTACACTTGCTGGACTCACTTCTCAAAACAATGAAAAAAAAAATATTTGAGAGAGAGAGGTAGAGAGGAAGAGAGATGAGGGGTAGAGACGGAGAAGAGACGGAGAGAGAGAGGTGAGCGGAGGGACGAGGGCGAAGAGAGAGAACAGGGGAGGCGGGAGGGGGGGAAAAACAGTTCAGAGTCTGAACATACTCATACAGTTGAAGGGAAAGGGAAATGAAGGGCAGATAGGCAGATAGGTATAGTAGGATGGGAAAAGGCCAGCATATAGGTATGGTAAGGAGGACATATGCAACTTTGCTTTTTGCCTTTTAAAGGGTTATGGACTGTGGTTTGTTTTTGTTGATGTATCAAGTGAGTTGATAATTGAGTTTTGTAGATTGTTATTGATTGATGTTGTTTAACGAATCTGGAAGGGAGTTCCACGGCGCATAGGGCCCTGCAGTTTAAAGTAGAACCTAGGATTTGAATATGTCTTTCTCGGAATAGGGGACACTTGGGCTTTATTGCGTATTCTGGATTGGTTTAGGGGGAAATTTGTCTTTCTATGTAGAGTGATGGAACAGAGTTCCTGTCTGATTCCTTGAACATAATGACCCTACTTTGTCTATATTTTAGTCGTTGGCGTAAAGGGGAGAATCATTTAATTGAGTATAGTCTGTCTCTAGTAAGCTGGTCTTTTGTTTAACAAGAGAGGACCAGTTAGTGCTCGTCTACTGTCACAGATCAGTACGGGTTCATAGTGTCTTGCACTAGCTCAGAATCCCAATTAAGGGTAGAAGCATAGTCTATTGAGGGATTATTGTATATAAGATCTGAAGAAATAGTTTTCCTTGAATGAAAGTCTAAGTGAAAGTTGCTTCTTGATTTTTACGAAAAGTTGGTTTCCTTTGGGCTTTGTACTTTGCATGTTGAGACGTTATGTGGGTAGAACCAACTGAGTTTTTCATCAATCTTGTTACCCCTAAAAAACCTTGTGGTGACATGGTTGTTCAATTACTTCCTTTTTAATTTTGATGATGGGAGTAAGTTTGTGGGTTATGTGTTTTGACGCTTTTGTCTTGTGGTTAATAGCTCATTTTGTTTCTTGGGGGGTGTGGTTAGACATATGTTTAAGTTCGGTTCCATTCGATAAGCTGTTCATCACTTTTGTTTTTTGTAATTTTGCTTTTTTGCTAGGTAGTGAGAGATAGGTTATTGTGGCTCAGTATGAACTACAATAGTGGTGCTCATCAGCTGATATAGTTCGCAATTTGGATTTGATGTGGAGAGTGGGTAGGTCCGTTTATGTTATGTGTGAGAGAGAATAGAGTCCTAGTATGGATCTTGTCGGCGTTACTCCATAATTGGTGGGGCTTGGAGCCGTGGATGTAGTCGTGGCCTACGGGAGAGATACACACTGTTGCCTGTTTTCATCAGATAGGAAGCAAGTAGTTGTAACGCTTTTTGTAGAGAAAAATGGTACCAGAGAGAGAGTGAGACGAGGCCCATGAAGAGCAATGGAGGACAGAGGACGACCAAGATGAGAGAGGGAGAGAGCCGAGTGAAGGAGAACGAGACGAGTCAGAGCGAGAGACCCACTGTGAGAGAAGCGAGAGAAGACGTAAGCAATAGGATGAGAGGGAGACGAGAATGGTGGTAAAATATTTGCTTGACAGTAGGACAAAATGAAATATTTAATATATTTGGAAAACAAAATAGTTATGATCAAATAATATATATAAGCCATGTCTATCTTGAATAGAAGAAAAAGATTGTATGCAAATGCCTCTCTCTCTCTCTCATCTCTTCTTCCTCTCTCTCTCTCTCCCCTCCCTTCTCTCTCTGACACACATCACACACTCACACACACCACACACACACAACACACTCCCACACACCACGGATGTATCATCTATTTCCATAATTATTTTGTTGGCACACAAGCACCATGACCCGGAAATACGAGTAACTATAACATTAAGCTGTTAGCTGCGCGGTCAAAGGGAGATAATACGCCAAGAATTCTCTCATGATCTTCCATGCAATCTTTATCTAACTGAATCGGCATAATATGAAACAATGGTTACTTTTTATGATTTATTGTTTTAATGTGGAAGGTCCTTGGTTGTACTAGGTATTGGTTATATCAAATCTAAAAAATCATATAAATGATTACATATTAATAGTATGTCTTGCCTACATAGTGCAATGGTTTGCTGTTATTGTCGTGATATGTACGTCGTCATACCGGTGTTTGCCTCCCTTTACACACCTGTCCCTTAATCTCCTGAAATGTCCGTTGGGGTTAGATGATATAATAACAACAAATGGCTGTTTGTTGGAATAATATTGAACAGGCTTTTTTTATGTTCAATCTTTTTCATAGGGAAACGATTTTACTTACCTTTCTTGTACAGTTTCTTTAAAAGTTAATGCTGGTTAGGTTATTTTGTCTTGTTGAAACAGTATGCCTCGAATTTAGTTTTGTTTGGTTTTATTAGTTTTGCTGGTTTATCCTTTTTGGGTGGGCTGGTGGGCCGAGAACGAGAGGAGGGAGTTTATCACTGATTTTTTTAATGGCCAAAAATATCCTTCAGCCAGATTTTCAAGGAAATATGATTTGGATATTTCCACCCTGCAACTGTTTTTTCTTTGTGCACACCTTACTTTTCAAAAATCACATGTGTTTATGGAATCTGCATCTATCGAGTATCTTCTAGCTTTTAAGTAAAAAGGCTATATTCTAGCTACAGTAAAAATCCAACTTGACACTTTATCAATGATATGATTTATCTTATATAGCCGTTGCTTTCGTTCTTCGTAATATCTGTGTTCTTGGCAAAATTTGTTTTGCTTTTTAATCAATATAGTTTTACTATCATAATGTGTAATGTGAATTATGTTTCATTGCTCTGTCATCTTCCCTTGGTTTCCTGCTTGTTTCAGTGTGTGTGTGTGGAGAATGGGGGGGCGGGGCTCGGGGCTACCACGCGGGGGCAGGGGGCTCGTAATAGGGGGGCGGCGGGGGGCTCGCTTGGGTTGTTTTTTTTCATTGGGGTGGCGTGGGTGGGGGTGTTGTTTTAGCTTGAGTTTTTTGGGCTTGTTTTTTTAATTACTTATGAAAGATGGAATCTGGGTGAGCATTTTGTGCTATTCAACTTCATGTGACATATTTTGTGTACACAATTTGCAATCTTGCCCCTTCCTTGCAATGTCTTCTTGTGTGGACCTTTTTGGTTTTTTTTTTTAGTGGAAAGTAACGGGTGAATGAAGTTCAGCGGTTTTTGAAGTAAAACTTATACTATGGGTGAAGGGAAAAACAGCTTTTCTTGACGGACTCAATTTTTGACCATGATTGTGGCTGACTGGCTCGCTGTTAATAGTGTGTTCAGTGATGCGATGTGCATGATCGGTGATACCCTTTCCCTTTTAATGTGCTTGTTTGCAGACATTTGTAATATTCCGTATATGTCTGTACCGTTTTGTTGTTTATTTTATTATTTTTACAAATCCATGGCAGATGCTTCTCTGCCCTCTGATGGCTGTGAAGTTCGTAGATATTGCCCGAATGGTGTGTGTTTGTTATGTTTGTAGTATGCCTGACAATTTTTTTTATTATTATTGAAGTGTGTTGGTAGTTTGCTTAGATAGATGTTTTTGAAGCACTGCCCGACCTGATACAGCATTAGGAAGCATAACGAGCATGACCTGGCGTATACGTACTGGTTAGGTAGTGCCGTTTCATTGCTACAATGCTCAGTTGCATGTTTGATGAGGAGTTTGTAGTATTGCCTGGTTCTGTATTGTTTGTCGTGCACATGAAAGCTTCAGTGCTTGTGCTGAAATGTTTGTAGTAGCCTGATTGTCATAGCATTTGTAGTATGCCCGATTGTCATAGCATTGGTAGTATGCTATTTTTGATAGAATTTGTAGTATGCTTCATTTGTCATGGCATTTGTAGTATGCCTAATTGTCATAGCATTTGTAGTATGTCTGATTGTCATGGCATTTGTAGTATTCCCGATTGTCATAGCACTTGTAGTATGTCCAATTGTCATGTTATTTGTATAGTATGCCAGATTGTCATGGCATTTGTAGTATGCTCTATTTGTCATAGCATTTGTAGTATGCTCCATTTGTCATAGCATTTGTAGTATGCCTGATTGTCATAGCACTTGTATGTCCAATTGTCATGTTATTTGTATAGTATGCCTGATTGTCATGGCATTTGTAGTATGCCCGATTGTCATGGCATTTGTAGTATGCCCGATTGTCATGGCATTTGTAGTATGCCCAATTGTTATAAACCCGATTGTAACGCCTGCATTTTGTATGACTGAATGCTGCAGCCTTGGTTGTGCACCCATCCTGTTGTGGCATTATTGCTTGTGATGTCCATCTGAATGTAGTGTGAATCATTTGCTTGATTTTAGCATTTTGAGGCAGATGTCATTGCTCACAATCTTTATGGTATACCCGATCAGTCCGGCATTTGTAGTAATGTATGCCTGTCTTTTGTGTGTTTGTAGTACGACAGATTTGTGTAGTTATTTGTAGAATGACAGATCTGTGTGGAGTTTGTAATATGCCCGATTTGCATTATTCCCGATAGTGTTTGTGGTATGCTTGACTGCAATATTAGCACTTGCAGTATGCCAAATGCATTTACCCACTTCACACACGTACTTGGCTCACCATCCCAAGTTCCTTTACAACTGGTGGAGGAGGGGGGGGGGAAGGGGGGCGAGTATGGAAAAAAGGGGAGGGAGACAGGGAGATGAGAAAGCAGAAGCAAGGAAAGAAACCTTGGCTTACACAGGACAATACAGCACCCTCACCTGTTCCACACATACACTCCTTGCACACTTGGACAAAGAACCACAGACATAGAAATTTCATCCAGAGTTGTTTTTACTTATGCTTCCGAGGAGTAACTCCCTCGATGGGTCTTACTGAATGCTATCAAGACTACACTCGTGTGCTTTTTGCTTGTTAATTGATTGTTTAACTGTTTCTGCTCCCCTCTGCTATCAATTTTGGAGGTGTAGATAGACTTGAGAGAATGCTTTAGACATATGTTATTAAAATCTTCAGGAGGTATAGTCTGTTCAATCAGTATGTAAACAAAATATTGAGAATATGGTTAGATATATAAAAAACTGTGTTTTTTATATTACAATTAAAATCACATGAAATAATAAAATAATATTAAATGTAAAACTTTCAGGTCTGTTCCGCTTTAAACTTAAAATGTAAGCAGTCATCTATTAAACGCCTGCTGATGTTAGAAGCAAACATTCATTTTCGTGAATCTTTTCAGCTTGAAACAACTAAAATTAAAAAAGGCCGTTTAATTTGTAAAGGAATCCACAAAAACGAAACAAAAAACCAACAAAAGATAAAATTGCAACAAAGCCATATCTGTTAAAAACTTTAACATTTCAACATATTGCAACAAAACATGAAATTACTTAAACTGGAATATAAACTATTTTTCTTTAAAAAATCCACCAAAAAAAACAAAAATAACCAACTTCCAGCAAAAAAAAAAAACTGGTTTCACATAAAAAAACTTTTCAAACAAAACTTATATTCTTTAGTTGGTGTATTCATAAAAAGTTAATTTCTTTACAAATAACAAATTAATAATTTATAACTAAAATAAAACAAATAAATCATCACTTTCCAGTAACAAGGTTTCTTTATTAAAAAAGCAGGGAAAAAGGAAAAAAATACATATGCGGATGCTGGAATATACAAAGGTTAAAAAATAAACCCACTTTTTAAATGCATTCCAATTCATTAATACAGACTTGTACTGGTTTATTCAAACATTTAATAAATAATAAAGCGAGAGTGGAAAAAAGGAGCGAGAGCTAGAGTGAGAGCCGACGCGAACGAGAGAGGGAGAGAGATTAGAGAGAAAAATCCTTTAGTTGGACAGGTTTTACTATCGTTATGTGGAAACTTCATGACCAAGATCTTCCGGGGATGCTTTGACAACCACGGCACGATCCAGCTCAAGCGGCTTCTTCTCATGGACCGCCGTGTGGGAATGGAACACCAGCTCTGCTGATGCCTTATCCCCAACACAGTTGTTGCCCTGGAACTTGTGCGTGGTCGTTGGACCCAAGTTCACCACCACCACAAACGAGGGAAAGCCTGAGGCGTGGCGGGAAAAGATGAAAAGGTCCCCCTCGGAGCACAAGCGAGTCTTGCCAAACTGCATCGACTCTTCAGTGCGCAAATCATTGAGTTCTACGAAGGAGTTCATCTCCTTGTTGTCCCTCAGTTGGGCCGTCCGGCTCTGGAAACACAGTGCAGTCAGTTTTTGTTACTCGTGTTTGTTTATCCATACAGTTCACAGTGCAAGCACAGACCTACTGTGCAAACAGGGGTGTTCCATGTCAAAGAAAACTGGAAGCGTAACATCACTTGCTTTTCAAAAATCACAAACTGAAATTTCAACCCCCCCCCCCCCCCCCCCCATCATACCCTTGGGGGAAAAAAACCAAAAGAAAAAAAGTCCTTGCATGGATATAAACTGCAGCTAGTAAAGGACACTAAAACAGATTTGCTTTCGTTCATTACATTAGTTTGTCTGTTTTGACATCACAAAAAAACAAAAGTCACTGTCTGTGCAATCAGAAGTACTTTTTCTTTTTGCTATTCCTTCTGCCTTTGTAATTTACACATCACAAGTCATTGATTTTTTTTTCTCAGGATCAAAGCAACAATACACTTCAGTTACTTTTAAATTTTAAAAAAAATTTTGGTTAGGTACCAGCGCCGTTTACACTGTGGACAAAAAACAAATCGCATAAACAAAAAATCTTCATGTTTTCCCTACAGGTAACCCGCTATAGGGTAACCGACCATCTACTAACCCTTCCCTCTGTATCACCCACTACTGGGTTACAGCAGCATGCAAGTACGCACAGTGCACGTGTACTGAGAAAGAGGGGTTCTCTCCTTTAACATAGGGATGGTGTTAACTTTGGTGAGCCTCAGAGCTCTCTCTCTCTCTAGCCCATGAAGCGGGGCAGGTCAGCCTAGCCGTCAGAGTGTAGCGCTCGCAGTATATGACTGACGGCCTGGGACTGATCCCAGGTTTGAGCCATCACTCCGACACCCACCCGTTTAAGGAGATTTTTCCCCAAGAGCTAACTCGGGTACTGACTCCATTCCCCCAAATGTCCTTCAGATGAGACTAACCTTTCTCATAATCCCTCCCATCGCTGTACAAACAAGTCAAATATGATCTGAACATTTTGGAGAAGGAAAAAAGACCCAACAAAAACACAAAAAAAGTCCTGACGGAAAAAAACTTACCTCTACATTGGTCTCTTTGTAGTTGCTGTTCACAGGAACCCATGGGTTTCCCTTTGTGAAGCCAGCCTCCTTCTCTTTGCTCCACTGCATAGGACTGACACTCTCCCGACCCTGAGGACACACCAGCATCCATTTCATATATATATATACATATATATATATATATATATATATAGAGAGAGAGAGAGAGAGAGAGAGAGAAAGAGAGAGAGACAGGGGAGAGATTTTATCTATCACCTAGACAAAAGAGAGATTACATGACAGACAGAGACCATGACAGACAGAAAGAAGGGGGGGGGGGGGGGGGGGGGGGGGTCTGGAAAGAAGTGAAAAAAAGCTTTAAGAAAACACAACCATGCATGCAAAGTTTTACTAAGTACTTGAGAGGAGAGAGAGAGAGAGAGAGGGAGAGAAAGAGAGAAGAGAGAGACAGGAAAGACAGACAGACAGACAGAGAGAATTTACAATACTCATATCTGAAAAAAAAAGTGGGCTTTCTTAGTATGCTTGTCTACTCCCGAATCTTAAAAATACTTGCAGTATAAACATAAAGAGACGATGTGTACAGTGGATGTTTCAGTAAACAATTTTCGTAGCTTTTCATCTCAGCTCACACTCAGTAATTATAGAATAGTAATCATAGGAGAAGACTGATTGAGATAAACAAAGAGAAAGTGAATGATTACAGAATGGATCAGGATTTTGTTTGTTTCTTCGATATGAAAAAGAAAAAAAAATTTTTTTTTAAATTCAGCTTTCAAAACATGCACGTTATGAATGACATGACCCAGATTGACACCACTCAAAGAAAGGAATGGCATGACCCAAAGACAAGAATGGCATGACCCAAAGAAAGGAATGACATAACGCCAAGAATGACAAAGATAAGAATGGCATGACCCATAGATAAGAATGGCATGACCTAAAGAAAGGAATGACATGACGCGAAGAAAAGAATGACAAAGAAAAGAATGGCATTACCCAGAGAATGATAAAGAAAAGAACGACATGACCCAACGACAGGCATGGCATGACCCCCCAAAAAAAGGAATGACAAAGAAAAGAATGACATGACCCCAAAAAATGACATTCCCTCCCAAAATAAAAGAATGGCATGACCCAAAGAAAGGAACGGCATCACCTAAAGAAAAGAATATGTCCCGATTTAACGAAAGGAAATGACGCGACTCTCACCTGCGGGCCGTTGCCCATGTAGATCTCGTCGCCGTAATAGGGCTGACTGGTGCCTGGCAGCAGAGCCTGCAATGTGTGGGCGATGATCATGCGCTCCTTCCTCACCCGAGAGACCACACGCTGGGAGCTGGAGCTGGTTGTCAACTGCAAACACCATGCGGCAAACACATCGTTTCACTGTGCTGTTCCGATATATATGGCAAACGCGCAAATGAAAATGTTCAGTATATATGAATGGGATTTTTACAACTGACAAGATTTCTTAAGACAAAAGGAAAGACATATATGTTACAACAGAAGACGACCTCAAGGGAAGAAAAGAAAATATATCATCAGAACAGGAGACAAATCTGCAGCATTGGGTAATCGTTTAATACAACAGATTTGCTTTTATGTGAAGCTGAAAACAGTTTCAAACTCAATGACATCTTTCCTTTAAGTACGCTAACTTTATACAAAGGAAAGTACTGGTTTGTGCAACAGACAGAAAAGATGGGGTTAAAAAAAATGTTAATAAAATTTTGTTCAGATTAACCCAACTAAAAATACTATGAGAACAAGTAAAATGTACAAAGAGCTGTAAAATCAGTCATAAATTTCAAGGTAGGACCTCTAGCCTTGGCTAAACACTTTGTCAGTTACTGATACAGGCCAAGTGCCAAAGCCTACATTAAAAATGTTATGCCTTGAAACGTTATACGGCAACTGTTAACCATGGCAACGACGTATTTCCACAAATGGAACAAAAAAAACAAAAAAAAACAACAATAAGAAGAAAAAAAAAGAAGGAAGAAATATCAGAATATAACTGCCTTCTTATTGGCAAGGTATTCAAAAAATGCAATACAAACAATCTCATCATGCTGGGTGTAATCACGCTTTCAAAGCAAATCCCTAAGTATGACGAGTCCCCTTCACCAAACTCTCACAACAACGATTCTTCTCTGTCATACACACGACAAATTCTGGGTGACCCTCACACCCCAAAGCTTGGGAATGCTCCACACTCAACAACAGAACTGTAGTTCCAGCCTTGAAGAAAATCACGACATGAACGCTCACCCTCCATCCCAGCCAGCGAGACTCGTTGGTGCTGATGTAGGGAGCCAAGACGTCCTCCAGCTGTTTGGCCGTGGTTCTGGAGTCGAACTGGTCCATCAGCACCGACACCATGTGCAGGCCTTTCTTCCCCTCCATCTGACCCGTGTACAGACCCAGCATGTCGGGGTCCCCGCTCGTCACCGTGCCAAACAGCAACCTGTCACACATGGTGTTCTGTATCAAACACTGTGCACGAAAAAGTTTAAATTTTTGTTTTCAAATCACAAAACCAGTCCCACATATTAATATCGTTACTATTCGAATTTTTATCAGAAAAACAACCCCCCAAATAAACCACATCATTCATAAGGCACTATTTTAAAATAAAAATTTTTTAACCCGAGTCGAAACAAGCACAATAAAAACTTTTTTTGGAAAACATGCGTGACATATACTTGACCCAAGTGAAAACTTGGTAAATGAAAACACAAAACTAGAATTAAATCCTTTTGTCTGGTCTTTGTTTTCTGAACATATGAAATGCATGATTTTTTTCCCCCCTACAATTCAAGTCAAACTTGGACTTCACACAAGAAAAATAAATGTTAGCAATCAAGAGAACAGGTACAAGAGAATAATGATAAATCCCAATTATCTCATATGATGACAAGAACTCTGCCACAAATTACTTCCTAACTATTATCCGCTACCAAAATGTTTTGTATATGACATCAGGCAATGTGCCACAACCCAAAGCTAACTAATCTCAAATCGTCACCGCTGGTACATCTGTACAACAGCAGCCCAACAGAAACCAAAAGTTTCAACCTAGTGACAAAACTTGTATATTAACGACTTGGCAACAAAATAAATTTCAATCCCAATAAAAACAACCCCCCCCCCCCCCCCCCCTCCTAAAGGAACAGAAGAAACAAAACCAAAGAAAGAGATGAGATGATAGTCTTGAATTTCTGTACTGTAGAATTCCTACAGTCATTGTATGTTTGTAAAAGAAACCAGATGGATTGGACTAAAACAATGTTCTCTTCCACCGGTCCTCCTGAATACTACCACAACACACAGAGCAAGACAAAAAATGAATTGACAGGCGATGGTAAACAAAGAAATCTCTCTCACTTTTCCCTGCCAGGCTTGTTGTCCAGACCATCAACGATGGTCCTCAGAGAGTGCACCACATCAGCATTGGCAGCAAAGTTGTGAGACTGCGACATTTTCTGTTGACACACAGGACATGACCGTTCGTTATCACTCTGAAAACTGTCAGACAGATGGGGTTTGGGGCTATTCTTTTTTTTGTCAGATAGATGTCAATAATCTACATTTGTAGGATTATTTATTATCATGATATTAACCTAGCATGATGTTCATATAAATTCGTAAAAGAATGTAGATTCACTACCTGAAAAATAAAGTGCACTACCCCAACCACTCCCAAAGGAGGTTTTTATTTTTTCTTCTCCCAAAGAAGTTGAAGACAAAGCCGAGTCAATCTTGTCTTATTTTTCATAACCTGGCATAACCCTCAATGCAGATCTATGACAGAAAGAAAGCAACATGCATTTTCTGTCAATATGTTCCTGCTCATCTGGAAAAGTCCACAATATGTCATAATTATTAATGAATTTTCTAGGAAAGATGGGGGGGGAGGGGGTTCTAATTTTTGGGTACCAAGCTTAAGTTAATTTTTTTTTGTGTATGTTTCAAAGTCTAAAATAAAAAAAGTACTATCAGATTAGGCTAACTCACAAGTACTGTCAGACTGGGCTAACTCAAATTCCATCAAACCTGACTGTGGTAGAGAACCGAGTTACTTCCCTTGCAATTTTGAATTAGTCAGGATAAAAATTACACTGCTGGATAAATGTAAAACATTTTAAGTTTTACATTTTTCTGCATAGAAAAAAACATGAATCAAAATACACACACGCAATATGCATAGAAAATGCACACATCCATACATTTTTTGTTTATTTGCATATAAAACACACACATGCAATAACATCCAGTATCACTCATTCTCACACAGACACACACACTGGAAAAAAGTAGTACTGTTCAACAGCAGAGTAAAGTGGTGATGGCTGGTTGATGGCACAATCCCTAAATCAGGTATCTCTGCTGAGACTATGATACAATCACACCAATCAGCATACACACACACACACACACCAACCACACACACACACCAACCATACACACACACACACCAACCATACACACACACATACATCATTCTTGGCAGGCAGTGAGCGGTTCTCAGCCAGGTACTCCAGATCGTTGATGTGGAAACCATTGACACCCACACCAGCCCAGAACTGGATGATTTCCTGCAAACACATACATCACAATTCGCATCATCTAATCATGGCCCGTGTGGTATGTATTATCACTACACAGCAACCAATCTATTTTTTTATTTTTTATAAACAGTGGCATTGACTTGTCAAAACAACAAAAAGAAAAGGAGTGTTATAAAATCTAAAGGTGAACATATGACTTAAAATAGAAACAATTTTTGTTTTCAATTTTAACAGAAGTCTTACCTTGTAAAAAACCAACACCACCATAAAAACCAAAGAACACACCCCCCCCCCCCCCCCCCCCCCCCCCCCCCCCCCCCCCCCTTGAACAAGTTAAGTCAATAAATAAAGTCAAACTTTTTTTTTAAAAGAAAAGATTAAGGTACAGTGAGTGTGTAAAGAATCATATCAGGATGATCTCAAATAATATTTCTAGAGATTCTATGGCACAGAGGCAAAGAAACAAGGAGTACTTATATTCCCTTAAAACAAAAACAAAAAGTGCTCAAATATTGGGGGTAAAAAATAAAAAAAAATTTTTTTAATGCATTGAAAAAACAAACCCAATAAAAAGATCAGACAAAATATAAATTTTAAAAACCATAAACGTCAGACATTCCAAAACAGTTCTCCCACAACTGATGTTTAGGGGACAGAACCATAACAGTCAACAGTTTGCAATGAAAGGTCACCTTGAACTCGGCGATGACATCTTCGTTGGTCAGATCCAGGTCGGCAGTACCGGCAAACTGAGACAGGTAGAACTGCTGACGTTCGGCATCTTGCACCCACATGTCAGTGCCATCAGCACGTTTCTGTCACGACACAGCAGAACCATAATCGTTATTGAATTTCACCATGATTTAGCACTATCCCTACGTCAAGGTAAAGAACCCCTCTTTCCCAGTACATGTGCGTAATTGTATGCTACCGTAAACCAGCAGTGGGTGTTACGGAGGGAAGAGTTAGTAGATGGTTGGTTACCCTGTAGCAGATTACTGATAGGAAAAAGGTTAAAAAATGTTCATCATCTTTCCATTTATCATGAAAATTATTTATTTTTTAAAAGTTGTTTTTTTTTTAAGTTGCTGCCATGTCATCAAATTAGGGCTTATCATCTGTCTCCCCAGTATGATGCTGTCACAATTATTAAAAAGTCAAATCAAGAGATGAAAGCTAATCATAATTGTTACTCATCAATATATGAAAATGGATCTTCATGTATTATGTAAATGCACACACAGATAGCCATAAAAAACCCAAAACCGGGTATAAATATCTGGGGACACAAATTGTGCAGATTCTGCAGCATAACAAAAGCGTTACTGCTGTCTCCTGTGTGCCAACTTACCCAGCCCAGGTTGGTGTCAGACCAGATGTAGTAGTCGGCGTACTTGTCCTTCTTCTTCTGGCTCTGCTTAAACCAGGTGTGGTTGCGGCCTGTCTGGTTAGGGATCAGGTCAATGATCACCTGTTTGCCTGCAAATTTGCATCACCAAAAAATTTGCCAGTTGCTTTTCAAAAAGGTTCAATAGCTTAATCAATTTCTACTGTGCGTGTATTTAGATTCTGCTGCTTTTTTGTGGGTATTTTTTCCATTTTTTATTTCAGAAAGTAATATTTTCATTTAGGTTTTAGTGTGTGTGTGTATGTATGTTTGAGTTTGAGTGTGAATGTGTGTTTGAGTGTGTGTGCATGTGCACGTGTGTGTTTGCATAAAGATGTTATATGAGTGTACCCCATTCTCTTGAATTCAAAGAAAGTGAACTATTTTTTTTGCACATGGGAACTAGTCCTATTCAACGTTTATCAACAGGTGTTCAAAATGTCATCCTTCATACAGAAGTACACCTAGACTGCAAATATAGCAATTTGCAACTGCATCTAAAATTAGCAAATCTAAAAGGTTTGATTTTACTTTTTCATTTCCCCACAATAACTGCCTTCTGCTACAACAAAGATAACTGAAATATGTAAGTCTGTCACAGTCAATAACACCAAAACATACACAAATCTAAAAACTGAACATATATTTGCACAAAAATATAATGCAGTTTATAAATGTCCTCACTAGGAATTATGAAAATGACAACATCTGATCAGGAATGAGTCGTGACTTAACAACATGCTCATAAACTGTCCCACCTTTTGAAAGCCTGCAAGGACTAAAACAGTAACACTGTCATGATCTGCACACCAACCTTTCTTGACAAGTTTCTTGCAGAAGGCCCTGAAGGAGTCGATGGTGCCAAACTTCTTATCCAGCATCTTGTAGTCCATGACGGCACGATCATTGTCCCCCTCTGTTGGGAAGATGGAGCTCAACCACAGTGCATTGGTCTTCAGATTTCCGATGTACTCATCCTTCGCCTTGATACCTGCCATCAAATATTAATTTAAGTTGGTGGTGAAGGGAATTTTTTCGTTTGTTTTTTGTTGTTGTTTGGTTTTTTAACACAGATGTGCTGACAACAAATGAATAATGCAGCTAGTTCTGGAAGCACACAATTTTTAGATTTCCAACCATGTTTTCAAATTTACTCATTTAATCAATATAGTACTTTAATATCATTCGTATTCTGTTATAATCACTTCAGTCAGCCTCGTTACTTTACAGTTTAATGAGTTTATTAAACTTTACACTTCAACAATATAGTATAGCTGTAGAATTTAAACTTAAAGGCTAAGCATCTGTCTTTTCATCAACACTATCCATTATATTTTAAGTTTCATTTAACTTTTAAGTCATCAGGTAATTTACCCCATCACACGATAAAGGATGCTTTCAACAATGAATAACTAACAAGAAAGATCTAGCAACTGAGAATATATTATTATATACGTGCATGCTGATGTTGGACAGTGTGTGTGTGTTTTAAATATTATGTTTAAATGTTTATTGTTTTTTATGTATGGCGAGTAACCCGCCAGAACTTCTCTGTCTTCGAGATAATAAAGCTTTTGAATATGAATTTGAATATACAAATATTTAACCTATTACTGTGTGATCTCTTCTCTTACAAGGATTACTTGCGGCTTTAGTGGGCTACAACTGCTTTTCATCCTATACTATAGTGAGCTGATCACACAATGCTCCAATTAGGAACCATGCTAAATTTAAACAGAAAAAAAAAAAGGAAAAGGCAAAATCATTTAAGTACTCTATGCATGGGATCTAGTTCTGAAGCACTCTCCGTCAAGTCTCAGAATATAACTTTAAATAAGCATCAGATGCTACTGCTTTTTTTCTTTCTCTCAAAGTACTACCTTACGTCTTTGATGCTACTGGGCAAGAAAAACGGTCAATATTATCCCTGTGTTCTGTAGCATCTGGTCAAGTGTCAGAAGTGGGAGCTGATGTTTTTGGGGTTTTTAAAAATATTTGCAGCATGGCCATCCAGGATCTTTATACACTGCTAGTCAAGCCATTTTCTCAATTTGTGAAATGCTGGATGCATGTCAATCAGATTTCAGCTGGGTGGTTTTTTGGTTGTGTGTTTTGTTTTATATCACATTTACATTATGTCCTAGCATGTGTAATAGACTACAGTCTATACCGAGTATAACTAAAATATTTATATAAATACTTGTAAGCAAACATAAACTTGTTCTGTTTCATTCTGTGTTAAGAACTTGCTTTGATTGCAATCAATATCTGGAACTGAACTAAAAGACAAAACCTGTTTCATAAGCAAAAATGTTGACCATACTGGGATGCACTACCACACCATTTGATGTAAATCTATCAGTATACTGTAAAAAAAATATATATATAAAAAACCTTTAAAAAAACACCAAAAAAACCCAACAACAAAAAAACAATACTTCATATCTGTCTTTCATAAATTATATAAATTTTTGTGCATGTCACCTGTGTTGCCTTTCAGTTTGAAAATGGGTGTTTAGAACTGGAAGAAGAACATTTTTATGTCAACAACAGATCCTTCTAGTTCTACTGCCATATGATATAATGTAGCATCCATGTTGTGCCTTCGAAGAAAGGTGGCAGGATGGTTAAGACATTCACCTGCCTCACAAAACAGAGAGGTTCTGGGACTGATTCCCTGGCCTTGCCCTTTCTCCCCAGTTTGATAAGAAAATCGACCTGAATGTCAAAGTCCTTTGGATGAAATGCGGCCCTGTGCACACTGCACAGTGGACCATATTGCACACACATTAAAACCTATTCTACCTTTTGGCGGGGTAGGCTATTTCCTGCAGCAAGCATGAATGACAATTTTATGAAAAACGCATGATATACACTGTTGTGTTTAAACATTATGATTATCTCTTTAATCGGAATGCCGCTACCAAAATGGTGGTGGGGCATGGATGGTCCCATTGCAAAAATCCCACAATTGGTGAACCTCGGAGCTCTAGGGACGTTTAAAAAAAAAAATCCTGTAAACATTTTGTTCACCGCATTTTATTTCCAAAGTAGGCCTAAGCCTAAGGGGAGCAACGCCCTTTCACTCGCGATTGCATCATTAACATGGCCTTCGACCAGACAGTAGCCTAGCCTAGCCCAGTCTGTCATGCATGTAATGTAGCCTGTCACGTGATACGCTTAGGCTACTTGTCGCCTTGCCAACTATCGGCAAGGCAGCCTTCATCCGATCCGTTACATGTCACATGGCCCCTAAAGCTGGTTTATTTGCCACTTAAGAACTAGTTTAAAGTCCTTAAGCACTACCTATCATACAACCCTATCAAGCTTCACGATCACAGCTAGGCCTATCCTTTCTCCCCACATAGTTAACAAAGAAGGCTCATTCACTGATTCAGCAAGATATCTGACAATTGTGGACAAATAATCATTACTGAGAACACAACAAATAAAACTGGTGATTAATCTTGTTTACCTTCCAGATCACCATAACCGTCCTGCTGCTTGTCGCCATCGTAGAAAGACTTAGAGTAGACATTGTACGCTGCGTCCTTGTGGTACCATTTGAGGTCAGGGCGGAACGGGCAACGTGGCGCCAACACGATGATCACGATCGCAGATACCAGCATGGCCAACCAGCCAACCCAGAACAAGATAAACAAAATCCATCGCAAACGGACCCAGAAAGGATCCTCGGCATATTTCTTCAATTCTTCCTTGCCCAGCCCAACGAAAGATGCGTTGCTGTCTGATCCACTGATAACTACTTTAGTGTCATCCATGCCGCCATTGATAAACTTGGCTTTTGAGTCGTCCAACTCATTGTCGACAACACCTGCTTCAGGATCGTCGATGGGCAGCTTTTCTTTTTGTTCTGGTACGGCACCGTTATCTGCCATGACTCTTTGTATTCGGACTTCTGTAACGCAAGTAAATCTGGAACAGATGCTATCTGTCGGTCACTCACTCGTTTCCCAGGACGCACTGTGCTAGACTACCTGATGCAATTGGCGGTCTATATACGGTCACCTCTGAGTAGGAGTGCTTTCGACGAGTCCATTATTACTAAGTAGAGGGGAAGGGAGATTGCAGCCTACATGATACACAATAATCCGCTTTACAGCACTGTTTTCAAATAATAACATGTAACATATACTAGTACTGCATTTAATCGGGAGTCGTAAAATATCGTTTTTATCCTTGATGGCAATGTGCTTAGAAGAAGAAGAAGAAGAAATCAAAGCAACAAACCCTCCCCCCCCCCCGCATAATAAATACAGACCGGTCTTCGAAACCCGGATGAAAGAATACAGCCAATGTCTTTGCACTGCTGTGTTGAAAATAGTATGGTAACCTCATCGTTTCAAAAAAATAAAGTGTTCATTTGAAATAAGATTTCTGCCTTATCTATCAATGATCAATGTTATTTGATTTAATCTATCTTCGGAACTGAATCAAGGCTTGCTAAAACGTCAAGTATCTGAAAAAGATAAGATACCACCAAAAGAATATGAACATGAAAGTGCAAATGACGTGGTGTACCCCCCCCCCCCCCCCACACACACACACTATATATATATATATATATATATATATATATATATATATATATATATATATTATATATATATATATTGTGTGTGTGTGACGATATTGTTATCAAGAAGTATTCTTATTTTGTACATTTTGTAGACCTATGTTATATTATTATCGACAGAAAAACCATATCCTCTATGACAAGCTGCTATTTCTTCTGTGTCTCTACCTCCGCATTCACTTGTTCTTTCTCTTCTCTTTTTCTTTTGTTTGTCACTTAATCTTCCTTTCCTTCTTTCTCCAGACTTTAAAAAATAAAATCATATGTAGCATTACTATGCAAGATTTTCACGAGTACAAAAGCAGCAAGATGAAAAACAAAAGTTATGTGAATGATTTATTAGTCACACTTGTTCCGAAAGGATTGTTTTGTTGCATGTTTTCCAGTTACTATATCACAAATGTCGTTTTTTGGTGGAGCATGCTATAAGCTATTGGCTTGTTGTAGCTCCTAATGGATTTATGTACGATGTGTGTGTGTGTGGGTGGGTGTCCATTTCTGAATAAACATTCGTATATTTAAACCATGTACCCTCTATGAATGCTATATCTGAGAGGTTTTAGTCTTGACTTTTCTTGTGCGTGAAGGGTACTCTGGAACTTTTCTTTCTATGAAAGCTTTTTATTCCTTTTCACTTTTGTTTTTGCATGCACCTTAAGCGGCATACTGCTATACACAGCAACCGACATTTATGTATCTATCTGTATTTTTATTCACTGTTCTGTTCTCGTCAAATGTTTCTCCTTGTGCAGCAGGTTGAACTGTGAAATACCAAATCTTCTCCAGTAAGGTATCCCAGATTTTTTTTCCAGTTCAGCGTTTGTTGTGATTGTCCTAGATTTCCTCCTTTTTTAGTGTTTGTTGTTGTTGTTGTTGTTGCTTGTTCCTCAACTTGGGCTCGCACAGAATACGTACTCTGGACTCATTCATCACACCTGGGAATCACTGAGAGGCCATAAGTCTAACTAAGTATTGCTTGCTGTAAGCCTGCTCATAATTTTCATGTATTGGTGCTATGTTGCTCTGAACTCATAAAATGTCATTTAAACCAGACCGTGACGCTGGATGAGAAGTTTGCTTGTGTGACTGTTTTCAAGTACCTGACAAATACTGAAAATCAATGGGAAAGCCATAGCCAGACTCGAAGGATTTTTTATTCTTTAAAACAGAGTGAATGTTGTTATTTATGCCATGAGCTTGTTGTGGCTGAGGATGGAGACAGTCCCAACATAGGGTTTTAAAATAGAATGTTTCAATGTGGGCATAGGTACCTAACCTAGGTTTTAGGAGACATTGGTTTTGAACTTTAAGGGAAAGTTACTGGAGCCACTGAAACTGAATGAGGTGACAGCCCTGATATGGCTTTCGTGGTGGATAGGGCTATAAAGAATATGGAATGGGATGAAACTTAGTTAACCTAAATCAGTGGCACAGATATTGGCCTGGGCCAAGATCAGTGTTTGATTGGCTCTGACCATACATGTTGTTTTGTCAAACTTTCTGACTTTCCAATTGTCTTTTTCTCAAAATAAAGAATGACTTTTGTTTACCATTGTACCTGGTTTCAACATGATTTTTTTATTCAAAATTTGAAGGGAGACCCTGTTGAAAGCAACCCCTGACATTGATGTTTGACTGCTTTTAATTACTGTGTCAGGATTGATTCCCCACTGTTCGATGAGTAGGCCTACGTTCTTTATTAGTCACTCATTAAAAAAACTTGTTTGAAATGATTCTATCCCCCCCCCCCCCCCCTTGTTCCTGGGCTAGAACTCCAAGGTTCACTTAGGGAGAGATTTTGCGAATGCGACTGTTTGCCCATCATTAAAGTAGCCGCATTCCGACGTGGGGTTGAAATTATACTTGCTCATTATCTTTTTTTTTTAAATCTCATGTCTGGCTTCTTGTGGCCCATGGTCCCTATCTGTGATTATATTGGAGTCCCAGCGGAGTTATCAAATTTTAGGGACTGTGTCAACCAATCCCCCCCCCCCCCCCCCTACCAAACAGCTCTTGGGTCTGACTGACCCCAAGCTGTGAGTTTTATTTTCGAGTCCTTTCAACGAATGACAAGAAGAGGTTCACGCCCTCCGCTCAGATAAAGATTGTCAAGTGGTTGAGAGCTAGGCCCTGCCCCATATCTCTCTCTCTCTCTCTCTCTCTCTCTCTCTCTCTCAATTAACGTGTGTCTGTGCGTGTGTGTGCCAGCGCACTTCTTTCTTCATTAATTTCAATTCATTTCTTTTCTTGGTCGAGATAAATTTTAGTCCCACAAGAAACCAGACACTGTGCCATAAAGCTGAAGACAAAGGGCAGAGAAGAAAGACAAGCCGACTCAATGACGACAGTAGGAAGGGGACTTGGAAAGACGACACGAGCCAATCAGAGCCCAGAGCGGCTGTTGCCATGCGTGATCGGGTTTCTCGTCATTGGTCACATCTGGTTTGATCGTTTGACCAATCAGAGGTCATCAATACCTAGCAGCTGGCTTGTATGTGTATTGTATTGTATTGTGTAGTGTTACATTGTATTGTATTGCATATTACTTTCAGTCCCGGCAGACTTTTCTACATGAGATTCAGGCTGCTCTCCCTGAAAAGAGCGTGTGGCCACAAGAGAAGCGCGACCTTTTCTGTCTAAATTCCTGTGTTTTTTTCTGTTTCTCAGTGATAATGGCTTGTTCCTACAGAATTTCGCAAGGGACAACTCTCCTATTGTCGTGGGTTCTTTTACATGTGCTGAATGTGTCTTGCACACGGGACTTCTGTCTATCGTTTCCTCCGAAAGACTAGCTAGCTAGCACCCTGACCACATACATGGATTAGCAGAGGGGGTGGGGGGGGAGGGGGGGAAGTTTGGGCTTAAATTAAACAGGCATCGATTTTGTTGTTGTGATTGGAGGCCTATTTATGTCCGAGCGGAAATTTCCGATTTAGGGAATCGGGGAATCGAACCTGCACTTATCGCTCTATAGTCAGGGGCGTTACCCCTAGACCACCGATCTATCGTTTGATGGTTTAACCAATCAGCACTGATCATTATTACCTTGTCTTGCCGTTAGTTGAGTTCACTTTCCCCCGTGAGGATGCCGGGGGGTCTATCCGTATGAATAGCATCCCCACCTTCTGGAAGTCTTCTCTCTCTGGAAGTTCTGTGCGAGAAATTTCCTCCTCCTCCTCCTCCTCTTATTCTTCTTCTTATTATTATTAAATGGAATTTATATAGCGCTATATCTTGTTTTTAAAAAATCAAAGTGCTTGCATTCAACATATTCTTACACATACAACCAGTAACAATTAACAATGTTAAAAAATTCAAATGTACATACACACACACGCACGCGCACACGCGCGCGCGCGCACACACACACACACACACACACACAACACTTTGGCAGGGTGATGGGGATTTCGGCTGTTGAAGTCCTTGTTCCTTTTCTACATACATGATGAACCTAGCGGAGCCCATCCATCCCTTGGTCCAAGTCACAGACTTGTGTACATGCTGTTGAATATTGCGATTGTTATTGGGGTCCCAGCAGAAATTTTCCATTTAGAGACTGTAGCAAGCAAGCACGTACTGGGTATACACGCGTTATCTAAGTCACTGATCCTAATGGGCCAAGTGTTCTTCAAACGGCTTTTCAACCCACGCCCATGATGTTCTGCTAGAGTTTACACACATGCACGCGCACGCACGCACGCACACACACACACACACACACACAAGACCATCACGTTTATAATAGTCTCCTCCCAAGGGTTCTACTTTCAAAGGAGTGGATGGAGTCAGTACTAATGCTGACTTCAGTATGGGTAGGAAATCCCCTTGAGCTTTCAGCTAAAACTGAAACCTATGCCCTCAGTTATGGTTATGAGTTTGACGTTTTGACACTAAGCACACACACACACACACTCTCTCTCTCTCTCTCTCTCTCTCTCTCTCTCTCTCTCTCTCTCAAGAAGAAGAGCCCCTTAATAACTTATTACCCGAGAGTCATGAGGGTTGACAAAAGAAGGGCTTTTGTTATGATTTGGATGATTATTTGAGCATCATTTATGTGTTGTTTGCACCTACTCTCCACCCCACCCCCACCTCCGGCCTTCTCAAAATAAAAATAAAAATGTTCACACTGGATGACTAGGTAAGGGTAAAAGGTAAAGGAGTCCCATAACCTATAAGGTCGTAGGGGAGCGAGGCGTCAGAGACCTCACTTCTCTGGGGCCAGCATATTGAGGGCGGCGCCCATCTCCTCTCCCTCGCTGCTTTACCTTCCCTGACCCTAAAGAGGGCAGGTACCCATTTACAGCTGGGTGAACTTGGGAACTGTACTGAAGCCAAGGCGCGCAAACGGTCACCCATCCAACTGGTAACCACGCTCGACGCTGCTTAACTTGGCTGGGGGAAAGCGAGTGCTCCGACCACTGAGCAATCCCGTCCCCAATGACTATTGTACATAAAAGAAAGTAATTAACGATCCTGCTTTGTATTGCTGATTAATTCCATAGCTCTTCACCAAGTCGCCCACCCTCTGAAGTCACTTGGCCGTCATGTCATTGTCTGGGATCCAGTGCAAGATGTTTACTGGTCAGCACAGTGGTCCAAAATCGACTAGACCAACCTAAGGATAAGCTGCAAACCAAGTGTTTTGGAGGGCCAACTAACCTGACTACATTCATCATAGTTTGTTTCACTTGTGATTAAAGGGTATGCCTATAGATTATGGCCTTACCCTTTTAAACTTCAATATTTTTCAGGCTGGATTGTTTGCTTGCTTGAAGCTTTTTCTAGATCTACCTCACTATTTTATTTCTTCTTTTTTCTCGAGAATAATGGAATAAGCAACAATGTGCTTAATTTTTACATCCAGACCCTGTGTGTATGCAGTTTTGTAAATTTTGTCATCCTTCCCACCGGCACACAATGGCCTACTCTACGGAAAAGAAGAACAGATTTTAACGTGTGCACAAGATGTTCTGCTTGCGTTTGCAGATGGGGACCTCCGTATATAGTCTCATGGAAGGACTTCTAGGGGGAGTGGAGTCGGCATTGATGTTAACTCCAGAGGAAAAATCATTAACTAACGTGTGTGTGTGTGTGTGTGT
>CM054138.1:15662676-15665176 GCA_028751875.1 Rapana venosa | reverse complement strand
GCTAGACTTCAGGCTTGCTTATTATCAGCAAATCTATAATTATTTGAAACCTGTTGGGCTGGAGTCTGAAACTAATCTGATCAGAACTACATGGAAAATCGGATTATATTGCAAGCAGGTTCACACCACATAGGTAGTGAACTTTGACCGGGTTGGCACTAAGCTGAAAATGCATAGTAGGTTTGATTTTTGTTGTTGAGCGATCCCCAGCTTAGCACCCTGGAGGTTGTCCAAAATATCCACCCTGTCTCACTCATCACACCTGGGAATCACCGTGAGACTGTTAAGGACACTCTGGATGAGAAGTTTGCTTGTAGGGCTGTTTTCTTTTTCAAGCATTTTGTCAAAGAGGCAGCCATACTTAGACTTCAGATGATTTTGTTGTTGTTGTTGTTGTCCTTTAATGGAAAGTAGACGTTGTTATGCTGGAGTATGTCAGGGATGATGACAATCTCAACATAACATTTAAAAGCATAACAACATCTAATGCAAGTCTTGGCCCTTACCTTATTATCAAGGACTACGAAAACTCATAAAATCCATGATGTCTCGTCAATGCAAGAATGTGTTACACATATTAAACATCCTTTCTATTGCATGAGCACGGTATAAGTTCTATTAATGTGTTGGAACTCTTATGTCATGGCACTGTGTGGTCAACTATGCTGTTTCTAATTCAAGACGAAAATTCATGTTGAAATAACGGAGAAAGCTCGTGTGGCCTGATGCTTAGGTTTTAGCCACAAGGCTCCTTCCCATGGGAACTGTATACCCCTATCCCCCTCGCCCCCCCCCCCCAACCCCCAAACCCCCCCCCTTTTAGTGACTGACTTTTCCACGGAAATAGAGATAATGACTGTGTTGTCCTACCTCTGCGCGTTCGCTTCCATTGATCGTAGACTAGGACAGGACACAGGCAATGGCTGTCTCTAAAGGTCGTGTGGCTATAATTATATAGAGTGCCATGGTTACAGGCTATATTTGAAATCCCTTGCTTGATCTCGACTATCTATCTATACAGCACTGCATTAACTACGTACGTACTGGCTATGTGCTTATTCCATTATCCTCGATAAAAAAGAATAAAATAAATAAGAAATAAAAAATACATTTCTATTTTTGTGCCATCCATACCCCCCACCCCCACCCCCTCACCCTTGGGATTTTGGTGGCCTGGGGTTCGAAGACACCATCGAAACGCCCGTTTCTGGGGATTCTCTCCCCCCCCTTTCCCTCCCTGAGGTTAACATCAATGCCGACTTCATCCCCCTTAGAGTCCTTCGGATGAGACTATAAACTGAGGTTCTGTCTGTGTACGAGCACACGCAGCAGAGCATCTTGCATAAAAATACGTTAAACCTCGTTAAACCTTTCTGAAAAGTAGGTCATTTGTGCTGGTGGGAACGGATGACAAAGTTGACAAAACCACATGCACGCTAAAGTCGTGATTAGACACCATACCATTGGCCCAGGCCAAAACTCGCAGTTGGTATATTGAGCCAATCTGCCAGGACGAAACATAAAATGTGAATTAAAAAAAAAAGTGTTGAGATTGCCTTCAGCCCATGAAAGCCTTAACATAACATAACTGCACATCTCCTTTATAGGTAAAACCAAACCAATCTTGAAGTCGAGTAGCATGCCATGCCTAGTGATGCGAGGTAAACTATGAAAAGAGTCATACACGCAAATCTACACCCGATGTACTTCCCTTATCCAAACAGTGATTCCAATGAGACTGAAAGCCTGAAAAGATCAGAGGAGGCCACCTCTCGGGACCCCCCCAGGGTGTAAAGCTGGGGAACGCACAACAACAACAACACCATACCATACCAAAGTCGGAATGCGGCTACTTTAAAAAAAAGAAAAAAGGCCGCATACGCAAAATCTCGCAGTTGGTAAACCTTGGATCTCTAGCCCAGGAACGAAAACAGAAAAGGAAAAAAAAAAAAGGATACCATCTCTATCGCCCTGAAAGCCTTACTGAGTAAACTATAAATCAAGGTCCTTCTGTGTAAAACCCAAACCAGAAGGGTGCACTTTTTTTTTAATCCACTTTTTCAGAAGATAGGCCAGCCATGACCAGCTGATACGGGGAAAACAAGAATATACCCAGCATGCATCCTGCAAATCTGACGAAAGATGGACTCCGCCAGCTTTGCCAAGACAAATTTCAATGCAGACATAAAGCCTGAAAATGGCAGTACAGGGCCACCCTCTCCCTCTCCCCCCCCCCCCCCCCCCCCCAACATCTTCTCAAGAGGAAGTCAAGTCAAGTCAGTGTACAATGAGTGCTGAACACACAGACTCCAGGTTTGCAGTGTGAAGCAGATGGTTGACTGTGCTAGTTTGGTGTGCAGTTCTCCATGTCAAGCATGATTGATCGAGAGAGAGACAGAGACAGAGAAAGACAGACAGGGACAGAGAGGCAGACAGATAGATACAGATGGGGACAGAGAGACAGATAGAGACAGACAGGGACAGAGAGACAGACAGTGAG
>CM054138.1:15652676-15655176 GCA_028751875.1 Rapana venosa | reverse complement strand
GATGCAGGAAGATTCTTTAACCTGAAGTACAATCTTTTGATACCAGCAACAGCCTTCAATGCTTTTCCAGAGAGATTTTCGATACATTTTGACCAGTTCAATGTTGAGCCAAAAACCACACCCAGATAATTATAACTAGATTCTACTTGTATCTGCTTTTCTAAATAACACCATTTTTCAGACTTCTTAATAAATCCACCATTTTTAAAAACGACTACTTTAGTTTTGTCCATATTTACAGAAAGTCCCCATTTCTTACAATAATTTTCCAAACAATTGATCTTTTTCTGCAAGTCTACAACTGAATCTGAAACTAAAGCAATATCATCTGCATACATAAGTAAGAGTATGCCGAGTGGCTCAGAAAATACATCTATGCCTTGAGTATCTGATCCAGTGAGATCTGATTCTAGTTCAGAAATAAAATCGAAAATGATAGGGGACTCAACATACAACTTTGTCTGACACCAGAAATACAATCAAAATATTCAGTAATGTGAGCCTCGACTCTCACAGCTGCCTTCACACTTTTGTACATGCTTTGCCTGCGTCATGAAACATTTTATCATGGATTCCTTTTTGCAGCAGCAGAAATAAAAGTTTTATTCTGTCAACACTGTCAAATGCTTTGGAAAAATCTACAAAAGAGTATAAAAAACCCACACCTTTCTTGTTAGATACTTTTTTTGCTAGAGACTGAAGTTTTAAAAATGTGATCGATGGTGCTGTAACCTTTGCGAAAAAACCCGCCTGTGCCTCAGGAATTAAGTGTGCACTTTCACAGAACTTTGTCAGTCTTTCATTCAGAATTGTTTCTATACACTTTACCAATTATGTTCAACAATGAAATACCTCTATAAATTATCACATGTGCAGTGCTACCTTTTTTATGCACAGGAAAAATCACAGCATGTGTCCAGCTTTCTGGGTATGTTCCTGATGAAAACACTGTGTTGAACAGAGGCAATAAAAATCTGACATGAATGTCAGTGGCATGCTGGAAAAAATCTGACATCAAACCATCAGGACCAGAAGCCTTACCACTCTTCAGGTTTTTTTCAAGGCTGTATAAACTTCACTCTCAGTGTGTGTGTGTGTGTGTGTGTGTGTGTGTCTGTACGTTTTTGTGCACACTACCTTCCTTCATTATGTTTACTTTTCTCCTGTCACTGCTGTTGACACAACGAACAAAGACCCCTTTCTATTCCTATGAACGTTCTTCAGTCAAAGGAATGAGTAATTAGGTTCCGAGAGAGAAAGAGTGACATTTTTCATCCCTGGTAACATTTTTTTCATACATGGCGACAAATTTTCACGATGATAGTTTTTTCCCTTCGTCTCTGGTAACATGTGCGATCCGGTTCAAACAGCTTCCTACTCAAACAGCTTCCTACTCAAACAGCTTCCTACGGATCTACGAATCCGGACGTAAAGTGTGCTGTGATAAAAACTTGACTGTTAGCTAGTAACCATCATGGATTTTTAACTATGTCCAGTTGATTTCTTTGGGGGAAAAAAACCACCAACATCTCTCTCTCTCTCTCTCTCTCTCTCTCTCTCTCTCTCTCTCTCTCTCTCTCTCACCACACACACACACACACACAGACTGACACAGACAGGCAGACAGACAGAGAGAGATTTATATGACATTCTCTTGCTAAGAGAGACAAAGACAGACACATGCAGACAGACAGACACTGAATGAATCAGACAGAGCAAAAGGGAATAGCTACACTTGTTGTTATTGTTGTTGCGATTGTATTTACGTCACAGCGTAATAATATATACACATGTGTTCTTCACTTGTTTGCACTGGCAGTCTTACACACAGAGTCTCCCCCCATCCCCCCCCCCCCCCCCCCCTCTCTCTCTCTCTCTCTCCTCCCCGGCCGAACATGCACACGTTTTGTTTCTATTTTAAAAATTGTTTTGTCCCCCCCCCATTCCTTGGTTAGAGCAACCGTTCATGTTGCCCACCATAAAGGGATCCACATTGGGACTTAGGAGATGGTGTTTAAACATAACACCTGTGTGCATACGTGTCTCTTTTTTGTTTGTTTGTTTGTCTGTTGAAGGCTGTTTGTTTTGTTTGTTGTTGATGGTTTTTGTTGTTGTTGTTGTGTTGTTGTTGTTTTGTGTGTGTGTGTGTTGTTGTGTGGTTTTTTTTTGGGGGGTGGGGGGGGGGGGGGTGTTTTAAAATTTTTTCATCTATACCAACTAGCACAAAATGGCTTACTCTTCTGAAAGGCGAATGGGTTTTTAACATAATTATGCGCAAAATGTTCTGCCTGCGTTCTGCATTAGGGACTTCGGTATGTGTGTCGTGTGTTTGTGTGTGTTGTTGTGTGTGTGGGTGTGTGTGTGTGTGTGTGTGTGTGTGTGTGTGTGTGTGTGTGTGTGTGTGTGTGTGTGTATAATTGCCTATAATTTATTATATATTATCGGAACGACTTAAGGGGAGAGGGGAGGGGCGAGTCGGAACTGATGTTAACTCCAAAAG
>CM054138.1:15621849-15649676 GCA_028751875.1 Rapana venosa | reverse complement strand
AAAAAAAAAAAAAAAAAAAAAGTTTATATTATATATTAATATATATAATATTAATATATATTTTTTTAAAATATAACGCATCTAATTGGGGATACCCCAAAACAGGTATCACCCAAAAAAGTCGTAAGCACTATAATGGTGGTCAAAAAGCGGTCACATGCCGCAAAACTCATCTTTAGTGAACCTCCCCTCCCCCCCCCCCCCTGAACTCTAACCGAACAACAGGAAACAACAAAAACACCACAACCCCCCCCCCAAAACAAAACAAAACACACACACACACACACCACACACACACAACCACACACACACACACACACACACACACACACACACACACACTTGATCCCGCAACACAACGCAGATGACAGGCTGAAACGTCAAGTTCTACCACGATACAGCAAGACCAAACAAAACCCTAAAAAATCATTTAAGTCAAAGTCCCAGCATGTCATTTAAAAAAAAAAATCCACAAGAACTGACACACCGAAAAATAGTTTGACCAAAGCAAATCATGATAATGGTCATAGGACAAAGATTAAGTAGATGACCAAAAATGTCAGTTTCAAGGACATTCAACTCAACTCAACTGTCTCCATCACCGCTGTCGTCAGTAGGAGGAGCTCCACGCAATGCCACCAGGGTTCATCACCATCTCTCTCTCTCTCTGTCTCTCTCTCTGTCTCTCTCTGCTGAGTTCTACCATCCTCTGTAGCCCTTCTCCCATACCACTGTCTGACATCAAGTCATAAAACGCAAAAGGTGGATCGGTGGTCTAGAGGTAAACGCGCCTGCCTACTAAGCGAAAAGTCTGGGTCGGAAGTGTGCGATGGTTCGATCTCCATTATTTTGGGCCCGAAAACGTTCTCCATCTGTTAGACCATGAATGATGATCTGGGTGCTAGTCTTTCAGATGAGACGATAAACCGAGGTCCCGAGTGTTACACATAATTACTTAGCGCACGTAAAAGAATCCAGGGCAACAAGAGAGTTTGTCCCTGGCAAAATTCTGTAGAAAAAAAGCTACTCTAATAGGGAAACAAGTACATTTGCAGACAGGAAAAGAAAAAAAAAACACAGGGTGGCGTTGATCTTGTGGCGACGCGCTCTCCCCGGGGAGAGCAGCCCGAATTGCACGCAGAGAAATCTGCCGTGACTAAATGTAATATAAATAAAATAATAAACAAAAGTCATCGACTTCTCCTCTAACTCCTCGAGGAGTCATAAGGAACTGTCTTGAATATTTCAGGCCATGTTATCAAGTGTGCAGGTCTAACCTGGCAGAACCCAACCCTCTCCAAGAAATTTCAGGAGACTGCAAATCCACAAATAAAATTAATGGAACACACGTTTAAAACAAAACAAAAAAATGTGCACCTGGCATAACCCATCTCTCTCTCTCTCTCCTCTTCTCTCTCTCTCTCTCCCCTCTCTCTCTCTCTCTCTCTCTCTCTCTCTCTGTAATAAATTTTCTCCAATCCATATTGAAAAGGAAAAATAGAACAGCCTCTCACCACAAATTTTCTGGAGTAAAAATTTGATAAAAATCTCAGCTGGTACCATCACATATCCATCTGTGCAAATACATGTCTAAAGAGTATACCAACGGGACTAAAATCAAACATTTTCTTGACTTTCATTCAAGAAAATATTTTTCAAGTTATATACAATCCTCAATAGATTATGCTTAAACACCTGTGGGATTCTGCTGTGCAAACACTATGAAACCATTATTAAGTCTGTATAAACTTGCTCTTAAACTGGTTCTTCTGAAAAAGGGACTACCTTACTAAAAGGGTGGATTATACCCAGTTAAATATTCTTCCCTACACCAAAGGACTAAGATTTAACAAAGGCATCATGAGTTTAAGATAATGACGGGGAACTTTTCCTCATCCTTAAAAGACAAGTCCCAATGAATCATTCCAAAAAATACCGAAAAGCCATGTGTCCCATCCCCAAAAATAGTTTTTTCAAATCTAGCTTACTTTACTCAGGCCCCGTGTGTGGAACTCCCTTCCTGACTCATTTAGACAACTCCAATCATTAACAATCTTCAAAAATCATTTTTTCATCCCCTTTTAAAGCTCAAAAAAAAATCCCAATTGATCTGTTGGAAACAAAGTAAATATATCTCCCTTGCATTATACCAAAATTTTCCTCTCTCTCTCTCTCTCTCTCTCTCTCTCTCTCTCTCCTCTCTCTCTGTAACTGACATTGTGAGCTTGCTTTGAATTGTAATGTGTGTGTGTGTGTGTGTGTGTGTGTGTGTTGCCTTGCTTGTTTTGATTTTTAAAACAATGAACTTGTCTGAGTTTTCCCCCCTTAAATTTAAGTTTGGGTTTTTATTTTGTTGTTAATACAGAATGGTATGGATTGTTAATTTGCAATGTTCGTTGGACAATTTCATTACTTCTGTGGACTTTTGTATCAATTCTAATAATGTGTATATAGGATTGCGCATGCATGAATATGGTGTGTGTGTATGTGTGGTATGTGTGTGTCAGTGAGTGAAAAGAACGCCATTCACAGTGTGTGCAGATGTAGCGGAAGAAAGCAGTTCTGTGTGTTTATTGTTGAAATAGCTGATGTTAGAATGGTCATTTTTCTTGATGCTTTGTGGGTTGCTGTCTTCGTACATCAATAATGTTTATTTCCTGGTTTTGTCTGTACAAATGTACGGTTATGATATTTTGATAATTATGACATGTGTCTATTATCTTGTAGGTGAGGAATGTCTTGCGAATGGATATGTATCCCGGATGTGTGTGTGTGTGTGTGTGTAGTGTGTGTGTGTGTGTCTTATGTGTGTGTGAGTGTGTATGTGTGAGAGGTAGTGTGTGTGTGTGGTGTGTGGTTGTGCATGCGTGGCATTTCGTGCGTAAGTGTGTGTGTATGGGTGTGTATGTGTGTTGTGTGTGTGTGTGTGTGTTGGTGCGCGCGCGCGCGCACGCTTGTATTTAGTCTGGACTTTTGGGGGGTTGTTGTTTGTTTAGGGGAGGGGGTGTTTGGAAGGGGAGTGTTTTGTGGGTTTTTTTTCTTGTTTAATTGGTTTTGTTTATTTATTTGATTTTTCGATTTCTTGATTTTTCACTAATTGAATGGGAGTTGAGTGAAATATTTTATTGTTATTTGAAATGATCTTGTTTGTTAATTAATTGATTTATAATTATGTGTAACAGTATGTGTACCATTTGACAATGTGTAGATGTTTATCTTTATGACTTATTAAGTTTGGTTGTGTTATTTTTCTTGGCTCTGTTGTTGTTCTTGTTCTTGTTGTTGTTGTCTGTCTGTTTTTCTCTTTTTTATCATCTTTGTTGGTTTGGTTTTTCCTTCTCTTTTGTTTGTTTGTTTGTTTTGGTTTAAGGTTTTTTGGGAGGTGGGGTGGGTATTTTTATGGTTTTCTTTTATTTGCTTGCTTTGGGGGGGGGGGGGGGGGTTGTTGGGGGGGGGGAGCTGTTTTGAAAAGGGTTATTTCCTTTGTTTTTATTTTGAGACTGTATAAGTATTGGGTTATTATTATTAAGATGTATCCCTAACGGGCGGGGACTGGATGTAAAAAAAGCACATGTGTGCTTATTCATTATCCTCGAAATAAAAGAATTTGTCATTGTCATTGTCATTGTCATTGTTCTCTCTCTCTCTCTCTCTCTCTCTCTCTTCTCTCTCTCTCTCTCTCTCTCTCTCTCTCTCTCTCTGTCTCTCTCTCCCAAAAATTCCAGAAGACTGCAAATCTACAAAGCGGCATACACACTAACAACAACCAAAAATTTATTATTATTATTAAAAAAAAAAAATATTATTATTATTTTTAAAATTTTTTTATTACAAATCTTTGAACAGGAAGCCACACCACCACAAAATCATTTCCCCCACCACATCACTAAGTTATTAGTCGCTTGATCTCCAGCAGCTTCACTACACCACCCGGGGAGTCAGTCCTCCAACCCCACAACTCACGATGGACCACCGGCGCTGATGCCCCGCGTTCGGACTTTCTTAGCCGCGGAGCGGGGAGGGGAAGGAGACACTTTGGCCCTCTGCCTGTTCGGGAAGTGGCCAGCAGCCGAGCCGACCTCGGAGCCCCGTGAGAACAGCAGCAGCACCAGACGAAGCAGACGCACAGGATGAGCACGGAGAAGAAGCCAAAGCCCGCGGCCAGACCAGTGATCATGTCGATCTGCTGCGAGTCAGCGTCGATCTGAAACGGAAATCATCATTTTTTGAATTTAAATAGCTAGGAACTGTACGATTATCATTGATTGATTGATCGATATCTGTTTTTTTTTCTTTTTTCTTTTAGGATTTGGAACATTTTTTGTGGGGTATTTGGTGGGTTTTTTTGTTTGTTTGTTGTTGTTTTTTTGTTGTTTTGTTGTTGTTGTTTTTTTTTTGGGGGGGGGGGGGGGATGGTTGTTTTTTTTGTGTTGTTTGGTGTGTCTGCGTATTACATTGCTTGTTTTAGTGATAAACTTAGTGAGTTTTTTTCTTGGTTTTTTTTTGGGGGGGGCGGGTGGTGGTGGTGGTGTTCTTTTCTACTCTGTTCTGTTTTTCTTTCTTCTTTTTGTTCATTACTGTTTGTTTACCCTTGTTCTGTGTGTGCGGTTGTGGTGTGTGTGTGTGTGTGTGTGTGTGTGTGTGTGTGTGTGTAACTAATAATGATGTATGGAATTCTTATAGCGCTGACTCATGTTAGGCAAACAAATCAAAGCGCTTATACACAAGAGGAGAGAGAGAGAGAAGAGAAGAGAGAGAGAGAGAAGAGAGAGAGAGAGAGAGAGAGAGAGAGAGAGAGAGAGAGAGAGAGAGAGCGCACTCAGTCATACCACACACTCGATCGCGAACTCAAACAGAAAAATAAAATATGGATTTTTTTCTGTGACGTCATGCCTAAGCCAACTGACGGACAATTAAACATCTGCCTCTCCTTCGACAAACTAGGAAAGAAATTAAACTAACTATAAAACAAAACCAAGCACACACTCAGACACACACGCGCGCACACGCGCGGAATCAATGATTACTTGTGTTGCTAGGATTATTTTCAGGTCTTCTGTAAATATTTTATGCAAGGGGTTTTGATTATTTGTTTGTTAGTTTGTTAGCTTGTTTGTTATTTTGTAGGCCTTTTTAAAAAAAAAAGTCTGATATCACCAAGTGTGAATAGACTTTAAATTGAACAACATCAACAGCAACAACAACCAACAACAACACACACACTCACACACACACATACACACACACACCACCACCACCACCACCACCACCACCACCGTCACCACCACCACCACCGCCGCCACCGCCACACCACCACCACCACCACCACCACCACCACAACAACAACAACAAAGCAAAACTTAAAAAAACCCAAACCACAACCCACCAAAAAACCACACACACACACACACCACCACCACCACCACCACCACCGCCACCACCACCACAACAACAAAGCAAAACTAAAAAAAACACCCACAACCCACCAAAAAACCACACACACACACACACACACACACACACACACACACACACACACACACAGCAAAACACACACACACACACACACACACAAACACACACACACACACACACACACACACACACACACACACACACACACACACACACACACACACACACACACACTGCAAAACACACAGATGCACACTCAACCGCCAGTGCTGGGACACAAAGTGATCTACAGGCATCATGCATACAAGCACGCATGCTGACCAGCCATAATACTATCAGCGACAGACAGATGGAGGCGCCAAACGCTTGCAGCACAAAATAACTGCGAAAAGATGGAGTAGATGATTAATTTCCATTTTACGAGTTTCATCACTCACATAGTCGGCATCCTTGTGACCAGTGCTTCTAGTTGTCGGGTTACTGCTGCTGCTGCTGCTGCTGCTAATGCTGCTGCTAATGATGCTGCTTGTTTCTGCAACTGACATCGTGTTATGCATTTAGGGCTCAGGCATACATGCATACGAGCACGCCGCATACACATGCAGGAACATGTGCAAGCACGTACGCGTGCGCACATTCACACACGCATGAACAACATAGACAGACCGCCAGACTAACAGGCAGAGAGAAAGACAGACAGATAGAAAGAAATATGTATAGACAGGCAGACAAACTGACAGACAGATAGATAGATAAGTAGACAATAGATAGATAAGTAGGCAGACAAACAGATAGATAGATAAATAAGTAGGCAGACAGACAGACAGATAGATAGATAGATAGACAGACAGACAGATAGATAGATAGATAGATAAGTAGACAGACAGATAGATAAATAAATAGGTAGGTAGATAGATATATAAATACATAGGTAGACAGATATACAGACAGACATACAGACAGATAGATAGATAGACAGACAGTCAGACAGACAGATAGATAGGCAGATATACAGACAGACAGACAGATAGATAGACAGACAGACAAACATACAGACTGACAGACAGATAGATAAATAGATAGATAGATAGATAGACAGGCATATAGATGAATAGATAGGTAGACAGATAGATACATAGATAGACAGACACACAGACAGACAGACAGATAGATAGACAGACAGACAGATAGATAGACAGATATACAGACAGACAGACAGATAGATAGACAGACATACAGACAGATAGATAAATAGACAGACCAGACGACATACATACAGACAGAGATAGACAGACAGACAGACAGACATACAAACAGACAGACAAGCAAACAGACAGATAGATAGATAGATAATAAAGGCCTGAATACAAGGGCAAGTAACTAGTGGTCAACGTCAGCTTGCTGTGATCACCTGACGGCAGGCAGTCTGTAGTTACATCTGCACTGACAGGTCTAGACACTCTTTCCCACCTAGCTCCATACCACCGTCACTGTACCCGTATCTGTCTATTGTCTGAGGGTATTATCGCCATCATGATCATCATGGTCGTCGTCGCTGTCGTCGTCGTCATTGTCATCATCACCACCACTACCATCGTTTTCATTGTGGTTGTTGTCATCATCATCTTTTACAACAATGATGATATCAATGATTTAAACACACACACACACAAACACCCACGCACGCACGCACGCGCACGCGCGCTCACACACACACACACACACACACACACACACACACACACACACACACACACACACACACACACACACACACACACACACACACACACACACACACACACACACGCACGCACGCACGCACGCACGCGCACGCGCGCTCACACACACACACACACACACTAATATTAATGATTAAACATACACAGAGAAACACAGACAGACACACAGAGACACAGACACAGAGACACAGACACAGACACAGAGACACAGAGACACAGAAACACAGACACACACACACACACACACACACACACACACACAACACACACACACACACACACACACACACACACACACAATTACAAACATTGCAAACTTTAAGCATGTTGATAATGAAGGTCGTGGTGGTGATGGTGATGATGGTGGTGGTGATAGTGGTGGTGGTGGGGTGATGATGGTGGTGGTGATAGTGGTGGTGTGGTGTGATGATGTGGTGGTGGTGATGATGGTGGTGGTGGTGATGATGTGGTGTGGTGGTGGGTGATGATGGTGGTGGTGGTGATGATATGATGGTGGTGGTGCAATGGTGTGTGAGATGATGGTGATGATGGTATAGTGGTGGGGGTGGTGATGATGGTGGTAATGGTTGTAAAGATGCTTGCTTCTTCTTCTTTTCTTGTTCTTTTCTTGTTCTTGTTCTTGTTCTTCTTCTTCTTCTTCTTCTTCTTCTTCTTTATCTGTTGCTGCTGCTGCAGCTGGTGGTAGCAAAAAAACCCAAAATAGTTATCGCTAGAGCAGACTAATTAATTTTTGTTTTAACCCTTACCATTTCACCAAAGCCCGAGCAGTCTTATCTACACTACGGCCAGGCTAGGCTTACACGGGAACAAGAAACAGACACAAAGGGGCTGGCCAGCACTGCAGGCCTGTCTGTCTGTCTGTCTGTCTGTCTGTCTGTATGCCTGTCTGTCTCTGTGGCACCGGGAGAACGACAATGGAGTGGCGGAGTGGTCCACACAGCCCAGTGTTCACGGTCAGTCAGCAGGCACTGATCTTGTGATGCGGCAGACAGTTTGGTCTGTAATACACCAGCGCAGGCTGACACTGCATTTCCAGCTCTTCTCTATCCTAACATCTCCGCTTTAAGATCCATCAAGTTTTTTGTTTTGTTATCTGAGGATTCATCACCGTCGTGGTGGTGTTGTCGTCATCGTCGTCAACGTCGTCGTCGTCGTCATCATCATTCTCGTCGTCGTTGTTGTTGTCATTATCGTCATCATCGTCGTCGTCGTCAGCATCAGCACCATCGTCTTCTCATATGACGACGATGGTGACGATGGTAATTTTGATTATCCCCCCCCCAAAAAAACCCAACAACAACAACCCAACACAACAACAAACAAACAACAACCCCAAAACAAAACAACCGCCCCCCCTTCCCACCAAACCTAAAATAACCCCTAGTAGTTATAATGTAGCTTTTTTAGTTTCTTCTTCGTCGTCGTCGAACGCTATGACAGCAACTATTGTTGTCTGTTTTACGAGCCAAAATGCGTTGCGCTGCCTTTAAGCGCCTGACAAGTCAGGCCCAGCGCATCCGACTTCGGCGGCGTGGGATAACATTACCATCTTTTTAAGTCTTTCAAAAAGAAAGAAAACAACAACAACAAAGGCAGGAGAATGGACCAAGCAGGCAGAAACTAAACAACAAAGAGGTGACAGGAAGAAAAGGAACAAGGGAGAAACAAAGAGAGGGATAGAAAAAAAAAGGAATTTATAGCGTAGGATTTCCAGAATGTCGATTTATACTGACAGGTCCCTGGGATCCGCACAGGGGGGGGTGGGGGGGGGGGGGGGGGGGGGGGGGGGGGGAGGAGGGGAGGGACTTTTTAGTTTGATAATGATAATGGCAATGGGGACGCACGGTAACGACACAACAAAAAGCAAACACATTTATCATCAAAGCAGACCTTTTTCTACTTGTTCTTGTTCTTCTTGTTCTTGTTCTTGTTGTTCTTGTTCTTGTTCTTCTTCGTTTTCGTTTTTGTTTCTTCTTCTTCTTCTCTTCTTCTTCTTGTTCTTCTTCGTTTTCTTCTTCGTTTTCGTTTTGTTTTGTTGTTGTGTTGTTGTTGTTGTTTGTTTTGTTGTTTTTTCTTCTTCTTCTTCTTCTTCTTCTTCTTCTTCTCTTCTTCTTCTTCTCTTCTTCTCTTCTTCTTCTTCTTCTTCTTCTAGTACGCCTACTAATCACGAAAGGTCAGGAGATTACACTGATAACGGCAAATGTAAGCAAGAACACTACACAGACAATGGCGGCCAGTCATCGCGTTCTCTCCGGCACTGGATGGCAATCGGTGGATGTGATCAACGCGGCTTTGGTGATGGCTATCAGCATCCTTTGATTGATGCTTTGGCAGATCTGTCTTATCCTCTTTTTCTTTCGTCCCGTGACCAGCTCAGCCTTTACCATGGAAAAAGAACAGTATACTGTTTGTGTGATGTTGATAACAATGAGGACATCGCCGAGTGTTTGTGATGTTGATGATGGTGATGATGGTGATAATGATAATGACGGTGATAATGATGATGATAATGATTGTGATTTTGGGGGTTGGGATCATGATAATGATGACGACAAAAAAACCCTCATCATTATCGTAACAGTAGATTAATCACAAAAGCTGAAGAGTTTACACTATCACACATCTAAGCACAAAATGACACCCCTCCACTCCCACCACCAACAAAACAAAGACAAACAAGAAATGGACAAAGTACCAGTAAATACAATTCTCGCTCTCTGATGATGAACTACAATACACTGATAGCGCGATCGATCACACGGCTCCATGATCAATGTCAGCGTGGCTGTCCTTCCAGTTCAAAGAAAGACCTTGTATGGTGCAAAGCCATCGATGGAGTCGATGTCATGACTGTGCTACATGAAATGTATAAAAGTAAAAGGTCAAGGTGTCCTATAACCTATGTGGTCGTAGGGGAGTGAGGCATCAGAGGCCTCAGCTTCTCAAGGGGCCAGCACATTGAGGGCGGAGGCGCCCATCTCCTCTCCCTTGCTGCTTTACCTTCCCGGACCCTAAAGAGGGCAGGTACCCATTTACAGCTGGGTGAACTGTGGGACTGTACTGAAGCCAAGGCACGCAAACGGTCACCCATCCAAGTGGCAACCACGCTCGACGCTGCTTAATCTTAGCTGGGGGAAAGCGAGTGCTCCGACCACTGAGCTATCCCGTCCCCCATGCTGTGGTGGCTGTTGAGAAGAACTGAAGACTGATTATACTGGCCCCGAAATCCCTCAGCATTCGATCTCAGGGATCAGATCCAGGAGGCAAGAGAAGACAGTGAAGCATCAAATGGGCGAAGATCGTGTTTCTTTGACGCCCCAGTGGCGAAACACGAAGCCAGTGGTCAGTTCTCTCAACCATATAATCCCTACCAATTTGTGTGCCTGCCTGTCGGTAAATCATGGTTTGTAACTGACCTTTATGGGATGGTTCAAAATATTTATGATTTGTCATACATCTAGCCTACCCCCAAATACCTGGTGTTGTATTTCATTGTGATTATTTGAGCAGACGAAGCTGATCTAAGTGAACCAAAGAGAGGCTGTGCCTAGTGATGCTCGTCAGTTAGGTAACACCCCCCCCCCCCCCACCACTCACGCCTAACACACACACACACACACACACACACATACACACCACACACACACCACACACACACACACACACACACACACACACACACACACACACACAGAAAACACACACACACACATACCCTCCCTCCACACACACACCACATACCCCCCCCCCCTCCACACACACACACCACATACCCCCCCCCCCCCCCCCCTCCACACACAACACACCACATACCCCTCCACACACACACCACATACCCCCCCCCCCCCTCCACCACACACACCACATACCCCCTCCACACACACACACCACATACCCCCCCTCCCCCACTCCACACACACAACACCACATACCCCCTCCACACACACACACCACATACCCCCCCCCCCCTCCACACACACACACCACATACCCCCTCCACACACACAACAACACCACAACACCACACCCCCCCCCTCCACACACACACACCACAACCCCCCCCCCTCCACACCAACACCACATACCCCCCCCCCCTCCACAACACACACACCACATACCCCCTCCACACACACACCACATAACCCCCCCCCCCCCCCCCCCACACACACACCACTACCCCCCACAAAACACCCTCCCCCCCCGACCCCTCCACCACACACACACATACCCCTCCACAACACCCACATACCCCCCCCCCCCTCCACACACAACACCACATACCCCCTCCAACACACACACCACATACCCCCCCCCCTCCACACAACACACCACATCCCCCCCCCCCTCCACAACCACCACATCCCCCCCCCCCCAACACACACACCACATACCCCCCACCCCTCCACACCCACAACCTACCCCCATCCAACACCCCCCCCCCTCCCTACCCAAGCACCCCAATCACCTATCCCCAACCCACCCTCCCCACCACACACACACCAACCCCCCCCCCCCCTCCACACACACACACCACAAAACCCCCACGCCAAGAAAACACACACACCATTTCCCCCCACCCCCTCCACACACACACAATCCCCTCCGCCCCCCCTCCACACACCCACAGACCACCCCCCCCCTCCACACAACACACACCACATACCCCCCCCCACACACACACACCCCATACCCCCCCCCCCCCCCCCCACACACACACACCACCACCCCCTCCACACACACACCACACCACATACCCCCCCCCCCCCCAACACCACACCCCATAAACCCCCCCCCCCCCCCTCCCACCCACCACCACATACCCCCCCCCCCCCCACACACACACCCCATACCCCCCCCCTCCACACACACCCCACATACCCCCCCCCCTCCACACACACAACCCCCCCACCATAACCCCCCCCCCCCCCCCCTCCACACCCACCACACCCCCCCCCCCTACCCCCCCCCCCCCCCCCCACACACCCCCCATCCCCCCCCCCCCCCCACACACACACACCACATAACCCCCCCCCCCCCCCACCCCCCCCCCCCCCCCCCCCACACACACACCCACTACCCCCCCCCCCCTCCACACCACACACCACCTACCCCCCCCCCACACACACACACCACATCCACCCTCCACCCCCACACACCACATACCCCCCCCCCACACACACACAAACCCAAACCCCCCCCCACACACACACAAACCCCATACCCCCCCCCCCCCCTCCACACACACCCACCACATACCCCCCCCCCCCCCACACCCCACACACCACAACCCCCCCCCCCCCCCCCACCCACAACAACCCCCCCCCACAACCCACCACATACCCCCCCCCTCCACACACCCCCCCCACCTACCCCCCCCCCTCCACACACACACACCACATAACCCCCCCCCTCCACACACACACACCACATACCCCCCCCCCCCCCACAACACACAACCACAAACCCCCCCCCCCACCACACACACCAAATCCCCCTCCACACACACACCACATACCCCCTCCACACACACACAAAACCCCATACCCCCCCCCCCTCCACACACACACACCACATACCCCCCCCCCCCAACCAAAAACCCCATACCCCCCCCCCCCCCCACACACACAAACCCCCCATACCCCCCCCCCCTCCACACCCACCCAAAATACCCCCCCCCCCTCCACACACACACAAAATACCCCCCCCCCCCACACACACCACCACATACCCCCCCCCACACACACACACACACCCCAACCCCCCCCCCCCCCAACCCCCCCCAAATTTCCCCCCCCCCCAAACCCCCCCCCCACAAACAACCCCCCCCACAACACCCACACACCCCAACCCCCCCCCCCCAAAAAAAAAAACCCCCCCCAAATAAAAAAAACCAACCACCCCAAGAGTCCTATCAAACAAACAAAAAACCCCCAAAAAACCCATAAAGGAAGAAAAGAAAAAAGCCCAAACACCAGTGGCCAGGTATAATAATTATACTGGCCAGAAAAGCAAGCAGACATCAAAGACACAGCAGCCCTTCTAAGCCTGCCTCCTGCCTTCTGCCGCTTTGTTTGTGAGTGTGTGTTTGTGTGGCGGGAGCTGTTTTGATGGCAGAGTGCAGACTTGCCACACTGATAACAATAAATGATGTCCTTTTATCCATAATGGTAGTGCCGGTGTCAGATATATGACTATGGATTCCACTTAGATTTGATCCTATGGTCAATTTTGTGTGTCTGTGTCTGAGTGAGTGTTTTGGATCTGGGTTTCTTTTCATCAGGGATAGAATGACTCACTGATGTGATTTTGTTCTTCTTCATTGTTAAACCCTCAGACCACAACTACTGTTGTCTGCCATATGAGCAACAAATACCATGTGCTGCTGCCACTAAGCGCCTGACAAGTCAGGCCCAGCACATCTGACTTCTGTGAGGGAGAACATTGTTATCTTTGAAGTCTTTCTGGGGGGAAAAAAAGGTAGGAGAATGGAACAAGAAGGCAAAAACTAGACAAGAAGAAGGTGACAGGAAGAAATGGAAGAAGGCTGAAGCAAAGAGAGAGGGATAGAAAAGAGGGCATTTTAACACAGAATTTCCAGAAAGTGGGTTGCTCTTTTATGAACTGGCCCTCAGTATCCCCCACAGGAGCAATGTAATTTACATTAGAAAAAAAATCTTTCTTAGACATTTTCTGAAGATTTCCAAGTAACACACACACACACACACACACACACACACACACACCACACACAACACACACACCACACACACACACACACAACAAACACACACACACACAACAAGAGTCACATACATACATACACATACACACACAGAACCACCACATACCCCCCTACACACACACATACTCACACATATCAAATTACCCAGGTCTTACCAACCCCCCCCAAAAAAAAACCCAACAACAACAACAACAACAAACCAACAAAACCCAACAACAACACCCCCAAAGCCAAACCAAACAAAACCCAATAAAAACCAACCAAAAACAACCAGTAACTAAAACAAAACACACAAAAAAGCAAGAAAACAGCGCAAACATCAGTGCCCAGGTATAATAATTATACTGGCCAGAAAAGCAAGCAGACATCAAAGACACAGCAGCCCTTCTAAGCCTGCCTGCCTTCTGCCGCTTTGTCTGTGTGTTTGTGTGTGTGTGTGTGTGGTGTGTGTGTGTGTGTGTGTGTGTGTGTGTGTAGCTGTTTTGATGATGGCAGAGTGCAGACTTGCCGCACTGATAACAATAAATGATGTCTTTTTATCCCCAATGGTAGTGCCGGTGTCAGATAAGATTATGGACTCCACTTAGATTTGATCCTATGGTAAATTAATTTTTATCCCAATGGGTGTTTTAGATCTGGTTTTCTTTTCTTTTTTTTCTGTGATGGGGGTACAAAATGACTTACGGATGTTATTTCAATTCAGAAAAAACACCTTTGTGAGATATCTCCTGCAGAACTCTAAAACAGAGAACTACTTTGGTGGCCCACAATGACAGCAGGCTGCCTGTCTCACTGATCACCTGTGGGAATCACTGTGAAGACCGTACATAAGCACACACTGGATTAGAACAGTTGATGTTCTAATATCCTACTATTTAGGCAGCCATACTTTGACTTCAGGTGGATTTTGTTCTCCTTCAATGGAGAATGAAGTCTGACATGGTAAGGGTTGCCATGAACGAACAATTGAAAGTGGGGAACAGGATAGCCTGGTGGTTAGAGCATTGCGCTCGACATCTGACAGCCCCGGGTTCGAGTCCAGGCTTGAAAGACCAGGAGACATCCTTTCAAGGATATGTTTTGCCCTGGAGGTAACATCATTGCCAACTCCACTCCCCCGAAAGTCCTTTGGATGAGACTATAAACCTAGGTCCCCTGTGCAAACACATGCAGAACATCTTGCGCACACGTTAAAACCTGTCCCACCTTTCGGAATAGCAGGCCATCGCATGCCCGTGGGAATGAGTAACACAATTTACAAAACTGCATGCGCAAGGGAACTAGATTAAAATAAAGCCCATGAGTACTTTATCTTAATCCTAGAAATACAAGAATTTAGTATTTAAAAAAAGTCCTTCGATGAGACTATTAACCGAGGCTCCGTGTGCGAATGCACTTAAAACATCTTGGGCATATGTTAAAAACCCTACTCCACCTTTTGGAAGAGTAGGCCATTTCGTGCCGGTAAGAACCGATGAAAAAAAAATTCAAAAACGCTTGCACACGGGTGTCGTGTTTAGACACCATCCCTGAAGTCGGAATGAGGCTACCTAAATGGTGAGGTGTGTATGTGTGTGTGTGTGCGGGGAAGGGGGGGGGGGGAGGTCAGTCCCATAGGCAGAAATCTCACCATTGGTGAGCCTTGGAGTTCTAGCCATGAACGAAACAATGGTTTAAAAAAAAAAAGAAATAATAAAACCTAACAACAGTTTAATTCAAGCTTTAGCACTTAGATCAGTGGTCTGGGGGAGGGCTACAGGAGATAGCATAACTCAGAAGAGACAGAGAGAGATGGCAAACTCTGGTGACATTGTGTGGACCTCCTACCAACGACAGCGGTGATAGAGACAGTTGAGTTGAGTTTAGTCTAGCATTTAGCTTCCTTGTCAACTAACACATCTTTTGTCCAAGAGCACATGTGTACGTATTTAAGGCTACACTACACTGCCACAATAACATGACAGTAAGCTGGACAGTAAAATGGCATCGTGTATGTGAAGTGACCGAGTATTGAACTCCAAATCCTAACGACATCAATTCGTCATTCTGTACCAAAATGGCGTTCCAGATGTCTGGGACAGACAACAGCAGGAGGCGTGAGACAAAGGATAACATCCTTTCAAAAATCCTCTTCAGACAGGTCAGGTATCGGGATAATCGATACAATCAATACTTCGGCGTGGATGTGGATGTGGATGTGGATGTGGGGGGGTAGATTGGGACCCAACCCTCACGATGTGTGTTATTTAATGCGTGTGTGGACATAGCAGAGGGATAGCATCAATCATCCTGGGGTCACGCACCCTTTATAACCGTTGGTGGGGCGTGGGTCTGTAAATTGCTGGGGCGGGGGGTGGGGTGGGGGGGAGGGAGATTTCCTGCTACACCAGCCGCAGAGTGGGCAGTGTAGAGTGAAGGATCTATATAATTTCTGTGTGATGTTCGCTGACCTTTTCCCTCACATTTCTCACAGGCTCTTGCTAAATGGTGAACATTTCTATTTATCTCGTGGTCGTCGTCCTCCTCCTCCTCCTGCTCTTTCTCTTCCTTCTCCTTCTTCTTGCTTTTGTTGTTGTTGTTGTCGTTGTTGTGGTTGTAGTTGTTGTTGTTGTTGTAGTTGTTGTTGTTGTTGTTTTGTTGTTGTTGTTGTCGTCGTCGTTTTCTTCTTCTTCTTCTTCTTCTTAATTCTTCTTCTTCTTCTTCTTCTTCTTAATTCTTCTTCTTCTTCTAATCCTCCTCCTCCTCCTCCTTCTTCTTCTTCTTCTTCTTCTTCTTCTTTCTTCTTCTTCTTCTTCTTCTTCTCTTCCTCCTCCTCCTCCTCCTCCTCCTCCTTCTTCTTCTTCTTCTTCTTCTCTTCTTCTTCTTCTTCTTCTTCTTCTTCTTCTTCTTCTTCTTAATTCTTCTTCTTCTTCTTCTTCTCTTCTTCTTCTTCTTCTTCTTCTTCTTCTTCTTCTTCTTCTCTTCTCCTCCTCCTCCTCCTCCTCCTCCTCCTCCTCCTCCTCCTCCTCCTCCTTCTTCTTCTTCTTCTTCTTCTTCTTCTTAATCTTCTTCTTCTTCTTCTTCTTCTTCTAATCCTCCTCCTCCTCCTCCTCCTCCTCCTCCTTCTTCTTCTTCTTCTTCTCTTCTTCTCCTCCCTCCTCCTCCTCCTCCTCCTTCCTTCTTTTCTTCTTTTCTCCTCCATCATTACCACCTCCCCCTCCTCAATTCACCATCTTCTTCCGACTGTGTTTTTTTTTCTACTCAGATTTCATGCTGGGTATAATTATGCGAGTGTCATTTGCACTATCGGCTGTAATTGGCCTAGTCATTCCACTGACTCAGTCTGATCTGTGGGCTTTTTACGTGTGTGACAGCTGTTATACATGTATCCCCCCATACGGAAGATCGGTTCATAATCTCATTGTGGAGGCTTGCGACAGAAATAATCATAGCCATGTTAATTTTTATTTCGTTCCTTGGCTAGAGCTCCATGGTTCACCAATGGTGGAATTCTGTGTATGTGACCGTTTTTGTCCACCATGAAGATAATTATCCGCAGTTTGATTTTGGGAATATGTTTTTTTTTCTTCTTCTAAAAATCTTTTCACTGGAACTGAGAAGATGGTTTGTGTTTTAACAGAGACATTACTGCTCATTCCATACAGGGTTCAATCTGGAACATGCTGATGTTGCTGTTGCTACCCTTGAGAAGAGTTCTGATTTGGTTTCCCTCACTGCTGGTGATGGTTGCCAGATGTTTCTGTGAACTTCTGAACAGTTTCTAGTTTTTTGCCAATGAATGCATTGGTAATGATGGTGGAGTTATGACTGGTGGTCATCTTAGTCTTCTGGGTACTGGTTTCCATTCTGCATCTTGTTGATGTTTCACCTGGTGTGTGTGTTTGTGTGTGTGTGTGTGTGTGCATGTGCTTGTGTGTTTGTGTTTGTGTATGTGCGCGTGCGTTTGTGAGTGTGTGTTCGCATGCGCGCGCGCGCGCGCGTTTGTGTGTGTTTCTTTTTTCTGACAAGCGGGGCGAGTTCTTGGTAACTGCCTGCCAGTCCATCAACAAAGCAATGATTCGTGATGGTTTTCGCTCCAGTGTTAGGCCTATCTGAGTTGATACGATCTTCACAGGCATCAGTCATAATGTGCTCCAGAAATAATAGTTATGTTCAAAAAACTGTAGGAGACAGAAGTCAGCCCTGGCAAACACCAACTAAAATATGAAACCAATCTCTAGCATCTTCATTTGTAAGCACCACCTCAGTTGATTTGGAATGAAGTTGTTGGATGATGTTGATTAAATTCTGCCCGATGTTACATTTCTTTCTTGTGACTCTTAATTCTACCAGCATACTCTGTCAAATGCCATTCCGAAGTCTAGAAGAAAACCATGGTATACCTCTTATATTTCAACATAAAGAGGAGACTTCAACAATTTTTAAGGTGTAAAAGATGCAACATATAAAGAACAATCCTAGCAACTACACATTATTATCATAAGTAATATTAAGTTTTTCATATGAGTTTTTGAGATGTCAGTATCATTTATTTATTCTTTTATTTCGAAGATAATGGAATAAGCACTCATGAGCTTCTTTTAATCCAGTCCCCGTGTGTATGTAGTTTTGTAAATTTTGTCATTTATTCCCACAGGCACTCAATGGCCTACTCTTACGAAAAGCGAAACGGGTTTTAACGTGTGCGCAAGATGTTCTGCGTGCGTTCGCACACGGGACCTCGGTTTACAGTCTCATCCGAAGGACTTTTGGGGAGAGTGGAGTCGGCACTGATGTTAACTCCAGAGGAAAAGTGCTCTTGATCGAGATTCGAACCCGGGTCAGCAGATCACGAATACGCCACTCAAACCACCAGGCTATCTCGTTTCCCGTAATGAAGACACTCAACCCGTCAAATGAACTTTACCGAGTCGTTTAGTTGTTGTGTTCATTAAGATACTTGCAAAAAGAAATATGTCCAGGCTAAAAGATCTTGTAATTCATATCAGCATTTGCTGAGGAAAAATATATGTACATGCTTATTGACCCAATAATTATGTAAGTAAGTGTTAGTTATGTGTCTCTAATTTTTATGGCTCTGAAATTAATGATCGAAGGTCAAATCTCAGTCGCTGGTGGTAAATAAAAAGGTAAGGTCTAAGCAAATTCCTAAGCCAACTGATGATCAGACCTTAGTGTCCTACACCCTTTTGTGTATGCAAAGACACATACGATGAAGTACTACTAATAATAATTATTTTTAAAAAATGGAATGTATATAGCGCTTTATCTTGCAGAGACAAATCAAAGCGTTTGCACTCAACTCATTCTTACACAGTCAAACAACCAGTAACAATTAATAGTTCCACCAAGCCCAAATGTGCACGCACACACACACACACACACACACACACACCCACACCACACACGCACGCACGCACGTACACACACACACACACACACACACACGCTCACACACCCACACCCACACACGCACGCACGCACGTACACACACACACACACACACCACACACACACACACACACACACACACACACACACACACACACACACACACACACACAGGTCACACACCCTGGCAGGGCAATAGAATCTTGGCTGTTGAAGGCAGGGAAAAACTATGAGATGAAGCAGGAGAGGAAAATCTTAGGTTTGAAATAAATATATCTTGTTGTTGTTGTGTTGTTGTGCGTTCCCCAGCTTTACACTCTGGGGGTCACCCAGAACATGCACTCTGACTCACTCATCCCACCTGGGAATCACTGTGAGATAGGAAGTACACCAGGTGAGAAGTTTGCGTGTACGACTATTTTCAAGTACCTCGCCACATAGGCAGCCATACTCCGACTTCAGAGGATTTTTTCTCCTATAAAGGAGAGTGCAGGTTGTTATGTTAAGAGCTTGTCATGGCTGAAGGCAATCTCAACACAACATTTTAAACATAACAACATTTTAATGTAGGCCTTGGCAATTAGCTGACATCAATAACCTGACACAGCTTTTGGCCTGGGCCAAATAAATATATCTTGAGACTGGATTTAAAAGTGTCATAAGAAGGCTTTTGACGAGAGAGAAGAGAGAGAGAGAGAGAGAGAGAGAGAGAGAGAGAGAGAGAGAGAGAGAGAGAGAGAGAGAGAGAGAGAGAGAGAGGTCGTTCCAGATCGATGGACCAGAAATAGAGAAAGAGCGACGGCCAATGGTGGATTGGTTGAATCTAGGTATTCGTAAGGACAAGGTATCTGCAGCAGAGTGGAGAGAACGAGAAGGAGTGTACAAGTGAAGACATTTACAGTATACAGTTAAGTATGTTCTTTCGAGCCAGAAGGCCCATATAGCCGGAGCTTATCCCGGTTTCTGTAGCGTTAAGCGAACTGATGGTTTTTCACCACCCCTGTGACAGGACGCTAGTCTGTCGCCAGATACTTCCCCAGCAGAGCTGGTACCCACTTGTACACCTGGGTGGAGTGAGGAAAATAGGAGTAAAGTGTCTTTCCCAAGGACACAACACCGAGCCGAGCGGGGATCGAACCTGCGACCTCTGGATCACGAGTTGACCGCCTAAACCACTCGACCACGGTGCCTCCTATATATACAGTTAAAGACCTCGTGATTCATGTCAACCTTTGGCCGTGTTTAGTAGAAACGTGAAGATAACCAGCAACTATATTGTTTGTAAGGACATCGTGATATTCAGAACAGATGTTTATTTACCCTCCCGGTGATACTTCATGACGACTTAACACTGAAACTCAGATCTGGTCTATACCAGGAACTTTGTCAGATACTGATTTGAAATAAGCGCCAATGCCTACATCAACACATTTTGATGGGGGGAGGGGGGGGGGGTAGTGGGGAGGAGGATAGCCTAACTGCTAGAGTGTTGTGTTCGTGATGTGACAATCCAGGATTAAGGCTAGGTTGATGCCACTACCGAGACGCCCGTTTAAGGGGATTTTTACCCTGGAGTTAACATCAGTGCTGACTACGCTCCCACAAAAGTCCTTCTGATGAGACTATAAACAAAGGCCATGAGTACAAACGCTTGCAGAACACCTTGCGGACACATTAAAAACCTGTTCTGCTTTCTGAAGAGTAGGCCATCTAGGCCTCGGTTTATAGTCTCACCCGAAGGACTTTTGGGGAGAGTGGAGTCTGCACTGATGATAACTCCGGGGAAAAATATCCCCTTGAACGGAAATTGTACCCGGGTCGTCAGATTGCTAGCGCGAATGCAATGATCTAACCACTAGGCTATCCCGTCCCCCTGTGTGTGTGTGTGTGTGTGTGTGTGTGTGTGTGTGTGTGTGTGTGTGTGTGTGTGTGTGTGTCCTGGGTGCTAGTCCTTTTGAATAAGGCAAAGCAACAGGCATTTATTTAGTGCAAGTAAAAGAACTTTTGTTAACAAGAAAGTAATCCCTCACACAAAAGTTATGTTAAAAAAAGTAAAAAGAAAACTACATAATAAACAAATATACACGCAGACAAGAAAATCCGCCACCACCACCACCACCAACAACAACAACAACACCAATAACCAATCCCCTACCCACCCACCCTCCAAAAAAGGGTGGTGGTGGTGGTGGCGCTGCTCGCTGTACTGTCATAACCACCCCTCTCAGCCAGTATTTCTTCCAGTGAAACTTGTCACGATGACACACACACACACACACACACACACTACACACACCGAAAAGCTAAAGAAATGACACTTGCCATGCTCTGTGTCTCACCTGTTTCCTGCAGGGCGAAGAGGAGAGCAGCGAGGTAGCAGCACACCTTCACCACCAGTCCACAACACGACCTGACCCCGTCCTCCATTCTGCTTCACGAAATCTAACCTGCCACACTTGTAATCCACACTTGAACTGGATCCACAGCTGGTTTTTTGTTGTTTTTTTCAAATCTCTATTCAGCTCCAATATTCTGCCAGCTTAGAGAACGTTTGCAGATATGTTCTGAATTCAGCCAGTATTTGTTTTTTTTGGTGCTCTGGTTCAATTTTTAGTCAGCCTGAACAAACCCGCTTTTCAAATTCAAATAATTTATAATCACAAAACAGAGACATTCACGTAGATTACTATCAAAGGATTAAACGGATATTGAGTCTTCTGATACAATGGACACTGTGGGCTGTGAAATTAAAAGCCTCTATTGTTTCGCAGAAATTCTATGGTAGCTGTCAAGTTTTCTGTTATATTTATGTAGTTGGTTCTTCCTTTCTGTCTTCTCTTTTTTGTGTCTGAAGCTTGTCCTCTTAGGTCTGCAAGGAATTTCTGACTTTGTCTTGAAACTCTTTTGCTAGCTAGTTTCCATAAAACGAAATATGGCTTTTATTGTGTTCAAAAGATCAAGTATGCACATATAGGATCCCATGATTTTGTCAAATCGACAGTTTGGTGGGTTAAGGTAGGATGAGCGTACCTTTCATGCACTAAGATGTGATTAATTTCTTGTAATGGGATATTTTCCCCTGGAGTTAACATCAGTGCAGACTCCACTCTCCCCAAAAGTCCTTCGGATGAGACTATAAACCGAGGCCCCGTGTGCGAACGCACGCAGAACATCTTGCGCACACGTTAAAATCCTGTTCCGCTTTTCGTAAGAGTAGGCCATTGTGCGCCGGTGGGAACGGATGACAGAGTTTACAAAACGGCAAACGCACGGGGACTGGATGTAAAAAAGTACATGAGTGCTTATTCCAGGATGAGGATTTTTATACAATCTCTCAGATCAGCTTCCAAGCGCAGACCTACCTGCAAGTGCCTTAACGATTCATTTTGTGTACACACGCATGCAGCAGATCAAAATCTGCACGTTAGAGATCCCCGCAATTTTATGTCAGCGATCTGTGAGTTCCGTTAACACGAACATAACCAGCAATATACATCCCTGAACACGGAATGGGGCTACCTTCATGGTGGGCAAAAACGGTCGCGTATGCAAAAACTGACCCTTTGGTGAACCTCGGAGTTGTAGCAGTGGAGCGAAAAAAGAAAGATCTCCAAGAATTTATTTTTAATGCATTGGGTTTGCAAAGGCCTGGCCCTTTCTTGCTGAATAAGCTGCCACAGGTGAGTCAGCAGAGTTAAATATATCCCCCCCCCCCCCCCCCCCCCCAACTTCTCAGTTAAAAAAAAAAAGCCCGTTCTATTATACTTAGAAACAGTGGAATGTCCAAAGACCACAGTTTATTCCATTGTAACTCTTCTTTGCGGGACTCCAGAAAACAGAACCATCAGTCATCGTCTAGTCGCTTAGATTCAACATGTGTTTCAGGATCTGGGACTTTTTTTTCCTTCTTCCAACGCTCTGACAGCAACTGTTGCTGTCTGTTATGTGAACGAAGCTGAGATGCGCTGCCTTTAAGCGCCCGACAAGTCAGGCCCAGCGCGTCCAACTCCAGCGTGGATCTGGGACTGTTACAGCTTTTCCCATTTTGAACAGGACTTTCTAACTACATAGCGTCTCTACAACCTGTCAGAATGTCTGACTTTGCGGTTTTTTTCCCCCCCTGCATGAATAAGCAATTACTTTAACCCAGTTTGTTCGCACCCAGAGACTGAGGAAATGGAGCGTCCCTCATCGCGCTGTATACATGTGAGACTAATCCCGACACAAAGGAAAAGTTATATTGGGAGGTAATGAGTTAAGGGGCAGACAGGCGCTTTTTTGGATGAATGGGTAAATCCAATCAGATGTAGTGGGTAAACCTGTTGCAGGAACCGGCAAATCCTGACAGAACAGCACAGGTAGCAATCAATATGAACACACACAGACACACACAGAGACACACAGACACACACACAGACAGACACACACAGACACACACAGACAGACACCGACACACACAGACACACACACACACAGACACACACACAGACACACACAGACACACAAATGTGGCATGGGAATAACCGAGAGGGCGGTGCAGCACTAGTGCAACAAGCGTGTTGTGTCACTGTAGCCAACTACGCCAAACAGTGCGCGGTAACCAAACAGAACCTGAAACCAACCACGCTGCAGCCATAAACGACGTTTCTATCTTGACAGCAACCCGGGTGCCCGATTTCGGTTGAGACAATAAACTTGGGGTCCCTTGTGCAGGTGCATTACATGTCGGCATCATTTTAATGACATATTCTGAAAACCAACACTAACCCCCTCCCCCCTTTATATCCACAAAATGAATGTGGCGAAACCCGAACCCCATACCCCCCCCCCCCCCCCCCCACCCCTCCCGTGTCAGAAAAGTATGCTGTTGTTGGCTAATAACGGACATAACACGGCAAACTAAGCTGTACGGCCCACGAGAGGAGCTGGAAAGGACATGCCACTATTTCTCCCAAAACACGGTGAAAAAAGTGAACGAGCAAAGAAGAATACTATGCGAATAGATGTGGGCCCCCGACAGGAGAAGAAAAGAAATAAAAAGGATGGCGCCAGGCTGTGCTGAAGTGTTTGTAGGGAAGAATGGCAGCTTGAATTTCATCTGTGACATGCAATATACAAATGAGACAAGACAAGGCAGTACAATACGGTGCGATATGGTGCCATACGATACGATACAATACAATACAATACAATATACTACAATACACGACGATATATACTACGATGCAGTATAATGCAATACAACACAACACAATACAATACAATGTTACAGCCAAACAGTCTTGCAAAAAACAACGCAAAACAACGAAAAGTTAACGCTGTACCTATTTCTGGCTGCTCTGGTCACAAATTAACTACACTTTTCTCGTTAAACTTTTTCAATTTTTCGGGTTTTTTCCTAGATACGCCAAATCTCACCAGCGGTCAACTTCACAGTTGTAGCCGACAAAACAGAAGAAAAAAAACAACAACAACGGTATTACTGTGATTCCTAAGCGGGCTGAATAAGACAGAGTGCATATTCTGGGTGATCCCCCAGGGTGTTAGGCTGGAGAACACTATCAAAACTATACAGTTTTGAAAAGCTTCTATTTCTTTTTCCCGTTCCTCGGCTAGAACTCCGAAGTTCACCAATGGTGAGATTTTTGCATAGGCGACCTTCCCCCCCCTCCCCCCACCATCCCCCCCCCTCCTCCTCCATCGAGGTAGCCGCTTTCCGACTTCGGGGATACAGTTCATTTTTAAAATTATTTTTTATATTTTATTTTATTCTTTTCTATCGAGGATAATGGAATAAGCACTTATGTGCTGTTTATACATCCAACCCCCCCCTGTGTATGTGGTTTTGTCAATTCTGTCATCTGTTCCCACCGGCACACAATGGCCTACTCTTACGAAAAGCGGAACAGGATTTAACGTGTGCGCAAGATGTTCTGCGTGCGTTCGCACACGGGGCCTCGGTTTTATAGTCTCATCCGAAGGACTTTTGGGGAGAGTGGAGTCCGCTGCACTGAGGTTAACTCCAGGGGAAAATATCCCCTTGAACGGGAATCGAACCCGGGTCGTCAGATTGCGAACGCAATGTTCTAACCATTAGGTTATCCCGTTTCCCATTGACCCAACTTAGTTACTCTCCAGTTACAGGACGCATGCTGGGTATGTTCGTGCTTCCGTAACCCACCGAACGCTGACATGAATTGCAGGATTTTAAAGGGTTAAGTGCATACTTGTCCCCGAAGTCGGAATGCAGCTGCCTCAATGGTGAGGTAAAACGGTCGCATAACACAAAATATCATCATTGGTGAATCTCGGAGCTCAAGTCAAGGAACGAACCTCCCCCCCTTCCCACCAAACAAACAAACAAAACCTGCACATAATATTTGATCTGCATGCGAACGTACATACACGAATGGGAATCATGGCGCTGGTAGATCTGCGTGTTATGTTCCTCTGGGAAATCGTAAAAAATCCTCACCCTAAATAATTCACCAGACTCCGCGGCCGGGGATTCGAACGCATGACTTCATGGACCCAGGGGATTTAGAAGCCAAATGCTCTCTCTCATCCACTTAGCTGATCACCACCAGCGAAATTCATCATCCAAGCAAGCACTACCTGGCGAATCTGGAGAGTGGAACTATAAACCCCAAGAAATGCTGAAAAGGCCAAATTGCTCTGCTCTACATCTGCCTTCTATCTTCATTGACACATATTATTTGTCAGATCACAGCGCAACACATTTAACCTTCTCTCTCTCTCTCTCTCTCTCTCTCTCTCTCTCTCTCTCTCTCTCTCTCTCTCTCTCTCTCTCTCTTAATTTTCTGCTTTATTACTGTTATTTCTTCTTTTTTAACGGAAGCGAAGCGTAGAACCCTTTTCCAAATATTTTATTATTACAGCAGGAATAGAGATCTTGCACTTTTATCGTGTGTGTGAGAGTGAAAAGGAAGTCGGTTTGCACAGTTATCAGTATTTACCCTGTAAATATGACTAAATTATTTATGTAAACAGTGAACTAGGAACGCCTTGCGCAACACACTCCACAGGAGCCCAGCGCTTTGACCCCACAGTGGGCGTACCTAGGCGCCTCTCCCATGACTCACAAACTCTACTGCTACTTGTGGCAAAGGAGCCAAGTGTGAGCCGAGCCCAGCGCATTGCCCGCCATCTGTGGAGACAGTCTTTAACACAGTCATGTTGGTGGCACATCGGGAAGTATGAAGAGTTCCTGACTTATAAAAAAAACAAAAACTAAAAGGGTTTTTCGGGACGTTGCACGAACATCTGGACGGGCCCAGGACTACCTACAGGGGGGGTACGAAGAGGGACAGAAAAAATGAGGGGGAAGACAACTCAGAGAGTGGACTGGCCTTGAGGAAGATGGTTGAAAATCTTCAGGGGTCCCCCCACGGCTATGGAACACGAGATAGGTGATGATGGGGAGCATTAAAGGGGTTTGGGCCCCCAATTGAAAACCTCTCACCAGGAAACTGTTTTTGGGTAGCATAAATACTGCCTTTTACTCTTTGGCCTTTTATTATATATATATATTATATATATATATAATATATATATATAATATAAATATATAAAATATATTTTAAAATATAATATATTTATAAAATATATATGTATATATATTTTTTTGGATGAGCACATCCAAATGATGATGAGGTAGCACTTAGATATGATGACGAATTATTGAAAAAACAAACAAAACAAAAACCAACCTGGAAATGGAGACAGGAAACTAAAGTTTTGATGAACTCACGGGACAGGTGAATGACAACCCCCCCCCCCCACCCCTCCACCCCCCCTTCAAAAAAAGAAAAGAAAACAAACAAACCAACCAAACAACAAAAACAAAACCAAATAAAACCGCAAAAGCAAACAGTGCTTTAAGGGTTTTTCTTTAAAAGCGCCCTAAGTGCTGGTGCTAGCCACTGTCAATTCATTCCAAACGATTCGAGGGGCGTGTCGACGCGGGGGTATCATCACACTGCGTCCCCTGCAGAAATGCAGTCCAAAACGAAGGAAGAAAAAGAAAGGGGAAATGGCATTAGGGTAGTAGCAGTATTAGTAGTAGCAAATATAGAAAAGAAGAAGAAAACAAAGAAGAAGAAGGGAAATTTGGGTATTTGGCTATAGTAGTATAGTAGATAGTAGTAAAAGTATAGTAGAAAAAAGAAGAAGGGAAGTAGGCTATTGGCTAGTAGTAGTATAGTAGTAGTGTAGTTTTTGTAGTATAGTAGTAGTACAGAAGAAAAAAGGAAGTAGGCTAGTAGTAGTAGTAAATAGTAGTAGTATCAGAAGAAGTAGTAGTGTAGTAGTAGCAGAAGAAGAAGACAAAGAAGAAGAAGGGAAGTAGTAGTATAGTAGTAGTGTAGAAGTAGTAGTAGTAGTAGTAGTAGTAGTAAAAAAGGAAGAAGTAGTAGTAGTAGCAGAAGAAAGACGAAGAAGAAGAAAGGAAGTAGTGTAGTAGAGTATAGTAGTAGAAGAGTAGTAGTAGTAGTAGT
>CM054138.1:15606849-15619349 GCA_028751875.1 Rapana venosa | reverse complement strand
AAACACACACCCACCCACGCACACCCACACTTAACCCCTCCCCCCCCCACACACACCCACAACAACCCCCCACTCTCCTCTCCCCACACCCACACACAGAACCCCCTTAACACACACACACACACACACACACACACACACACAACACACACACACCACACACCACACACACCCTCCACAACCATCTCCCCACTCTCCTCTCCCCACCCACACACACAGACCCCCCCCCCCTCCCCCCTTAACACACACACACCCACACACGCACACACACACAGACACCCCCCCCCCCCCCTACACACACACACACACATACACTAACAACTAACAACACACACACACACACATCTCACCCAACACCATCAAGATAATCGTCATAATCATCAAGATCCTCTCTGTACCAGCCACACAACAGCAAGTAACACAATCATAAGTACCGGGGAAGAGAATCTGAAACCTACCTACCTCAAAGATGGAAAGTCAGAATCGCAGAAACCTGATGAAAATAGGACACTGATGATAGACTGAGGGAAATTTGTGGTGGTGGCGGGGGGGGGGGTGGGGGGAGAGGGAGTAGTGTGTGTGTGTGTTGTGGGGGGGGGGGGGGTAATGGGGGGAATTTTGGGGGGATAGGGGGGAGGGGGGGCAGAAGGAGGGGCACTAGGATTTGGGAAATATGTTTTTTGTTTGTTTGTGTTTGTGTGTGTTGTGTTGTGGTGTGTTAGTGTGTGTGTGTGTGTGTTTTGTGTGTGTGTGTGTGTGGTGTGTTGTGTGTGGTGTGTGGGGGTGTGTGGGGTGTGATGTGGTGTGTTGTGTTGTGATGTATTTTGTGTTGTGTGTGTGTGTATGTGTGTGTTGTGTGTTGTGTGTGTGTGTTGTTGTGGTGTGTTGTACGTACGGTGTGGTGTGGTGTGGTGTATTTTGGTGTTGTGTGTTTGTGTGTGTGGGGTGTGTGTGTGTGTCAAGTCAAGTCAAGTCAAAATTTTATTTCCAATGGTACATTGAATAAGCAATTTCATTTGCTTTTTTCATCAAGCCATCTATCTAAGAACAAATTTCGATGTGTGGGGTGGTGTATTGTGGTGTTGTGTGTGTGTGTGTGTGTGTGTGTGTGTGTGTGTGTGTGGTGTTTTGTGTGTTTTGTGTGTGTGTGAGTGCGGTGTGGTGTGGTGTATTGTGTGTTGTGTGTGTGGTTTTGTGCGGTGTGGTTGGGGTGGTGTATTGTGTGTTGTGTGTGTGTGTGTGCGGTGTGGTTGGGGTGGGGTATTGTGTGGTGGGATGTGTGTGTGTGTGTGTGTGTGGGGTGTGTGTGGGGTGTGCGTGCGGTGTGGTGTGGTGTGTGTAAATTGCGTGTGTGTGTGTGTGCGGTGTGGTGTATTGTGGGTTGTGTGTGTGTTGTGTGTGTGCGGTGTGGTGGGTGTAAATTTTGTGTTGTATGTGTGCGGTGTGGTGGGGGTGTGGTGTGGTTTTGTGTGTGCGGTGTGGTGTGGTGTGGTGTATTGTGGGGTGTTGTGTGTGTGTGGCGGTGTGGTGTGTATTGTGTTTTTGTGTTTTGTGTGTGTACGTACGGTGTGGTGTGGGGTGTATTGTGCGTTTGTGTGTGTGTGTGTGTGTGAGTGCGGTGTGGTGTGGTGTATTGTGTGTTGTGTGTGTGTTGTGTGTGTGTGTGTGCGTGTGGTTGGGGTGGTGTATTGGGGGTGGTGTGTGTGGTGTGTGTGGTGCGGTGTGGTGTGTGTATTGTGTGGTGTGTGTGTGCGTGTGGTGTGGTGTGGTGTATTGTGTGTATGGTGTGTGTGGGGTGTGTGTGTGTTGTTTTCGGTGTGGAGTGGTGGGATTGTGTTGTTGTGTGTGTGTGCGGTGGTGTGGTGTATTGTTGTTGTTGTGTGTGTGTGCGGTTTTGGGGTGGTGTATTGTGTTTGTGTGTGTGTGCGGTGTGGTTGGTGTGGTGTGGTGTATTGTGTGTGTGTGTGTGTGTGTGGTGTGGTGTGGTGTATTGTTGTGTGTGTGTGTGGGGTGTGGGTACCTATGTGCATATTTGTAATGCATGCTTGCGTGCTGCATGTCTTTCTGTATGTATGTAATGGGCCCTGCGTGTGTGTGTTTATGTGAGTGTGCGTGTGTGCGTGTGTTTGTGCCTTTCGTGCATATGTAGTCTGTGTGTGTGTGTGCGCGTGTGCGCGCGCCATTTGGTTTTTGTGTGTGTGGTTGTGTGAGAAATTGATGATAATGAAGACAGATCACACCAATGACAGCAGACTATAACAGCCATCAGTCAACACCACAAGCAGGCAGTTGTCATGCTCAGTCTGCCAGCAACTACTAGTAACACAGATAGCATCATATTCTGGATATATTGGTGGATCGGTGGTCTAGAGGTAACGCGCCTGTCTAGAAAGCGAAAAGTCCGGGTCTGAAGTGTGCGGCGGTTCGTACCCCGTTTGGACCGGAAATTTTTCCCCCATCCATTAGACCATGAGTGGTGGTCTGGGCGCTAGTCTTTCGGATGAGACGATAAACCGAGGTCCCCGTGTGTTACACGTAATTATTTAGCGCACGTAAAAAAACCCACGGCAACAAGAGAGTTGTCCCTGGCAAAATTCTTAGAAAAAAGCCACTCTGATAGGGAAACAAATACAGCTGCAAAAAAAAAAAAAAAAAAAAAAAAAAAAAAAAAAAAGGGTTTGAAAGGGTGGGGCAGCGCTAAGTGGCGACGCGTTCTCCCGCTCTCCCCGGGGAGAGCAGCCCGAATTTCACGGAGAGAAATCTGCCGTGACTTAAAGTGGTATGAAATAAAATCTGAGCGCTTTGATTTGTTGCTTTACAAGATTCAGCGCTATATAAATTCCATACATTATTATTATTATTATTATTATTCTGTGATGGCAGTCAGACCTGGCTTGGTCCTGTTGCCCCTACCCCAGCCAAGTCAGAGAGATAAATAGATAGGTCCTGATGCCTTTGGAATATCAGTGTCCCGAAGTCAGTTGACTCCGCTGGAATTTTATTACCAGCAACAAACAAAAGATGCAATGTGTGTGTGTTGTTAGTGTGTGTGTGTTGTTAGTGTGTGTGTTTTGTGTGTGTGTGATTAGTGTGTGTGTGTGTGTGTGTGTGAGTGTGTGTGTGTTGTTAGTGTGTGTGTGTTGTTAGTGTGTGTGTGTGTGTGTGTGTGTGGTGTGTGTGTGTGTGTGGTGTGTGTGTGTGTGGTGTGTGTGTGGTTTATTTTATTTATTAATTTATTTTATTCTTTTATATCGAGGATAATGGAATAAGCACTCATGTGCTTTTTTTAACATCCAATCCCCGTGTGTATGTGGTTTTGTAAATTCTGTCTTCTGTTCCCACCGGCACACAATGGCCTACTCTTACGAAAAGCGGAACAGGATTTAACGTGTGCGCAAGATGTTCTTCCTGCGTTCGCAGTGTGTGTGTGTGTGTGTGGTGTGTGTGTGTGTGTGTGTGTGTGTGTGTGTGTGTGTGTGTGTGTGTGTGTTTGATATCTTCAGTGTAAGTGATTTTAGACGGGAAAAATCTAACAAGAAAAAACGAACAATAACTGAAAAAAGTCAGCAAACAGTACTGAAATAAAAACTAACTGTAACATGATACAAACACTGAATTCTTGGACTTCTTCTCAACGCAAGGCGTGTGTGTGTGTATGTGTGTGTGTGTGTGTGTGTGTGTGTGTGTGTTTGTGTGTGTGTGTATGTGTGTGTGTGTTTTATTGTTGTTGTTGCTTCGATTTTATGTCTGTTCACCAAAAGTGGTATTAGACGCGCGCGCGCGCGCGCGCGCGCGCGCGCGGTGTGTTGTGTATGTGTATGTGTGTGTGTGTTTGTAGTAGTAGTTCTTCATTTAACGTCCTTCCACTAAATAGTGATATCAGACAGGAAAGTGTGTGTATGTGTGTGTGTGCGTGTGTGCGCGTGTGCGTGTGTGTGCGTGCGCACGCGCACGTGCTTGTGTGTGTGTGTAGGGGGAGGGGTATGCATATAACTAATCAATCGTAATAAACAACTATTATGAAAAAAGCATAAACAAGAATTCTGAAAAACAAAAAAAAAAAACAAAGAAAAAACCAACAACAACAACAACAAAAAACAAAACAATAACCAACCCCAGAAACATCAAACAGCAAAAATACCAGCTTTCCAATTCATATAACTTGAAGCTATCCTTATATCAGAGGAGTCTGAAAATAGGAGTATGGCTTAATGACAATACAATTTCTTTCATTAATGAAATGTCTTTAAGAATTTGCTGCAAGCTACGGACTGGGAAGGCAGGTAAGATGTTTTTCAGATCTCTGCATCGTAAAAGAATGTGATCATTGGTAAGATTTTCACCACAGATACATGTTGCTTTTTTAAAAATTTCGTTCTAAAAAGCATTGAGCTTAAACCTGTATATAAGAGATACAAACATTTCTATATTCATGTAAATTACGATATTTGATCTTATCAAAAGATAATACATGGGCTACATCATCACTCCAAGAATAACCGGTACTTTGTAGTTTCTTTTTAAAGTGTTTCCAACATGCATTTTGTAACATGCTATAGCCCTCATGGATGGATAGAGGAACACTTAATGCTGCAAGACCCATCGATATGCTCAGCTCCACATTTTGCTTTTCTGTCAACTTTTTCATCAAAGTAAATACCACAGTGCGAGGTATCCAGCAAAAGGTAACACCAGTGCCTCGTATCATCAGAAAATGAATTAGATGACTAATCTCAATTATGAAATCTTGTCTCACTTTTGAACTGAAGTTTTCTCAGGGCAAGTAAGACTGACCTGGAATCAACACAGAAAGTATTTGAAATATGTCTTTAGGAAAATCTAAAAGATAATACAAAGCCATCAAAATAGCAGACAATTCAGCTGTAAAAATAGATAATTTTTCCTACATAAAATGATCTCTCTATTTTCAAAGATGGTATGACAAACGCTGCAAACCCGCCTCATTATTGTTCAAAGGGAACCATCTGTGTAGATTTTTAAATGATTTGGATATGTAGTTTGTATATATTCTTTTACTGATGCGCTAAGAATATTTTCATTACCTTTTTTCGTTAAAGAGGAATAATTTACGTCAAAATTAGCTCTCTTAAGTTCCCATGGGGGACAAGGCGAGAGTGAATCTTCGATTTAGCTATTTTTGTGGGATTTATATCTGCTTGATCAAATAATTGAGAAGTAATAGGTTCTAGCTGTGGTTACAGAGCGAATAGAATGTGCTTTTTTTGGAAAGTTGACATCAGATCTTATACTAATTTCGTTGTCCACATTAGTTTCTTGTGTTGAACAACGTAAGAGATATTTAGCCACAGCCAGTTGTCGATATTCGTCTAATGGCAAAATTCCTATCTCCTTATAGGTACCCATGGACGATGCATGAAAAGGAACCCCCAGAGCTAATCGAAAAGCCTTGCAGTCTAGTCTTGTCATTTTCTGTAATAAATATTTGGAGCACTGAAAATGCTTCCTGGCCATAAATGAGTCTGGAACGTACTAAAGATAATGCCAAATGTTTTAAAACAGCTACATCATAAGCCCACACTTGTTTACTAATAACTTTCAGAAGATTAAGACTTTTCCGAGCCTAGTATTTAAATAATCAATATGATAATTCCAACTTAGTGTAGACATAAAATATACTCCTAAAAACTTCACCAAAGTTTTATATTCCAACACTTTCCCATCTATTTGGAAAACAGGTAGAACTGGGGGGTTAGTGCCATTATTGAAAAGTACGAGATTAGTCTTTTCAGGAGACAATGAAAGACCATTCTAAAAAATGTAGTCATTAAGTTTGTTTAGCTCAAGCTGATACATATTTTTTATATAGTTTAGATGCCTCTTTGGTGTTTTCTTTTTCATCGTAACATTCATCCACATACAAATGTCATCAGCATACTGGACGTGGATGGCATTACTGGAGAGGCACTGAGGAAGATCATAAAGAAGAATATTGAAAAGATGTGGAGCGATAACTGATCCCTGTGGAATACCCATTGTTGGAAACCGTAAAGTAGAATAGGAATTTCCAACTTGGCCTGCATACATCTTTCTGAAGAAATGCTTTAATATAATGATACATATTACCAGATAAGCCAATAGTTTTTAGTTATATAGTAATCGTTTATGCCAGACCTGATCATATGCTTTCTTTATATCAAAAAAGGTGGCAAGCACATTTTTTCTACTAGCAAATTGGTGTTTAATTTGCTACTAAGTTTAATCAGATGATCTGCTGTGCATCTACCTTTCGAAAACCTGCCTGGCTAATGGGGATTATTTTGTTTTTATCGCAATAATGCATTAGTCGGTTTAAAATTATTTTTTCCATAAGTTTTCCTGTGTGAGAGGTTAACGCGATAGGTCTGTAACTGTTTTTAATCATTTTTAGGTTTACCCTGCTTTGGGACTGGCACTAAAATGGAATGTTTCCATATGCTTGGAATGACCCTTGAGACCAGCAACTTTGAAATAATTCAAGTAATAATATTATCCAATTTTCTGGCAGCTGTTTTAACAATTCACTTGAAATAGCATCAATACCAACGGATGTTCTTTTTGTTCCAAGAGATAGGAGAGCATCTTTAAGCTCTTGCAATGTTAGGGGAGCATTGACGTAATGATTATTACCTCCCACAGGGTCTTTATACATGTCTTTCTGTGCTTCTTTATTTCTATATACTTTGCATTTTTCTGAAAGACTTTTATCACTCATTGTGTCTGTAAATATTTCTATGAATGATTCAGCTTTCTCTGAATTAGATGGAAGTTCCTTGTCTTTAATCTTAATGGACAGTTAGGAAGCCTAACCCCACTTTTCATATCTTTAAATTTACTCCACACCTTTTGCAAATCATTATAAGTGTTAACTTCTTGAAAGCAAAAGGAAGACCAAAACTGACGTTTGCTTTGTTCAAAACGGTTTTTATTACAAAGCAATTTTGCTTTTTTCATAAGAAAATGATTTTTCTGACGTTTTTCTTTCTTAAATAAACTTTATAAGCACTTTTTTGTCATTCACAACTTTTTGACATGAAGGATTCCACCAATATTTCCGGAATGCTTTTTGGACTTCATGGGTGAATACTTAGGGATAGAGCTATCAGCTGCTTGCAGTACAAACTTTTTAAAATTGGCATAAAAAGTATTAATATCATAGCTTTTAATATTTTCACTATTTATCTGTATCAAAATATCTTTAAACTTATTCCAGTCAGCATAAGGATAATTATACTTTGGGATACATCTTTTTTCTAAGTCATATTCTGAAGAATCAAATTAAGAGTGATAGCAATTGAAAATGATCACTTCCTAAAGTATCGTCTTCTATTTCCCAATTACATTGGAAACAAGGGATGGAGAAATTAAGATAGATCTAAAGCACTAGGTCTTTGATTCGAAACATCTGGATTCTTGTAACATTACATCATTAAGTAGAAAAAGATAAGAATCGATAATGTTTTCAATAAACCGATTATGGTTACTGATGTACATTCTTTATCCCAGAAAGGGGAGTGCGCATTGAAATCCCCACATATTAAACATTTATTTTTAGATTCTGGCAATGTACGTAACCATCTTGTGTTGATGTCATTGGGGCCTTAGGCAAAAATACCGAAACGACGTTTAGATCTATAGATTTGGTGATTTTTTTATGCATGCAGCACAAGAGTGAGATTTGGTACATTAGTTGGAACTGGCGAGGTACATACATTAAACTCTATTCCTTTATCCCATAGATGGCAGCCCGAATCTTTCAGCATCATTTGCAACAACTTCATGGATTGGTGATAATAGTAATTTTTCAGATTTGCAGTCTATTTCTAGTAGTGTTTAAAGACTGTAAGACTAAAACCTCAGATCTGAACGATGCAAGATGCTGAATCAGATTATGGTAGATTTGTTGACACAGATCTACAGTACCACTGTAAAATGTTAAAGGGACAAGTTTTTATCATTATAAAGAGTTTTAGCTTTTGTACAAGTTCTAATACGGTAACAGGGTTGTAAAAGTGCAAATAATTCCTCAGGTTGAACAAGAACTTAATCTCAATTTAAACAAAACGTAATCCAGTGTGTGTGTGTGTGTGTGTGTGTGTGTGGTGTATAAGAGTAAAAATCTCAAGAAAGGAAAAATTAACAATATACTAGCCTTAAAGAAGAGGAAAATCAAAGGTTTTTCGTCTTCGGATGACACGAAAAGTATAGCAAAACAAGTCAATCTACTGGATGTCAGAGTTTATGCAATAATATTCAAATGACTTAATGACCTCCCTGAGTCCTTTAGATGTTATAGTGCAGTGCCCTGAATTTATGGGCATACGTCTTGGGCACATTAACATTGTGGAGCCCATTCCTCTCCAGGTCGTAGAGAGCATGCAGACATGTTTGTGTCATCAATCAGCCATGGCTGGCCATTTCATCTAAAAAAAAGTAGGAATGGATTTTCAAAATGAAACATGCCTACGTCTGCACATGTGGCCTCTGTTCATAGTCTAATCAAAATGATTTTTAAAAGGAACAAAGAAAAATGGGCACAACTTCAAGGGAAATAAGTTTCCCTTTTACTCGATAAGTTGAGTTTTGCGCCCGAAATTACATTAAGTTATAATCACAAAATAAACAACAAACAAAATTTTCTTTTTTAATAGGATTCTCGTTGCCTGTCGTTTGGGCGTATGTACTTGCATGCTCACATGTGTGATGTGTGTGGGTGTGTGGTGTGTGTGGTGTGGTGTATGTGTGTGCGTGTGTGTGTGTAGAGTGTGTGTGTGGTGGGCATGGGGGAAGTTTCTTGTTTTCACTTCTGTTTAAAAACAGTCATAGAGCGGTCCATAGGGTTCAGCCATGGATCCCGATTCACCGCCAACGCCTGTGGTCAGGTAGAACAGAGTGTTCCTGCTTGTCGGGAAGTCACGGTGCCTTGGTCTCCTCGTCGTTCGCGGGGCGATTCCCAGAAAAGATCCCGAAGATGCCGGCCAATGTTCCCAGCAAGGGCACTGCTTCTTCTATTGGTGGGATGGATTCCGTCAGTCTTCAGGAACACCTGGTTGGGTCTGAGGTTGTCGTGGGCCACGGTGGATATGGTGGTGTTCTCAGAAGGCCATCAGTAAGGATAGCGTTAAACAGGTCTCTTTTGATTTGCAGTGTTCTATCTCTTATTGGCACTATTTTGCTTAAGATGACTTTGCATCTGGGATGGCTTGAATGATTCTCTTTGCTTTGAGCAGAAGGTCTTTCGAAGCTGTTGCAGTGTCCTTTGTTTCAGGTCATTGATTCCACAATGTATCAGTATTGCCTCGGTGTATGATTCATTCTGGAAATTGCTGATTCGACAGCGTTGTGGATATCTTCAATGGTGTGTACCTTGCGGTGAAGACTTTGATCCCGTATGAGCGTCCTAATCTATGGGCTTGCACACCACTCATCACGGAATCATGAACGACCAATGCCACAGGAAGATCTTGATTTTTGGAGGTTGCTACTTTTGAAGTTTCTAGATCAACAGGTTTGGTACAAGAAGATGTTACGTAATTTGGTTCCTTGACATTCTTCAACTTATTTATGTTCTTTCCAGCGATTTTGGCATCATTTGTTTTGTTTTCATTTTCTTTTTTTCCTGGGTTTGAGGATTTAAGACTGCTTGATTTGGAATGAGCAAAGTCTTGAGTCTTTCCTCTTTTGTTGATATTGGACTTATTGATAATGTAAGTGGACGATTGTTTTACAACGTCTGCATATGTATTAACAGCGTCAGTTTGCGTTTGTGCGTTGGATCTACTGACCTGCTTCACATCCAAAGCTGTTGATTTTGTTTTGTCTTTTAGATCCTGGATGGTGCTTTCCAATGAAGAAATTTTTGTGCACAGGGAAGCAATGATTTGGGCCATCTCTGCGAGTTTATCGTGGACAGATCTATCACTGCTGTCTCCTGTTGTTGAGCACATATTTCCAAACAACCATCGGCTACAGCCCGGTTCCACTGACTGTTTTTTCGAGTCGGAGTCAGGTTTCTTTGTCAGGGTCGTTTGGCTGACAGACCTTGCTCCTTGCTGTGTGCGGACACCACTCATGCTTCTGGTTCTTGTCATTTTGAGTAAAATGCACAAAACTCTGACAATGAAAAATTAGCTGTTGGCATTTTCCGCCATCTTGATGATGTGTGTGTTTGTGTGTGTGTGTGTATGTGTGTGTGTTGTTGTTGTTGTTGCTTCTGTTTTATGTCTGTTCACCCAAACTGGTATTAGACGTGTGTGTGTATGCGCGCGCGCGCGTGTGTGTGTTGTTGTTGTTGTTGCTTCGATTTTATGTCTGTTCACCCAAAACTGGTATAGACGTGTGTGTGTGTGTGTGTGTGTGTGTGTGTGCGTTTGTGTGTTAGTGTATGTGTGTGTTGTTGTTGTTGTTGCTTCGATTTTATGTCTGTTCATTCAAAGTTGTATTAGACGTGTGTGGTGTGTGTGTGTGTGTGTGTGTGTGTGTGTGTGTGTGTGTGTGTGTGGTGTGTGTGTGACAGTCACAGCAGATTTCTCTGTGGAAAGTTTTGGGCAGCTTTCCAGTGCCACCCCCTTTGAAAAAAAATCCTTTCTGCATGTGTATTTTGTTTCCCTATTTCTATTTCCAACAGCTATCAGACAACACAACCCGGGCAGTTGTCACGCTCAGTTTGCCAGCAATGACCAAAAAAACCAGATAGTATCCGTACAATTTGTGAAGGGAGGGAATCGTTACAGTCTGTGAAGGGAGAGAATTCGACCTTGGTTCTGTCGACGGGCTTAGCCGCTGGGTTGGAGTCAGAGAGGTATTTATTTATTTCTTCTTTTATATCGAGGATAATGGAATAAACACTCATGTGCTTTTTTACATCCTGTCCCCGTGTGTATGCGGTTTTGTAAATTTTGTCATCTGTTCCCACCGGCACACAATGGCCTACTCTTTCGAAAAGCGGAACAGGATTTAACGTGTGCGCAAGATGTTCTGCATGCGTTCGCACACGGGGCCTCGGTTTATAGTCTCATCCGAAGGACTTTGACGTTCAGTTCGATTTTTTGGGTCAAACTGGGAAGAAAGGGCGAGGCTGGGAATCGAACCCACAACCTCACGGTTTACTTGTTGGCAGGCGAGCGTCTTAACCATCCTGCCGCCCTCCTTCCTTCCTTAGGTAGAGATCTATATCGGGTTGCCTTTCAAACCTTACAGTCCCAGAATAGGATGACTCTGCTGGGACTGTTAACGCAAGCAACAAATCATACAATTTCTGTGTGTGTGTGTGTGTGTGTGTGTGTGTGTGTGTGTGTGTGTGTGTGTGTGGTGTGTTTATTATTTTTTTTTATTCTTTTATATCGAGGATAATGGAATAAGCACTTATGCGTTTTTTACATCCAGTCCCCGTGTGTATGCGGTTTTGTAAATTTTATCATCTGTTCCCACCGGCACACAATGGCCTACTCTTACGAAAAGCGGAACAGGGTTTAACGTGCGCGCAAGATGTTCTGCGTGCGTTCGCACACGGGGCCTCGGTTAATAGTCTCATCCGAAGGTGTGTGTGTGTGTGTGTGTGTGTGTGTGTGTGTGTGTGTGTGTATGTGTGCCTGAGTACGTGCGTGTTTGTGTGTGTGCGTGCGTGTATGTGCATGCGTGTATGTGTGTGTGTGTGTGATCGATGATAATTACAATAGATCACACAAATGACTGACTTTAACAGCTATCAGACAACTCACCCGGGCAGTGTGTGTGCGTGTGTGAGTGTGTGTGTGTGTGTGGTGTGTGTGTGTGTGTGTGTGTGTGTGTGTGTGTGTGTGTGTGTGTGTGTGTGTGTGTGTAATGAATGATGATATTGAAGATAGATCTATGTGTATTTGTTTCCTTATCTTCCTATCACTATTTCCTTTTAGTGAACGTGTGTGTGTGTGTGTGTGTGTGTGTGTGTGTGTGTGTGTGTGCCTGAGTGCGTGCGTGTTTGTGCGTGTGCGTGTGTGCATGTGTGTGCATGTGTGTGTATGATCAATGATAATTACAATAGATCACACCAATGACAGACTATAACAGCTATCAGACAACTCACCCGGGCAGTGTGTATGTGTGTATGTGTGTGTGTGTATGTGTGTGTGTGTGCATGTATGTGTGTGTGTGTGTGTGCATGTGTGTGTGTGTGTGTGTGTGTGTGTGTGTGTGTGTGTGTGTGTGTGTGTGTGTGTGTGTGTGTGATGGATGATGATAATGAAGATAGATCACAAAAATGACTGACTATAACAGCTATTAGACAATACGCCCGGGCAGTGTATGTGTGTATATGTGTGTGTGTATGTGTGTGTGTGCGTGTGCGCGTGCGTGTGTGTGTGTGTGTGTGTGGTGGATGATGATAATGAAGACAGATCACACCAATGACTGACTATAGCCGCTATCAATCAACACACAACCCGGGCAGATGTCATGCTCAGTCTGCCAGCAATGGCAAAAACAGATAGCATCAGGTACAATCT
>CM054138.1:15576849-15601849 GCA_028751875.1 Rapana venosa | reverse complement strand
AGAGAACAACACCGCAAACTCACTCTAACAAACAAGGGTCACATCAAACATCCAGTGCTTCCCTCCTCCACTACTACAGAGAACAACACCGCAAACTCACTCTGACAAACAAGGGTCACATCAAACATCCAGTGCTTCCCTCCTCCACTACTACAGAGAACAACACCGCAAACCCACTCTAACAAACAAGGGTCACATCAAACATCCAGAGCCCCCACTCCTCCTGCAGACGCTGTGCCTTAAGATGAGGGTGAGAGAGCCGCCTCTGAGGACACAGAGGACTGTTGTCAATAGCGAGGTCTTTCTTCTTCGGGTTCAAACGAAAACGGCCGGCACACACCTCCATCCTGAAGCTCACGACAGAACAATCAGGGCGACCCCTGACAGAGCCTCAGCCTGCATCCTAGTTCTGCAATCTCTCAGGTAAGGGAGCGTTTTCTATCCATTTAAGTGAAGTATATATATTTTAACGAAATAGTTGGTGGGAGGGGGTATATATATAAAAACAGTGTTATGTGGAAAACTGAGTGCGCGATAATTATCTTTTAGCCAGTAGTTTAGCTCGCAATCTCACAGGATTTCTCAGTGAGAGGGTTATCAATGAATTGAAGTGGTGGAAGGGATTGCCGAGTGGTTAGAGTGAGTTCCAGATCCAATGGCGCGGGTTCCAGCCACCACCAAGAAGCGCACTGGAGGGAGTTTTTGACTTGGAGTTGATTACTTTCTTCTGTTTTAGTTCGAAGAGAATGGAATAAGCACTATTGTGCTTTTTACATCTAGTCCCCGTGTGTATGCAGTTTTGTACATTTTGTCACCCGTTCCCACCGGCACACAATGGCCTACTCTTCCGAAAAGCGGAATGGGTTTTAACGTGTGCGCAAGATGTTCTGCATGTGTTCGCACTCGAACCTCGGTTTATAGTCTAATCCGAAGGACTTTTGGGGAGAGTGGAGTCGGCACTGATGTTAACTCCAGAGGAAAAATCCTCTTGAACGAGATTCGAACCCGGGTCAGCAGATCACGAATACATCACTCTAACCACCAGGCTATCCCATCCCCAGGATTGACACCACTCCTCCGGAAAAGCCGGATGAAACAAGAAACCAACGTCCCGTGTGTCAACCAACCCCACGCGAACATCTTGCACACATTTTAAAACCCGTTCTGCCTTTTGGAAAAGTAGGCCATTGCGTGCCGGTTGGAATGGATGACAATTTTTAAAAAAACAAACCCGCATTGCACACAGTTGTCGTGTTAAGACGTCATTCTGAAGTCGGAATGCGGCAGCTGTAATGATGGAAAAATGCTGCATAAGCCAAATCTCGCCATTAGTGAACCTGGGATCTCTAGTTGGAAAACCAAAACAGAAAAGAAAAATATTATGTATGTTAAACTTGATTCGTTACAGTACATCTGTCCCACCTTTTGGAAGAGTGTGCCATATTGCCTGTTAGTAGGAATGGATGATGAAAATCTACCCCCCAAAAATCCCCATCACAGCCCCTCTCAAAAAAAAACAACAAAATGAAAAACACCAAATGAACGAAACAAACTGCATGTAGACTGGTACATCCCCCCAATGAGAAGAGCCCGAATTTCACGCAGAGTAATAATAATGCCGAGGCTGAAAGTGGTATTCGGCTTAATCTTTATTTTAATTTTTGAAATTAAAAAAAATCTTTTATTTCGAAGATAATGGAATAAGCACTCGTTTGTGTGTGTGTGTGTGTGTGTGTGTGTGTGTGTGTGTGTGTGTGTGTGTGTGTGTGTGTGTGTGTGTGTGTGTGTGTGTGTGTGTGTGTGTGTGTTTAACATCAAATCTCTATGTGTACAGTGGCTTTGTAAATATTGTCATCCGTTCCCACCAGAACAAAAATAATGGCCTAGTCAATTCATAGGTTCTTCAGATGAAACTTTGAGTAGAGGTTTTGTGTGCAAAAATGCAGAGAACCTTGTTTATGTGAGATAACCTTGTTTATGTGAGAGAGCCTTGTTTATGTGAGGGAACCTTGGTTATGTGAGGGAACCTTGAACCTTGGTTATGTGAGAGAACCTTGGTTATGTGAGGGAACCTTAAACCTTGGTTATGTGAGAGAACCTTGGTTATGTGCGGGAGCCTTGGTTATGTGAGAGAACCTTGTTTATGTGAGGGAACCTTGGTTATGTGAGAGAACCTTGTTTATGAGAGAACCTTGGTTATGTGAGTGAACCTTGTTTGAGAGAACCTTGGTTATGTGAGAGAACCTTGTTTATGTGAGAGAACCTTGAACCTTGGTTATGTGAGAGAACCTTGTTTATTTGAGAGAACCTTGTTTATGTGAGAGAACCTTGTTTATGTGGGGGAACCTTGGTTATGTGAGGGAACCTTGGTTATGTGAGAGAACCTTGTTTATGTGAGGGAACCTTGTTTATGTGAGGGAACCTTGGTTATGTGAGGGAACCTTGGTTATGTGCGAGAAGCTTGGTTATGTGAGAGAAGCTTGGTTATGTGAGAGAACCTTAGTTATGTGAGGGAACCTTGTTTATGTGAGAGAACCTTGGTTATGTGAGAGAACCTTGGTTATGTGAGAGAACCTTGGTCATGTGAGAGAACCTTGGTTATGTAAGGGAACCTTGGTTATGTAAGGGGACCTTGGTTATGTGAGGGAACCTTGGTTATGTGAGAGAACCTTGGTTATGTGAGAGAACCTTGATTATGTGAGAGAACCTTGTTTATTTGAGAGAACCTTGGTTATGTGAGAGAACCTTGTTTATGTGAGAGAACCTTGAACCTTGGTTATGTGAGAGAACCTTGGTTATGTGAGAGAACCTTGGTTATGTGAGAGAACCTTGGTTATGTGAGAGAACCTTGTTTATGTGAGGGAACCTTGTTTATGTGAGAGAACCTTATGTGAGAGAACCTTGTTTATGTGAGGGAACCTTGTTTATGTGAGGGAACCTTGTTTATGTGAGAGAACCTTGTTTATGTGAGGGAACCTAGTTTATGTGAGGGAACCCCTTTGTGTACAAGTGTAGGCCAGCTCTGGCCAGTGGCCTGAACGGGACAAAGCTACTTAGCATGCAGCGTGTAAGGGGGTGGGCTCTGCCAGATCGAACCTGAGGGGACGGGATAGCCTAGTGGTCAGAACATTGCGCTCGCAATCTGACGGCCCGGGTTCGATTCCTGTTCAAGGGGATATTTTCCCCTGAAGTTAACATCAGTGCTGACCCCACTCTCCCCAAAAGTCCTTCGATGAGACTATAAACCGAGGCCCCGTGTGCGAACGCACGCAGAACATCTTGCGCACACGTTAAATCCTGTTCCGCTTTTCGTAAGAGTAGGCCATTGTGTGCCGGTGGGAACAGATGACAGAATTAACAAAACCGCATACACACGGGGACTGGATGTAAAAAAGCACATGAGTGCTTATTCCATTATCCTCGATATAAAAGAATAAATAAATAAATAAAACCTGACCCAAGACACACAGCCTGAAATGAAGCCAATGCAGGGCTTCAGTAACTCCCTAAGGAGTTCAGGGAAAAGTCGAATTAAACTGCAGGGAGGACCCCGATAGCTTAGTGGATAGTCTTGTTTCACCCGGTGTTTGACTGTAGCATAGGAAAAAGCTTTATCATAATTATAAAGAATTCGCCATGTCTTGGTGCTGCATTCACAATGCAGATGCTTAACCACGGACCGGTACTAATTATTTTTGTTTTCTTTTTTTTTAAATCGCGACATGCTTATTCTTAAAGAAACTGCAGGAATAAATAAATGGGATGAAAAGAATCGTAGAAGTGTATAAAGAAAAGAAAAAAAACTATGATCACCACCAGTCGACCTGAGTAGGTAACCATGTTCTTGACTAGGCACAAAACCTTCCAGCAACCCCTCCTTTTTTCTATAAGTATTGTGATATAAACTACATGGTCGTGTTTCTGGTTTCTGGTCATCAGATCTCCTCCCCACATCCCGGACCTTCTTTCTCACCGCAGGCTCTGGAGACGCCAGCACCACAGTTCCGGAGCACAAGGTCCTTTGGACTGGTCCACACCCACATGACTTGACTTGACTTGTCTCAAATGTTAAGGACCGATAGGATTGATGAGGAAGAACGGGAGATGATTTCACAGAACTTTGAAGGCGCCAACCTTCAAATCCGTGGTGGGTAAAGCCCTGACAGGCAAAAGCCGTGAAAAGGTCAACTCCTGTAGGGCAAGTCCAAGAAGGGCAAACCCACAAGTCTTGTGAAAGGCAAAATCCCAGAAATCGAAATCGCACAGGGCAAAGCCGGCCTAGAGCCTGGCATTGTTGCCCAGGGATGTATGTACATGGGCATTCGTTTTGCGATTCCACCGCGTGAACCTGGCATTATTGCCCAGGGATCTACGACACGCACACTCGTTTTCCGATTCCACTGCGCGAGCCTAGTATTATTGCCCAGGGATCTGCGACACGCATAACCGTTTTCCGATTTCACTCCATGATCCTGGCATTATTGCCCAGGGATCTGCACAGATATCCGTTTTCCGATTCCACTGCGTTGTCCAACAAAGTTAAGAAGAGTTTGGGGCGTTCCGTACCAGAGTGGTGTCTGTATTATGACCTCCCATCTCTGCAACACTTCAGGGATCGAATGTGATGAGAGCAGTGAGGACTGTGGTCTTCATAGACATCTGCTGTCCGACAAGCAGCAGAAGTTATGAAGAGGTAGTGAGGCAATGCATCCGGCTAGACAACGGCTACCCTACACACTTCACATATGTGCTTGTATCTCCCACAACGTACCTCCCACAACCTGTCATCACGTGTGCGCACAATAGTCACGAAAGTACCTCAGTCTTCCGAGCTCACATCAAAAGTTGTCCATGAAGTTATAGGTAAGTCTCATGGATCCCACATTCGAAGACTTCGTCAGGAGGTCTGAACCATCACGAGCGATTTTTGACAGGAGCCAGTCTTGGCGCTGACACTGATTTTAGTGTCCCCAAATAGTACATTGGTTTTGGTGTCCTGAAATGGCACATTGATTTTTGGTGTCCTAAAATGGCACACTGATTTTGGTGTCCTGAAGTGGCATATTGATTTTTGGTGTCCTAAAGTGGCACACTGATTTTTGGTGTCCTAAAGTGGCACACTGATTTTGGTGTCCTGAAGTGGCACATTGATTTTGGTGTCCTAAGATGGCACATTGACTATGGTGTCCTAAGTGGCACATTGATTTTGGTGTCCTTAAATGGCACATTGACTATGGTGTCCTAAGATGGCACACTGATTTTGGTGTCATTAAATGGCACATGGATTATGGTGTTCTAAGATGGCACACTGATTTTGGTGTCCTAAAATGGCACATTGACTACGGTGTCCTAAGATGGCACACTGATTTTGGTGTCCTAAAATGGCACATTGGTTTTTTTTGGTGTCCTTAAATGGCACATTGATTTTTGGTGTCCTAAAATGGCACACTGATTTTGGTGTCCTAAAATGGCACATTGACTACGGTGTCCTAAGATGGCACACTGATTTTGGTGTCCTAAAATGGCACATTGACTACGGTGTCATAAGATGGCACACTGATTTTGGTGTCCTAAAATGGCACATTGTGTTTTTTTGGTGTCATTAAATGGCACATTGATTTTTGGTGTGCCAAAATGGCACACTATCATTGATTTTTGGTGTCCCAAAATGGCACTCTGATTTTGGTGTCCTAAAATGGCACATTGATTTTTGGTGTCCAAAAATGGCACTTAGAATTTTTTGTGTGTGTCCTAAAAATGGCACGTTGATTTTTGGTGTCCTAAAGTGGCACATTGACTTTGGTGTCATAAAGTGGCACGTTGATTTTGGTGTCCTAAAGTGGCACCTTGACTTTTGGTGTCCTAAAATGGCACAGCCTAAAACCCCTGGCACACAGTGCTCCGAAGGGGAAGGGACACACATTCCGCCCCCAGACTTTTTTCTTCAAGCATTTGCTCCTCGACCTTCTGGGACTCTCCCTTCTCGCCCTGATTCCTTAGAAGTCCCAGCATAGATGTCAAAAGTGGTCATGTGGGTCATCTGAGTTCTCTGGCCTTGTGTCTCCACAAGGGGTCTGGCTATGACACCTTTCAAGACCTCACAGAGGTAAGTACACGCATTGAGGGGGATTGGGGGTGTGGTGGGGTGTGATGTGGGGCGGAGCTTTCAGTGATTGACGTGAGCAAAGTTCCAGGTCACCTTGACATGTCAGTGCTTTAAAATGTGGAGATTTGTCTTCATTCATGACAAGCTCCTAGCATAGCAGCTTCTGCTGTCCATTAAAGGGGAGAGAGAGAGAGAGAGAGAGATAATGCGAATGCGAAAGTTTTATTCATTATAGGCCTTGGCCCCTCATGAAGGGGGTGTGTGTATATAATGAACATTCCAAAACATGTTGCATAAGAAACATATATGAACAGAAGAATAATACCGTTTGAATATTACCATTTGAATATTACCATTTTTAAACGCCTCGACAAATAAACAGCCATACTCCGACTTCAGATTTCTCTCTCTCTCTCTCTCTCTGAGAGAGAGAGAGAGAGAGAGAGAGAGAGAGAGAGAGAGAGAGAGAGAGAGAGAGAGAGAGAGAGAGAGAGAGAGAGAGAGAAATCTGAAGTCGGAGTATGGCTGTTTATTTGTCGAGGCGTTTAAAAATGGCAATATTCAAACAAAACTTCTCATCCAGTGTGTACTTAGTCTTACAATGATTCCCAGGTGTGATGAGGGAGTTAAAGAGTGCATATTCTGGTTAGGTGTTAAGTTTGGGAACACGCACAATCAATTTCATCATCATTCATCATCATCATCATCATCATCGTTCATCATCACCCATCTTCGTCATCATCCATCACCATCACCATCACCACCATCGTCGTCGTCGTCGTCGTCGTCGTCGTCGTCGTCGTCGTCATCATCATCATCATCATCATCATCATCATCATCATCATCTTCATCTTCTTCTTCTTCTTCTTCTTCTTCTTCTTCTTCTTCTTCTTCTCCTTTCCTCCTCCTCCTCTCCTCCTCCTCCTCCTCCTCCTCCTCAATGTTTTTGTAGCTTTCTTCTGAGATAGTTTTCCTATTATTTTTTTGTTTCTTTTTAGAAATGGTTAATATTTAAGTTATATCTGTTTCTCTTTTTTTTTATTTGCTGTTTAGAGAATACTTTTTTTCTGCAAAACGTGTTTACTAAACACGGCAGACCTATCCTTTAAATGAAAAAAAGTAATCTAAGCACTGTTAATGGATAAACATCCATATAATATATTTTCTACGACAGGTAAACAAAAGCTACATAGCATATAAGGGTTCTTATGGATGGTTGGAAAGAGTGGGCTTAGTGATGGTGTAGAATGTTGCCATGGAAGCAAACTCTGTTGGTCTGTCAGTCTGTCTCTGTCTGTCTGTCTGTCTCTGTCTCTCGCTCTCTCTCTCGCTCTCACTCTCTCTCCCTCCCTTTCTCTCCCCCTCTCTGTGTCTCTCTGGTAGTTGTCACTCACTGAGGCATCAATAGGATAATTTTGTTCATACACAAAATATAAAGCAGTTAACTTCAAACCCAAAATATTGATTCTTAAACGAACCTCTTTTTCATACCCTATTAGTGCCATGGACGACTAATCCAGTCAAGTCACCAATTCCTTGGAAGACACCAGTCAAGTCACCGTTCCTTGGAAGACACCAGTCAGTTCACCGATTCGTTGGAAGACACCAGTCAAGTCACCGATTCCTTGGAAGATACCAGTCAAGTCACCTATTCCTTGGAAGACTGCACCAGTCAATTCACCGATTCCTTGGAAGACACCAGTCAAGTCACTGATTCCTTGGAAGACAGCACCAGCGGAGTCTGTGATACAGTGGAAGACCACACGGGCTGATTCAAAAGTCGGATTTCTGCCACATTCTTGGAGGTTAAGAAAAGGACTCCATAAGGTATGTTTTTTTTCTGCCTTACCGTTGTACTGTGCTGCATTGTATTGTGTTGTATTGTAACGCATTTTATTGCATCATACACTACTTTCAATCACAGCAGATTTCTCTGCATGAAATTCGGGATGCACTCCCTTGGGAGAGTGGGTCGCCACACGAGCAGTGCCACCCCTCCTCCTCCTTCTTTTAAAAAAAAGATTTTGTCTGCTTGTGCATTTGTTTTCCTCCTATGACTATTTACATAAGAATTTTTGTCAGAGACAGCTCTCTTGTTGCTGTGGGTTCTTTTACGTGTGCTGGGGGGGGGGGGGGGGGGAGGAAAAGGTTGTGTTATCTCTGGACCACCAATCCACCTGTGTGTGTGGGGGGGTGGGGGTGTGTGCATCTACATGCTTGTTTGAATATATGCTTGTAACTGTTTGGAAAACACTGCCTCTCTGTCTTTGTCTTTCTGTCTCTGTCTGTCTGTGTTTGTCTCTGTCTGTCTTTGTCTGTGTTTGTGTGTGCGCGCGTGCGTGTGGTGGTGGTGGGTGGGGGGGGGGGGGTGCATCTACATGCTTTTTGGAAAACACTGCTCTGTCTGTCTTTTGTCTATGTCTGTCTGTTCTTGTGTGTTGTTGTGTGTGTGTGTGTGTGTGTTGTGTGTGGTGTGTTTGTGTGTGGCGCGCGCGTGTGTGTACGTGTATGTGGGTGTGTGTATGCACATAGGCGCGGGCACTTAATTTTCAAAACATTTCAATATTTTTGTGCAGAATGATTCCGTCAAGACTGTTCCCGCCCTAGGTACTTCAATGCCTGAGGACGCGGCACCAGCCAGTAGAAGCACAGATAAAAGGTAAGGAAAGGTGTCACTTGTTGCTCTCGTGTTGGGCGTTCTCCTGCTTAACATTCATTTGTATTTATTTATTAAAATGTTTTATTTATACCACATAAGTCGCAGCAGATTTCTCTGCGTGAAATTCGGGCTGCTCTCCCCTGGGAGAGCTGTGTCGCCACAAAGGCAGGGCCACCCATAATTTGTTTCTTTTTTCTGTCTGCAACTGTATTTGTTTCCCTATGAGTGTAACTTTTTTCTACAGAATTTTGCCAGGGACAACTCTCTTGTTGCCGTGAGTTCTTTCACGTGCGCTAATAATAATAATTGTAACACACGGGACCTCGGTTGATTGTCTCATTAGAAAGACTAGCACCCAGACCACCACTCATGGTCTAATGGATGGGGGGAAAGTTTCCGGCGCAAACGGGATTCGAACCACCGCACACTTCCTACCCGTACTTTTCGCTTTCTAGGCAGGATCCACTGATTCAGAGAGTCTTAAAAATGTGTACCGTTTTTAGTCTTGCACATCATACTTAGGGATAGTGTAAGACCATATAAACACACTTTGACTGAGATGTTTGCCTAGTATAAAGGAGATTGAAACCACACTTGTTCCAATCGGGTGTGTGTGAAGGGGGGGGGGGGGGGGGTAGGGGGCTGTGTTACCTCTGGACCACCAATCCACCTGTGTGCGTGTGTGGGTATGTGTGTGCTTGCGTGGTGCGTTGGCGGTGCATCTAAAGGCTTGTTTAAAATTATATGCTTGTAACTGTTTGAAAAAACTCTGCCTCTCTGTCTTTCTGTCTCTGTCTCTGTCTCTCTGTCTGTTTCCCTGTCTCTCTCTCTTCCCCCCCCCCCAACTCCCCGGTGTGTGTGTGGTGTGTGTGTGTGTGTGCGTGTGGTGTGCGTGTGGTGGGGTGTGTGTGTGTACGTGTAGTGTGGTGTGTGTGTGTGTGTGTGTGGTGTGTGAGTGTCGTGTACGTGTGTGTGTACGTGTGTGTGTGTGTGTGTACGTGTGTGTGTGTGTGTGTACGTGGTGTGTACGCGCGCTTGCACAGGCGTGCACATGCAGGCTTTTAATTGTAAAACATCTGCAATCTTTTGTGCAGAATCATTTTGTCATGGAGGCTGTTCCCGTCCAGGTACTTCAATGCCTGAGGACGCGGCACCAGCAAGTGGAAGCAGAGATGAAAGGTACTTTGATGTGGTGTTTTATTACAAGATTCAGCCCAATATAGATTCCATACTTTATTATTATTATTGTCATAGTATATCATTTGTTGTTGCTGTTGGGCGTTCTCTAGCTTAACTTTCGGTGAGCCCTCAAGAAATACTCTTCACACAACATACCTAGGATTCCTAGTGAGACTAAAAAACCACAATCTGGTAGATCTACCTACAAGGACTTCTTGTTCAAGAACCTCCATAAAAAGGCCTGTAAATATCCTTGGAGGATTTTTTTTCCTTTGAAGGGTAGTATATCTCTCATGCTGAAGTGTTGCTGAGGGATGAAGACAATCTTCACGAATTTTCAACGCACTTTAGAAGTCGGCTTTGGGCGTTTTGATTTACATCAAAAACCTACACAGTTATTGCCCTTAGCCTTATACATTGTTTTTTTCTTTTTTGCTGTTATCAGGAGTAACTGGATTATTTGGGTTGGCTTTTTTTGGGGGGGGGGGGGGGGGGGTCGATGGTTGGGGGAGGGAGTTTTTCCACAGCTAAAGCTGCAATGTTGAAAATGGTGAGATGTTGCCTATGTGACCATTTGTCAATCGTTAAGGTAGCTGCATTTCGAGTTCGGGGATGATGAACAAAATATAACACCAGTGTGCATGCGCTTTTTCTTTGAAATTGTGTCACGCATCCCTTCCTACTGGCACGCACTGGCCTACTTTTCAAAAAGGTGGAACAGGTTTTAACGTGTGAGCAAGATGTCCTTTATGGGCTTGTACACGGGGATAGTCTCATATGAAGGACTTTGGGGGAAGTATAGTTGGTACTGATGTCAACTCACTCCAGGGGGAAACCCATTGAAAGGGCGTCCTGGTGATGGCTGGACCCAGCTTCACACCCTGGGGGTCGCCCAAAAGATGCACCCTGACTATTATCTTACCTGGGAATCACCGTGAGATTGGTAGTACATACAACATACACAAGTAAAGCACTACGAAAACCTGCTGACCACAGTCAAGAAAAGGAAGCTCAGATGGTACGGACATGTGACTAGATCAGATGGGCTGTCCAAAACCATACTGCAGGGAACAGTGCAGGGGAAGAGAAGGCGAGGCAGACAGAGGAAGAAATGGGCAGACATCACTGAATGGACAGGGAGAGCTTCTCCACAACCCAGGCACTTGCACACAACCGCCGCAAGTGGAGCCAGCTGGTGCAACGTTCGTCAATGCAGTGCCCCTACGACCCCGGAGAGGGTTATGGGAGCAGATGAGATGAGAGACACGTACACACACAGGTTAAGAAATTGTCGTGTATGACTGTTTTCAAGTACTTCGCCTTTTAGGCAGCCACACTCCGACTTCAGAGGATCATTATCAACTTTTTATTTGACCGCCTTAAGGCTAGGAAGCCTCTGACGAACAACAGCAACGGCGGTTTCATTGTAATTATTCGTTTTAGTAGTAGCTGTAGTATCATCATTATCATGGTGGGGGAGGTAATGATGATGATAATTGTGGTGGTGGTGGTATGATGATGATGATGTTGACGCTGATGATAGCAATAGTGGTGATGGTGATAATGGTGATGATGAATTTTGATGATACATATTTATCTGGTTGAAGCCCAGAAAGTTTACGCCTAATCGTACATAATGTATCTCTGCCTTGCTGACACTTGTGCGCAATTGCCTAATTGATGCGAATACAAAAGCACGTACCTGTTCACGCACGCACGCACGCACGCAATCACGTGCACACGCATACACACTGACACACACAGACACACAGAGAAAACATCTTGCGCATACGTTAAAATCCGTTCCGCTTTTCAGAAGAGGAGGCCATTGTATGCCGGTGGGAATGGATGACAAAATTGACAAAACTGCATACACACCGGGACTGGATGAAAAAAAAGCACATGAGTGCCTATTCCATTATCCTCGAAATAAAAGAAAATAGATCACACACACACACACACACACTCACACTCACACTCACACACATTCACACACATTCACACACATTCACACACATTCACACACACACACACACACACATTCACACACATTCACACACATTCACACCACGTATGCACACACATTCATGCGCTTGCGCGAGCACATACACACACACACACTCGCATTGATATATTATTGTTGCTATCATCATCATTATTATTATATCATTATCAACATCATCATTGTCATAATTTTATTATATAAATCCTCTGTCTTTTAAGCCTTAAAAAAAGATTTGACCATTGTTATTGATTTTTATCAACCTGACATTAACTGGTCTCTTTTGGAATTTTCTGTTACAGAAAAGACCTCCAGACTATCATCATGGAAAGGATCCTCAAACCCTCAACATGAAATTATCTTCAAACCTTCAACATGGAAATATCTTCAAACCCTCAACATGGAAATATCTTCAAAACTTAAACATCAACAAATCTTCAAAACCACAACACAAAAATATCTCCGAAACCTTAACATTGAATTATACAGTGAAAACCTCAAAATAAAAAAAAGTCAACCTTAAAACTGAAAATAATCTCAAAACCTCAACATTGCAAGAGATCTTCTAAAACTAACATGAAACATATCTTATAAACCTCAACATGAAACATTTCTTGAAAGCCTCAAACATGGATAAGTTCTTCAAACACTAAACATAGAAAAGCTCGTCAAAATCTCAACATGGAAAATACTTGTCAAAACCTCAACTTGAAAAATATCGTCAAAACCTCAAGTTCTCTTCAAAGCCTCGACACACAAAAATATCTTTAAAAAAACCTCAACATGCAAAATATCTTCAAAAGCTCAACTTCAAAACATAACAAAACATCTGATAAACCTCAACATGGAAACGAGTTTTTCAATACCTGAGCGTGGACAGGCTGTTAAAAAACTTAACGTAGTGAGGCTTTTAAAACCTCTCAAAATGAAAATTCTATTCAAAATCTCACAAAAAACCTCTTCAAAACCGCAACATAGAAAATACTTCAAAACCTCAACAAAGAAATGTTCGAAACAATGTGGAAAAAGCTCTTAACAACTTCAAGATGGACAACTTTTCAAAAACACAACATGGACAACTTTTCCATGAACTCAAAGCGGACAACTTTTCAAAAACTCAACGTGGACAACTCTTCAGAAACTCAACGTGGACAACTTTTCAAAACTTCAACGTGGACAACTTTTCAAAAACACAACGTGGACAACTCTTCAAAACTTCAACGTGGACAACTTTTCAAAAACACAACGTGGACAGCTCTTCAAAACTTTTACGTGAGCAACTCTTCAAAAACTCAACGTCGACAACTCTTCAAAAACTCAATGTGGACAACTTTTCAAAAACTCAACGTCGACAAACTTCAAAAACTCAACGTGAACTTTTCAAAAACTCAACGTGGACAACTTTTCAAAAAGTCAACGTTGACAAACTCTTCAAAAACACATGTGCAACGTCAACTCTTCAAAAACACATCGTGGACAACTTAAAAAAACCCAACTTATACAACTTTTCAAAAACTCGTGGACAACTTTTCAAAAACACAACGCAGACAACTTTTCAAAAACTCAACGTCAACTTTTCACAAACTCAATGTCGACAACTTTTCAAAAACACAAGGTCGACACCTTTTCAAAAATTCAACGTGGAAAAATCTTCAAAACGTCAAACGTGGACAACTTTTCAAAAACACAACGTCAACTTTCAAAAACTCAACGTGGATAAACTCTAAAACTACAACGTGGACAACTCTTCAAAAACACATCGTGGACAACTTTTGAAAACCACAGCGTGGAAGAAACAACTAGATGTATGCTTGGCGCTTGTGTGTGTGTGTGTGTGTGTGTGTGTGTGCGTGTGCGTGTGCGTGTGTGTGTGTGTGTGTGTGTGTGAAGGATCTTCAAAACCCTAACTTGAAAAGTTACATGATTACAAGTAAATGGCATCTGTTTGTTGTTGTTGTAAACGAAGCAATGAAAGCTATAACTACCACAGTCCTCAAATCACTAAGCCCTGCCAGATTTCCCATAGCTTTTAACCACAGCTGACTCAGTTGTAAGGGCTAAACTGTAATACGTTTATGAAGTTTTGTAAACAGATTAACTCATGAAGTTGGTGTCAGAAGTACTACATTATTTCCTACATAGTGAGGAAGTTATTAAAGCATAAAGTACAGTGAGTTTAACGTGAGAATATAAAGCTGGTGTCAACGCTAACGTCAGAATATAAAGCTGGTGTCAACGTTAACGTCAGAATGTAAAGATGGTGTCAATTTTAACGTCAGAATGTAAAGCTGGTGTCAACGTTAACGTCAAAATATAAAGCGGTGTCAAAGTTAACGTCAGAATATAAAGCTGGTGTCGAAGTTAACGTCAGACTATAAAGTTGGTGTTAAAGAATAAAATTCTTTTTATACTGAGTTTGTCAATATCAAAGAATAATATTGTTCCTTAAATATTGAGCTATCCGGGATCAAAAGATAAATATCTCTTTATACTGATTTATTCAATACACAAATTTTTTATTTATGTATTTAAAATACATTTAAGCTGAATACCGTAATATTGACTTAGTTGGTATTAATGTATAAAGTTCTTTCTGGTCTCACGTTTAATTGGGTATAAAAGTTATGTCCTTCATATTCAGTCAGTATCATGGTGTATAGTTTTGTTTTGTTTTTGCTTTCATACTTAGTTGGTATCAAGGTATCAAGTTTATTTTTCCTCATATTGAATTAGTTGGTCATGAGGGAAATGAGTACATAAAGTTGGGGGGGGGGGGGGGAGGGTGTCGGTATAATCAGCATCCCCACCTTCTGGAAATTCTGTGCTAGGAATTATCTCTTTTCTATCCCTCTCTTTGATTCTATCATGGTCCTTTTCTTCCTGTCACCATCTTGTCTATGTTCTGCCTTCTTGGTCCATTCTCTTGCCTTTTATTTCCCAGAAAGACTTAAAAGATAACAATTCTCTCCCCCACGATGCACTGGGCCTGACTTGTAAGGCACATAAAGGCAGCGCAACACATTTTCGCTCATAATGAGACAGCAATGGTTGCTATTGCGTTGGTTGGTATCAAAGCATAAGAATTGTTACTCCTTATCGAGATGATTCGTATCAAGGTATAAAGTTTAACTTTGTATACGTTATTAACGTTCCTTTCTTCATAAAGAATTAAGTTGAAATCTTATCTAGGAAGTTTTTTTCATAAATATTGAGTTAGTACAAAGTTCTTTTCTTCATAGTAGGTTGGTGTTTATACTCTTTCCGTCCTTCTGAGTGAGTTTGTATCAAAGTTTAGTGACTTCCTTCATAGTGAGTTATTTCGTATCAAAGTATAAAGTTATTTCCTTCATCGTTATTTTATATCGATGCCCGTCATAACGAGTTATTTTATATCAAAGCATACAGTTATTAGTTTTCCTTTCATAGTGAGTTATTTTCTATCGAAGTTAGAATGTTTTCCTTCATAGTGAGTTCTTTAGTATGGGTGAATAAAGTTCTTTGATGTTCGTGGTATCAAAGTGTAAAGCTGTTCCCCTCGATTGGAGCTGGTTGCTACAAAAGTACAACGTTCTTTACTTTTGTCTAGTTAGTTATCAATGTGAAAAGTCCTTTCCTTCATATTGAACCAGTTGCTATCAAGATACACGTTCTTTTCCCTTCATATTGTTTCTTCACCTTCAACCATTCTGTAGTCAAGTAGACCATTGGCCCACCACTGAAGATTTTGCAACCAGCTTCCTCCACTCCTCGTGGTTCTGAGCTTTCCGTAGTATGCTGTTCGACTCAAGGCCAGTCCACTCTCTGATGTATTCCCATGTATTATATGTCTGCTCCCCCCTCCCCCCTCTTGTCTTTTGTCTCCCTTCTTGTACTGATCCATGTAGGACAGTCTTAGCCACTCCATAATTATGTTTGTGTGACGTGCCCCTACCACTTCAAACTGGGGGTTTTCACTGAAGTCAGGAATCCTCGTATGGCCCATCGTGTTTTCAATTCTGGTTTTTCACTTCGTGGTTAGGGATATGAGCTCGGTATGAGTTTCCAAAAAGTTTGTGAAAGCACCTCATCTCCATCGTCTGTATCCTTCTTTCAATGTCTGCTGTTATGGTCCACGTTTTACATGCGTACAAAAATATGGACATGACCAGGGAACAGATCAGCCTGATCTTAGAGCTGATAACGACTTTATTGTCGTTACAGAGGACTTCTAGCTCCGGCATTGCAGCTAGCTGTCCATATTGTGTTAGTGGTAGTCAACTGTATAAAGTTTCTGGTCATGGTTCAGGTGTGTAGGTGGTCTAGAGGTAACGCACCTTCAGAGAAAGTGAAAAGTCCAGGTTCAATCCCAGTTTTTGCCAGAAACGTTTTCCCCCCATCCACAATAACGTGAGTGCCGGTCTGGGTGCTAGTCTTTAGGATGCGACGAGTAACAGAGGTTCCGTGTGCTACACGTATTTAGCGCAAGTAAAAGAACACACGGAAACAAGAGTTGTCCCTGGCAAAATTCAGTATAAAGGCCACTCTTGATAGGAAACAAATACACATGCAGATGGGAACCAAAAGAGTGGCGCTGCTCTTGTGGCGACGTGCTCTCCGGCGGGGGAGCAGCTCAAAATTAACGCAGAGAAATCTTCCCTGACTATACAAATGCTATACTTGTGCTAATGTGCAGAGAATATTCATAATTTTTCGTGTGTCAATGTGATGCATTAAGATGAACATACCAGACAGATCAAAGGAATCTGTTGTGATTGATTGCTTTTGAAACAGAAATGATCCAGCAGTACTATTCCTGGCTTTGAAGGCTAGTGTGGTGTAGTGTGGTACCTAGAAGCAGGACAATCAGAAACGCCAAGTTCCCTGTCAGAAATACTTTTACAAAACAGACAAGTAGTGAAAACTCCTGACTGGAAACGCGCATTCAGGGGAATAATTCACATAAAAAGACCTAAAGTTTCTGATGTCACAAATCTTTTCAAAATTATCATGGGTAAACCATCCCAAAATTTCAAAGCAAAAAAACCCCCAAACATTTTCCCTCGACTTTGCTGCAGTTTGCTTTAAAAGAAGGTTGAGCATAATGCACGTGCTGTATGTTTGAAGACAGAGCATTGTTTTTCTGATAACTACTTTTTCCCTGTAGCGTTGCTCCCTTAGGCTGTTCACACTTAACTCTAACCCCAGTTCTTGCCCCATACTGCAAACCCTAACACTTGACCATGTTGGTTCTAACCTTAACCCTGACCTGACTGACTCAGTTCTGTGGTATGGGGAAACAGTTCTTTAAGGGAGCAACAGCAAAGGGAAGAAGTGGTTTTAAACTATAAATTTTTATTCTGTATATCGTGATACGATTTATAAGAGAAGTCACATGCGGAAAAAAGTCGGTCGTAAGCTAACCCTTGATGGTAACATTACCAGAATTAAACTTAAGAAAAAACATTGTTCCCTGTATGTTAGTTAATCCACTGTACCTGCACAATATGCCTCAATGGATTTTTGCAACTTATGTTTAAAAATTTCTTGTTCATGAATTCCAATAGGCTGGTCAACCTGTTGGGTGGCCTTGTAGATTTGACAACACCACAACCGTGCGAATAAAGCCAGTGATAGGACTGTTAGCACTTTAGCACCTAGGCATTGTCCATCCACCACAGAAAGTAGCCGTTTGGAGCAGTTCTCCATCGGGTTCTGTCTTGTGCCCTCCACATTCCGACTTGGAGGATGGTGTCTAAACACATCAGTGCATACAGTTTAAAAAAAAATTGTCATCCGTTCCTACTGGCACGAAATGCCTTACTCTTCCCGATGGGCAAATGGTCCGCCTGTGTATGCACACAGGGCCTGGATTTATAGTCTCGTCATCAGAGGGACTTTTGGGGGAGTGGCATTAGTTTGATGTCAGCGCCAAGGTCTTTACCTCGCCTTCATCTATCTCGTAGCCTGCTTAGACCGTTGAAGATTTTGCAGCTAGCTTCCTCCACCCTCGCGGTTCTCGGCTTTCCGTGGAGCTGCATGCCAAGCTATGTCGAACGCCTTCTTTAAGTCCACAAGGAAGTAGTAAAGATCTTGCTGGTGTTGCAAGAATTCTCACAAAGTATTCTAAGGTTAAAAATTTGTTCTGTTATGCTCGGTCCTGCTCTGAAACCTGCCTGTTCTTCTTTGATAATCTCATCAGCTTGTGGTCTAATGGGAAATAATTAATTAAAATGGGCGCCTCTGTAGTTGGTCAGTCCTGTCAGATAACAAGAACAACGCTCTAACCACTAAGCTATCGCGTCCCCCATGTGTTCTTTGATATGGTGGTGGAGTTGGTTGTCAGCCTGCCAGGGGTTCTGTAGCTGTATCTTGGCTGCCATTCTGTCGCCTTTTTGTACTATTCTCTTTTTGCAATGTGACCTATATTCGCCCATCTATGTATCTCTATAATTTTGTAGATTATTTCTAAATTGTGTGTGTGTGTTGTGTGTGTGTGTGTGTGTGTGGTGTGTAATTCTCTTTTTCTTTCCCTACAAATTATTTTTGAGCATGTCTTAAATGATACCTTTAGGATAAAAAAAGACAGCAAAAAGAAAGAGGATGTTGTTTCATGATCTGATTAGAGCTTCGTTATTGATATTTGTTGTTACTGCTTGGGTTGGTGTGGGGTTTTTCGTTTTATGTTTTGTGTGTGTGTGTGTGTTTGGCCAATGAAGAAAGAGGTGTGAAGCACCCAAGGACCGCCCCTCCCAAGGACAGTTAAAAAAAAATGGCGCTCCACATCTGCTAAGATTATATATATATATATAATGTGTGTGTGTGTGTGTGCCTCTGTGTGTGCCTGTGTGTGTGTGCACGCGCGCGCGCGCGCACATTTGTTTCGAGTACAAACACTACTAGTTTTTTTTCTTCTTCTGCATTGTAGTTACAGATATTGTGATTTCAAAAGTTTTTGTTTTGTTTTAAATGATGTTGGCTCTCTGGTCCTGAGATAGCCCTTGACATAGGCCACAGTGATCTTTTGTTTGTTTGTTTTTACAAAATGTGATTCTAGATATTTTAGTCCTGTGTACGTGTACTATTTGTGATTGACTGGAATTTGGTCTATTGTCATTTCCCTCCTTTTTTTTTGGTTCCTCGATTAGACCTCCGAGGTTCGCCAAGACTGACACAGGGTGAGACTTTTGCGTATGCCACCATTTTTTCCTACCGTTTAGGTAACCGCATACTTCGGGGAGCTGTTATTCTGATTGATCTGATCGTTAAGACCACTTCCAACTGTTGCAGTTTTCTTTGCTGACTTTTGATCCTGATAGGGCTTACATGATTCTGTATGAGTATTCCACCCCCACCCCCCTCTTTTTCTTTAGTCATTTTACATCAAAGTATATTGTGAAAATCCCTTTATAAACTATTTTTGTTAGAAACAAAGTGAGTGATGTTAATGTAGAAAGGTGGTACCCTTCGTGTACTGTCTACATTTAATATTTGTGTACTGTGTATATTTGATATATCCTGTCTATTGTCTAGATTTTATATGCATTGTGTAATGTCTTGATTTGATATACCCTATCTATTGTCTACAATTAATATACCTTGTGTACTGTCTAATGTAATACACCCTGTGTACTGTCTACATGCAATATACTTTGTGTACTGTCTACATGTAATATATCTTATGTACTGTCTACATGTATATACCTTATGTACTGTTTACTTGTAATACACCTTGTGTACTGTCTACATGTAATACACCTTGTGTACTGTCTATATGTAATATACTTTGTGTACTGTCTACATGTAATATACCTTGTGTACTGTCTACATGTAAAATACTTTGTGTACTTTCTATATTTAATATTACTTGTGTGTTGTCTACATGTAATATACTTTGTGTATTGTTTACATTTAATATACCTTGTGTACTGTTTACAATTGATATACCTTATGTACTGTCTACATGTGATATACCTTGTGTACTGTCTATATGTAATATACTTTGTGTACTGTCTATATGTAATATACCTTATGTACTGTCTACATATAGTATACCTTGTGTACTGTCTACATGTGATATACCTTGTGTACTGTCTACATGTAATATACCTTGTGTACTGTTTACATGTTATATACCTTATGTACTGTTTACATGTATTATACCTTATGTACTGTTTACATGTATTATACCTTATGTACTGTCTACATGTAATACACCTTGTGTACTGTCTATATGTAATATACTTTGTGTACTGTTTATATGTAATACCTTATGTACTGTCTACATATAATATACCTTGTGTACTGTCTACATGTAATATACCTTGTGTACTGTCTACATGTAGTACACCTTGTGTAATGTCTATATGTAATATACTTTGTGTACTGTCTATATGTAATATACTTTGTGTACTGTCTATATGTAATATACCTTATGTACTGTCTACATGTAATACACCTTGTGTACTGTCTATATGTAATATACTTTGTGTACTGTCTATATGTAATATACCTTATGTACTGTCTACATGTAATATACCTTATGTACTGTCTACATATAGTATACCTTGTGTACTGTCTACATGTAATACACCTTTTGTACTGTCTACATGTAATATACCTTATGTACTGTCTACATATAGTATACCTTGTGTACTGTCTACATGTAATATACCTTGTGTACTGTCTACATGTAATATACCTTATGTACTGTCTACATATAGTATACCTTGTGTACTGTCTACATGTAATACACCTTGTGTACTGTCTACATGTAATATACCTTATGTACTGTCTACATATAGTATACCTTGTGTACTGTCTACATGTAATATACCTTGTGTACTGTCTACATGTGATATACCTTGTGTACCTGTCTACATGTGATATACCTTGTGTACTGTCTATATGTGATATACCTTGTGTACTGTCTATATGTAATATACCTTGTGTACTGTCTATATGTAATACACCTTGTGTACTGTCTACATTTAATACACTTTGTATACTGTCTACATGTAATATACCTTGTATACTGTCTACATTTAATATACATTGTGTACTGTCTACATTTAACTGGGATTTTGTTGTTGTTCACACACGTTAAAATCCGCTCTGCCTTTTAAAAGAGTATGCCACTGTATGCCGGTGAGAAGGGATAACAATTGGGAAAAACCCCGCATTTATTTATTTATTAATTTTTTTTATATTCTTTTATATCGAGGATAATGGAATAAGCACTTATGTGCTTTTTTTTTACATCCAGTCCCCGTGTGTATGCGGTTTTAGGAATTCTGCCATCTGTTCCTACCGGCACACAATGGCCTACTCTTACGAAAAGCGGAACAGGATTTAACGTGTGCGCAAGATGTTCTGCGTGCGTTCACACACGGGGCCTCGGTTTATAGTCTCATCCGAAGGACTTTTGGGGAGAGTGGAGTCTGCACTGATGTTAACTCCAGGGGGAAATATCCCCTCGAACGGGAATCGAACCCGGGTCGTCAGATTGCGAGTGCAATGTTCTAACCACTAGGCTATCCCGTCCTCCCCAAACACGCATACAGGCTGGTGTCCTGTTTAGACATTTCCCCCGAAGTCAAAATGCGGCTTCCGTAATAATGAGCAAAAACGCTCGCATAGGCCAAAATCTTACCATTGGCGAGCCTCGGAGCTCTAGCAGACGAACTTTAAAAACGAGAAGCAGGCAGCCTCGCCCCTGTTCGGGGAGGGGGCAGGAGCGGGAGGAAACATGGTGTAGGTGAATCCTTCAGTGACCCAACGTCAGGAGCATTGTTGATTGTTGTTGGGTGTTCCTCAGAGTAAAGTCCGGGTCGGAAGTGTGCGGTGGTTCGTATCCCGTTTGGACCCGAAACTTTTTCCCCAATCCATTCGATCATGAGTGGTGGTCTGGGCGCTAGTCTTTTCGGATGAGACGATAAACCGAGGTTTAGCGCACGTAAAAGAATCCACGGCAACAAGAGAGTTGTCTCTGGCAAAATTATGTAGAAAAAAGCCACTCTGATAGGGAAACAAGTACTGTTGCAGACAGGAAAAAAGAAAAAAAAAGGGTGGCGCTGCTCTTGAGGCTACGTGCTCTCCCCGGGGAGAGCAGCCCGAATTTCACGCAGAGAAATCTGCGTGACTTTAAGTGGAATAAATAAATAAATAAAATCAATAAATAAATAACATCCTGGGGGTCACCCAGATCGTGCACTCTTAACTCGCCCCCACTCGGGGATCGCTGTGAGACCATGAGTAATAATAATAATAATAATAATAATAGATGGAATTTATATAGCGCTATATCTTGCAAAAAACAAATCAAAGCGCTTGCATCCACTCCACTCCTACACATGCAACCAACAATGATTAATAGTTTAACAAGTTCAAATACACACAAACACACGCGCGCACACGCGCACACACACACACGCGCGCACACACACGCGCGCACACACACGCGCACACACGCACACACGCACGCACGCACGCACGCACACACACACACACACACACATATCTCAGTGGCCGAACAGATAATTATGAGATGAAACTGTAGGGGGAGGTCTTAGGTTTGAAATAGGTATGTCTTGAGGGTGGATTTAAAAGTGTAAGTAGGCTTTTCGCGAAGGGAGAGAGGGAGGTCATTCCAGATCACTGGACCAGAAACAGAAAGAGCGACTGCCAATGGTGGACTGGTTGAATCTAGGTATTTTTAAGCACAGGGTATCTACAGCAGAGTGTAGGGAACGAGAAGGAGTGTACAGGTGAAGACATTCACAGAGGTAGGAAGGTGCTGTTTTATGGAGACATTTGTAACAGAGGGTACAGATCTTCTACTTTACTCTCTGTGGCACAGGCAACCAGTGGAGAGATCGCAAGAGAGGAGTAGTATGCTCAGATTTTTTCTTTTTGAGAACAAGTCGAGCAGCAGAGTTTTGAATGCGTTGAAGGGAGTAGATAGATGATGCTGGCAGACCAGCCAAAAGAGAATTGCAATAGTCCAGACGTGAAAGAATGAGAGATGTGACAAGTTTGGATGTTGCATCAGTGGACAGGTACTTTCGAATTGCACTAATACGCCGTAATTGATAGTAGCATGACTGACAGGTCTGGGTGATGAATTTTTGCATAGAAAGCGTGTTGTCGATAGCAACACCAAGATACTTGACTGTGGTGGATAGAGGAACTGTTATATTGCCAAATTCTATTGAAGCTGTTGTCATGGAAGACAGTTTGTGTTTGGTCCCTACAATCATGCCTTCTGTTTTATCTGCGTTTAGCTGTAATTTGTTTTGTATCATCCAGTTTTGAATATCTTGGAGGCAGTGTGACATATTTGTCAAGAGAGAAGGCAGATTTTCAGGAGTATCACTGCTTTGAATCCGAGTCATCAGCGTAGAAATGATGGTTGATCTGGTGACGGTTTATTATATGTGACAGTGGAGCAGTGTAGAGAGTGAAAAGAACAGGGCCCAGAACGGATCCCTGCGGGACTCCGCATTCCAGTTTGGCAGGTATTGATTGAATCTTGTTTATTGCAACTGTCTGGAATCGGTCTGTAAGGTATGAGCGAAACCAGGTGATGGCTGCCCCTTTAATACCGTTTTTTGGAGACGGGCGAGAAGAATAGAGTGATCTATAGTGTCAAATGCTGCAGATAAGTCGAGAAGAGTGAGAAGAGAGATTTTCCCTGAGTCAGAAGCGTGTAGAAGCATGTTTAACGTGTGGACTAGGGTGGTTTCAGTTCTGTGGTTGACGCGATAGGCAGACTGAAATGCGGGAAGGACACTATTTGAATGAAGATGGGCTGTTGAATTGTTTCAGAACGACTTTTTCAAGGACCTTGGAGATGAAAGGTAGGTTAGAAACAGGCCTATCATTCTTCAGAATGTTAGGGTCGAGGTCGTGCTTTTTGAGTAGAGGTGTAATAATTGCAGTTTTAAGAGCTGATGGAAACATTCCTGAAAGAAGAGATGAGTTTACTATTTTTGTGATAGTTGGTATCAGCTGCGGAAGGCACTGTGTGAAAAGAGAAGCAGGTACAGGATCGAGATCGAATGATTTTATGGTAATTTCATTAAAAATTTTCCGGATTTCTTCGTCACTTGTTGGCTGAAAGAAAAGGAGAGGAGTGACAGTGAATTGGGGATCAGGAGGTACAGGTTGAAAAGGAGCCTGATCCAGTCTGGAGCGAATGTTACGGACTTTGTTAGAGTACACACTGAGATGAAAAGTTTTGTTTTTTTAAGCACGTCGTCACATAGGTAGCCGTACCCCAACTTCGGAGGATTGATTGTTTATTTAACCTCCTGTAAAGAGAGAGTACATATAAGAGCTTGTCACAGCTGAAGACAATCTCGGCATAATGAATACTTTTTTTGGTTTCGTTCCTCAGCTAGAGCTCCACCTAGGTTCACCAATTGTGAAATTTTGCTGTGGGTATGCATGCGACAGTTTTTACTCATCATAAAGGCAGCTGCATTGACTAAAATCAATATGAAGCATGAATTATCATCTTTGTAAGGAAGGCCTTGGCACTTGGGTGACATCAATAACTGACAAAGCGTCTGGCCCAGGCTAGAGTATGGAACATAATCACGCCTCCTCTACACAGTGGGGACTTGTCGCTGCTGTGTTGATTTCAGCAGCCTCTGTGTGCTCTGTGCTTATCAGCCTATCAGCGATTGTGTTGATAATTAGGGTAGATGATGATTATTATATGTGTGGTGCTTGCACACGCGTAAACACACACAGGCAGACACAGACACACAGACAGTTACATACACAGATACTCGCACACACACAGATAGACGGACACACACACACACACACACACACACACACACACACGCTAACACAGCAAAGCGCGCGTGCGCGCGACGCACGTCTCCATCTATCCACACACACACACACACACACACACGCACACACACACACACACACACACACACACTCACTCACTCACTCACTCACATGCGTACGTGCGCGCGCAAACACACACACGCGCGCGCAAAGTATTTCTCCAGTGCAGTGTGGAGCATAAGGGGCTGGGAGGGGGAAGAGATCTTGCACACCA
>CM054138.1:15566849-15569349 GCA_028751875.1 Rapana venosa | reverse complement strand
TGCTTATTCCATTATCCTCCATATAAAACAATAAAATTAAAATAAACACACACATATCTATAGCTATGCCTCTATGTGTGTTAGTTCTTCAGTCTAACGTCCTTCCACCAAAAAGTGATATCAGACGAGTGTGTGTGTGTGTCTTCAATTTTACGTCTGTTCACTTAAAGTGATATTAGACGAGTGTGGTGTGTGTGTGTGTGGTGTGTGTGTGTGTGTGTGTGTGTGTGTGTGTGTGGTGTGTGCGTGCGTGCATGTGTGTGTATGAGAGTGTGTATACGTCCGTGCATGTATGTGTGTGCATGTATGAGTGTATGCGTGTGTGTGTATGTGCGTGCGTGCATGCGCGCGCGCGCGCGTAAGTGTGTGTGTGAGTATATGAGTAAAATTGTGTGTGTGTGTTGTGTGTGTGTGTGTGTGTGTGCGCGCGCGCGCGCGTGTGTGTAAGTAAATATGTCAGAGAAATTGTGTTATGTATGTGTGTTCCTGTAGGCCTATGTGTGTGTGTGAGTGTGTGCGTGAGTGCACGCGTGCGTGTATGTATGTATATATATATGTGTTTGTGTGTGTATGCGCGCGCGCGCGTGTGTGTGTGTGTGTGTGTGTGTGCGCGGCTTGCTTGTTTGCGTGTGAACATGCAAGTATGTGTGGGGGTCTTGCGTGCGTGCGTGCGTGCGTGCGTGCGTGCGTGCGTGCGTGCGTGCGTGCGTGTGTGTGTGTGTGTGTGTGTGTGTGTGTGTGTGTGTGTGTGTGTGTGCGCGCGCGCGCGCGCGCGCGCCAGTAAAAAGACCTAAGCAACAGTTATACAAAACTTAGGGTCTTGCTTAAAAAATTTTTTTTTAACCCCCCCAAAACTTTAGGGGAATAATCAAGAACATGTTTCTAAATCTTCAACCAGTCATGGATAGCAAACAGAACAAGAAAAACTATGAAAACTAACAATAGATACTATAACTAGCCAAAAAATTTTGGACTTAGGGAACGTTAACGTATTCTACGTAGATATTAGCACAAAGTATGGGGTAAAAACCAAAGGGCATTAAGAGAGGTTTACAGAACAATTCGTTTAAATGATAAACTTTAAAACAAGATGATTAATCACAGGAAGATACCGACTGGGCTGTGTAGCAGACATTCAGAAATTTTGCAAAGAAGTATATCATTGTTTAGGATGCTTTTAAGCCTTACAGATGATTCTAAAAGTAAGGGATCTTTCAGTGTCATAGAAACAATTTCTTTAATTCTAGGACAACATGTGTGTGTGTGTGTGTGTGTGTGTGTGTGTGTGTGGTGTGATTCAGATTCAGATTCAGAATATTTTATTGCCATTTAAATCATGTAGACTTATTTGACACAACAAAAACATCTATAGTTATCTATTTTGGCTAAAAGTGATGTACACTAAAAACATGTTGTATTTTACTTCTCTTTTTCTCTCTTTTCAAAACACTCATACACATATCTGATGATATCTGCTTGATATATATCAACTGTGATTATGTCACTTAATTTATGTACACAGTTTTTGCGTTCTTTGTCTTTCGTTTTGATTTTTAATAACAAATTATTTCTGAGTTCATCATATAAAATGCATTCATCAAGTAAATGAAATTCATCTTCAATTTTGTTACAGTGTCTACATTTTCTGTCCTCTCTGGATATATTTTGGTGTCTCCCTTTCTCTATCATTAAATTGTGACAGCTTGTGCGAAATTTACAATAATATGTTTTGTTTTCATAGTTTACTAAGTATGGTTCCAATCTGTATTCTTTGGTAGCAAAATCATAAAATTTTAGTTTTGCGAACTCTTTCTTTTGGGAGATCCAAAATGTTTTATACATGTCCTCAAGTTTTCTTCTAACAGCATAACTCAACCGATGAACATTAAGGGTGCTTTGGTTCTTCCAGACATGTTTGAATCCAATTGTGTACAGAATATTTTTCACTGTGTTTATCCATTTATCGTATGTATTATTCTGATACAAATAATCGTATACTATTCTAATATAAGAGTCTGGTTTTGATTCTGTCATATGAATCCAAAAGGATATTATCTGGCATATGATTTTAAGGGTCAGTGGAAATCTCCCTAATTCACCCAAAGTGGGTAGTACTAATGCTTTTTTATGAACTCCTATCATTTGTTTACAAAATTTTACATGGAAATTCTCATACAAAAACTGTATGTGTGTGTGTGTGCACGAGGGTATGTGCATGCCTATCCTAAGAATCAGCCTGAACAATATCTCCAACTGTCTCCTAAAAAAACATGAAATATTGCATACCAAGTAAAACTGAGATCCATTGGTGTGTGTGTGGTTCCGGATGGGCATACCAATATATTCGTGTAACCTGTGTGCTTGCCAGTGTGCTTTCCACAGTGTTTACTTCGTCACTTGCGTGCAGCATGTGCACATTGCACCAGCCGATTGCTTGACTCCAATAACATTCTCTTAAGCTATGACTGTCAAAGCCGGATGGAAATCAGGGCCCGTCTTA
>CM054138.1:15559349-15564349 GCA_028751875.1 Rapana venosa | reverse complement strand
TAATAAAACTCACGTTGTGTCTCTCTAGGGTGGGGGTTGGCAGGACGATTTCTACGAGTCCTTTGAAGAGACTCCGCTGAAGATTGCAGTTCTCACTTACCTTGGCTATATTCTCATGATCATCATCGGCCATGTTCACGACTTTCTGCGACGCTACGGATTGGAGAAAGACAAGTGCTGTACTGAACCCAAAATAGAGGTGAGTGTTTGAGGTTTGTTCGGTATTTAAAGTGCATGTCTGTGATCTCATACCTTGTTGTCCTGGTGGGTTTTTCTTTAATGTATTTTGTTGTTGTTGTCATTAACCCTTACATTAAATAAAATAAATTACAGGAAATCAGCTGACACCCTTGTGTTGTCCAGTTTTGTCTTACAAGTCTCCTTATGCCAGTCATGGAGTGTATTCATGAATAACAGATTATTTTGGAAACCAGGAAAGTGTAGCTGAAGAACTGTGTTTACCTAAGTAAAGTTTGCCAGAAATCCAAATGTGTCATAGGCCCAGGCCAAAAGCTTTTGTCAGTGAATGTACCGAGTTTATTTAATTTTATTTTTCATTTATTTATTTTTTTAATTAACTGAGTTATTGATGTAAGCTTAAGTGCTGAGGCCAAGATTAAATTGCTTTGAAATGTAATGCTGAGATTGTCTTCAGCCATGACACGCTGTTTTTACCATAACAACACAGTCTGCACTGCCTGCTAAAGGAGGAACAAAATCCTCTGGAGTCCTGTAGGAGTATGGCTGCCTATGTCAGTGTGTGGTGAGGTACTTGAAAACAGTTGAATACTCATAAACTTGTCATCCAGCATGTACTTACACACACACATACACACACACACACACACAATCATGCACATGCACTCTCAGATGACACACACACGCACACACACAGGCATACACACACTCATACACACACACGCACATGCACACATACATATATACACACATAAAAACCAGAATGGTTATAATTTTTAGAAAACTAGAAAATATCTATTATGGCTTATCACATTATATTTCATTAAGTGCATTCAAATTTTTTTTTTTTTTATTTGGTTGGTTCCTTGGCTAGAGCTCCAAGGTTCACCAATGGTGAGATTTTGTGTATGCAACCATTTTCCCACCATGATTAAGGTAGCCATATTCCAATTTAATAGAAAATTACTTAAAAAAAAAAATAAAAAAGCACACTTCTTCTCATGAGAGCTTGGTAGGCTTGATAAATTTCAGTAAAGGGGGCAGGGTAGGTGGTGGTGGCTTATCTTTAATCTTGTGTGTGTGTGTATATGAATGCATGATTTTTTTTGTTTTGTTTGTTGTTGGTTTTTTTTTTCATTCCTCAGCTTTAGCTCTAAGATTTACCATTGATGAAAATGAGAATTATGCAACTGTTTCCCTCCCCCCATCCCCCCCCCCCCCCCCTGTTTTGTTATCCGTTCTTACTGGCATGAAATGGCCTACTCTTCCGAAAGGCATTTAGGTTTTTAATGGGTGTGCAAGATGTTCTGAGTGCATTAACACACAGGGCTTTGGTTTATAGTCTCAACCAAAGGACTTTAATTAATAACATTTAGTTTCATTTTCTTGTCAAACTGGGAAGAAAGGGCAAGGCTGGGAATCCAACCCAGAACCTCATGGTTCACTTGTTAGACAGGTGAGCATCTTAACTGTCCTGCCACCTTCCTCCTTGCGTGGGAATTAAATGAATTTTTTTAAATTCAGAGGGTAATGAATATGCGCTGGTCAGCCTTTTCTAAGTTTAAATTACATCTGGTGAGTCCCCATCCTTATCAGGGACTATAAGGGGACAGGATAGCCTAGTGGTTAGAACATTGCACTTGCAATCTGACGACCCGGGTTCGATTCCTGTTCAAGGGGATATTTTCCCCTGGAGTTAACATCAGTGCAGACTCCACTTTCCTCAATATAAAAGAATAATATAAAAAAATTAAAATGATCATAGTAAATACAAACAAACCCAAACAAATCCACAAAAGCAAACAAAAGAATAACCCTGCGTACATACCACATAAAACCCATAAAGTTTGGCCCCCCACCCCCACCCCCCAAAAGGGAGAATAAGCTTCAATCATTATGAAATTAAAAAGAAAAAGGAAACTTGTATCATCAACATGAACTGTAATTGTATATGTCATAGAGACGAATAAAAAGGAAAAGTACACACGTGTAGTATTTAAAAAGATAATGGCATGACTAATTACACACACACACACACACACACACACACACACACACACACACACACACACACACACACACACACACACAAAAACACACAAAAACACACACACACAACACACACACACACACACACACACACACACACACACACACACACACACACACACACACACACACACACACACACACACACACACACTCACTCACACACACAGATGAAAATCCTACTCTTCATATAAAAAGCTAGTATTGGGTGGGGAGAGGGATGGGTTCGAAGGTTCAACTCATTCACAATTTTGTGTGATGAAATAATCAGTGTGCATACTGTGTAGTGCCTCATCCAATGGCTTCCCAAGCAATTATAAATCAAGTCAGGTGTAGGAGTTCATGCATATTCATTATACACTCACAAAAGCATAACTTTCTTTTGTGTGTGTGTGTGTTTGTGTCTGTGTGTATGTGTCTGTGTGTGTACGCGCGTGTGCACATGTGAGGGACGTATATGAGTTTGTATAAAGTATGTGTGTGTGTGTGTATGTTCTTTGTTATGCTTCCTGGAAGTGTGTGTGTTGTGTTATACTTCCTGTTTGTGTGTGTGTGTGTGTGCGTGTACATGTGTGCATGCATGCATATGTGTGTTCTGTTATACTTCCTGTAAGTCTTGTGAGTGACATGTCAGATTTTTTAAACCTCTTCACAATTGTACTTGAACATTTGCATTCACTTTCTCATTCGACCATGCAATTTAAAGTGACTTGCTGAGCTGGTGAATGTGTTTTCAAAGTCTGATTGTGTGTATGTGAATGTGTGACTGTGAGATCTTGCAGATCATCTATAGATCTGTGTATTCCATGTTATGTAGATTCTGTACATTGAAAGCATATTTTGGAAAAAAAAGGAAGAAAAAAATCTTCCAACCTGTTGAGGTCTACCAAACTGTGGAAAGTTGGCTGAAAACTTAGCTTAATGTTTGTTCCTTTTGAAAAAAACACTTACTCACCCATACACACGCAGACACACACACACACACACACATGTGTGTACACATGTGTGTACACATGTGTACACACAAGTGTGCATGTGTGTGTGTGTGTGTGTGTGTGCGTGCGGGTGCGTGCATATGTGTGTGAGTGAGTGAGAGAGAGAGAGAGAGAGTGTGTGTGTGTGTGTGTGTGTGTGTCTTACACCTTGACATACATTACAGTATTTAGCAAACAGATGCTGATTTCTCTGAATACATTGCTTTCTTTCTTTACCATATTATAGTATACCTTTCCTATGATATAGCAAAGTTGTTTCTTGTTATGCAAAATCAGCAATGCTGCGATTGTGGCACAGCGCACACTGCTTTTGAGTTCTGATAATGTTTATCAACATGTTGTTTCCTTCTGATCAGAGTCCCCACCACACATCTAGAAGATAAGTTCCAACCACGACTTTCCTCTTGCTTATTTTTGGTGATATGTCAAAAGCTACAGTTCAAGTATGTTGTCATTTTTGTTTTGTGGTACTGTTGTATTGTTTATATGTCGATCGTTGATCATGGCTTTGTTCAGTTTTGTTGGGTCATCAGAATCTTATCTTTTTTAAGAGGCCATAAAAAAAATTGTGGTTAAAGGTTACGTGCTAACTTTTTTCATTAAGCCTTTTTTTTTTTTAAAGAAAAAAGAAAGGTGATCAACCAGTCCCCCTCCCCCCCAAAAAAGAAAAGTCTCCCTCATCAAAAATAAACAAAAAGACAAGCCCCCCCCTCCGCCACCAAATAAACAAACCAACAAGAAAACAGCTGGGAGCCTCCCTCCCCCCCCAAAAAAAAAACAACAACCAAAAAACCAACAACAAAGAAACCCAAACAAACCCGAAACCCCCCCAACAACACACACACACACCCCCCCTCCCCCTCCCGTCCCACCATCCTGGCATTGTGAATCAAATAAAAAAACAAAACAAACAAAGCAACAACAAAAAAACAATAAACAAAAACCCAACCAAACAAACAAAAATTCCTCCAACAACAAATCAGGCAGGTGTTTCAGACTTTGAATGGTTGACCATCTAATACATCCTTCAACCGTCTAATCTATCCTTCATCACGAATGGTTGACAAACAGCCCCCACCCCTGTCCTTTCAAAACAGGGATGGCAATTTTTTTTTCCAAGCGATCATCACTGGTACCATACTGCTAGAGCTCTGCTCCTTGCTGCTCTGACAAAAACTGGGAGAGTCGATGCTGCTGTCACTCAAATCAGCTTTCATGACAGATGAAAAGGATTTCCACACATCCCTCCCGCCCCCCACCCCCCTCCCTATCACCCATTCTCATTTTTAATTTATTTTAGTCATGTTAACATAGCCACAATTTTCTTGTTTTTATTTTAATTTTTTTCTTGTTTTTGTTTAAGATTTGGGGGGTGGGGGGAGCTTTATTTGTTGTTTTTTCCCCCTATTTTATTATTTCGGGCAGTTTTGTTTTATTTTGGGTTAAGTTATGCATGTTTTTAAACAAAAATTGTTCTCTATCATGCTTTTTATGTTTTTTGTTTTGGTTGTTTTTTTCTTGCTGCTGAGTTAATACTTTTGCATGTCTTGCAGTATTGGCCTTGTGAATGTTTCTACCTGTGCATATTCTGACTGATGATTAATAGTGATATATGCATGTAAACATTAACATTTTATGCATCTTAAATAGTAACATGTAATTTTGTGGTAGATTATGTATCTGTGTTAACAGCAGCACAATCTGTTTGAAATAATTTTTATTGACAGTGTCAAATAGTAACACAAAGTATTACATAGT
>CM054138.1:15464349-15556849 GCA_028751875.1 Rapana venosa | reverse complement strand
ACGGTGGCTCTAAATGTTATCATAAGTATGTTTCAGCTGTCTGTATCATGCGTTGTTGTTGTATTGTATATGTAGGGAATTGTGTGTTCATCTGCATCTGCAAAATCGTATCATTCTATTGATTAAAAAGAGAAGAAGAAAGCAACCTAAGGGCTGTCAGGTTAAACTGTGGAGAGAAGGTATAGTCTTGGGTGGGATGTTTACAAGTGATGTGTTTACCAAGTACAGTATGTGACTGGTAGTATGCATCTTTGCTACTCTCCCACTCCTTCTTTTCTGGAAAGGGAACCCTAAAACAAGAACCCCACAGAGTGTGACTGGTTGCCTGAAAGTAACTGGAAAACACTTACAAATAGACTACAGATGCAAAAGTGATGTGTGTGACTGAGCAAAATAACATACACAAATCTCTCCCCACCCCCCAACTTACCCCCTCCCCTCCTTCACCCAACCCAACCAAACCACACCAAACCAAACCAAAACAAGCAAGCTCTTAAACCAATGTGTCTGTGTATCATCCATCATGATGTGGAACTCTTTTCCACATACAGGGCTATTGTCCCATCTTGGTCCCCTGGGAAAGTTTTTTCACCCGCAACATCTACCGCCATGCTCGCGACTGCTGGAATCGACCCATCTGCTCCGCACCCACGGCCACTTTCGATATCATGGAGCGAGAGTCGCATGACAACAATTGGAACATACAGTGAGCAACCCCTGGCTGGCTGGACATCGGCAGTGCTCTGCTGGTCTCCCTTCTCTTTTCCTTCCCTCTCTCTTGCCTGTGGGCGCTTGTTTTGACTCGAGGGGGGATGCGTTTTGGCGCCTCCCTCATGTCCGAACCTACAGAAGTGTCGCTGGATGTTTATCTCTCTCTTCTCTCTTTTTTTTTCCTTTTGTAGTATTTGTTTTTGTTGCTTCTTATGGTGTGCTTTGCCTTTTATGTGTACCCCATTTTCTTTCCCCCCCCAATGATTTACAAGTGGTAGGTGATATCACCGAAAGGAAAATTGCATCACCCTTGTCAAGAAGTAGTTGTAGGCTGTGTGTGATATAGGTCTATGGCTTTAGAATCATTCTGGCAGGCTTTGTGCTGTGGTTGTCCTCTGGCAAGAAGAACACAATCTGCTGTTGATTACAAGGCTGTAATCTTTTAAACACTCACTTCCTCAGTCTTCCTTCTGATTTGATTACCAACTAACAGTTTACACACTGGTTTAACTTCCTCGCTTTTTCTTGTACTAGCTGACAGTGCTTACCCTTTCTCTGTTTTTTGTGTTTTGTTTCGGGTTTTTTGTTTTTGTTGGTGGTGGTTTGTTTTCAAGTGGGAAGAAGTTTGTCTGAAAATGCTGTGTTGCCTTGGTGTCAAGTTTTTGAAAGTGTTGTGATAACTGTGTGTAACATGTTTGATGTTACGGTGTTGCTGTATTTGGAGGTGGCTCTGTATCTGTGGGGTGAAAGAATAAACTCGTTGAAGTTGTGGCGCATGTACGGGGAAGTGGAGCTTGTATAGTTTGCTGCATTTTATTACTAACCAGTTTTTGATGGAGCATGATTGTGTATATGCTGTCTTTTTTTCTTGTGGTGTGTACTTGTCGGCCTAGTGTACTACCAGGCATTCAAAGAAAAGACAGATGGACATAAGTATGTCGTATCTTGTGTGTTTGACAGCTTAGCGTATGTCACCAGGCATACCAAGAAAAGAAAGATGGACAAAAAGTATATTATTTGGATGTTGTGCACTAGTCAACCCAGTGTATTTATTACCTATCTATCACCAGGCACACAAAGAATAGACAGATGGACAGAAGTACAAAGAGAGGTATGCACAAAATCAGCAGGATGTAAAAGGACAGGTTTTACTTGCAAGTAGTGTCATTTTGGGGACAGGATAGCTCAGTGGTCAGAGCTCTCACTTTCCCCAAGCCTATGTTAAGCAGCATTGAACATGGTTACCAAGTGATGGGTGACTAGTCCCCCAGTTCATCCAGCTGTTAATGGGTACCTGCCCTCTTTAGGGTCATGGAAAGTAAAGCAGCGAGGGAGAGGAGATGGGCGCCGCCCCCAGTATGGTGGCCCTTGGAGAAGCTGAGGTCTGATGCCTTGCTCCCCTACAATAACATAGGTTATGGGACACCTTTAGTGTCATTTTTGTTACTGACACAACAGGCTTTTGAACTCATTTCAAGCTGTATCCTATGGGATGTTGGGGAAGAACTGGCAACCAGTGATTCAGTGATTCACAAGTCCTTTGCCTCACCTGATCAGACAGTCGTGACCAGAAGATGGCTGAGAGGTCAAATCCTGTGGGGGTGGGGTGGCCTAGTAGTTAGAATATCATACTCATGACCTGAGGCCATTAGGCTGAAGTCGGAATGCATCTACCTTAATGGTGGATAAACGGTCAGTTATGCAAATACTCACCATTGGTGAACCTTGGAAAATCAAGGACCCCCCCAAAAAAACAACAACAAAACAAACCAAAAAAACCCAAACAACCCCCCCCCCAAAAAAAAACAACAACACAACAACCCCCCCCCCTCCTCCCCCAAATGTAGATGTCTCAGTTCTTGGACTGAAGTCTTGTTATAATTTCCAGTACTTCACTTGAGACCCTAAAAAATTCAGGAGTAAATAAAACTGCTGAAGGTAGGTAGGCTACCACCTCCACATTTCTGGAAAAAGAGCTTGAGATAAGTCCAGAAACTTGTGGTTAGTAACCATGGTGACACTTGCAGGCGAGAATTTCTTTTCTCTTTTGCAGATGCAAACATTTTTTTCAATTACTGAACAGTTTTTGCTTATGTACTAAATTTTGAGTTAATACTAGTGTCATCAGTTGATGCTGTTTTTCACTTATAAAAAGGCTATATATTAAAAAAAACAACTTCTGTAGTAAAGATTTGGGCCACATCACCTCTCATAACACAGGTAGGCATGCACCCTTCTATACTACATATCCTTTTTGTGTGTGTGTGGAAAGTTGCAGTCAATGAAAACTGACAATTCAACCCAATAGAAACTATCCATCTTTTTAGTGTGTGCTTTGCTTATTTTCTGTTTCATTTTCCTTTTTCACATGCTTCAAAAAGAATTCAGCAAGCTCTAGTTTCTTTCCTTGAGCTTGTAAAATTTTTTTAATAATCAATCTCAAATTTTTGTCTGTATTGTTTATCCTCACTTTACAAAAAAAAATGCAATCAAGAGACATGCCATTTGTATTCACCACTGTTTTTATTGTGATTGTTGTAGCCTTCTAAATATTATGTGATGGGGCACAGTGTGCCTATCCTTCAGTATGAATTGCATGCATCCTTTCTTCCTTTATTTTTGCTTACTTCGCTCTGTTTCTGTTTTTATCTTTTATATATCAATAACATGCAGGTGATTTATCAAGCAAAGCAGCTGATGTTCCCAATATAGCTTAGTATTGTTTACCTTAATGAAATCCACCAGTTAAAATGATATGCCATGAACTATGACTCATTAAGAGTGATGATGTAAAACGTTGGAAAAGATTAAAATGCGCAATGTGGTTGGTTTTGGACAGTAATGCATTCAGTACATAGGTGAGGTTTAGCACTGGATATCAACTGAAGGTGGGCATGGTTTATTTGTATTTGTTATTAAAAAGATTTATATAGTAACACAGATAAGGACAGTGTGTTAGGCACACTGAAGGGTGGATATGGTTGTGTATGTGGCTTTGATATGAGAAAAGTAGGTTACAAAGATTGCATATAATGTTGACTTGTCCTTAAGAAGATTGTGAAGAATGCACACTGCTTAGGAAATGTTATAACATAATATTAATTATTTCTGTGCTGAATGCTGAAGTACAAGCTCTTTTTTCTGTGTGTGTGTATGTGTGTGCGTGTGCACATGCAAGTGTGTGCATGCACACTTTGGGATGTGTGTATGTTTGTGTTGTGCGTGTGTGTGTGCTGTGTGTATGTATGTGTGCATACATGTGCTTGCGTGCACGTGAGTGTATGCCTATATATTGACAAATTTTAAAAAATTGTCACGACAGATGATATACAGAAAAAAAGGCATTACAAGATAAATTGATGAACAACAAAAGAGACAGAAAGAAAAGAAAAGAAAGGCGCCACTTTGACTCAATACAGCATACAGCAACATAATGCGCTATCTATCACAATGATGGGCAGGTTGACAGGTCGAACGAAACGCGTGATGAACTTTGGATCGTACAACTACCTGGGCTTTGCGAGAACAAAGAGCTGTGGCCGCTGCCGTTAGGGACATCACGGAAAAGTATGGCGTGGGTGTCTGCGCCAGTCGTCAGGAATTCGGTAATTGCTTCCTCGAATCTTTTAGCCCCGACTGTTGGGCGTTTCCTAGGTTAACATTTTGGTGGGTCACCCTTTTTGCCCATATATATCATTTGGGTGAGGGGGGATTTTTTTTGGTTTAGTCTCCATGTTGGTGCTGTGAGAGAAGATGTTAGTTTTGTTGTTTGATTAGCAAAATATGTATAGTTAAGTTCTTTGTGTGCTATGACAGAAAAAAAGGGTAAGGAAAAAGAAGAGAAATTGTTGATTGCAGTGAAAAGAACATACACGTGCCCACAGACATGCATGCATGCATGCAGGCATGTACACATGCACAAACACATGCATGTGCATGTGTGTACACACACATATACCACAAACAACCACCTACACACACACACACACACACACACACACACACACACATGCATGCGTTGTAAATGATAATCATGATAATAATAAGTAATTAGCCTTTCTTGTGCCTAATCATACAAAAGCCTAAATGCTTACAATTATTATCATATTTTGTGGACAGACGCACACCACATACACCACCCACCCACAAACCCTCACCACCCACCCACAAACCCCTCACCACCCACCCACAAACCCACCCCTCACCACCCACCCACAAAACCCTCCACCCACCCACCCACAAAACTCACCACCCACCCACAAACACCCTCACCACCCACCCACAAACCCAACCCTCACCACCCACCCACAAACCACCCTCACCACCCACCCACAACCACCCCTCACAACCCACCCACAAACCCCCCCTCACCACCCACCCACAAAACCCCTCATCACCCACCCACAAAACCCTCACCACCCACCCACAAAACCCCAAACCCCTCACCCCCCAGGAAATTGGGGAGAGGGAAACGAAGAACAGACGAACTAGGAAACGATAAAATACGGGACAAATTAATGGGAAACAGATGGAGAAACAAAGGGCAAAGTGCGGAAAGGCAAAATTGGAGAAAAAAAAAGGGGGGGGGGGGGGGGGCCAAACTGAGAAAAAACAGAACAGCAAGAAAAAGAAAAACAAACAAACCTCACCAACAAAAAGAAAATAAACAACAAATACCAGCTAAGCAGGAGAACAGGTAGACATGAGGAATAGAGTCTAAAGATGGAGGAACAGAATGGGAAAGTGTGAAATTTATACCTTTTTTTTTTTCTTATGTGGAGATCAGTAGATGTGTAATGTGGTGAAATGGAATGGTTTTTAATTTTATGTATGTAGTCAATGATCTAGATGTATGGAGGGAAAGTGTGAATTTTTTGGTTCTAATGTGGAGATTGATGTGTGATGTGGTGAAATGAAATGGTTTTAAATTTTATGTATGCGGTGAATGATCTAGATGTATGGAGGGAAAGTGTGAAATTTGTTTTGTTCTAATGTGGAGATTGATGTGTGATGTGGTGAAATGAAATGGTTTTTAATTTTATGTATGTGGTGAATGATTGGATGTATGGAGGGAAAGTGTGAAATTTTTTTTTTCTAATGTGGAGATTGATGTGTGATGTGGCGAAATGGAATGGTTTTTAATTTTATGTATGTAGTCAATGATCTGGATGTGTGATGTAATGAAGTGGAATATTCTTATGCGTAGAATGATGTGGACATTACGTTTTATGTGGAGGTGGATGTGTGATGTCATGGAATAGAATATTTGTATGTGGAGAATGATGTGCATATGTGATGCAGTGAAATAAAATGTGTGTGTAGAATGACGTGGATGTGTGATGCAATGAAATAGAACATTTGGATGTGGAGAATGATGTGAATGTTTTATGCAATGAAATAGAATGTTTGATGTGGAAAATGATGTGGGTTTGTGATGTAATGAAATACTCAAATAGAGTATTTTCACGTGGAGAATGGTGTGAATATGTGATGTAATGAAATAGAACATTTGTATGTGGAGAATGTGCGATGCAGTGAAATAGAACATTTTCATGCATAGAATGATGTGGACAATGCATGCGATGTAGTGCATGACCGTGAATGTGGTGCAATAAAACAGAATGCTCATAGGTGGAGAAAGATGTGGACGTGTGCTGTGGTGATGAAACAGAATGTTTTTATGCGGACATTTGATGCGGACAATGCATTTGATGTGGCGAATGACAGGAATGTGTGATGATATGATAAAATGAACTATGTTCATGTGGAGACTGATGTGGACAGTGTGATGTGGCAGGCTACCTGGACATTCACCGTCAGCTGGACGAGACGGTGGCCGACTTTCTGGGAACAGAGGCAGCCATCACCGTGCCCATGGGCTTTGCCACCAACTCCATGAACATGCCTGCATTGGTCGACAAGGTAAGTGTGTGCTTGTAGGGTGGGTGAGTGAGTGAGTGAGTGGATGTGTGTGTGTGTGTGTGTGGGGGGGGGGGGGGGAAGTGGGTAAGTGGATATGTGTTGTGTGGGGGGGGAGTGGGGGGGGTGGGTAGGGAGTAGGTGGGTGAGTGTGGGTGGGTGGGTATGTATATGTGTGTGTGTGTGAGTGAGTGGATGTGTGTGTGTGTAGGGGGGGGGGGGTGTAGGGGGTAGGGGGTGGAGGTGTGGGTGGGTGGTATGTATAGTGTGTGTGTGTGAGTGAGTGATGTGTGTGTGTGTTGAGGTGTGTGTGGGGGATGGTGTAGGGGTAGGGTGGTGGAGTGTGGGTGGGTGGGTATGTATAGTGGTGTTGTGAGTGAGTGGCTGTGTGTGTGTGTTGGGGGAGGTGGGTTGTATTAGGGGGTAGGGTATGGTGGAGTTGTGGGTGGGTATGTATAGTGTTGTGTAGTGAGTGAGTGAGTCTATACTACAATGTTGACTGTTTATCGAGGAATTATTTTTGACTTAGGACTCTGAGAACGATCACATATTGAGAATTTAAGAAACACACACAAACACACACACACAACTCCCCTACTCTCCCCACCCCCCACCCCACAACCAACCTCCACACTACCTACTCCCCTCCTCCCACCCCACCCCACCCCCCCCCCACCCCCCCACCCACACCACACACTTACTAAGAATGACTATGGCCTGAGAGAGAGGAACGTGAAGGTCACAGGATTGTGACGCTGCGTTTCAGGGATGTCTGATCCTGAGTGATGAACTGAACCACGCCTCCCTCATCCTGGGATCTCGCCTGACTGGGGCTGCCATTCGCACCTACAAGCATAACAGTGAGTCTGACTCTGTGTGTGTGTGTGTGTGTGTGTGTCTGTGTGTGTGTGTGTGTGTGTGTGTGTGGAGAAGGCTCATCAATGTCAAACCTCCCCTGGGAGAAACATGACAAAAAGGGAAGAAGAAGGTGTGTGTGTGTGGAAAGGCTCACAATGTCAAACCTCCCCTGGGAGAAACATGACAAAAAAGCAAGAAGAAGTGTGTGTGTGTGTGTGGAGTGTGCATATTGGTAGTCCTGGGAGGCTAACATGCAAACATCCTGGAGAAAATGTAAGGGAGGAGGGAATGGAAGTGGGGGGGGGGGGGGGTGGATATGTGTGTGTGTTGTGTGGGGTGGGGGGGGGTTTCATGGTGTACGGTGTAGGTAGGTGGGTGGAAGTGTTGGGTGTTTGTGTGTGTGTTGAGTTGTTTTGGGGAGTGTGTGGATGTGTGTGAGAGAGAGAGAGTGAGTGTGTGTATGTGGGGTGTGTGTGTGGTATTGTGAGGTTTGTGTGTTGTGTTGTGTTGTGTGTGGTAGTCTGTGTATGTTATATTTATGGTGTTGTGTGTGTGTGTGTGCATGCATGTATGCAACTGTGGGTATGTGTGTGCGTAATTTTGTGTGTTGTATGTGCTTGGAGTTAGCATATTAAATTAAGTGGATTAGCACGTGTTCCTGTCAGAGTGGCTTTTTTTCTACCAAGAACAGCAAAACAGGTTCTGTGTATGTGGGTTATTTATTTATTTATTATTATTATTAAAAACAGACATGCAGGACCTGGAAACTGAAGCTGAGACAGGCAGTGTGTGAAGGACAGCCCCGCACCCACCGGCCATGGAAGAAAATCCTCATTGTTGTGGAAGGGCGTGTACAGGTTAGTAGTAGATGATGATAATAATAATAAAAAATGGAATTTTATAGCGCTATATCTATATCTATACATAACACCCTCAACCAGCCCCCACTGGCTCTGTAGGAATATACTGTTCTGTGTTATTCAGTTTTGGTTACAGTTTTTTTGGTTTGTCTGTATACTGTGTAAAAACTGTGTTCAATGTATGTTGTTTTTTTTATTGAGGGATAGCCAAGGGGTTAGTTAGAGTGTTGATATCGTGATCTGATAGTCCAAGTTTGAGCCACCTCCAAGATTCCATTCAAAGGGTTTTTCCGAAAGAGTTAGCATCAGTACTGACTCCACTTCCCAGAAAGTTCTTTGGCTGACACTATAAACTGAGGCCCCATGTATGAACACATGCAGAACATCTTGCAGACAATCTAAAACCTGTTCTGCCTTTCAGAAGAGTAGGCAATTGCATCCAAGTAGAAATTTTTTTTTTAAATGACAGAGTTTTGATAATGCATGCACTCTGATGTGGTGTGTAGACACCATCCCTCGACATCAGAATGCATGGTGGGCAAATGGTCACGTACACAACATTTCACCAAAGGTGAACCATATAGGTCAAGCTGTAAGGTAAAGGTAAAGGAGTCCCATAACCTATAAGGTCGTAGGGGAGCGAGGCGTCAAAGACCTCACTTCTCTAGGGCCAGCATATTGAGGGCGGCACTCATCTCCTCTCCCTCGCTGCTTTACCTTCCCTGACCCTAAAGAGGGCAGGTACCCATTTACAGCTGGGTGAACTGGGGGAACTGTACTGAAGCCAAGGCGCGCAAACGGTCACCCATCCAACTGGTAACCACGCTCGACGCTGCTTAACTTGGCTGGGGGAAAGCGAGTGCACCCCAGTAGAAAATGAAAAAAAAATTTAAATGACAGAGTTTTGAAAATGCATGCACTCTGGTGTGGTGTGTAGACACCATCCCTCGACATCAGAATGCTTGGTGGGCAAATGGTCACGTACACAACATTTCACCAAAGGTGAACCATATAGGTGAACCATATAGGTCAAGCTGAGGAACAGAAAAAACAAAGTCATCCTCTGCCTTTCTGGTCACAGCATGGAAGGGTCCATCGTGCGGCTGCCGGAAGTGCTGCGCCTGAAGCGCAAGTACAAGGCCTACGTCTACCTGGACGAGGCCCACAGCGTCGGGGCCATGGGGTCGCATGGTCGCGGGGTGGTGGATTACTTCGGCCTTGACCCCCGCGACATTGACATCATGATGGGCACCTTCACCAAGAGCTTCGGCTCCTGCGGGGGCTACATTGCAGGATCCAGGGTGAGTTTAAGACTGTCCCTCCGTTAAAGCAGAGAAACCCTCTTTCCCAGTGCGCGTGCACTGTGCGCATTTGTGTGCTGCCGTAACCCAGTAGTGGGTGATGTGGAGGGAAGGGTTAGTAGAAGGTAGGTTACCTTATAGTGGGTTACCTGTAGGGAAAAGGTTACGGGTTGGTACAGAAAGGAGGAGAATTGGTGTTGCTTTGCTCTGTGTTCCCCCACTTTAGGATCACCCATAATATCCGTTAAAATGGTAATGTTGGTACTGTCTTCAGCCACGGCAAGCTCTTAGCATAGCAACCTGCACTCTCCTTTAATCAAAGGAGGAAAAAAAGCCCTATGAAGTTGGAGTATGGCTGTCTAAATGGTGAGGTATTTGAAAACAGTCATACATGCAGACATCTCGTCCAGTGTGTGCTTACAGTCTCACGGTGATTCCCAGGTGGAATAAGCGAGTTAAAGAGTGCATATTGTGGGTGACCTTCAGGGTGTTAAGCTGAGCAATGCACAACAACAGTAACAACAACAACAACATTGTCACCAATCAGTAACACTATTACAATGTTTGATGTGCTACATTGGTGGAATCATTTCAACCTTTATTTGGTCTTGTGATCTGTTATGCGTTTGGATTTGGAGGAGGGAGGTTGTTTTGGGTTTTTGTTTGTTTTGCTTTCTTTTTGCATGCAACATTATCAGTAGGAGCAAAAATCACCGACTTAGAAAATGAGACACAGTTCTGACAGGTTTTGTTGTTGGTGTTGTTATGCATCCTTACCCAGCTCAACGACCTGGAGGTCGCCCAGAATATGGGTACACAGTCTCCCTCATCTCACTTGATGATCTTTGTTAGACCTTTTTTCCCACTGTGAGACCTCAAAGTACACACTGGAGGAGATGTTTTCGTGTAATGACTGTTTTCTATTACCTCATTATAGCAGCGGCCACACTCCAATGTCAGGGGACCCCCCCACAGGCTTGATGAATTTTTTCCATATTCCACAAAAGGTCAGACCACGGTTCATGTTAGGAGTTAAGTTACATGCAGTATCTTAACACTTTCAGGTATCTCTTATGGAGTTTTGAAGTAAACGTTGCCTTGTTTGCCTTGCATTGCCTTGCCTTATCTTGCACTGCATTGCCTGGTCTTGCCTTGCCTTGTCTTGTCTTCCCTTGTTCTGTCTTGCCTTGCCTTGTCTTGTCTTCCCTTGTTCTGTCTTGCCTTGCCTTTCCTTACCTTGTCTTCCCTTGTTCTGCCTTGCCTTGCCTTGCCTTGTCTTGTCTTCCCTTGTTCTGTCTTTCCTTGCCTTTCCTTACCTTGTCTTGCCTTGTCTTGCCTTCCCTTGTTCTATCTTGCCTTGCCTTGTCTTGTCTTCCCTTGTTCTGCCTTGCCTTGCCTTGTCTTGTCTTCCCTTGTTCTGTCTTGCCTTGCCTTTCCTTACCTTGCCTTGCCTTGTCTTGCCTTCCCTTGTTCTGTCTTGCCTTGTCTTGTCTTCCCATGTTCTGTCTTGCCTTGCCTTGCCTTGTCTTCCTTCCCTTGTTCTGTCTTGCCTTGTCTTGTCTTGCCTTCCCTTGCCTTCCCTTGCCTTGCCTTACCTTGCCTTCCCTTGCCTTCCCTTGCCTTGCCTTCCCTTGCCTTCCCTTCCCTTCCCTTACCTTGCCTTGCATTACCTTGATAAATGCAAATCCAAAGTATGAAACCGGTCAGAGTCACATTGTGCAGGCTGAATTCAAATTTAAATCACATTATTTTTTTTCGCCCTTGGTTGCAGAAACTGATCAACCATCTACGCGTGCAGTCTCACAGCGCCATCTACTCCAGCGCCATGTCTGCCCCCATCACCCAGCAGGTCATCTCCACCATCAACATCATCATGGGCCGCACCAACCCTGAGGAAGGTCTGTCCGTCCCTCCGTCAGTCAGTCAGTCAGTCAGTCAGTCAGTCAGTCAGTCAGGGCAGTTGTTGGTGGCGTTGGTGGTGTTTGGTTGGTGGTTGTGGTTGTGGTGGTGTTTGGTGGTTGTTGGTGGTGGTTGGTGGGTGGTGGTTGGTGGTGGTTTGGTGGTTGGTGACGGTTGTGGTTGTGGTGTTGTTGGTGGTTTGGTGGTTGGTGGGGTGGTGGTGGTTTGGTGGGTGTTTTGGTGGTGGTAGTGGTGGGGGTGTCATTGTTGTTGCCACAGCTTAACACCCTGGGGGGGAGTCAGTCAGAATCTACACTCTGGTTCATTCATTTGGCCTGGGAATACATTGTGAGAGCGTTAGTACACACTGGAAGAGAAGTTTGAATGTATGAGCCTTTCAAATACCTTGTCATACAGGCAGCCCTACTCCAACTTCAGAGGATATTTTCTAGTTCTCCATTAAAGGAGAGTGCAGGTTGTTATGCTAAGAGCTTATTCATGGCTGAAGACAATCGCAGCATCACATTTCATACCATAAGTTTTATTCTTTTTTTGTTTTGTTTTGTTCCTTGGCTAGAGCTCAGAGGTTTACCGATGTTGACATTTTGTGTATGCAATGGTTTTTGCTTGTGTGCAAATGCATGCAGAACATTTTGTGCACATGTTAAAACCGGCTCCATATTTTTGAAGTGTAGACCATTGTGTGCCGGTGTGTCGAAATCTTGTGTAGGAGTGATTTTTGGGGTTTTTGTTTTGGTAGGGAGAGAATGACTTTAAGAAGTTCTATGTAGTATGTGTGTTATGTGTTGTATAACAGGTCGGCGGCGCATTGAACAGTTGAAATGGAACACACGCTACTTTCGCAAAGGATTGCAGGAGAAAGGGTTCATTGTGTATGGCAACAGAGATTCTCCAGTGGTGCCTGTTCTTATCTACATGCCTGCCAAAATAGCGTATGTTGTTGTGTTCTGTGTGTGTGAGTGTGTGTGTGTGTTGTTTGTGAGTGTGTGTGTGTGTGTGAGTGTATGTGTGTTGTTTGTGAGTGTGTGTTGTGTGTTTTGTGTGTATGTGTGTGTGTGTGTTGCAGAGTGAGTGAGTGGTATGAATTACAAAACATCAAATGTTAGCATTTTCTGCCCATTCTTTCATATTGAATGTGCTAGTATTTATTTAATACAAGTTCAGAACTTCAAGATTACAAAAATGCTAATTTGCGCTTTATTTTTCTTCTTTTTTATTTTTGGAGCTGCTTCTTTTTTGGTGTTCTTTGGCTAGGACTGAGGTTTTCATGGTGAGATTTATTTATTTTTTTGATTCTTTTGTTTCGAGAATATAATGGAATAAGCACTCGTGTGCTTTTTTTTTTTATTTACATCAGTCCCCATATAATGTGACTGTTTCTACCTGTCATTAAGGTAGCTGTATTCTGATTTCGGGGATAAGCACTAATGATGATGATGATGGTGACAATCTGTGACCAGGCTTTTCAGCCGGGAGTGCCTGAAGCGTGGTCTGGGGACTGTGGTGGTGGGTTTCCCCGCCACGCCCATCATCGAGGCCAGGGCTCGATTCTGCCTGTCTGCCGCTCACAACAAAGAAATGCTGGACAAGGTACGTGTGTGTGTGTCTGTGTGTGTGTGTGAGTGTGTGTGTGTGTGTGTGAGTATGTGTGTGTGGATGTGCAAAGTTTTTTAGTTGATGTTGTTGTTATGTGTTCCTCAGCTTAACACCCTGGAGGTCGCCCAGAAAACATACTATGTCTTATTCATCCCACCTGGGAATCACTCGAAGATTTGAAACTACACATTGGATGATGAGAGAAGTTTGTGTATTTGACGGTATCCAAGTACCTCACTACAGAGACAGCCATAATCTGACTTCAGAGGATTTTTTTGGTTTCCTCTTTAGAGGAGAGATGCAGGTTGTTATGCTAGGAGCTTTTCATTGGCTGAAGACAGTCAACCTCAGCATATCCCGTCCTCTTATTGGGTGGTTTGCATTTGTGAATTATCATCCTGCGTGTATAAGGAGGTGATAATAATAATAATAATACATATAAAATCCATGTATTATTATTATTATTATTATTATTATCATATACACACAGGATGATAATTCACAAATGCAAACCGTCTAATAAGAGGACAGGATATGCTGAGGTGATAAGGAGGTGATAAATGTATGTATTTCTTTTCTTTTTTTCTCTTTTTTTGTTTGTTCCTCAGCTAGAGCTGTGAGGTTAACCATTGGTGAGATTTTTGCATATGTAACCATTCACCCCACACACGACACTTGTGTACATACAAGGTTTTGTTTTTTTAAATTTTGTCTCCATTCGGGGACGGGATAGCTCAGTGGTCGGAGCACTCGCTTTCCCCCAGCCAAGTTAAGCAGCGTCGAGCGTGGTTACCAGTTGGATGGGTGGCCGTTTGCGCGCCTTGGCTTCAGTACAGTTCCCCCAGTTCACCCAGCTGTAAATGGGTACCTGTCCTCTTTAGGGTCAGGGAAGGTAAAGCAGCGAGGGAGAGGAGATGGGCGCCGCCCTCAATATGCTGGCCCTAGAGAAGTGAGGTCTCTGACGCCTCGCTCCCCTACGACCTTATAGGTTATGGGACTCCTTTACCTTCCTTTTACCTCCATTCGTACCGGCACACAATGGCCTACTCTTCCAAAATGTGGAACATGTTGTTGACATGTGTGCAAGATGTTCTACATGCGTTCACACATGGGGCCTCAGTTTCTAGTCTTATCTGAAGGACTGTGACTTTCAGTTCAATTTTCTTGTCAGACTGGGAAGAAAGCGCAAGGCTGGGAATCGAACCCAGAACCTCATGGGTTACTTGTTAAGCAGGTGAACATCTTAAAGTTAAATGACCTGCCACCTTTAAGTTTATTTCATTTACTTCATTCTTTTATTTGAGGATAATGGAATAAGCATTCATGTACTTTTTTTTTTTTTACATCCAGTCCCCATGTGTATGCAGTTTTGTCAATTTTGTCATCCGTTCCCACCAGCACACAATGGTCTACTCTTCCAAAAAGCAGAACGGGTTTAACATTTGCGCAAGATGTTCTGTGTGCGTTCGCATACGGGACTTCATTTTATAGTCTCATCCGAAGGACTTTTGGGGAGAGTGGAGTCAGCACTGATGTTACCTCCAGGGAAAAAATCCTCTTGAACGAGATTCGAACCTTGGTCTGCAGATCACGAGCTCATCACTCTAACCACAAGGCTATCCTGTCATATGTATGTATGACACGTGATGGTATGTGTGCATACTGATGTCTGTGTGTGTGTGTGTGTGGTGTGTGTGTGTTTGTGTGTGTCCATGGGGTGTGTGTGTCCATGGGGTGTGTGTCCATGGTGTGTGTCCATGGTGTGTGTGTTTGTGTGTGTGGGGTGTGTGTGTCCATGGTGTGTGTGTGGTGTGTGTGTCTGTGGTGTGTGTGTATGGGGTGTGTGTGTGGTGTGTGTGTCCATGGTGTGTGTGTGTGTGTGTGTGTCCATGGTGTGTGTGTTTGTGTGTGTGGTGTGTGTGTCCATGGTGTGTGTGTGGTGTGTGTGGTGTGTGTTGTGTATGTGTGTGTGTTTGTGTGTGTGGTGTGTGTGTGGTGTGTGACGCAGGCGATAGAGGTGGTGGATGAAGTGGGGGAGCTGCTCAAGATGAAATATTCCCGACGCAAATCTCCACCTGCCTGGACCGCCTCCTGTCTACCTCCACAGGTACACTCCCCCCTTTTCTCCTCCTTCTCTCTGTCTGTCTGCCTGTCTGTCTCTCTCTCTGTCTCTCTCTCTCTCTCTCTCTCTCTCTCTCTCTTCTCTCTCTCTCTCTCTCTCTCTCTCTTTTCTTTGTCTGTCTGTCTATCTCTCTCTGTGTCTCATTTTCTCTCTCTCTCTCTCTCTCTCTGTCTTGTCTTTCTCTCTCCGTCTTTCATTCTCTGTCTCTGTATTTTTGCCTTTCTCTCTCTCTGTTTTGTCTGTTTCTCTCTCTCGCTCTCTCTCTCTCTCTCTCTCTCTCTCTCTCTCTCTCTCTCTCTCTCTCTCTCTCTCTCTCTCTTTCTTTATCTTTGTCTGTCTGTCTATCTCTGCCTGTGTCTCATTTTCTCTCTCTGTCTTTCATTCTCTGTCTAAGTATTTTTGCCTTTCTCTCCCTCTGTTTTGTCTGTTTCTTTCTCTCTCTCTCTTTCTCTCTCTCTCCTCTTCTCTCTCTCTCTCTCTCTCTCCTCTCTCTCTCTCTCTCTCTCTCTTCTCCCTCCCTCTCTCTCTCCCTCTCTCTCTCTTTATCTTTGTCTGTCTGTCTATCTCTCTCTGTGTCTCATTTTCTCTCGCTCTCTCTGTCTTTGTCTTTCTCTCTCCGTCTTTCATTCTCTGTCTCTGTATTTTTGCCTTTCTCTCTCTCTGTTTTGTTTGTTTGTCTCTCTCTCTCTCTCTCTCTCTTTCTCTCTCTCCTCTTGCTCTCTCTCTCTCTGTCTCTCTCTCTCTCTCTCTCTTTCTCTCTCTCTCTCTCTCTTCTCTCTCTCTCTCTCTCTCTCTCTCTCTCTCTCTCTCTTCTCTCTTTCTTGTACTTATTCTATTACCCTCAGAAAATAAAATTTCGTTATCGTTATTTGTCTGTCTCTCTCTTTGTCTTACTTGTCTGTCTGTCTGTCTCTCTTTCTTTCTTCCTTCTGTCTTTTTCCCCTCTGTCCTTGTTTGTTATCTCTGTCTCTTTAAGGGTGGAAACAGGACTACATGTAGCGAAAATCATGTTGTTTTCTTCTTTAGTGTTAAAAATTGCTGTATGCAGATGTGTAAATTCAAAGAACTTGGTTCATGAAACATGTTTGGAAAGATAGAAAATTTTAGTTTTGGTGGCCATTTTGGATTGTCAGTTTGGGTGGCCATCTTGGGTTGTCAGTTTGGGTGGCCATCTTGGATTATCAGTTTGGGTGGCCATATTGGATTATCAGTTTGGGTGGCCATCTTGGATTATCAGTTTGGGTGGCCATATTGGAATATCAGTTTGGGTGGCCATACTGGATTATCAGTTTGGGTGGCCATACTGGATTATCTGTTTTAGTGACCATAGTGGGCTGTTAGTTTTGGTGGTCATTTTGGATTGTTTCTATGGCAACAGTGATTATAATAAAGTAATTTATGGATTTTTAAACTTTACAAAGTGATGCTGTTCAAAATTTGTGGTGTATTTCTAAACCATAGCATATTCTTTTTTCTTTTTGATTTATGTGTGTGTGTGTGTGTGTGTGTTACAGTGACACTCCTGGTTATCCAGAAGAAACGGGATCCTCAGTAACTCAGCATGTACCTCTTCTTGTGTGTGACATTGTCTGCACTATGCTCTACAGACAGCCCTCCATGGATTGTGCGTGTGTGTGTGTGTGTACGTGCACGCATGTGTGTGTGTGTGTATGTATGTGTATATGTGTGTGCTTTTATATCATGAGTCAGTACATGTGTGTGTGTGAGAGTGTGCATGCGGGTATGGACGCTTGCAGGCATGTTTGTATGCTTTGTTATATTTTCTTTTATATCGTGAGTCATCACATGTGTGTATTATATGAGGGTGTGCACACAGGTATGGACGCTTGCAGGCATGGTTGTATGCTTTGTTGTATTCTCTTACAATTGTCCGTTTGTGCTTAGATTTATATGTATGCACATGTTTGAATATGTACACATGTAATATGTAATGTCGAGAAGAACAAGAATGTGATCGGCCGTTATTTTGTGTGATGTCCTCATCAACTTACAGAGCTTAATGCTGCATAGATCTAAATTTGTTGAAAAAGGTTTCTTGAAAAGAAATATTAAAAAAATTCTTACAGAGCGTTTGTCTAAAGAAAATGTCTTTGTCTAAGGCAGTATGCCTTATGGTTGTTTTTTGTTGTTGTTTTTTGTTGGTGGTTTTTTTTTATGGGGTGGGGGGGGGGGGGGGGAGTTTTTATGCCCTGTCTTCCCTCTTTTTTTAATGGGTTTAAGAGGTGGTAGCCATTTATTGGAATATTTTAAGATTTAAAAAAAAAAAGTCTTCACTCTTTTTTTATCACTGAAAGTGATTGCAGGCTTTTATGTACTGGCCAGTTTTAATGGAAGCATTTTTAATCACATATTTTATTGGAGGGCTTTCCAGTTTTTGTTTTAAATAATCGTTGAGGCTTCCTACATGATGTATCACCATTACCAAATGGCACAAGAGATCAAGAAATGAGACCAAATGAAACAAACTGAAATGAAAGTTTATATTCTGAGGGTGAAAGGTTAAGTGCAAGGACGTTTTTTTCATCCAGTCCTCAAAGGTGGGTGAGGGGGGAGGGGAGGGGGATGAAAAAAATCAATAGAAATGAAGCTGGATGTAGGTCACACACATGACAAACCTTACCTGTTTAAAAAAATCTTCCATATTCACAATTGGCTGGGACCCAGAAGGAGAGAGATCACAACACGCAAATCCAGCATGACTCAGTCCAGGGCCCAGTGCTAAAATCAGCAACCCCTTTCCTTTTACCAAGTCCAAGTGCGGTCAGTCCCTGCTATATTCAGCACCAACTGGGCTGGGATGGGGTGGAGTGGGGTGGATAGCAGCTGAAAGTGGGGGAAACTGACAGCTGTGTTCAGAGGGACACCCAAGAGGGGTAGGGTATTAGTAGGTACAGGCTCTGAGAAGTGGAGGCATTGATGGAGTAGGGTGTCCACATTGAAGCGTCGTCACAGACTTACATTGTAAATGAGTTCATCTGGAAACTTGTGAACGTTTTCCATGTCGGTTAAATTCTATTTTTTTTGGTGAATGTCATGAGGTTTTCAGTCAAGTGAGGGGTTGATGGGGGCTAAAAACCGCTGAAAATGATTGTGGATTTTTCCTACTGTTTAAGACAATGTCTTGTGTTGTTGGGTAGATTTTTTAAAGATCTGTCTTCCTGACTTTCTCTCTGTTTTGTTGTTTGTTGATAACTTGTGATTTTTTAAATATATCATTTACTTTACTTTAATATTTTTTTTAATGGAGAAAGAATCACAACCTTGATTTTGAGATATTTATTTACTTTAATTTTCTTTTGTCCTAAAGGAGAAAGAATCAAACCTGGCAGTGTTTATAAATCGGCATGTTGAAGGGAAAGTGATCTGAGGAATTCCTTACCATTTTCCTTGTTTTCCATGTTGCTTTCAGTTCAAGCTGATATTGAAACAATATTGTATGCATATCAATAGATTGATTGCTGTTACCCCGTATGTGATTTTCTTACTTGGAATGCACATGCTTTCTGACATCTTGTGGCGGAACTGTTTGTGATGGAATGATATGGTGGAATGCAGTTTTCTGTCCAGTGTGTGACTGTGAGCGTCCTGTGTGATATTTTCGTGTGGAATCAGCTTGTGTCACTCTGGCATATGGACCAGTTATTTTCTGCCATTTTTAGAGTAAGTTACATGCCATTTTTAGTAATTCCAGTTTTTAAAAAAAAATATTGCTAATAGTTTCTTTTTTTTCACTTTTGGAGTTTGTGTATTTGATATTTGTCTCGCATTTAAAGGATGATTACTTCTCTTCTTTATTGTGTGGATTTTAAAAATATTTTCCTTGTTCCTTGGCTAGAGCTCCGAGTTTCACGGATGGTGAGATTTTTGCGTATGCCACCGTTTTTTTCCCTCCCACCATTAAGGTAGCCGCATTCCGTTTGGGGAATATTATGTGGATAAAAATTGTCACGCACATAGCAGTGAAACTGCAGTCCAATGAGATACCTCTTCCTGAAAGGCAATGTTCCTATCCCTGGATTGGAGAAATTGGGACCAGAGGTTTTTAGTTTCCTTGAAAGAGAATGTCGGTAGCTTGCATTTTTGTGTTCTGCCAAGAGCTTTGAGGAATTTCCATCTGTCAGTGTATTTTCTTCATACATGGTTGAATTGTAGATTCAGACGAAGGCTCTACACCCTTATTTTAAAAACCAGTTCTGTCTTTTAAAAAAAAAAAAAATTAATATCGTTTTTGCAGAAATACCAGGCTGACATTTGGTTGGTTGGTTGGTTGGTTTATGTTTCTGTTTTGTTGTGTGTGTGTGTTTTTAGGGGTCAGGTTGGTGATGGAGGGGGGGGGGGGGGACACTGGTGGAGGGAGGTACTTTTTTTCTTGTATTGTTATTACAATCTGTGATAGTTGTCATATCTAATTTCTTTTCTCTTTTGTGGGTGGGCTTTTTTGTTTTTGTTTCTTTTGTTTGTTGGGGAAGGGGTGGGTGGGGGTGGGGGATGATGGTGGTTATATCTTCTGAGAAATATGATCACAGTTGCCTTAAAACAGACAGTGGGAGTAAGAGGTTTGATTTTCTCCCGGTAATCTCATTCTGAGCATCTCAAGAATCCTCTGCCTTTCTTGTTTTCATTGCTGTCGATTTTATCATCATTGTTACAATATTTTTTATTTGATTGTGGAAGGGGTTTTTGGTGTGGTTTTTTTTGTTGTTGTTTGTTTTTATTTTTTACACATTTGGAGTAGTCTTCAATTTAACGTCTGTTCACTCTACATTTGGAGTACAGTTAAATCAGCAGTTTTGTTTTCATGGATGGCAGTATCCGCATTGACTCAGTTGTTGTTTTCTAGTGGCCTTTGAAATGCATGCCTGTTGTTCACTCTCTTGAGCATTTTGCCTTGGATCACACTTCAGCACAGATGCATACATCAACAATGCGTAGTAGAGTATAGTCGTGTTTCTTGTTTTCTATCAGTGATTTCGTGTCTCTTGTTTTCTATCAGTGATTTCGTGTCTCTTGTTTTCTATCAGTGATTTCGAGTCTCTTGTTTTCTATCAGTGATTTTGAGTCTCTTGTTTTCTATCAGTGATTTCGTGTCTCTTGTTTTCTATCAGTGATTTTGTGTCTCTTGTTTTCTGTCAGTGATTTCATGTCTCTTGTTTTCTATCAGTGATTTCATGTCTCTTCTTTTCTATCAGTGATTTCATGTCTCTTGTTTTCTGTTAGTGATTTCGTGTCTCTTGTTTTCTATCAGTGATTTCATGTCTCTTGTTTTCTATCAGTTATTTCATGTCTCTTGTTTTCTATCAGTGATTTCATGTCTCTTCTTTTCTATCAGTGATTTCATGTCTCTTCTTTTCTATCAGTGATTTCATGTCTCTTCTTTTCTGTCAGTGATTTCATGTCTCTTCTTTTCTGTCAGTGATTTTCTGTCAGTGACATGAACTGCAAGGTGTTACATATGCAAATCCAGCCTCCCAAGCGTGCATTTTGTCTCTCTTCTGCATGTACATACTTGCCTTTTCTGGTTTGTTAAATGCATTGCTGTAAAGCCTTTAAATCCCCCATCCCCCTTCCCTACCTCTCTCCTGAATGTTGGATGAAAACTGTGTGTAAAACTCAGCAGTTCATTGGTTCAGCAGAACTGCGGTATGTATCATCAGGGATGTGGAGATATATTTCCAGTTTCAGGTCTTCGAGGTTGACTTAACCCTCTTGCATTTGGATTGTCTCAGGCAAAACTTTTCCCTAAGGAGTTTTCCCATTCGTGATGCTAGTTCAGCCTCAAAATGGGTGTCAGTGTGAATGGAAGGGGTGCCAGCATCTCAAAAACAGTGCTGGAAGATTATTGGATCATGGTAGGAAATGATCTCCCACTTTTACAGGCTTTCCATGCTTGACCATTGCATCAACGCATGATGGAAAAGTTAACATCACCTGCACCTGTCTGCTCGCACTGTGACCACTAACATGCAGTCTGTGCTGCTGTCTACTCCCATTACGAATGCAAGAGGGTTAACTTAACTTTTTTTCTCCTTGTGTTCTTTGAGATTGCATCACCCTAAACTCTGACCATGTGTGTGTTCTTACAGTTTGTTGTGTGAGGCTCTGAACTCGTGAAGAGAATTTTTATAAAGTTTCTTGTGAGTGGACGAATGAGAAAATGTGTGAATAATGCAGTAGTAGTGTGTCTGTCTTGTTGATGATGAATGAAATCATCTCCTTTCCTCCCATCATCCTGGCATGTGAGGAGCCAGCCATCATTGTCATCATCATCATCACTGACACCATCATCATTGTTATCATCACCATCATCGTTGTCATCATCGTCATCGTCATCATTGTCATCGTCGTCGTCATCATTATCATTATCATCGTCATCGTCGCTGTCTTCATTGATCATATCTTGCTGCTGGTTGTAAACACTTGTTGTGTTCCCTGGCTCATCCCTAGCTGTTGAGTTGGCTGGAGTTGATCTCAAGGCATCTTTGTTATCAAGCATTACAGTCGTATCACTACTGCATAATACATAGCGCATGCTGGCAGAATAATTATGATATAAACGTGGTTATAACCAACATGTGTAAGTTGTTTGAGTGTGCATGTTCACACATTACAATCATATCACTACTGCATAATACATGGCACATGCTGGCAGAATTATGAACATGGTTTTTAGCAACATGTGTAAGTTGTTGTTTTGAGTGTGCATGTTTACTCATTACAGTCATATCACTACTGCATAATACATAGAGCAAGCTGGCGGAATTATAACTGATGGTTATTGCAGATATTTGTAAATTGTTGGTTTTGAGTGCGCATGTCCACACAATGTGATAGAATCATTTGTTGGAAAGAGACGACTCTTTGTCGTGCTGCCCTAGTATGCAATAGGCGCTTGGTAGAATTTTAAACAAGGTTTTACCATCACCTGTTGGGGTTTTTTGGTTTTGCTTTGTTTGTTTGGTTAGGGGTTTTCTTTGTTCCTCCGCTAGAGCTCTGAGGTTAACCATTGGTGAGATTTTGCGTACGCGACTGTTTTTGCCCTCCATTAAGGTAGCTGCACTCCAGCTGTGGGAATGATGTATAAACAACGAAAGTGTGCATGCGTCTTGTTTTTAAAGTTGTCATCCATTCATACTGGCACGCAATGACCTACTCTTCCAAAAGGAAGAACGGGTTTGAAAGTGTGCGGTAGATGCCCCGCATAATATGTTCACACATGAGACCTCAGTTTATCCCCTCGTGTGAAGTTCTTTCAGGGGAGTGGAGTTGTTACTGATGTTAAATCCAGGGGGGAAATCTCTAATGGGTGCCTCAGTGGTGGCTTGAACCCAGGCCATCAGATCACAAGGCTAACACTCTAACCACTAGGCTATCTTCCTTCCCGCTACCCCCACACTTGTTGTGTGAATGCACGCGTTCACTCGTTGTGATAAAAGCATTTGTTTGAAAGAAAAAAACCTCACTGTCATGCTGCAATCGTACTGATGGCATTCTTTTTCTGCTGTTCAAGAAATGAATACATTGTGGTGATTCTGTTCTTTTTATGATGATGAAAACCAGTCACTTTATGCTCAAATAGGGAGAATGTTGAGAATGATGCAATAGAATCTCTCCCGATGTACTGCGCTTAACAGTGTCAATGAATTATTTCTCAACACATATTTTGTTGTGGTGATTTGTCTGATTTGATCAACGGTGAGTAAGTGTGGACATGTCGGAGGGAAAAGTTTGGTGACCTAGAGGTTTTTCCATGAAAAAACAAACGCCAAGAAACAAGAGATTAGATACTTGTTAAAGTATGTTTACTTGTAGAAGTGATTTCAGTAATTGTTGTGATTGAAATCTAAAGTAAATACTGTTGTTTAGTGGTGCAGTGTGTATGTACGTGTGTGTGGTGTGGTGTGGTGTGTATGTAAAACAAAGTATCAACTCACGAAGAAGATTATTGTAAATCATTGCATCCAAGTATGGAGAGATCGAAATGACAAAATGTCAGTCAGTGATCGGTTTTTATTTGAAAAAGTTGCAGACGAAAATAATACAAAAGTTTGTGACAATTGTAGTGGGGAGCTATTTAAGTTAATCCAGTGACAGTCACAATCAAAATATCCCCATTTAATCATAATCAAAAATCATCAGGAAAACAAGTTGGAGACTAAAATTAATGACCCGAAAGTGTTGTATCAGCTGTTGCAGTAGGGGTCTGAGTTAATCTGAGTGACAATCAAACTAGCCCCTCTAGCAATCAACTTTTGCCAGGAAGAAACTGAAGACTGAAATGATTTTTTTCCTTGTTGTTGTTGTTGTTGTTATTGTTGTTGTTATTGTTCCTCGGCTAGAGCTCCAGGGTTCACCAATGGCGAGAATTGTGTGTGTATGCAACTGTTTTTGCACACCAGTAAGGTAGCCGCATTTTGACTTCGGGAATGATGTCTGGACATGGTACTAGTGTGCATGCAATTTGGGGGATTAAAAATAAAAAACTTTAAAAATTGTGTCATCTATTTGCTCATGGGAGTTGTTTTATAGTCTCTTTTGAAGGAAGTTTCGGGAGAATGGATTTGGCACTGGGGAAAAATCGTCTTCAGCGGAAGTCTCAATGGTGGTTCAAAACCCAGGCTATCAGATCATGAGCTCAAAGCTTTAACCACTAGGCTATCCTGCCTTCTATCATCCCCCCCCCCCCCCCCCTTCCCCTCCCAAAAGCTGAAGACTGAAATGATGTGATAACAGTGTGTGTCAGTTGTGGTGGTAGTGAGCTGATGTAACCCGGTGGAGTCACAATCAAAACAGACCCTTTCCTCCGCTCATCAAACTACAGTGTCATGGTACAGGGTCTTTATTGAATCTTTCCATGCCTGGCTGCAGATATAGCCGCAGTTCAGCAGTCGTCACGTAATGAACAGTAGTATTGCTGGTCACATGGTCACGTTGACTTTCTTGCGAATGGCAACTGCCTTTTGGCATGTTTCATGCAATTTCTGGACAAGTTTTTGGTGGATTTTGAATGGGTTTTTGTTGTTGTTGTTGGTTTTTTGTTTCGTTTTGTCAAGCAAAATGTTTTCAGGCATGTCAGTATGGCAGCCAGATTTACTGTCAGAGATGACAAAAATTCAGTTTGAAATGCTGTGCAATGGTGAAAAAAAGCGATAAGTCGATAATGGCCCTTGGTTGTTATGTGTAATACATTTGTCACATGTTTGAATGAGGGATTTCTCTACACAGAATACAAAGCATTGAGTTTTTACAGATTTTTCTTTTTTCAATAATTTTGTATATTTTCCTCGAAAATCCCGGTTTTCTCCCCATGTTGGTGAGTTGTCTTGTCAATATCAAATGTAATAATAATAATAATAGTTATCATCTCCGTTCATTTGCCTACAATAAAACATATACTTTTTATACTTCAGAGCAGTATTTCATTGTTAATTGTTGTTTTATTGTGTGTGGGTAAGGTGAGTTTTCCTCTTTTTTGTGTGTCAAAATTTGCAAGTAGTTCTGGAAGTGAAAAGGTTTCCCATTGATTGCAGTCACTTCTGGCCATCTTTGTCAATTATTAAGTCATCTTTATGTGTTCACTCTGGCCAATACTGGCCTCACCACTTTGAACCAGACCTAAAGGTATTTCTGTCATGCAGCAGACCCTGCCTTGTTAAAGGCACGCTCAGTGTTCAGCTCTACCTGTGTTTTGTGTGAAGCTAACTGTTTTGTGCCATGTGTGCCTAGAAGAAAGGTTTTCTTGAACTAAATATAGAAAGAGATATCGTAATCCCAGGAATAAGTTTTCAGTCATGTGTGAATGCAGGATGGCTGAAAAGGAAAAGAAACTTGACCTCAGGTAGCGCAGACATGAAATGGCAGCTAGGTAGCAAAGTAAATGCAAGCCTATGCATACACACTTAAAATGTTTATAAAAATATTTTTTTAAAAGATGAAAAAGAGTTACACATTTTTCCAAAACAAAAATTTCAAAATTTAAGCGAAGCGTAAAGATTTAAAGAAAATTACAAGCATATTCCCAAGATTGAAATGAAGAATCGTTGGTCTTTAGAAAGAACGACACAGTTTAGTCTGACTAAAGTAGTAAAGTATTCTCAGCCATGTACTTTGAAGATAAGTGAATCAACCAAATGATCAAACAGCAGAAGAAATGTGGAGGAGTTGGTGGACTTAGGGACCATGGATGTGAAAGAAGAAGCAAGGGAGGAGAGAGTAATGTGGATAACAAGGTGGAATGGTAAAGTGATCATGAAGAATGGAGCGTGCATGTGATATGGCCAATGCAAAAAGTTTGACGATTTTCCTGAGGAAGGAGTAATTATTACGTCAGCCAAACCTGATTTCTGTATATGCATAAGACACATACCAAAATGCTGATGATGGATGTTATGTGACCAAAAAACAAATCAAAACAAAGACTGGCAGGTTGCCTGAAGAGACAGTGATTGCTTGTGTATTTACATATCAAACCTTATTTACTGAAATTTTTAATCAGAACTCGTTTTTTCAAACACTATTTTGATTGTTCCCTTTTTAAAGATCTGTTTGGCGTGTACAGGGCGCGAGTGTTGTACAATGTAGTGGTTCAGCAGGGACATTTGTGCTCATAGAATGAGCACAAAAAGAATTTAGAAGGAAGGTGGCAGGATGGTTAAGACATTTGCCTGCCAACAAGTAAACCGTGAGGTTCTGGGTTCGATTCCCAGCCTCGCCCTTTCTTCCCAGTTTGACAAAAAAATCGAACTGAATGTCAAAGTCCTTCGGATGAGACTATAAACCGAGGCCCCGTGTGCAAACGCATGCAGAACATCTTGCGCACACATTAAATCCTGTTCCGCTGTTCGAAAGAGTAGGCCATTGTGTGCCGGTGGGAACAGATGACAAAATTAAAAAAACAAACGCATACACTTGCCAAAAAAAAAAAAAAATCATCTGAGCGCTTTGATTTGTTGCTTTACAAGATTCAGTGCTATATAAATTCCATACATTATTATTATTATTATTATTATTATTATTATAGAATGGAAGCTGATGTTGTTGAATGTCATCGGAGGATTTGACTGTGTCCTGAATCCTTTGACTGAATCCTTGGAGGATGAAAGTGTGTTTTTATACCTGTATTGCGGTATCATGGTTTTGCCTTTTTTTGATTTTGCTGTTAGTTATCTGCTTTTTGATGCACATTGTTTGGTGTGATGAAGCACGTAAACTAGTGTCAGATTTTTAGTTTAGCTGGATATCATGGGGGACATTGTCACTCCCTCTTTTGCTTTGTATGCAATGAAATCTGTGATCTTCAAAATTAGTTATCAAATCAGATAAAGATTTTTAAAAATTGGTTTTATACCAGCAATGTGATTAATTACAGTCTGGATGTGTTACTTTCATGAGGAATTGTGAGTCAATGGCATTGAGTAACGCAGGACAGATTCAACTGCCCAAAGTATGCAAATAGTCTTCTTCTTTTTTCTTTTGTAGCCTGCAAACTTAGCTAGGAGACTTGAAGAGTGCTATTTTCTCTACAGTGGAATTGAATAACTCTGCTGAGACTCTGGTATAATCAAAACAAGAAAGAATACAGTGGACTCCTCTTTTCAGGAGTCTGGATTATAAAACATAGTTTGCACAAACAACTTTTTTGCAGGCCTGGCCAAAATTCTTCTTGTTTTATGTTTTAAAAAAGAAATACAGAAAACTGGAACATTTGTACATGAAATTTCTGAGTGAGTAAATTTTCTAGTCCTAACAAGCTTAAGTGACTGACTGGTCTGTTTAACACAACATGAAGAGTCATCTCACATTTCACATTGAGATTTGTTTACTCATTTACATCTCATACCTGTGACTGAGGTGCTGTGAAGGGAAAAGATTTCATGTTATGTTATTTCAATCTTTGTGGAAAATTGAAAAAACCCCTGTCTGCTCAAATTTGTCATAGATTGTTGCCAGCTACCAGCTGGTCTAGGTGATGTGTCTTGATAGTAAAGGCTGCACAGAATAGTATATTGCTATAGTCTAGCAGTAGGTGCAGATTGCTAAATCCTGATTCTTCTTTGCTTTGGAAAGAGAAGTTCCTACTGGTATCATTTTGGTGTGTGTGTGTGCGCGTGCGTGTGTGCACGTGCATGTGATTGTGTGCATTTATTTATTTATTCTTTTCTTTCGAGGATAATGGAATAAGCACTCATGTGCTTTTTTTCATCCAGTCCCCGTGTGTGTGTAGCTTTTTAAATGTTGTCATCTGTTCCCACAATGTATGTGTGAATGTTCTTTTCTGTAATGAAAGTGATTTTCTATCCTCCGTCTCCTCCCTCCCTCTCTCTCTCCTTAAAATTAAACAATCGATAATTCGTGATATGCACATGGTGTGCTGTTTTCTATGCAGTGTTTTGTTATTTCAATCTTTGCTGCTGTTTTTATGCATGTTTGGAGTCTTTCTTTATTTCGTTTTTGCACAAACTGTTTATGTGTCACATGTATGTGTAGGAGTGTCAGTCACATGTGTGTGTAGGAGTGTCAGTCACACGTGTGTGTAGTACTTGATGTGTGTTGAAATCTCTATAGTGCCAAATGTCCATTCCAGTTGAAGTATTCAAACAAGCACATGACAGCGAGTTGCTGAAGTATTTCTCTGTTGAAAAAACAACTTGTTCACAATCTCAGATTTTGTTGAAGGCTGTACGAAGAAGTTTTGTGGTGTATTAACTTTTGAAAAATAATTATCATTGCCTTGGGTTTACCCCGCAGCTCATTGAAAGAACTTAGTGCATTCTGATATCCAGTTGTGTGATCAACTTAGTCTTTTCTGTTTTTCATTCTTCAAAAAGTTTTTTTTTGATACACATGCATGCAGACAGGAATAGAAAAAAAGTATAGATGGCCCAGCACTTGTGGCAACATGCTCACCCCAGGGAGAGCAACCCACATTTCACAGCAAAGAAATCTGCCATGACTTAAAGCCGTATACAATACAAATTGGATAAAAACTTTACTCAGATAGGTGATACATCATTGGAAGAAAATTTGTTTTAAAAAAAAATACTAAATAGAAAATTGTAAAATGATAGAACGTAGTATCCCAAAAGCACGATGACGTTATTACAGCCTAAGATCCTGACAGTGGGTAACGTTGTTGGTGACAAGCTTGGTTTTTGTGGTGTGTTTTGTTTAGAAAGTCTCTTCCTGAGTGGAACTGTGTCAAGTGCTGTTGGCTTTTTTAAATCACACAGACTTCCTTGTCCCACAAACACATCTTGGCTTGGCGGCTGAGCCAGGCCTCGAGCAGTGTGGAGAATCTCTATCTCTCTCTCCCATTATGTTCATATTGTTTTGTATTCCTTTCTTTATATTCTTTGTTTTATTTATATTCTTTGCTTTGAGATAAAATTTGTTGAGGTTTTATCTGGACTGTGCATTTGTTGTATACTCACTTTACACGTCAGAGATTTTTTACAATTTAAAAAACAACAACAACATTGGTTTGAATAATTATGTTTTGTGAAAAAGACCATGAATGTTTTTTTGTATTCACAAGAGTGAACAACACCATTTTCGATTCATACTTTTCTTGTGTTGTTTTATTTCTCTGTGTGTGTGCGTGTATGCGTGTGGTGTGTGTGTGTGTGTGTATTTCTCTATGTGTGTGTGTGATAGGTTGACAGGTGGCATGATAGATTGGGTTATAGGTCATGTACAAAGCAACTGACAGACTAGACTCCCGAACTGTTGAGGCTAGGACAGTAGTCAGGGAAAATCAGATCCCAAACAGATCGCCTGTCCCTGTAAACCGACATCTCAAGTGGCTTGTAGCGTCAGCTTGATCTGCTGACTCGGGTTCGATTCTTGTTCAAGAGGATTTTTCCTCTGGAGTTAATATCAGTGCCGACTCCACTCCCCTCAAAAGTCAGTCGAATGAGACTTTAAACCGAGGTCTCATGTGCGAATGCACGCAGAACATCTTGCGCACATGTTAAAACCTGTTCCACTTTTTGGAAGAGTAGGCCATTGTGTGCTGGTGGAAATGGATGACAACATTTACACAACTGCATACACTTGGGGACTGGATGTAAAAAAAGCACATGAGTGCTTATTCCACTATCCTCAACATAAAAGAATTTTTTTTAAACCCTGTAAGACTGGGACAGTCAGGGCAAAACAGATCCCAGATTGTCTGTCCCTGTAAACGTACGTCTCGTGTGGCTTGCAGTGTCAGGTTCAATCCATTTCAAATAGGTCCTGCTCTATCTCAGACTGAGTTGCTTGCATTCTCCAGCAGTCAACACTTAATTGGAAACTTCAGGTCACCTTGTGCACGTGAACATGTACGCCTGGTGAATGGGATGGAAGTCTCAGGGCACAGAGCCACTTTTAACTTTATACACCTTTCAAAACTTCACGTGGCAGCTTTGTCCTTTTCACACAACAGATTGGAATGAACATGTTTGAACAGTTGTCTACAGTTAAGACGTTCACCTGCCTAACAAGTAAAATGTGAGGTTGGGGTTCAGTTCCCAGCCTTGCCCCTTTCTTTCCAGTTTGACTAGAAAATCAAACTGTCAAAATCCTTTGAATGAGACTATAAACTGTGAATGCATGCAGAACATCTTGCACACATGCTGAAATCCCATGCTGCCTTTTTTAAATTATTATTTTAAAAAATTCTTTTACCTCAAGGATAATGGAATAAGCCCTTATGTGCTTTTTTACATCCAGTCCCCGTGTGTATGCGGTTTGTAAATTATGTCATCTGTTCCCACCAGCTCACAATGGCCTACTCTTACAAAAAGCGGAACAGGATTTAACATGTGCGCATGATGTTCAGCATGCGTTCACACACAGGGCCTCGGTTTATAGTCTCGTTCGAAGGACTTTTGGGGAGAGTGGAGTCTGCACTACTGATGTTAACTCCAGGGGAAAATATCCCCTTGAACAGGAATTGAACCCGGGTCGTCAGATTGCGAGTGCAACGTTCTGACCACTAGGCTATCCCGTCCCCCCTTTCGGAAGAGTAGGCCATTTCGTGCAGGTTAGAACAGATGACAATTTTTTTTTTAATAAAGCGTACACATGCTGGTGTGTTTAGACACAATTCCCAAAGTCAGAATGTGGCTACCTAAAATAGTGGGGGGAGGGGGTGGGGTAACGGAACGGTTGCTTACACAAAAATGAACCTTGGAGATCTAACCGAGGAACAAAAACAAAACAAAAAAACAGTCTATCTGAAGGGCAAGGTTGAAAAGGATAGTGTGGTATGGGCTTTTGACACATGGGAGAGAAGGCAGAAAAGAGAATGAGAAAGAGAGAAAAACAAAACCACACACACACTCTCAAACCAAATCAGGATTTCAGAAAGCTAGGCTGTCATAGTTCTCACAGTTTATTCCATCACGATATCGATGTCACAATGTATAAAATCCACAGACCACAAGATGCGTGATCATATTGATGCAGCACATAACATCATCCATCGAGAGTTTTTTCAAACAGAAAAACAACAAGAAAGAAGTCACTATTACTAAGAATAACACGCACGAAAACCAACACCGCACAAAGAAGAAAAAAACAGCTCAGTCATACACCCTCAAATTTTGCAAACACACATTATGGAATTTGGTCAGAAAAAATCGAACGTGGGGTTTGACAGAAAATGGAAAGAAATGTGGCTTCCTGATGGTTAGTTCAACTTGAAAAACAAAAAAATCCCTCTTGCCTGGTTTTATACAACAGACAGGATTCGTATTGCTGATAAATGTTATCTGGTTTTATACAGAAAGTTGTGAGACATAAATTGCAACATTTATGGCTTAATGATCCAAACTGATTTTTTTTTTAAAGTGGGATAGGCCACTGCAAAAAGTAAGATTTAAAAAAAAAGTCTGGTTTTTCTGAGTGAGGGTGGCATAAATATTAAAATAGAACACATGGTTTGATAATTATTGAAATAAAAAAATACAGCAAAAGTCTCAACATTTCAACAACAAAAAACTAAAATGCAAGGCTTACATCCCAATGAAAACTGAAGCAGAGATAAGGGAAGTGAAGAGGGGTGGGGTTGCTCTCTTCAGAGTTCAAGTAACATTTTTGATGTCATTCAGTGATTCCAGCTGACTACAGAGACTGAGATGGAAATCAGCAATGGAATCTGAAGGAGATGCCTTTTTGGTTATTGAAAAAGTGAAGCCTTTTGTGTGTGAGGTGTGTGTGTGTGTGTGGTGTGTGTGTGGTAAGGTGTGTGTGTGTGTAAAGTGTGTGTAAGGTGTGTGTGTGTGTAAAGTGTGTGTAAGGTATGTGTGTGTGTGTATAAGGTGTGTGTGTGTGTGTGTGTAAGGTGTGTGTGTGTGTTAAAGTGTGTGTGTGTGTAAGGTGTGTGTGTGTGTGTGTGTTTCTTTTCAGAGTTTTTTCCCTGGTTCCTTGGCTAGAGCTCCAAGGTTCACCAATGGTGAGATTTTGCGTATGCATTGTTCTTGCTCACCATTAAGGTAGTTGTATTCCATCTTCTGGAATTCCTCTTGGTTTAAATATGTAGGGTAATATTGGGCAGGGGGTGGGGGAGCTATCTTTGACTGGTTCTAGACAAAAATGTATGTGGGCAGAATTAACATTAATAATAAAGCACAACATCACAGGCAATATTTTCTTTTTTAAAATTTGAGTTTTCTATCGTTTGTCTCGTTATAGACAAAAATATAGTTGAGCAGAACACTGAAAACACGTCACAGGAAATATAATCCTTATTTGTTTGTTTGATAACATGTAGGAAGAGGAATCACTTCAATCTTGCTTTAATCAATTTAAAGACATAAAGATGTAATGCAAAAGACTCATATTAGCCTTTTTGCAACCCTCCACTGTGTAAAACAGGGCTAATTTTTGTTAGAAAATGTTAACTCCTGAGTAAGAAGGATGCTCACAATGACTGCATGGTCTCTCTGAACATGTAATGGGGCTTATGTGTCCAAAAATAAATGAAATGATGGATTAAAAAAAAAAGCCAATCAAAACACCCCAACAACAACAAAAACCAAAAAAATCCAAACCTGAACATAAAAAAACACCACCAACAAAATGTTTATTTCAAAGAGTAAGATAATTTTTAATGCATAATAAACAAAGACAAGCTAGACACATCCTAAAAAAAACATTTATGTTTATAGATTGCCAGAATTATACATCTTTATAAAAACATTTTTTTTATTGCTATTCATTAAGATAATTATTACCTGAACAAACCAACTTCCACTTAAAAACGTAAAGTCTACTTTCAATGCATGCCTGCTTACCTGTGTTCTTTCTCAACAAAACAACAAAAACCTCGTTTATCTATTTAAATTTGTGCAGCATGGGCTATTTGGAGATGTGTAAAAAAAAATTTGATTTGAAAATCTTTTTGGGTTGTTAAAGGGTTTTCAAGATTTATTATGCTCCTATTTCTAATTTCTTCTGTGAAAAACTTATTCCCAGTAAATTCTCTGGTTAGAAAGAGAATTCCCCCCCCCCCCCCCCCCCCATGGGGGGGGGGGGGGGCTGTCAGTATAAATAGCATCCCCATCTTCTGGAAATTCTATGCTAGGAATTCCCTTTTTTCTCTATCCTCTCTTTGTTTCTGCCTCATTCCTGTTCTTCCCTGTCACCTCCTTCATGTCTATTTTCTGCCTTCTTGGTCCATTTTCCTGCCCTTTCTCCAGAAAGACATAAATATAACAATTCTCTCCCAAGCTGAAGTTGAATGCTCTGGGCCTGATTTGTCAGGCACTTAGAGGTTGAGCAACGCATCTAAATATAATTGTACACCTACCATGACTAAGCAAGAACTTGTTATGACAAGTTGAACCAAATTCTTTTTAACAAATAACTGTTCATCAGTGTCAACTTGAGGCAAAATATGATCTTAAAAAAAAAACCCTGCAAAGAAGCAAACTGTGCCCAATGAAGAACAGACAGTACATTGTTTCTCTCAGCTTCAATACTCTCTTCTTCTCCCCCCCCCCCCTCCTTCACTAGACCTCTGAGGTTCACCAATGGTACGATTTTTGTGCATCTGACCATTTTTGCCCACAAGAAGGTAGCTGCATTCCGACTTTGGGCATAGCTTTCATACTGAACACCCATCATCCACCTCCCTTCTATACCCCCACCCACCCACATCTTCAATATGAATTAATCTTTTAGTTTGGTTTCTCTCTTTTAATTAGCATGAACACTTATCCCCTCTCATCCTTTAAGTCCACAAACTATTTGATACCTCAAAACTATCAACACATTTTTATGTTAACAATCTCTTGATGGAAAAACAAACAAACAAAAAACCAACCCCAACATGTCAATTTAAATCCTTACAAAACAACAACAAAACAAACAGAAAAGAAAACAAACTAAAAGAAAACAAAACAAACCCAACCAATAAACAAAATAAACCCTTGGGTTTCCAGACTAAGTATAAAAACAGATTTGTGATATGTAGAGAAGGCGTTTCTGCACTGGAATCATCAACTCTCTTCTTTGGTTTTACGCTGCTCTTCGACAGAGCTCAAAAGAATAGTCTGAGTCAGTGTATGTACAAAACTGGAAAAAAAAGCTTACACTAGCATTCACACAAGTAGTTACAGAAAAGAAAGATAATCAAAATAAACCATTTATTAAATGCACACACACACTGAAAAAGAAGAAAACAAAGGGTGGTAGGTATGGAAAATGGTGGTGGTCTTAGAAAACTACCAAGAAGAAGAAGAAGAGACCTGCCTGGGGAATGATGAGGTAACTAAAAAAGCCACAAAATGTCAAAGCTGAAAAGACGTCAAAGGAAGAAATAAACACACATTAAAAAAAAAACATACACCCGAAAGCCAACACTACTATGTATGTTTGTCCGTCGTGTCCGACGATGACCTCCAAAACAGCAGAGGAGGCAGCTGCTGTTTCGGAAACTGGGCAGAAATTTGATTATAGTGGAGATGCCTTGCCCACAGTACATCCCCACTCTCTTGGCCAAGTGGGCATAAGGACAGTCAGCGTTGGAGATGTTCTCCAAAGGCCAACCAGCCCCCAGGGCTGCAGCACATAAGGACTGTTCGAGTCAAGCCTCCTAGTCAGAGAGTCAACTACTAATAAACAATGAAACCACACATAACCCCACCCCTCCAAACTCAAAAACAACAACCCACACCCAACCCCAACATCCCCCCCCCCCAAAAAAAAAACCCAACCAAATCCCATGTCAGCTCTGACAGACGATACCAACAGTATCAAACTCAACCAAGTATGAACAGTGTGGCTCATCCCTCTATTCAGCTCCTTGGGGAAGTGGACGGGCCACAGCAGGGAATGTTCAGTGTGTTGTTTGTAACGTTAAATTGGACCCGGCAGAACCCATCTATGCAGCAGTAGGCTGGAGATGTTCATGTCATCCACGCCATGGGCCATAGCTCAAGCTGGCCTACTCTTTTCTGCTGAAAGTGAATGTTTTGTTTTTCATCAAGTTCCTTGGCTAGAGCTCTGAGGTTCACCGATGGTGAGTTTTGCGGATGTGACCATTCATCCTTCGGATGAGACTATAAACCGAGGCCCCGTGTGCGAACATCTTGCGCACATGTTAAATCCTGTTCCGCTTTTCGAAAGAGTAGACCATTGCATGCCGGTGGGAACAGATGACAAAATTTACAAAACCGCATACACATGGGGACTGGATGTAAAAAAGCACATGAGTGCTTATTCCATTATCCTCGATATAAAAAAAAAATATAAAAAAAGAAGTTATCTGAGCGCTTTGATTTGTTGCTTTACAAGATTCAGCGCTATATAAATTCCATACATTATTATTATACCCACCATCGAGGTAGCCACATTCTGACTTCAGAGAGGGATGGAGGTTTTAATGTGAGGAGAGTTACACCAGTGTTGTCCGCATGAGGCCTAGCTGGGTGAGTGAGTGATGCATATGACTCCTGATCTTTTTTTGTTTTGCTTGTTCCTCAGCTAAAGCTTCAAGGTTCACCAACGGTGCAGTTTTTATGTATGCGACTGTTTACTCACCATTATCCACGTTCTAAGTTTAAGGATGATGTCTAAACACGACACCAGTGTGCGTGCGATTTTACGATATTGTCACCTGTTCCTACCATGCCCCCATGATGGTAAATAAAACTGAAAGTTCTCTGATCAAAGCATAAGAGTGTTTTTCTTGTTCTAGTTCAATGTATCGGTGGATGCTACAAGGCAAATACCGCTCACTGCAAAAACTCCACACACTATATTCTGATCACTGCAACACCGTGGTGACAAAAAACCCCAACCAAACAACCCAACCCTTTTTTATCAAAGAAAACAAAACCCCATAACACTCAAAACAACCTGAACCACAGAAGAAATTACATGAGTCAAAGAAATGCAACATTTACAATACCCCCCCAAAATCATTAAATAAAGAACTAAAATTGCAAGTATCAGGCCCTTCAAGCCAAAGAGCAAATCACTGACCAGACCGAGACAAACAAAAATGTGAAACAACACGCGTGGAAGATGTTCACCACAGTACAGTATGTGGACCGCTCAGTGTGGTTCTGACAATACACAAACAAGATATATAATTATTCCTGAAATTCATGTGTGCTGGATAACGGCAGTGCATAAAACACCAGACCTGGTCGTCTTTTTCCACCTGTGCCACACAACAAGTACATGATTTTCATGTCATATTGCTTCCATCAGCCTAGCTGACGACTGCACAGGCTGTACGTGGGCTGGGATTCCAATGTAATGCACAACCCTTACAGACGATTCATTCCACCCCTCAACACAACACAGCCTTCAAACCAAATCCCACCATTCACCTCAAAGTGGGATTGTGGCTACCATTAACAGTCACATACACAAAACCTCAAACTCTAGCTGAGGAATGGAAAAAAAAAAAAACAAGACAGCCCATCCCCAAATCCAACCATTCCAAAAAAGACCAGCTACCATGAGCTCAATGACAAGCGGCATAAAACTCACCCAAACTCACACCCGTGCTGAAGTTGGCTGCGCTGGGCCTGACTTGTCAGGCGCTTAACGGCAGCGCAACATATTTTTGCTCATATGACAGACAACAAGAGTTGCTGTTTGAGTGTTCAATGAAAAAGAAACTCGTGTTGACCTGTAAAACATACCGTGATAATTGACAGACCCTGTTTCAACCCACAAAGCAAACAAGATCTGGCTGTGTCAAGCATGTTAGCCTTCCCACTTTGTTCTGTCACTCCAACACTACATAATGCCATATCCAAAAAAAAAAAAAAGCCAACATGAATACCATCCAACTTTCCAATTTAAAAAAAAAAGAAAACCAACAACAATACCTACATACAGCCATCAATGCAAAAAATGTTGCAGAATGGACGTAAGTAAATATATATCTTTGTGGAACACACTGGTGGTAGGCAGTCCATGCAAAATACATCATATACACACACACACACACAACCGATGGCACATGAACATCAGCTGTGCAAAAGACAACATTGAATATGAACATTGGAATAACATACCATTTTATTGTTGCGAACAAAGTTTTAAGCATTGTCTTTCTCGCATTGTGTTGTACTTATTCTCAGCTGTCTTTTCATGTAGGGTTCATCTTCTTTTGGGGTTTTCTTTTTTATTTTCAGGTTTTTGTGTTACTATCCTTTGTATGTAGTCCTAATCTTTGGATGCTTACGAGTCGTTACTTCTACATTTACATTCTTTAACATCTATATGCTGTAATTCTGTACAACTATAGTCTTCTACTTCTCTTGTTTGCTTTTTAATTCCATACATTTTTACACCGTCAGATGTACCTGGGAAAAAAAATAATGGCAAGTCCTTTCCAGCTCCTCTCATGGGCCGTACAGCTTGGTTTGCAGGGTTTTCTCTGTCGGCCACACAATCTTCCTCAGGTCGCTGAACAGCATGAACCTCTGAAGGATGTGCTCGCCAGTCTGGTTTTCTTTACCACAGACACACACAGGGGAGAAGGAAGGAGTTTCAGCGTTGTGGACATGTGGTGATTATCCTGTTGTGCCCAGAGCAGAGTCTTAGAATGACGACTTGTTCTTCTCTTTATTGTTGTTATCTTCATTAGGGTATGAGTTACATGTGTCCTTATTTCATGCTTGTTACTAATCAGTGACCATTTAGAATATGCAGTTCTTTGTAATGCATGCAGTATGTAAGCATCTCTCTGCACCAGCAATATTGTTTATAGCACACATAGATATCTGCATTATAGGCATGGTAAAAGAGAGAGAGAGAGAAAGAGAGAGAGAGAGAGAGAGATGAGATGAGAGAGAGAGAGAGAGAGAGAGAGAGAGAGAGAGAGAGAGAGAGAGAGAAGAAGAAAAGATAATAGCAACTACAGAGATCCTAATCGGAAGAAAGCATCACAGAACACACAGGCCATCTTCAGTTCCTTCTTCTTCCCTTACACTAATGGGGCAAGTCATGGGGCACCACACTGAAGAGTTGTTTACTGAATTCCTCCATTTTGAGTCCTCCCTCCATGCAGGTAGTTTTATTGAGGCCACAGGATCTTGTAACAGGGCTATACGAACACAGATTTCTTTAAAAGTCTACAGATCTGTCTTCCTGTGGACCAATACATTGGTTTGGTGCAAGTGTTTGCTGACCAGTGGAGGTGTCTCGCGGTAAGCGCATCTAATGTTAAGTATCTTGCGTTTATACCTGTGGTCAGGGTCTGGGGCCCATCTATGCCCCCAGGGGAGCCCTGGGGCAATTTTTTTTCCGTGGATTTTTCTCCTGGAGTTAACATCAGTCCTGACTGATAAATGTGTGTGAACGATTGCATGCAGAACATCTTGTAAACGTGTTAAAACCCATTCCCCCTTGCAATAGTAGGCCACTGCATGCCTGGTAGGAATGGATGACGAAAGTTTTTAAACAAGAAAAACAGTATGCACACTGGTGTCATATTCAGACGTCACCCCAACTCAGAATGCCGCTACCTTAATGGTGGGCAAACAGTTGCATACACAAAATCTCATCCTTGGTGAAGCTCAGGGCTCTGTCCATGGAATGCACCACCACCAACAAAAAAAGACTTTAATGCTTTAACATGAGTACATGATTTTTACCCCAATAAACAAGATTTAAGAATTAACACTCACAGAGCTGATTTGGATTCAGACAGACTGACATCAAAGTAGAGTTTACTGTGCTCTACGCCATGACAAATGAACATGTAACGATGAAATAGTGCTTCCTTCTGCTCATCAAGAATCGGACCCTATTATCGATCCTTGGCAGAATATCAAACCTTTACCTTTGATGAAGGGTGCACACATGAGATCAACAGATACTATTGGCAGACTTGTGTCTTTAACATATTACTGGCGGCTCCCTGTGACATTTTTTGAGTTCATCAGAATGTAGTATAATCACGAACAGTGTCTGATTCAAAAGACAGCTAAACAGACCATTATGAATACCGTACACATATATATATACAGAAAAGGTTTATACCTTTCGTTTTATATAAACTTTTCAATTCAGGGACAGGTGTGTGCTACATTCATCCATTATATTCCAACAAATTCTTGCTGTCAACAATGTGTGTTAGCATATAAACAAGCAGTCTTTCTTTCATACATGTACACACACAGATATGCAGGTACACACATGCACACAGATCAACACAGAGACTGGTGCAGAGGACAAAAAGAATAGCTTTATACATTCACTTTGTTCATGCAAGACAAGAACATGATTTCATCATTCTTCACGTCAATAGATTTTCAGTTGTTCCTTGATTTTTTTTACAAATGGAACTGTCAAGGAATTGTGGTTCATTTGATATCTTTTCCATGAACAAAAAAGTAATCACTGACCATGTTCAACATTAATCCACACACACAAAAAGAGTACACCATGAAAAGGTCTTATATCCTCACACTCAAGTGTTTACAGCTTAGCTACAATCAAACCACAATGATCAACACCAATAAAACACAAAGCCATGACAACAATTCTCTACCACAACCATCTAGTATTGGGTTCTATGGAGAGATTCTCTATATAAACAATCTTATAAGGCACATTTCAAACATGATTCACCTGAATGCACACCTATATGTTGACAAATCTGGGATCACTCCCTAGTTATGTGTCCAACAAATTGAGAAATGCTTCATCTGCTTTTGCCTTATTTCTCCCCTCACACATTGTTCCTTTCCTCATAATCCTTCCAACTTGTTCATAAACAGTGCCATCTTGACATAAACAACATATAATTTCCTGTTTCTCTTCATTCTTGAATAATATGCAGTGAGATACTGTCATCTGTCTATGACTTAACACCACACAAAATCTTTTCTTTCTTGTGTGTTTCCTCAGAGACATGCATTCAAATTGCTGTAACAGAATGCCGTGAAATTTTGAAGATAATTTCAACCCCCTTGTGCACTACAAAAATGAAACGTGGTAAGATGAAGGGAACATGACGGAACACTACATACACAAATAAAACAACAAGAATTGATAAGGAAATTTAAAAAGGCCAAATCCATCTGTCTGATGACTAGCACCTCTGATGGCAATACATGCTGCACTTATTTAAAACACACAGCCTTGTGGATTTTGCAGACATTGAAAGACAACTTTCTTTGTTGAACCTAGAGATTTCTGACTTCAAAAAGAGCATTTCAGCACGTCCACCCTGATTCTTCTTATTAGAAGAGATGCACAGCATGAAGACAACTAACACACCGAGTCTTACTCGTTTTCAAGCTGATGGTTTCTCTCATTATGATGTAGAAGATACTGCAGATTCTAAAACTGAAATCAGAACGGTTTAAGTATGAGAAGAAAATGTTCAGGTAAAGTGGCAAAAATATCAGAGTGTTGCAAAAGTTGATGGGACACTTTCATTTCAAATGTTCTGCATCTTTCTGACATGCTTCTGACAATACTGTGTTCACAGTTCAACCCTTTCTCCTAACATGGATCCATTCCCAATGTGTGGTATCGTCCGATATATTTTTCTCTGTCACTGAGCTTTGAAATACATTTCATTTCTGCCCAGTTGTTCATAGCCCCACCAACCACAGAGGCAACAGCAAGCCTCAAGTAAAACACACTGGCTAATACAAAGAAATCAAGCGGAAATCCATGCAGGATTAAAATCACATGACAGATATCTTTTCACATATCATACAGATTACTTTTGCTCCTTTTAAGTCACCTGAGTTCCCCTGTAACAACGCATTTCTTTCTATGCTTATTATCCAGCCACCTACTTGAATCCTCCAGCCCATGAATATGATTTATATAAAAAAAAAATATATAAAAAAAGTCCATAAAGCTTATGAAGTTCTCTCACCCTGGATTCTGTTCTTACAATTCTGTCTAGAGCTGTGTTCCGAATGCTACAATCCCTGTCTTCCTTTTCTGTAATGCTTGCCTCTCTTTCTTTGCTTTTCCTTCCATGGCTGAAAGAACTACCCATCTACTTCTGACCACAGAAAACAACAATAGTTTCTCTCTCGGATTCTAACAATTCTTCTACCAGTCTTCTTATGATACATACTGTACACTCTCTTTCTCCAATACATAAACCATGTGCCTCTGAACAACAAAGCTGCCTTCCCTTATCAGTCTTCAGTCTATCTGACGTTCTCTTGACAATCTGCCAGACTGATCTCTATTGCAACACTTCTCACCTGCATTGAAAACACCTACGTCTATGAATGAGAAAATATACATACACAAAGATAACCATTTGCGTAATTTAGGGGGGAAAAAACAATACTGTGCACAATTATGTCAGCATCCGATACATCTGTGAACCTCATTCACTTTCAGAAAATGTGTCATCTACCTGTGGTTACCACATTACCTGTAGACAATGTGTCTCTGGTTGCCACACCACCTGTAGACATTTTGTCATCTACCTATGGCCACCACATCACCTATAGACAATGTGTCATCTACCTGTGATCAATGTGTCACCTACCCATGGTCACCACATCACCTACAATGTGTCTGTGGTCACCACATCACCTATAGACAATGTGTCATCTACCTGTGGTCACCACATCACCTACAATGTGTCTATGGTCACCACATCACCTATAGACAATGTGTCACCTACCTATGGTTACCACATCACCTATAGACAATGTGTCTGTGGTCACCACATCACCTATAGACAATGTGTCATCTACCTGTGGTTACCACATCACATTTAGACAATGTGTCACCTACCTGTGGTTACCACATCACCTGTAGACAATGTGTCATCTACCTGTGGTTACCACATCACCTGTAGACAATGTGTCACCTACCTGTGGTTACATCACCTGTAGACAATGTGTCACCTACCTGTGGTTACCACATCACCTGTAGACAATGTGTTATCTACCTGTGGTTACCACATCACCTGTAGACAATGTGTCATCTACCTGTGGTCACCACACCACTCCTAATCCACATATAATCCCTCTGTGGTGGCCACATCACCTGTGGCCAGCCCAGCTAATCACAAAACAGATCACATCCATATCAAAACCATCACAACACTCTCCTTGAATGCCGTCACCACGGCATAGTGATATCCCTGACACAGAACACCATCAAACAGCTAAAAAGTGCACCACGACATCAATAAAATCAGTTTCCCTGTTTGGTAGGAATGGATGTTTCAAGGAGGTGGGGTGGATAGACCAGTAAACAGGTAGGCAGGCCAATCTGGCAGTGACAGCATAATAAAAATACGAAGGAAAAACCCCAAAACAAACAAAGCCAGGATTAAAAAAAAAACAAACAACCACACAACAAAACATAGCCAAAACAAAATCAGAGAAACACTTCAACATTTGCAAATCCATGATCTCAATGCAAAATATACAGCTGCATCATGCAAATTTAGCAAAAACAAAGACCTATAAACTTACTCATCTCTCATATATGTAAACTCATATGTCACATATAAACTTATACATCTGCCAGCGCTATATAAATTCCATACATTATTATTATTATTACTATTTAACATCAGTTAATTTTCAGTTGAATTGTTAAAAAACAACAACTGCTTCACAGACTATGAGCTAGGGTTTTTGTTGTTGTTTTTTTCAACAGCTTCTATCAAATTTCAATGAACATCCCCCCTCCACCTTCTTGTTTTTTTATCTGGCAAAGCAAGCACATGTGAAATGCAACACGATTGCAGCTAGAATGGAATATCAAAAGAAATGTAGGCAGAGCAGTAGCAGCTATTGCCCAGCTATTGCCACTGAATTAAAGATCTAATCCTCAGCATTTTAAATATTTCTTTACACGAGTCAATCAGCTGCAATTAAATCTATGCTTTGGGGATTTGGTACACAAGTTCTCTTTGTCTATAAACACAGGGTCAACTCAAGATGCGAAAACTCATGTAGTAATCCCCACCAACAAATCTTTTCACTACAGTTTATTCAATAGATACAGTTTAACACTTACATAACCGACAACAACATATAAAAATATTCTATTCATATATGAACTTGCAAAAATAAATACCCTTGCAAATATCTATGACCTTTATACAATAACTGTCTCTCAAAACCCAACAAAACTGCATACACACAGGGACTGGATGAAAAACAAGCACACGAGTGTGTATTCCATTATCCTTGAAATAAAAGAATAAAATAAAACAACTAAAAATAAACAAGAATAAAATAAACAGACTTTCTCTGTGTTGAGAAAAAGGACATGTTTATATTTGACTATGGCAGCACTGTGCTTCTTGCTAAAGTAAAAAATAAAACATAACAAATGTTCACAGAATGAAAAGAGATAAATCTCAGAGCAAGATAAGTCTGACCTTGTGTAAAAAAATAGAAAGGAAAGCTCTGAAAATCACGACACTTAATTTTTATAATACGACCACCATAAAATATAAAACTGTAGCAACAGACAAGACATCAACCACCACAAACAAACATGAGGAATCAGGAACCATTAATACAAAGACTATTTATCCATGATCTTTCTATTCAACAACAGAGTGGGAGATTTTGACATAAAAAACCCCCCATTAAATCAATTGTAACACTACACAAAATAATCCTCACACTGTAACAAACCACACAAATAATACAAACACCACCAAAAAAAAAAAAGCAACAACACACAAACAATCCCCAATAACATGAAAACACAAATTATGCAAACACTATGACACAAGCGCAACGACACACAAACAATCCCAACAACATGAAAAAAGCTGCAACAACACACACCAAACCCCCCCCCCCCATCATGAACACCATAACTAACGCACAAAAACAATCCCAGTGCTCACGATCAAAACACAGGGAGAGGAACACAGTTATCATTCACACCAAGTAAACTGGAAAGTTTGATTTACGACTTCCAGTTTGGCTACTCTGTTTACCAGGTCAAAAACCACAACAACAAAAAAAAGGAGTAAATGACATTATATTGATATTCAATATAAGAAGAAGAAGAATCACCACATTTCACTAGTGTAAACACCACCCCAGTCTCTTCGACATACAAGAACCACCACAATCAACTTATAAACAAGACCACACCACAAAAACTGATCGGACCAGAATAAATGGATTCTTGGACCAACACAAGACACATACACACGTTCCAAACCAGAACAAGGATAATGAAAACCACACAGGAATAGTCAGAACTATGGCACTGGATAATGGAACAGATCATTGTGACATTTTTTAAATCAGGCATGTCAGTTACCCAGAATGTTGCAGAAAAAGGAAAAAAAAAAAAAGGGATAAAAATACAGGAAAGTGGGGGAAGAAAAAAAAAAGAGAGAAAGGGGACAGCTTGATACTATTTTGATTTTTGTTTTTTAAGAACTTTTTTTTGATGATTAGGAAGAAGAGAATGAAAATGATAGGGGGGGTAGGAGAAGGGAATGGGAGGGGGGAGAGCGGGTGCAGGCGTGGACAGCTGTGCATTTGTATAGTCATCCTTAGTTCCTAAACTGCACACATATACAAAAAAAGACAAAAATCTACTTCCCTCAACTTGTATCAACAAACAACAGAAATATTCCAATTCCAAAAGATTTGTTTCAGTCTACTCTTATCAGGATTTCCTTCTTTTTCAAGAAACACTGCCTTTCAAATGGGTGGTCTGCCTAACATAACGGACAATAATCTAGTTGAGATTTTTTTTTTTTAAAGTGGAAATTCATCCCTCCCCCCTTTAAAAGTAGTAAAAACCAGGGCATCCCTGACCAAAAAACAGGAGGAACACACATTAAATCTTGACCTTTAAAACAAAGACCAGGTCATACAATGATGATGGTTAAAACAGTTTTCTAAAAGGGGGAGAAAAAAAAAGGAGCCCGAAAATGGTGTACTCTGACAGTCTAAAAACGTTGCTTTCACAGTTATCACCATGTGGTTGCAACTGATGATAATAATGACCATGAGATCTTTCCATCTAGGCACCATTGACTGAGAACAAATAGACCAGGACACCTGTCCACTACACCTGTCCTCTTCCATGACAAGATCCTCCCGGCCCTAAAAACAGTATTTCTGATGTAGCTACGCCTGTCCCTCCATCTGTAAGTTGCGGATGAAGCGCAGCGCTTTCTTGGCGGCTGCGCTCTTGGCGATGCGGTAATTGCGTCCCACGCCGTAAAAGACGCCTTTGCCTACCACGTTGACCGTCACACGGATCTTGCCTTCCAGTGTCCGCTCCGGTTTCCTGCACACCAATTCAACGGAGATGATACAGAGGACTCAGATCCGTGTTTTGCTTAACACAATTCTTCCAGCAGCACAAATCCCTCGTGATAAGACTGTCTGTTCAATCACAAAATGTAACAAGAGGCTCTTGTCTCAAACACTTTTTAAGCAAATCTTTCAGATCAAAAGAAATAGTACTGTTTTTCTGGCGCAACAGTTTGTTTTTTTGGTTTTGGTTTCAATGCTGAGAAATGAATTAGACTGTAGAATGTGATCACACGGTTTCACTTAGGAAGAAAAAGGTTGATAATTTACAGCCCTGGTGTAACTTTTTACATAAACATCTGTATTTTCATATTTGTTGAAAGAAATACAATAAATAAAACATAAAGATAAAAAATACAAAAATAACTGGATCAACTCAATACCATTTTTATGCAGGTGTTTTCAGTGCAGCAAAATTGCCTAAAAGAAGCCCCAATTTTTATTTTACCATAAACCACCAACTGGTTTCTCTTTGAAATAATTACTAACACCTGGTTCTGTCTTCGCACGTGCGCGCACGAACACACACAGAGGTACACACACACACACACACACAGAGGTGCACACATACACAGATATACACACACGTACACAGAGAAAAAGACATACTCAAATTTGGCAGTTTCAGGTTCCATTTCCAACAGCTCTCTGACAGGAGATTTGGGGATGTCCTTCAGATATTTATCTGCACAGGTCAACAATGTCATGGTCAGTGCATCCATTTAAACACTCCGTCAACCGATATCTGTGGGGCGTTGTTTACAACAAAAAGAGATAGATGTGTTTTTATGAGAGGGTGATATTGCTTCAGAGCTGAGAGACACCCTGACAGCGGCTGAGAGACGTGAGGACTGGAGAAAGGTGGTTGACAAAGCTTTGAAGGCGCCCCAAAGGATTGGGAATCTGGGTGATGGTGACGGTGTGTGATATTGCTTCTGTTGTGTTCCCTGGCCATGCTAAATTTTTAGTCTGGTGTGGATGGCAAAGTCTGCAGTGTGTCGTAGTGACCCTGCTGGTCCCCAGAGTTTTTCCTGAAGCTGCACTACTGGGCTGGACCACTTGTAATGTGTCAGTGTGTGTGAAGGTAGGTGGTATTGCTTCATCTAATCTTAGTGCTCTACACAACTGTGCACGCACAAAACAAAAAATTGTTATTTCTTTTCCAATCAATGGTATTTACAATATTGTATTCCTGCATTGGTGTGTGTGTGTGTGTGTGTGTGTGTGTGTATGTGTGTGTGTGTGTGTGTGTGTACGCGGTGCGTGTGTGTGCGCGCACCTGGGTTTGTGTATGATAATTTTTTTAAGGCTATCTTGGAATGCAATCTGAAATGTGTTTTTCTTGTGTCTTGTGAGATAAGTATAGGTATCAATGTGCCTGTCAGTATTGTAATTGCCCTTCATGGGATGATTAAAGTGTTTTTGACTTGACTTTGACTTGACTTGACAACTTTCAGCCATGGCTGGTTTCTCTACATTCATGAAATGTGCACTATTCTCCTGACGGACAATGCATTGCAGTGTCAATCCATTAAATCGGAATGTGGCTACCTAAATGGCCGGTTGGGGGTTGGGGGGGGGGGGGGGGGGGGGGGGAGGAGGAGACCATCAAATATACAAAAATCTTACCACTGGTGAATCTCGGAGCTCTAGCTGAGGAACAAAAAAAAAAAGACACCCGAACAGAAAACCATAAAAAAACCCATCATGCTTAACCAGAAATGAATTTATAAAAATAAGGGGTGGGGGCATGGGAAGCCCAAAACCATCCCCACTCTTTTTGATTTTCAATGGTTGCCAGTTCTTTTGCTATGCACAAGTCTGCAAGCACACAAGTCAGATTGGTTTAGAGTCTACTCCATAGACCCAACATTCAGTTTGATGTTTCTGTCACACTGGAAAAGGGCAAAGCTGGGAATCAAACACAGAACCTCACAGCTTACTTGTTAGGCAGGTGAACATCTGAACTGTCCTGGTACCTTCCTTCTTACTATAATCTTTATGAGGTTGGTTCTCTCTGTTCTGCAGGCAGACTTTCAATCTATTTCTCGCTTGACTTTTAGCCAGCAGTGCCATAACTGACTACATTCACAGTACAAACACTTTCCTGTATCTCTCTTCACACAACTTTCATGGTCCCATATGACTTAATTCCATACACAAATCAATATGATTCCAGAAAAAATTATACATTTAAACCTTCCTAAAAAAAAATCTACCAATCGAAAACTGAATAATTTTATTTTCTTGTTCCTGATTTCAAGAGAAGCACAAATCTTCCATCATCAAAACACACACACACACATTCACCCAGACATATCCGGGCCCCTTCCTTACCTATGTGCGGCTTCATCATGCGATAGTACACACGCCACACTGCGTCGAGCGACATGCCACTGTCCAAGTAAATGGCGCCAGCGACGGACTCAAAGATGTCGCCCAGAGCTTTGGGGATCTCCAGCTCCACCTCCTCCTTGTCATCCAGATCCTCCCCCACACAGCCCTCAGCAGGCAGGCTCTCCTTCCCCTCCACCTCTCCATCCTCCTCTTCGTCCGTCTCCTGCCAACACGTCCACTACAGTCATGAGTTCGGAGACAATGACATGGTTCTGTATCAATAACGTCTTTTGTCGTTTCTGTTCATTAACTCATATACTTACCTTTCCTTCATAACTACAGCTTAAACCAAACTGTTGGTGTTGCAACTAAAAGGCTAAAACTCCAGAGAGGTCAATGACAGCATTGTTACTGGTGCGTTTAAAACTTCTTTCCCCCAAAAAAATTCTTGTTAAAAAGTTTTTTAAAAAAACAAAAAAAAAGCGCTTTTATTTTGCTCTTTATTTGTTGCAGTAAGTGCTTCATCATTCTCTTATAGAAGGCTGGACGGTAATGTGTTCTTTCTCTAAAAATAAAAGGGTGCACTTTACAGTTTGGTTCTTTTGCAGCATGGGGAACAATTACGGAAATCAAACATCTGCATAAAACTATATTAGCATAACCAAACTTTTAATAGAAAAGCTTATTCAGAAAAGTAATGCAAACACATGTTTGCAGCGTTCCATGTGCAGTACTTTTGGCTAAGCCATGAACTGTTTGCAACCTGACATCCACGACTTGTATACATGTGCCCCCCAAATCTAGTTCACTGTTTACTGATTTAAAAAATCATATACCATGTATGTCTTCATAACTTCACTTTATCACTGTTAAACACATACACACATAGAAACACTGTAAATACTATTTGCTGCAGTGAAAATGCAGAACAAACACAGATGCTCTGGCTATATTCAGACACGGTATACATCAACACAAGACTCTGTGGTGATGTTCAGCCACAACACAGAATATACCCAAAACAGACACAGCAGTTTTGTTTGACTTTAGCAAAGACAACGCTGCCAATGTATTCAGCTTCAACACAGACACAACAAAACACTCTGTTGACTTACAGTTAATCAGCTATGCCAACCCTGCAATAAAAGCAACAGTTCAATGGTCGGAATGGTCAGTCCAGACCTGGGGTCAGTTGGGTTGTTTGGTGCCAATATTTGACCCACCTGAAGGGTTAAGGATAGAGATGTTCACTTTTCTCTGAGATCAGATTTGTCATCATCTTTATTTATCCTACTGTGTGAGGGGTGAGATAACCTGGTGGTTAAAGCACTGAGCTTGTAATCTGATGGCCTGGATTCAAGCCACCACAAAGGCACCTGTTCAAGGGGATTTTTCCCCTGAAGTTATCACCTGTGCCGACTCCATTTCCCATAAAGTCCTTCAGATGTGACTAATTAATTTAACCAAGGTCCCTGCAATTCACTGTTAGCAGCACGATGAGTTTTCTCTGTCTAATGGATAACTGAAACACTGACATATCCCTTCCCTCTGCACTTCCCCAAAGAAAGCTCCACAAAACAATATGGCTACATGAACAGCTGCCATTATGTTAAAAGCTCTTTTTTTCTTTTCTCTTTAAGTGGCTGAAAGTTGTAGGTCACCAAAGCAAACGAAGATGAGGAAGAAAAGACAAGAGAAAACAAATATTGGTGGTGAGTCACCTAAACTTAACTCAAAGAGGTTGTGCCAAATCTTCACTGTGACGTGCCGAAGCTTAAGATTCGGCAGAAATACAATTTTTTAAAAATACACTAAGCGATGTTCAACTGAAGGGAAAGTACTCTGGCCTGTAAGGCAATCATTTTTCTAAACACAGTTGCTTTCCTTGACCATAGCCTTGCCTAGTTTGTAAGTGTTGGCAATTTTGTTAACATGTTGACAAGCGTATTCTTTGGGATTTCAGGCTCTCCAGTGTTATGATTTTAAAAACAAAAATTGTACAGTGCAAAAAAAAAGACATCAGATGGATTCAGCCAACTTCAGGGAACTTTACTTTGGTGAAAAATCATCACATTGTTTCAAGGGGACTAGTTGACAAACAGTTCTCAAAACTTTTTATTTTTCAGCATTCAGTGACATATTTTAAAAATTTGTAAAAAAATAACTACAGTAATCTATTGAAAAACTGTGAAACATTCTCAAAAGTAAACATAAAAAACTTTTCAATGATGTATAATTTGTATGTCTTTATTATTTTGGGTAACTCTGCCGAATTTTTCAAATATAGCCAAAATCATGCGTCACCACAAAATGGCGGGATCCATTTCACAGCGACTCCATTGAGTTAACGATTGATTCATAAATCTTCTGTGGCAATCCAGAAAGTCATCACTAGGCTATAGAGACATTCAATACAGACAAAAAGTTTGGCACAAAGCAATGGTAGTGATATCAGAGTCATTTGTCACAACAAGACCTCACCCCCTGTGGTCACAACAAGGCAGAATAAGAATACATTTCAAAGCATTAAGCATCAATGACGTGATTTACATGAGTTATGTCCAATTTCTTTCCAATTTTCTTGCTGCCTTGCAAAACACATACACATGTACAAACATGTGCACAAACATGTGCACACACACGTGCACACACACACACACAAGCATGACAGAACGAGCCATCGAACACAGTTGTGCATGGACAAGATCTGTGCCAATGCTGGAAACAGTGTATTGGACATTTCAACAAAAGTCTTCCCCTACCAATAAATCTGAATCGACAAATACTTGAAAACTGAAAATAACAAGTGATATTCTGGCACGCCACAGCCATGTCATCATGAATACACTACAGCCACTTATCAACACTTCTCTCAATGGGTAGGAAGGCCTTCCCAAACTGTATACAGCTTCTTCATAAACTTCACGCAACCTCCTCTATTTCGGTAATTTGGTTTACTTTGCAAAACGGTCATCTCATGAAAGAATTACTTAGTAAGTATGTTCTTTCGAGCCAGAAGGCCCATAGAGCCGGAGCTTATCCTGGTTTCTGTAGCGTTAAGCGAACTGATGGTTTTTCACCACCCCTGTGACAGGACGCTAGTCTGTCACCAGATACTTCCCCAGCAGAGCTGGTACCCACTTGTACACCTGGGTGGAGTGAGGAAAATAGGAGTAAAGTGTCTTTCCCAAGGACACAACACCGAGCTGAGCGGGGATCGAACCCGCGACCTCTGGATCACGAGTTGACCGCCTAAACCACTCGACCACGGTGCCTCCATAAAGAATTACTTAACCCACCCCCGAAAGAATTCAAACCTCTACCTCCTGGTTCTATGCAAGTTTCTGAACCGCATCACTTGGAAACATAGAAAATAAGTCTGTGGATGAAAGTGGTTCACTAAGGAATCCAATCCAATCCAATTTTCTTGTTTATAGCTCCCCAGACCACAGAGGCCACATCGGGGCTGTCACCTTTCACAAAAGAAAATCTCCAGTAAAACGAACAATAAATATGTAAATAACTGCTCAAGGTTAAAGCTGCTACAGTAAAGATGAGACGCTGATACTGACCTAACCAACTGAACAAAACCAAGGAAACACCAGCAGTTGCAGTCATAAATGATTTTGAATCCAGGACAAAAACTACTACCTGCAAGAAAATAACTTGATCGAGCAACCACTGGCAGCAGCAAGAGGAACCCTCAGCACCAACTCCTGGTTGTTATGACAGAACTGAGAGCAATAAGACCTCAAACCACTGAGTCGTCCATAAATGACTCATCTTCTTTGTTGATTGCTCAAACAAACAGCAACAATGGTTTGTCATAATTATGAGCAAAAATGCACTGGGAAAGAACTGTAATCTTTTAAGTCTTTGTAGAAAAAAGGCAGGAGAAAGGACTGAGAAGGCAGAAAATAGACAAAGAAAGAGGTGACAGGCAGACAAAGAACAAAGTAGAAATAGAGGGTTAGAAAAGAGGGAATTCCTAGCACAGAATCTCCAGAAGGTGGGGATGCTGTTTATACTGACAGGTCCCCCCCTGGCATCCCCATGGGGGGAAGTCGCCCATGAGACACACCAACCAATGACAGCGTGACTCACAGAGCAGAGTTCCACACATTTCACAACCAGTGAAAGACAGCAGAAAAAAAAGTCGCAAGAGACAGAAAGTGCCAGAAACAACACGGCACACAAGATGATAGTGTACACCATTAATTTACAGCACAGAAGAACGACGATGCTGATGACAAAAGGCAACATCTCCGATAATGACGACGACGATGATGACGACAAGGAGTGCCGAAAGAAGCAGACAACGGCTCCGTCCACATCACAACAGTCACCCTCCATTCACACTCACCCGTTTCCGTGGGGTTTTTACCTCCTCTATCTCATCAATCTCATCCAACCGCTCTTTCTGTCGCACGACAAATTTGTCGATAACGATGAAGAGGGAGGGGGAGATGGCCTTGAAGAATTTATGGAAGTCCCATTTGACGGCCAGGGCGGCGAAAATGTTGTTGTTGACCAGCGCTGAGCGCAGGTCCGTTAGGATACCAGGGGAGTAGCGGTGGGAGTCTTCGTACAGGTGGCGTGTGATCACGTAGTCCAAGATGGCATCACCAAGAAACTCCAGCCTGCACACAGAATTTTGACAAGACTGGAGGTGAACTGTGGAAGGTGGTATGCGTGTGAAAAGTGTAGAGAGAGAGAGAGAGAGAGAGAGAGAGAGAGAGTGTGTGTGAAGTGTGTGTGTGTGTGTGCATGCTGTGTGAGATATTAAAGTGATCTTTCTTGAGGATAAAAGATCAAGGTTAAACAGTTTCTTTTTATCCTGCCGTTGCCAAAAAAACTATTTAAAAAAAAAACCCTGTAGCCCCCCCACCCCCCTCCCAATAAAGACACATGAAGCACAAGAAATAACTTACCAACAAAGCTTGCAGAAACAAGGATAATATACACAACTGAGACCCCATCATGCCAATTAAAGAAGTGATTCTCTTACCAGAAAGGGAGTTCAGGGAGAGTAGAGGGCAGCTTTTTTATTCTAGTCTGATTTTCTTTTGATGTCGCAGTTCGCCTTCATGGTGGAATTACCATCAGAAAAGTGATACAACTAAACTAACGAAAAGACAAATTCCTCCATAGGCTTTAGAGGGTTACCAGCTCCAGACAACTGTAACAACAGCGACAATAAAATCAATCCTGGAAACCAGTCAGCCAGGCTACCTCTGATAGCAGTCAGTGATCAGCTCTACACAACTACAACAACAAATCAATCAATCCTGGAAACCAGTAAGCCAGGCTACCTCTGATAGCAGTCGGTGATCAGCTCTAGACAACTACAACAACAAAATCAATCCTGGAAACCAGTAAGCCAGGCTACCTCTGATAGCAGTCGGTGATCAGCTCTAGACAACTACAACAACAAAATCAATCCTGGAAACCAGTAAGCCAGACTACCTCTGATAGCAGTCGGTGATCCACTCAGACAATTACAACAACAAATCAACCCTTGGAACCAGTAAGCAGGTACCTTGATAGAGTCAGTTGATTCAGTTTCTAGACAACTACAACAACAACAATAAAATCAATACTGGAAACCAGTAAGCCAGACTACCTCTGATAGCAGTCAGTGATCAGATCTACACAACAACAAAATCAATCCTGAAAACCAGTAAGCCAGGCTACCTCTGATAGCAGTCAGTGATCAGATCTACACAACAACAAAATCAATCCTGGAAACCAGTAAGCCAGGCTACCTCTGATAGCAGTCGGTGATCAGCTCTACACAACAACAAAATCAATCCTGAAAACCAGTAAGCCAGGCTACCTCTGATAGCAGTCAGTGATCAGATCTAGACAACTACAACAACAAAATCAATCCTGAAAACCAGTAAGCCAGGCTACCTCTGATAGCAGTCGGTGATCAGCTCTAGACAACTGCAACAACAACAAGATACATCCTGGAAACCAGAAAGCCAGGCTATCTCTGATAGCAGTCAGTGATCAGCTCTCGACAACTACAACAACAAATCAATCAATCCTGGAAACCAGTAAGCCAGGCTACCTCTGATAGCAGTCAGTGATCAGCTCTCGACAACTACAACAACAAATCAATCAATCCTGGAAACCAGTAAGCCAGGCTACCTCTGATAGCAGTCAGTGATCAGCTCTAGACAACTACAACAACCAAAAAAATCAATCCTGGAAACCAGTAAGCCAGGCTACCTCTGATAGCAGTCAGTGATCAGCTCTACACAACAACAAAATCAATCCTGGAAACCAGAAAGCCAGGCTACCTCTGATAGCAGTCAGTGATCAGCTCTAGACAACAACAGCAACAACAACAATAAAATCAATCCTGGAAACCAGTCAGCCAGGCTACCTCTGATAGCAGTCAGTGATCAGCTCTACACAACTACAACAACAAAATCAATCCTGGAAACCAGTAAGCCAGGCTACCTCTGATAGCAGTCGGTGATGTAGTTGTAGTGGTAGGAGGCATGGGTGAAGGCCTGCAGGAGGTAGGAGCGGTCCCGGAACTGGTACTGGATTCGAGCCTCAAACTCCTGATAGCCTTCCAGCAGGTGTTCCAACAGCTGGGGGGCATCAGGCACGCTGCACAGGAGGGGGGAAGGGGGGCAGGGCAGCTCCGGAAATACCCCACCTTTCCCTGTGTGTACACACACACACACACACACACACACACACACACACACACACACACACACACACTCATTAATTTCTGTGGTAACAAAACACAATTTTTGTTGGAAAACAATGTATGCATTTCTTATAGAATTACATAAATTTTGCTTTGAAGACTATGTGATGAAACAGCCCTTCACTATGAGAGGTATTTGATGCCTAATCTATGAAGTTCCTACTCAAAACTTATAAAAAAAATTTTTAAAAAAGGTGTCCCATAACCTATAAAGTCGTAGGGGAGCGAGGCGTCAGAGTCCTCACTTCTCTAGGGCCAGCATATTGAGGGCGGCGCCCATCTCCTCTCCCTCGCTGCTTTACCTTCCCTGACCCTAACGAGGGCAGGTACCCATTTACAGCTGGGTGAACTGGGGGAACTGTACTGAAGCCAAGGCGCGCAAACGGTCACCCATCCAACTGGTAACCACGCTCGACGCTGCTTAACTTGGCTGGGGAAAAGCGAGTGCTCCGACCACTGAGCTATCCCGTCCCCTTTTCAAAACTTATAGGAGACATTAATTCAAATGAACTGAATTGTATCTACAACTGTGACAAATACGAATCTGGTAATGAATGTTACTATTTAACTGTTCACATCACATGATTAAAGAAAACCATAAATTCTTTTTACCGACTTATTTCCATAATTATTTCCATCAATATTCAAATTTCAATAAACTGCATAAATCTGTTCAACAATAACCCACAAACAAGTGTTAAATGTTATCACAATCAGTGACAGTTTATAGATGAAATATGCTTGTCAGCATCGAAGTTTTGTTTCAAAAGAGATCCTTAAAACTAATCAAAACTGATCAGAGTAACAACTTACACTTGTAATTATATTTGTAAATGCAGAGCATTGAACTGCTACAATTTCTGACACCAACCTTGCATCTCACCTACAACTTACATCAACTTTACCCACCACCTATAAAAACCACCTGACAAGGCCGTATACTCTACACGTTTCCTATCATACTATAAATATCTAAAACCATACCAACTCTCCTCACCTCCTGATCGTCATTCTTCGGATGCCGTCGCCGCGGCAACACCTTTAACCCCAGCCACGCCATGAAGGTCAAGGCCGCCTGCTTGCCGCAGGAGGTGAGGTAGCAGCCAATGAGGGCCTCCACGCAATCGGCCACGCTCTTGTCAGGGATGCCGTGGTGCAGCTGCAGGCTGTAGGGGATCATGGCCTGCTTGTGGCCGCTGGAGACGAGCTCTCGCTGCTGGTCCTGCGCCTGCTGCTGGTCAATCTCCGCCAGTTCTTGCTGGAAGGCTTCCGTCTCCTTCCGCTCTTCCTCTGTTTGTGGAAGTATCGATCAGCTTGGTTGTTAGCGGTGTGTGTTTTTGTTGTTGTTGTTACTGGTAGAGGAGGTGTGTGTGTGTGTGTGTGTTGTGTGTGTGTGTGGTGTGTGTGTGTGTGTGTGAGTGGTGTGTAAGTGTGTGTAAGTGTGTGTGTAAGTGTGTGTGTGTGAGTGTGTGTAAGTGTGTGTGTGTGAGTGTGTGTGTGTTATATGAGTGTGTGTGTTATGTGTGTATGTGTGTGGTGTGGTGTGTGTGTGTGTGTACATTTGGATGCATGTGAGTGCATGTGAATGTATCACTGGAAAGTTTGTATGCATAAATTGATGTATGTTACAAGTATTTACTGACAGTGATACCCATGGGGAAGTTAGCAAACACCTACTCTGATACTCACACACACTCACATACTTAAACACACATACATTAACCATTAAATCCTTGCTATGATAGTGGCACACACTCAAATGTTTACAAGCAGTAAACATCATAGCATCAGACAATACCACAAGTCCTGTGCAGATGTATTATTGAACCCCCCCTCCCACCCCTTTAAGAAAACAATCCAAAACAAAACAGCAAAAAAACACAAACAAAAAACCCCACCCAAACCATCCATAGTTTGCAAAAGAGTAATGGCTGGTGGCATCAAATGACATAAACATACCTAGCATGCAATCTGTGACCTGGAAAGGGAAGGGCTCCACCAGGCTTAACTTGACCCCAAGACATTGCCTGAGTTATTTGATTCCTCAAGGCATTAATAAAGAAGAAATCAAGTCAGTCAGTTTAACTGTCATTCCAGTACAGAATTTTGCAATAAAAATCTTGTCAAGTCAGTTTAACTGCCATTCCAGTACAGATTTATTTCAATACAAAGACTTATAAAGTCAGTTTAACTGCCGTTCCAGTACAGATTTGTCAAAACAAAATCTTGTCAAGTCAGTTTAATGGTCATTGCAGCACAGATTTTTCAATACAAAATCTTGTTAAACCAGTTCAGCTGCCATTACAGTACCGATTTTTCCCATACAAAATCTCATCGTCCCCCTACCTGACTCTTCCTCTTCTTCCAACAGGAAGTTGACGGGGGCAGCTGCCGACAGCTTAGGATTGCAGGTTGCTATGACCACCTTGGGCACGGGGCCTCGGCGACGATCCTCGCTGATGACGTAGCAGGGGGGCAGCCAGTTTTCGTAGGGTTCGAACTTGGTGGACACCATGCGTTCTGCCAGGCCTTTCCTCCGACCCAGACGGTACAAGTTGTAGTTGCTGACCTGGTGGAGGAGTAACAGGACAATGAGCAACGCTCTTCAGGTAAAACAAAAAAAGAGAAGTAACCCCATGCAGTTTTCTCACTCTGATAAGCAAGCTACTAACTTGTTTCAGAGTCTTTTTCAGCAGTTTGAAATAGTGATATGGAAGAGTTTTCCCCTTTGTAATTTGCTCTTTCATGGGATGATTAAAGAGTTTTTGACTTGATTTGACTTCCAGATTTAGTTTGTAAGTGTTGTCTGTTCTTCATTGAAAAATACTTTCCTTTAGCCTCTAATCATTTTTAACTCCACCAACTCTCCCTCAAAGCCTTTTTGTTTCCTATACTGCTGTCTGCTTAGTAATACTAATTTGTATGCCTTTTATATTGTTTGTTTCACAATCCTTTGCTGGGTGAAGCAGAATGCTGTTTCTTATGACATTAGTCTATCCACAAATACTTATTTCCACACGTTTTGTTTAAGTCACAATCCCTAAGCTGGTTCAAAATGCAGTTTCTTACGACTATTATCTATTTAGTAATCTATTGTGAAAATATAGTTTATTACAATCAAATGTTCAGTGCTCACAACACATATATACACACTATCTCTCTGTCTCTTACACCCATGTATACGGACACACTGACCTGCTTACTGCGGAGGTAGCTCAGCTTGCCCTCGTGTGTGGCAGGGTAGGTACAGTAGAGGTAGACAGTGATGGCGTACTTGAGGAAGGAGTCCCCAATGGTCTCCAGTCGCTCCAGACTGAAGAAGTCGTTGGCATTGGACATGGTCAGTGCCTGGAGCAGCAGGCAGGGGCTGGGACCCACAAAACTGGCCAGGTCAGCGTCCTCATCCAGCTTGATCAACTCCCCCCCGCTGCTTTCCTCCTCCTTCTCCTCTTTCACTGTCTCCTTCACACCTTTCGCGGCATCACACGACCTGTTGTTCCCTTCGTTCCACATGCCTATGTCAAAAGTGGACGGCTGTTTACTCTGTCCAGAGCTGTTAGGAATGTGGAGATTTCTACTGCTGCCTTCTGTGTATGTGGCTGGGTTTTGTTTCCCTTCTGGTTTACTGTCTGCTGTCTTCTCTGCTGCTGAACTCTCTTTGGCCTCTCTTGCTTTGTCACTTTCACTGTGTGTGTCAGCGTGTGTTGTGTGCTGTGTTTCTGAACTGTCGCAGTCCGTGTGTGTAACTGCAGGTGCCGAGTGTTGTGGTTCTTTTGCTCTGCCATTTATCTGATGAGAGTCCATGCCCAGTGTGTGTTGTGCTTCTGTGCTGGGAAATGAGAGTCCTTGTTCCTCACCCTTTGCACTACCACTACTACTACTACTGTCACATGCTGCAGGATGTGCTGTCAGTCCATCCTCTTCCTCCTCTGCATCCTCCTCCTCATCATATGTTTCTCCACCCTGGCAGTACATAGCACCGCGTGACTGGCTTTCTACGTACTGACTCCATTCACTGGGGGGACGAGCTTCTTCATTTCCCCATCCACTTGGCTCATCGTTTACATCGTCTTCTGTTGAGGAGGACAAGACTGACTGTACAGGATCTGACAAAGAAGTTTTCTGGTGGGTATCTACAGTGTCTGCTGTTTCCGAGTGTGTGTCTGTATGGTTTTCATCTGGCGATATCACACTGGCACGGGAATGATGTGTACTACCGACTGGAGGATTTCCTTCAGGCTCTGCACTGTCACTACTCTGCTTGTTGGCATGACAAACGTTTCCTGTTTCAAAGACCGGTATGGGGGTTTCCTTTGTCAACTCTGCAGATCTTTTTAAAGACTGAATATGTTGAATGTCCTTCTCACTGTCTTTCTGCCCTTTGGGACTTTCCTTCGCATCACTGACTTGCTCTGGCTGTCCTTCAACTTCAGCTGAGAGTGAGCCATGAGAAGAACTGCTCCTTTGGGCGGAGGTGAGTGGAGATGACAGAGATGAATGTGCTCTTTTTGAAGACGTTGAAGTGTCACCGTGTGATTCTGGAGATGTTTGTGGTGACTTCCCATCCTGTGAGGGTCCTGCTTTATCACACTGAGTGGGCGAAGATGCCTGTGATGAAGTTGCAGTGAATGCGGAGGAGGATGCGGTGGAATGTTTTTCTGTATCCGACATCTCAGTCAAGCCCTCAGATACTTCAAAGGTGCTCAAGTTTTCCCCCATACCCCATTCCACGCCCGAGGTGGTGGAAGTGGTTTGGGCCCAGTCCTTGTCCAGCAGCTCGCTCTCAGAGCCCTGCCCCACGGCGTCAAAGCTGATGTGCACATGGTCCTTGGACATGGTGTAGGACGACGCCTCAGAGTCCACGGGAAAGATCACAGAGTGAGAAGGACGCCACTTACTGCTTTTGTTGGTACCTGTCACGTCCAAGAAATCATCACAATCTTCCACCTTCACCTCTTCGCTCTTGTTGCTGGGAATGTGAGAGCCATTACTGTCATCTCCACTTTCCTTTACACGGCTCTTGGTATCTTGGCAATCTTTGATTTTAGTCGTCGTACTGCTGCTAACCTCTTCAGAGTCCTCACAATCTTCAATAATGACACCGTGGTTGCTAAAGGTCTTCACTGGTGTGGGTTGACTATCTAAACCTGCTGTTTGATGTGGATGACCACTCTCCTGGTCTTCTTCCTTCACAGGATACAGATGTGGAGCATCTACACCATACGACACACAGTCAGCACAGACAACCTGCCCACTGGAACCAGCCTGGTCCGTGGATGTACATGAACACGTTGTGGTGTCTACATTTGGTGCTGTGGTTGAAGAGGTGGGATCAGGCACTTGGTGGTGGGAATGGCACGGTGCGTTGCCTAACACAGATTTGGCAGATGGCAAAATAGGGCTGGCAGGGTCCAACCCTTTTCCGTCTGAGACCAGTTTGGGAAAGTGTAGTGAACACAAGCGGCCGAACACTGAGCGTCTGAACACATGACTGAGGACTCGGATGACTTGCACGTGGAGTCTTTATCACAGACTGAAGCTTGTAAAGAACTACTATCACCCTTCACATACATATTGCACACTGGAGGGATGGCGGCTGCTCCGGAGACGCTTTGGCTTAAATTATCATCTGGTACGTGATGAGACATAGGAGAGTCCAGAGAGGACTCACCCTTGTGAAGTACATAAGGTGGAGTGGGAAGAGGATCAAACCCAGAGTCTACAGCATCCTCATACACACTGTGGTCAGAGTCTGACGGTGCTGGAGAAGGAGACCTGGAGGAGGAAGGTGTGACAAACACCTCACACTGATCACTGTCAGCACAGCGAGGCTCTGAACTTGGAGCATCTCCGCTGTGAGTTGAAGCCACCGTTGTAGTAGTGCATGGTCCCTGCTTGGCAGAAGTGGTCCTAGAATACGAGTGTGGGGAATCTATATTATGAATGGCGCTACTAGCATGATGCAAGGTGTCTGCTGTCTGCTCTGTTCCACGCTCCTCTTCTGCCTGTCCATCACTCATCAGGCACACTTCACCATCTGATGAACCTTGGACAATGTGCTCCTCTCCTCTCCCTGTGTCAGTCACTGCGCTGGCAGCGCCACTGTGCTGGCCCCCTTCATATTCACTGAGCACCACTCCGGAGTCTGAATCAGAGGACGCGCCTGTGTCTGTCCTGTCCTCATCAGGGCTGCTGTCTTCAGGTCCTGCCTCCCTTTCTTTTCCAACTTTCTTATTGCTATTTGTCATTACCAGGGAATTGGGACACTTGTCTAAGACATTCGTTATCACATTCTCACTTGTTTGTTCTACTGTCAGGTTGTCTTGTTTGAGATTCTGTTCTATATGAGCACTACTGTTGCCTGTCTCTTTTTCTGCTTTGATCTCACTTTCCGCCGTCCTTTGGCCATGCTGGCACAGACTTTTGAGGATTCTTTTTCAGTACCAACGGCAATCTCCTGCGTCTCTTCCTTCGTGCCCGCATTATGTGTGTCTGTCTCTTTTAGTGCACCAGCATCACCCCTTCCCCGCTAACGTCTCTTTTCCCAGACTCCTGCTGCGCAGCCTCCTCTTCGGCCTGGCCAGCCTGCAGCAGCTTCTCGGGGTTGGTTTCAAAGCCAAAGTCCAGACGGGGGAAGCGGAAGTCAGGGTCCAGGTCCACCTTGCCGATGCCCGTTTCTGACGCTATCTGCTTGCGCAGCTCCTCCGCCAAGAGCAGGTAATTGGTGCGGTACAAAATGGCAGGCAGGCAGACGGCCTTTCTCCACAGGAGGCGGAGAAGATGTGGATGTCGCACAGCTCCGGCACCAAGATCTGCTTCTGCTGCAGGTTCTCCCTCCGCGCCCGCTTCGTCTCCTGGCTGGAGGTGGGCAAGGCACGACCTTTCTGGTTCATGTAGCGAGGGGTCAGGAGGTTGAGGCGTGCCGAGGTGTGGTCCACGTCCAGGAGAGGCTGGTCCATGTTGGTCAGGGTCAGGCCGTACTTTGTGGTGTAGTAGGCCGCAAACGTCTTGTACAGCTCCGGGGAGGGGAAGGGAGACAGGGGGCTGAGGTCGTGGCGGATCTCGGCCACGTAGAAGTGCTGAGGCTGGTCCATGTTGCGGTAGGAGGGCATCACCACAGCATCCTCAAACTGCTGCTGCGTGAACTGGAAGATCTGACGATTGCCGTCAAAGACATTGCCCTTTTGGACGATGGTCTTCTGGTTCACTTTCTCCACAAAGTTCCATTCGATATCTACCTCTCCATCTGCACACAAGACAGGACACAGAACTGCTTCATCTGCATTAGCCTGGTAAGACCTGTATTCTTTTTAAACTTCTATCAACTGACTTTTATGCCCCTTTTTTAACTGAAGTTCTGAATAATCTGGCTCAAACCTTTTTTTCCCATTCTTTGGCTTGACTTCTGAAGTTCACAAATGGTGAGATTTTTGTGTATGCAACCATTTTTCTCCCCACCATATAGGAAGCCTCATTCCAGCTTTGAGGATACTCATATCTAATTAATACTAGACAAAGAACAATGGGTGGCCCTGCTCTTGTGATGACACACTCTCCCTGGGAAGAGCAGCTGACATTTCACACAGAGAAATCTGCCCACAGCAACAAGAGAGTTGTCCCTGGAAAAACTCTGTACCAAAAAAGCCACTCTGATATAGGGAAACAATACACATGCAGAACAAGAAAAGGAAAAAAAAATAAAGGGTGGACCTGCTCTTGTGAAGACACACTCTCCGAGGGCAAAGCAGCCCAAATTTTACACAAAAAATTGCAATGACTGAAAGTAATATATACAAAAGAAAACAATTTAATACAACCCAATACAACACACTCCAACACAATACAATACACTTCAACACATCCAACACAATACAATAACTCAACACACTACTATATGCTACAACACAAACAAACACACACTACAGACACTACACTACAAGTACACCACACACAAGACACTACACTACCATACAACCCACACACCCAGTCGATACACGATCAATTCCCACGCCATCTCCGAAGAAATCAGGGTCCTCTCACGTACAACACGAAAAAGACACATAACTACCAGCTTCTCCACGCTGCAGAGTACTGCCACTCTTCAAGACCTCACACACTTCACTCTCCTGACCTAATGCAGCTACCATGCACAGCAATCACAGGAACTGACCTCAAACACCAAACACAGGGAACTACCTACAATCAGCCACACAAGTACACTAATGTGAACCGGACCCATGGCAACAGCAATTCACTAGGAAGCTGGACTGCAACAGCAAATTCACTACTATAACAGGGACCTCATACAAATCATCACTACAAGTATGACGGAACTTGACCTCAACACAAAAGTCACTACAATATGAAGCTGGGACTGGCACACAAATCACATACAAGCCTACACACATGGCAACACAAAGAACTCACTATTCGAACACGAGGACCTGCACACAATCACAAACACAATAGCACCCAACACAAGACTCACTACTTGAAGCTGGACACTGCACACACAAAGTCACTATATAAGTGGGGACCCAACACAAGTCACTATGCAACTGGAGACACTACCAACAGCAAACACAAGGGACACTGGACCTGGACAACACACAAGTCACTATTGACGGGACACCCCAACCACATGACGGGTCTGTGTGGGAGTGGGGACCAACAGCATCCAAGTGCCTCTATGGGAAGAAGCTGGGGTACCTCTACCAGGTGCACACGGGGGAAGTGGGGAACTGACCAGCTTCTCACTATGGGGAGTGCTGCCTCTTCACATCAGCCAAGGTCACTTCTCCTGACCGCGTGTAGATGGGGAAGCTGGGGACCTGGCAACAGCAAAGTCACTATGTGGGGAAGCTGGGGACCTGGCAACAGCAAAGTCACTATATGGGGAAGCTGGGGACCTGGCAACAGCAAAGTCACTATGTGGGGAAGCTGGGGACCTGGCAACAGCAAAGTCACTATATGGGGAAGCTGGGGACCTGGCAACAGCAAAGTCACTATGTGGGAAAGCTGGGGACCTGGCAACAGCAAAGTCACTATATGGGGAAGCTGGGGACCTGGCAACAGCAAAGTCACTAGTGGGGAAGCTGGGGACCTGGCAACAGCAAAGTCACAGGGGAAGCTGGGGACCTGGCAACAGCAAAGTCACTATGTGGGGAAGCTGGGGACCTGGCAACAGCAAAGTCACTATGTGGGGAAGCTGGGGACCTGGCAACAGCAAAGTCACTATATGGGGAAGCTGGGGACCTGGCAACAGCAAAGTCACTATGTGGGGAAGCTGGGGACCTGGCAACAGCAAAGTCACTATGTGGGGAAGCTGGGGACCTGGCAACGCAAAGTCACTATGTGGGGAAGCTGGGGACCTGGCAACAGCAAAGTCACTATATGGGGAAGCTGGGGACCTGGCAACAGCAAAGTCACTATAACAGCAATAGTGGTATTAGGAGCAAATCCAAACCAACCTTTCGTTTATAGCCCCGCCAACCACAGAGGCCATACTGGGGCTGCCACGTTGAAAAATTTCAAATTTCAGAATAAACCTGTGCAACTATATACAAATTAAAAACAGGGTATAAAATCAGCTCTACTCTTGTTCCTTGTATCAACACCCTGCCCAACCCCAGACGGTCATTGCGCTGAGAAAGAAACCACACCAACCACACATAAAATCAGATAGCAGAAGTAGTAGTCAGGGAAGTAGTAGAAGCAGTAGTAACAACAGTGGTAGCAGCACAGCATGCAAATCCAGCATAACTCAGACAAGGGTGGGACGGAATGGATAGCAGCTGAGAATAGCTGAAAGTGGGGATACTGACAGCTGAGGCAGTAGTAGAGTTACTATAGGCACTTGTGATGATGATGATGATGATGATGATGATGATGATAATGATGATGATATTCAAAAGAATGATTAACTTTACCCTTAATTCTTTGAGGAGCCATCTAGGCACTGCACTGAATACATAATTTTTTTCATTCCATGGCTAGAACCCCAAAGTTTACCCATGGTGAGATTTTGTGCATGCAACCATTTTGTCCATCATTAATGTAGCCACATTCAGACTTCAGGAAGATGTCTAAACATGTCTCAAGTGTGGTTGGGTTTTTGTAGTGATATCATCTGTTCCTAACGGCATGCAAATGCCTACTCTTCTGAAAGGCAAAACGGGCTTTAACATGTGCTCAAGATGTTCTGCTTGCATTTGCACATGGGACCTCAGTTTATAATCTCACGTGAAGAACTTTCAGGGAAGTGGAATCGGTGCTTACATTAACTCCAGGGGGGCAATCCCCTGAACGGGTGCCTCGGAGCTGGCTTGAACCCGGGCTATCAGATCACAACTAAACATTCTAACCACTAGGCTATCCCCCCACCCCAACTTTTGGTCTAAACATACTTTTCCTGAACTGTTGTCACAGAGCCAGTACTTTTTGTACTTTTGACAGGAAAAGTAAACTTCAGGTCCAGTCCACCAAATTTTTCAGGCAGAGTGGTTTGGGCAGGCTGAGGTTGACAAAAGCCCAAATACAAACACACATTTAATCATTCACATTCATAACTGTAGAGTCAACGTACATGTGGAATTTGTGAAGACAGCAAAATGCCGAAGGACTGCTGGGAATCTTCGGGAGCATAGATTTTCCGTCCCCGTGTGTTCTGGTCCTCGGTGATAGGTCCTGTCAGTGTCATAGCGATGGAGTAGAGGTAGCACTCTTCCTCTAACTTGGGGGCACTGGATACCAGGGCATCTGCCATCTGAAAAAGAAAACATTAATTCAATCAAAATTTTTCCTGTAAAAAATATAGCAGCACAGATGCATAGAATACTATTATCTTTTCTGCTGTCATTTCTACATTGTCTTTAAGCCTTGTTCCCCACTTTCCAAGTTCTGAAATTTTCTATATATTGTATTTTTATTTTCAATTAAAAATACACATCAAGCTATCTGTGAATCAAGTATCTGCATAAACTCTACCAGCAATTTATTACAGTTTGCAGCTCACATATTTGAGTCAGATTTCTGGCCTGTGGTAATGATGTCATTAAAGATATCTTGTTATGCTCATGAATCATATATATCTGATTTAAGAGAATACTACAAAAATGTATATATGCATAATTTACATACACACACAACACAAACACATTTCCATCTAATATCACAGATTGTGAAGAGACATCAAATAAAACTGATAGCACACACATGCATGCACACACACACAAACACACTTGCAGTTTCATATCTATAAATCCACTTATCAGCTGATTAAAAACAACAACAAAAGCACCCCATACCTTTTTGATGTAGTACTGTTTGCGTTTGGTGGTGCCAGGTCTGCTCTGACCGATTCCCTCCTCCTCCTCATCCCACTCTTCCTCCTCCTCCTCGCACACAAACATCTCCTTGCCCACAGGTTGCAGGTGATTGTCCAGCTCACCTGTGAAAACAGTACATGACAGTGTAAACACTGTAATGTTTCACCATGTTGTCCACAGTTTTACAACTATACTTATTCATAATGCTGTCTTATAACCCTCTTCAATCACAACAGTTTTAGGCTAGTGTTTTATTATGTTGTCCTACAATCCAACTTCATCATAGGTTATCTTATCCATCTGTTAAAAAAGAGGAGAGACCTTTTGATGAAACTTAGTAATGTTGGTATTCAAACGTCTATAGCATGTCCTGCACATAAATGATTTACATCTCCAGTTTAACACACACACACTCTCACAAATACACACACACACAGCAGGAATACTACCCTACAGAGTATTTACTACATCAGTGCTAATCAAAACCACCTTTGACAAAAGCCTTACCTGCTTTGTGCAGAAGTTCACACATCTGCAAGGCCACCGCCATTTTTGCCAGCTGGCGAGTAGGCATCTCTGCTCCCTGCACACCATTCTATTCCATTATCACAAGAGTATGCTATACATATTCACACTAATATCTAGCTGCCATTAAGTTGTATTATATATAAGGACAGTCATCAGTCACGCATGTATAAATTAATACATGATTTACTTGCTATGACCAGAACAAATGGAGAACAATAACTCTTGGTATCATTAAATGCAATGGCTAACACCACACCCAATTACTGACAGGTAAGACTATGTTATAAACACAGCTATTTTTTTTTTTTGGTTTGGGGAGGGGGTGTCTAACCTTCTGTGACATTCTAGCCCTGTTGCCATGTTATTCATTCTGATCTCTTCGCCTCAACAAAACCTAAGCTTGTCATATTGCATTTCGGGTGCACATTGATGTTAGGCCACTGTGAGGCCACCAACCAGAAGGGCCCTGCAATGCCGTTAGGTCACAATCATCCTTATCTTATGGAGTGCATTTTGTTTTATCATCCACATCAAACACCATGCAATACCAGAAAGCCTAAACATGATGTGTTGGACACTTTCTAACAGAACATCAGCCGAGTCAAAAACATTTGTAATCATCTCATGAATGGCAATAAAGGCATACAACACCGACACACACAATAAGGTGATCCACACCTGAAGCTCCTCCTTGATGGGGGAGTTGACAGGTAGACGCAGGTAAGCCACAAACTTGGAGGGGTCTGAGGGCGAGGGACACACACGGCAGTGAGGAGTCAGGTGGGTGAAGGCATCGCTAGGTAACTTGGCGCAATACCTGTCGACACAGCACTGTTCACTGAATTCACATCAACAGCATTTTGTCTCTAGTATAATGCTTGTGCAGCATTCAGCTTGTTCACACTAACCACTCAATAAGCTTTAAACACGGGCCAGCTAGGGGATAAGAAAAAGAGTTCAAAACCACCTGATTGCTAAATGTTACCTAATCATAACCATCTACCAGCAGTATCAACAACATCAAATTCTTATTCTTTCTGTTTGTGTAAAGTTCTGCTTCAAAACTTCTTGGAATTTTGTGTGTGTGCTTTGTTAGGGAGTAAATGCATTTGTTTGGTTTTTTGGGGGGATGGGGGTGGGAGGAGGTTTCTTTCTTTCTTATTGGCTTTATTCCTTTCTTTAACGGGGGTATAAATAATAATAATAATAATACATGAAATTTATATAGCGCCATATCTTGAAAAAAAAAATACCCGTTCCATTTGATGACACTGACTGATCTTCTGAAACCTCTAAAAATATTCAGGATTTGAAAAGCTGTCAGCAGTAATGAGAACACACACAAAAAAGGTGTTACCTGTTGACCAGACCAATGGCAGTTTTCATGGACACAGACGGCGCCCCAGGCTGGTTTAGCGGGCAGAACGTGGGCAGGGGAACGAACTCTGACTGAGCTGACTGATCCCCTTGCTGGACGTCCTCTAAATCTTTCCGTCCTCTATCCGCTCCAATCAACACCTGAGAAAAAAGAATGAGGATGTAAGCACTTGGAGAATATCACTCCATTTCTACAGATGTTACGAGATGGCTACACAAATTCTCAATCACTTGATTCTTCCTCTTCTTCTAACACTCAGGCAGCGACTTTGATGTCTGTCATATGAGCAAACATGCATTGTGCTACTGTGAAGCCCCTGGCATATCAGGCCCATCAACTTGATTTAAATAGAAGTTGGAAAGAAGGTAGAATATACTCACCTCTACTTATTTTATATTCCACTACAGTAACAGCTTAAAGTATCCAATTTGGTTTTTTTTATTGTCGCAGTGATCCCAAATTTGGATACTTTCAGCTATACCTGTAGTGCGATCAATTAACTGTGACAGAAATCAGGACAGAAGAGAAACACACATTTGTATTCATGCACCTTCTCTTTCTCACACACACTCTCCCCCCCCCCCCCCCCCCCCCACACACACACACACACAGATGAAAAGTACCTGTTCAATGCCTTTGAAGATCTGGATTTCTTCAGCAAAATCTTCCATCAGATCCTCATCGACCAGAATGACATATTCAGCATCCCACGCACAAGCACGGCCCTGAAACATCAACATCAGTCACTGAGCTACTCCTGTATGTCATGTGTCTTTTTCCATAGATTTAATCTTGCTCTCACTTCACAGGGTCCTAGCTTTGTTTATAAATAGATCATAAAACTATGTATTATACATATCCTATGTGGCTGAGATATATAAAATGTCTTTGTATCATTAACTTTATCCTGCTCTTCAATCATTCTAACATTTTACCAGAAATCTCTTACTCAGTTACAACTCAAATGTTAAATAGATATCAAACCAGTTCTTATGTAGACTTCATGTTTGAACTTAATCATTCAAACCCAAACCCTTGAGAGACTGCCTAAGAGAAAACTGACCTTGGAGAGTGTGTAGGAGCGATAGTCTTGGGGTGGATCGAACCGAACGACCAGGTTACATTTGGGTATATCCACCCCTTCCTCCAGCACGCTGGTAGAGATGAGCAGGTTCCTCTCTTGCATTCGAAACCTGCGCAGCACCTCCTCCTGTTTCCGACTGGCTTTGCTGAGGTCCTTCTTGCCGTCAGGCCGGTGGATGCCCTGCCCGGTGATGTGACTGCTCTTCACAAAACACAAGTTCTCGTCCCAGGAACACACCTCCTCCACCATCTTGTTGAGGGCAAAAGCCACGTACCGGTTGTCCACAAACACCACCCCTGACAGTTTCTTCTCCTCCTCAAAGGGGTTGTCACTCTCCTCTTTCTCTTTCTTCTTCACCGCGATGTGGATGTGCTTGGTCTTGCTCTTGCTTTCTTCCTCGTCAGAGCTAGACAAGTCGAAGGAGTCGTCATCATTGCCATCGTCATCAGAAAAATCGGACATGGTGTCCTCGTCATCCCCTTCCCTGGTGACGATCATGAAGTCCATTTCTGGCTTGAATTTCCTCAGGATGCCGATCAACTCCTGCACTTTGGGCGTGGTGTACTGCAAGAGCTCTTCCACCTGGTACTCTGGCTGGAAACCTATCTCAAAAACGCGCATCACCATCCTCAGCTGGGTCAAGGTGTAGCGAAGAAACAACTTCAGGGTGGTATTGGATTCATGCTTGACTATCTTCTCCACCTGACTGATCAGATTTTCAGCAATGGAGGCCGCACACCAGGGTCCGAGCGTCTGGAGAATGTTGATGCACTCGGAGATGGCAAACTTGGGCACATGCAGTGGGTCGTGTTTGCTGGGTGGCACTTCATCAGGAGAGAGCTGGCAGGAATCCAGAAAGTCCCAGGCATCCAACAAAATGTTTGTCAGCTTCTCGCTCATACCCGTGGCATCCTCATCACCCTTACACTCAATGACACTCTCCTTGGGGCGACAACCAAACCGCTCAGAGATGACCAGCATGGAGGTCTCCGCTTTAGAGTTCAGGGTCACTTCCAAGTGATGGATGCGTGCGCCAGCTGAGCAGGGTCGCTGACCTCGCCGCCCAAGATGGCTGCGGTCAGACAGAGCAAGTGGGGCCCTGCGTGGGTGTCCTGCGTGACATGAGACATGATCTCTACATAAGGATGGTCCCCCTCTGCCAGGTGGCAGTCATCCAGCACCAAGAGATTGACGGACTCCAGAGGCAGGTAGCCCTTCTGCAGACAAAGCAGAAATATCTTGGCTGACAGCACCAGCACGTTGTGGTCGGCCAGGAGAGAAGACCACTGTTCCGCGCTCCATGATGAGGCAACCTCTGATGCTGATGACCTGACTGGGTCTTCCTGCTGAGGGACCGGTTCTTTCTCTGATGTAGCAATTACTTCTGATGAGGCTGGTTCTTCCTGTGGTGTGGCTGGTTTTCCCTGTGGAGTGACTTGTTCTTCCTGTGGTGTGACAGAATCTTCCTGTGGAGTGACTTGTTCTTCCTGTGGTGTGACAGAATCTTCCTGTGGTGTGGCTGGTTCTTCCTGTGGTGTGATAGTTTCTTCCTGTGGTGTGACTGGTTCTTTTGGTGATATGACAGAATCTTCCTGTGGTGTGACAGAATCTTCCTGTGGTGTAACTGGTTCTTCCTGTGGTGTGACAGAATCTTCCTGTGGTAAGGCGGATACTTCCTTTGGTGTGGACGATTCTTCCTCTAATGTGGCTGGCCGCCCTTCCTGTGCTGCTGTAGTTAACGTCTCCTGTTGACTGATTGGTTCCCCTTGTGGTGTGGTTGTTTTTCCCGTCGGTAATGTGGCCGAGACTTCATGGGAAGCGACAGACTCTTTCTGTAAGCTTTCGGTTTCTGATGGCGCTGGTTCTTCTGCCTGACCTGTGGCACACTTCGCGGGTGGAGTGACTTCTGCCCCGGGTGGTTCGACATGAGGTATGTCTGGAGGGATGATCTGGCCGACAGCCAGGTCCGTATGATGGAAGAGAGTGCTCCACACCAGGTCCACATCGGCGTCTGCACACGCAGAAGGTTCATGTCAATGAGTGTCTGTGATATAGGGTAGTTCAATATCTGTTGATAACACGTACAGATCACGCATGGATATAGACGCACCACACATACTGGTACAAATACATGCATGCAAACATGTACACACACACACATATGCACTCTGTCTCTTTCTTTCTCAGGCATACACACACACACATACACAACACATACCCACACACTCACTTGAATCATCGGTACAATAAGCATTAGAGGCTGAATGCAGAGGGTTTTACATCCAATTATTTTTTTTTTAAACATAACAGTAAAAATGACTAAAAAAGAAAACACAACCGATTCATGATCTGTACCAAAGCGTATTCCAGTCATACAATTTCTCTGTGCTTCTGTAGACTAGTGATCACACACCTATCTACAAAGAGAGAGTCTACCGGTTCAATTCCTGTCTGAAGCCAGACTTTTCGCCATCCATTCTGAGCGGTGATCTAGGTGCTAGTCTTTCTGATGAGACAATACCTCCAAATCCTGTGTGCATTATACAGTTATCCGACATGAACACACAAAAAAGAAAAGAAAAGAAAAGAAAAACATGGCAGCTAGAGAGTTGTCCTTGGCAAAATTACTGTAGAAAAAGGTCATCCTTGTGCAATTATACCTGTTATCTAGACAGGACCGAAACAAAACAGGAAAACATTTTTTAAAAAAGAAGAAAAAAAGGCCACTACACTTGTGAAATAGTTTTACACTCAGACACAGTGGTAACATGATATATGTCAGCATGCACTTTTATCCTTCAAGCAGACGTACCAGAGTTGACAAGGTAGATGCTCCTTTTGCCTCCGAGGTGTAAGGGCGGGCGGACTTGGTGCGCCAGCTGTTTGAGCACCATGAGGCCCAGGAACAGCTTGGAGGACTCGCTTCCCAGGCAGGCAATGGTGTTGCCCTGCAGCGCCGATTCCAACAGCTCCACCTGCAGGCACAGGCATCACCATGACGATGTTAACCTATTCAAACCCAAGGCCTGAGCGCTGCTTGGGCAAGACTGAGTAGTTTTGCCAGCCTGAGCAGCACTAGGGATAGGGACCTGCTGTTATTGTTGTTGTGATTTTACATTTTACTGCAGCATCAACATCACAATCCTGGGCCCTGTTCTCTTTACTCTCTACACTGCTCCACTCTCACATATAATAAACAACCACCATATTGATCATCATTTCTATGCCGATGATACTCAGCTTCAGTGCAGTGATACTGTTGAAAACTTGCCTTCCCTCCTGACAAATATGTCCTACTGCCTTCAAGACATTCAAAACTGGATGACTCAGAACAAGTTACAACTTAATGCCGATAAAACCGAAGCCATGCTCATAGGGACCCAACATAAACTTTCCTCTATCGCAAAAACTTCAATAGAATTCGGTAATACGTCAGTTCCTTTGTCCAACTCTGTGAAGTATTTAGGAGTAGTTCTTGACAACACACTCTCTATGAAAAAATTCATCACCCAGACCTGCCAGTCTTGCTACTATCAATTATGGCGCATAAGCGGGATTCGCAAGTATCTGTCCACTGATGCAACTTCCAAGCTCGTCACATCTCTCATTCTTTCACGTTTAGACTACTGTAATTCTCTTTTGGCTGGCCTACCAGCATCATCTATCCACTCTCTTCAACGCATACAAAACTCTGCAGCTCGACTAGTCCTAAGAAAGAAAAAATCTGAACACATCACTCTTCTGCGATCTCTTCACTGGCTGCCTGTCTCACAAAGACTGGAGTATAAAATCAATACCCTCTGTATTAAATGTCTCCACAAATCTGCACCCTCTTATCTCTGTAACTGTCTTCATCTGTACACTCCATCCCGTTCCTTTGGTTCAGCCGCAGATACTTTGTGCTTTCAAACACCCAGATTCAAACAAACCACTGTTGGCCGTCGCTCCTTCTCTGTTTCTGGTCCATCCACCTGGAATGACCTCCCTCTTTCACTTCGCCAAAAGCCTTCACTTAATACCTTCAAATCCAGCCTCAAAACACACTTATTTCCTACCTGAGACTTTCCCCTAAATATCTGTCCCTAATTTTCAACAGCATCTTTCACCTTCTAAGTGTTGTTCCGAGTGTGTGTGTGTGTGTGTGTGCGTGTGTGCGCGCGCGTGTGTGTGCGTGCATACGCGCGCGCGCATGGTTTTGAAATCTGTTGTTCATTATGTTGCATGCCTGTAAATGATTGAGTGCAAGCGCTTCGATTTGTTTGTTTTTTACAAGATTCAGCGCTATATAAATTCCATATATTATTACAATGGGTACCTAGCCCAAGAGCTACTAAGGCTCAGGGTGACAAGATTACCCAGTCTCGCCTGAGCAGTGTCCGGGGTCAGGGTTGAATGAGTTAATCATCCTGATGACAACAACGTGGATGACGACAATAACAGCAACACTGATGAAGCTAGCAATGATTATAAAGAATCCTTTCTGGATAGCGTAAAATGCTACATTAACAATTTATTATTCTGATAATTATGCCAAAGCAACAATGATCATAAATCATTACTGAATAATGTAGAATAATGCATGATATAAAAACAATGTATAACACACACATAATTTACCATTTCTTAAAGTAAATTAATAACCAAATAATAATAATAAAACCCCTCACAACCCCCCCCCCCCACCCCATTCGCTTCTTTAAATACACAACATTTTTGAAAAGGCAAAACAGTGGCATAACCCCCATCCGAACCTCTGAACACACACACGCACGCACGCACACACAAAGAGTATACAAAGCCTCGCGGGTTAGTCATGAAGCACCTGATAGGTTCGTGGAGTGAAGGTGTCTGTGGGGATGTCATCACATCGCATATGCCTGGCCCCTCTTCTGGAGGGTTCACCTCCAACACGCACCATCTGTAAGGTACACATGATATCCTAACATATAAATTATACAAAATCTTTTAAAAATTTTTTTTTTGTCTTTGTCACCCATCTCACCATATGATTCCAATTCAGTGGCTTGGTGGTCTTGAGGTAACATACCTAGAGCGAGAAGACGGGGGTTCAACCCCCATTTGAACACAAACTTTTCCCCTCATCCAAAAGGCCTTGAGTGGTGATCTGGGTGCTAGTCTTTTGGACGAGATGATAGACCAAGGTCCTGTGTACAACACAAATTCAGTGCTGGTAAAAGAACTTAAGTTAAAGCAAAACAAGAGAGTTGTCCCTCATCCTGAATTTTATGCAGAGAAATCTGCCATAACTGAAAGCAGTATATAAAAATGAATTGGATCAGTGACATGTTAGCAATGAGATCATCACAGTACAGAAAAGGTTAGCACATATTATATTTAAATTGTATTCCTTACATCAAACGCATACATGTTAGTATAAGCCAGAAGTTTTGATCAGGGTATTTTTGTGTATGCAAGGGTCAAGAGTGTGATCAGACGTGAGTTCCATTGTGTGTACTTGTGTATGTTTAACAAATGTGTGTGTGTGTGAAGACTTGTAGAAAGCGTATCTGCATGCATACATGTATGTTGTATAAAGTGTAAAAAAAAAAAAACAACAGCAACAAAACAACGCGACTGAAGCATCTCTCCAATTTCCCAGTTTGGATGAGCTCTCACCTTTGTTCAAGTTGTCATTTTAGCCTCATCAATCAGACTTTATGCCTTAAAAAGAAGAAAAAAAAGATGGTGTGTAATTATAGGGAGAGCAAATGTTATCAGTAATTCTGGGAAAGGCAAAAAAAGAGAACTGAGATCATATTATGTACATTGTAATAATTTACATTCAAAGTGAAGCACTTTGTGTACAGTGTGTGTGTGTGTGTGTGTGTTTTGGGGGGAGGGCTGCGGGTAAGTGTGCACATAATGCATGTGTGCATTGTATGTTTTTTTGCATGCACACCTTCCAAGTTACTTGTGTGTATGTGTTCAGGTGAGCATGCAAGTGTGCTAGGAGACAAGTCTTTCATGAAGAGATTAATAAATTAAATGTGTGGCTATTGATCCACAGTGGCCTTTTTAAAACAGAAGCCTGTAACACTACAAACACAAAGTACCAACCCGATCTTTCTTTTTCTTCTTTCTGTCCCCAAAACTTGATTTGTCTTTGTTCTTCATTGTGTTTAAGTATGTAATGACAAGGTGAGTAGACGGGGGGAAAAACCAACAAAACTTTCAAAAGGGTCTATATGTCCAAAGCGTTTTGAACCACACAGAGCAACAGCACTTTCTATGTATGCACTGTTGTTCAGTTCAGCAATCAATCAGGACAACACAAAAGCTGGTAGAGTAAAAGTCTTGCACAAGTTCACCCCTACCACCAAAGTTTCTCATGGTTTGTCTCCAACATACCAAGATAAACGCCACAGTTTATGAGCACAGAAAAATACGCAGCCATAGTGTCTTCAAAGTTGCTTCAGAATTCATCCACTCTGTAGTATCCCATCTTTCCAAACAGGAGGACAAACAGACTGTAAGAACAATGCTGAGAACAGAAGATGCAGACCATTTGACAAATCACAAAGCAATGTTTCCATGCAGTTGACACGGAGAAAGATGCAGAGCTGTTCTCACTGTCCTGATACTGGAAAGAGACAAGCCAAGAACTGAAGAAGAGCATGCAGTCGACACTGACAATGGTGTAGCATATTTCCTCACTTTCCCATGATCCTAAAAGACAGGTGCAGCAGGATCCAGTGAAAACACAGCCGGGTGAGATACCTCTTCCAGAAGGGAACAGACCCACAACAAACTGCAGACAAAATGCAGAGACCACCTTTACCTGAAGACAACAACAATGGTACTGACAGTAGTTCACAGTCCAGATCCCAGCAAAGACAAAACACCGAGACAACCACAACAGCTGAGCATCGTCAACAAGCAAAATTCTACCAGAAATCTCATTGCAGCTGACACAGAAGATCCAAGAGTTTATTCACAGGCTTGACGAGACACACAGGCATCCAAAACACACAGATGACATGCACAGCTGATCAAAACAATGTGCCCATCATCCATTCCAGGACTGTGAAAAACCATGTGAAATTCTTCATGATGAACAGGTAAAGCTGACAATGTTGATAATGGAGCATCCAGATAGAGATGTTTCTTCACAGTCCAAACAGCACAGCACAGGAATAAAATCAGTGACTTGTTTAGAAATGATGCACTGTTATCAATATCAGTGTCTTTCTTGAAAGCTGAAAATCTACAAAAATAAAATAATAAAACCATGATAAGATCAGAACAAATCAAGCAGAACTATAACATATAGATCTATATGAATTATAGTCTCATTCACAAAAAACCCTCCATTGTGTTTGTAAAATGTTCCATTACAGTGCACAAAATGGCAAAAATTACAATTATTTTAATAGTAATTAGAGCTTTCTGACAGGTATTCTCTCCCTTGGCTTATGGCTTATCTACTGATGGTCATCACTGCTGGCTGTTGTACTCATTGTATTGTAACAGGAAGACGCAATGATGTCCCAATGAAGGGTGCTATTTTATGAAAATGACTTAAGAATGCAGACTGAGAATAGTTAAACTTTAAATTCTATGACGTAAAACAGCTTAGCATATTAATTAAATCCCAATAAAGCAAGTACTTATATAATTATTATGTTGAATTAAAGCAAGAGTGAACATGTTCAACTTTATCCTATATTTGATTATTAAATAATAATATATATAATATTAATAATAATAACAATAACAACAATGGCAATGATGATGATAATGAGATGATGATCAAACAACAAGAATAATAATAATGATGATTTAAAAATACATATTACAAATAATTTGAAATATAAAAGTGCAATTTCTAAAATAAAGACCTACATAAGTATATAATCAGACCTAATCATTATAAAAGTGTGACTACATCATAAGAATTTGACTTTATGTTTAGAAGTACAGTTCTCTTATTTCAATACTTTAATAAAATATCCTTTCCTATCAATACTAGTGATAGTGGCATTGAAATTCATATTTTATAACTATCACACAGTATCAGATTTATTGTTACTTTCTGCAAGCTTTGAGATTGCAAGAGGTAGCCTTCAAGCTAACCCTTGTTTCAGATGAGCTTTTTATTTCCCTGCTCCCCCCTACAAAAAACAACAACAAAGAAACAAAAACAAAGAAACCAAACAAATCCAAACAAACAAACAAAAAACCCAAACCCCCAAGCAAACAAACCAAACTATTTAAAATGTCTGCCACTGAGTATTTAATTTTTGAGGGTTTAGAAAAGGTATTTAAATATGGGATGAAAAATTAAAAATAAAATGTCAACAGTACAGAAAGAAGCAATGTTGCAATTGTGAGAACTTACTGTTCATTTGACTTAAACGTTAAGTAAAACTAATGAATCTAAATTATAATAATTATTATTATTTTATCATTATTTTATTTCGAGGATAATGGAATAAGTACTCACATGCTTTTTTATATATAGCTCCCGAGTGTATTTGTAAATTTTGTCATCTGTTCCCACCAGCTCACAATGGACTTCTCTTCCAATAAGCCGAACGGGTTTTCATGTGCGTGCAAGATGTTCTCTGTGTGTTCACACATGGGACCTCGGTTTATAATTATAGTCTCATCCACTGTTGTAGTGTTGGGGGGAGTGGAGTCAGCACTGATGTTAACTTCAGGGGAAAATCCTCTTTCAAGAACGAGATTCAAACCCGGGTCAGCAGATCATGAGTGGATCATTCTAACCACCAGGCTATCCCTGTTTACCTGACTTTTTTTTTTTTTTACTAAGTTTAAGTACTCAACAGACCTGATTCATCAATTGCATTTCATTCAGAGACAAAAACAACTTTTAAACTTTACCCCAATTCCAATTACTATCTTACTTTCACCTCCTAAGCATAAGAAATGAAAAAAGAAGTTTCAAAACGTTCATAAACTAGTTAGTAACATTCTAACAACAGCTAACTTACACAGTGCAGTGTTTTACAAGATCACTTAATAATAAACAGTGACATGCCTAGTGTTGACTCAGTTGTGTCTATGGTATAATATATAATATATATATTCTTTGGTTTGGTAATGAATGTATGGTGAGTAGGGTACTTCCCCCATCCACAGTACAAACTACAAACAACTTTCTGTTGCCAAGGGTTCTTTCATGTGCACTCAAACAAAACAATATTAGTGTAATTTACACACACACACACACACACACACACACACACACACACACACATGATGACTCTATTGATGAGTACTTGATGGAAAAATTCCAGTCTGATTGATGGATAAGGAAGAAAGAATAGGTGATTGGTAGCTATGTCTGATGTGGTATAATTTAAGAATTCAGTATTAAAGAACTTGTAGCAAAACAATTTTAATGATAGTCCCCATCCTCTCTGTCTGAAGGAGTTACAAGTAGTAGTTTTGAAACTGACGACTGAAGTGTTTTCAAAGTACTGTGCCTATGTCAGTAAGATAAACAATAATTAAGTGCACACAGCTGCATCAGACTCAACCGTCGATCTGTGTATGCTAGTGTTATTGTTGACAAGAACTACTTACTGTATAATACAGGGATCTAATAAGCAGCCTTCAACAGTTCAAGCTCTCACTACCGTAAACAAGCCACGACTTTTCTTCCCTTCATCGATTTATTAAAATTTAAATAGCACCATTTTCAGTGCATCTACATTTCAATAAAATTCGATCTAAGTTTACTGCTTCTATTTCAATATCTATATTCGCTTTTATTTGCATCGTGATTACATGACTCCAAAAAACAAGAAGCACAAAGTGCTAAACACATGTATTCGGAATAAAATAACAGTGAAATAACTAGGCCTATAATACTAGTTCTACCATCGAAAATTAACATCACACATCTCTTTTCTGCATTTGATGACGGATTTGTTATGGAACTTGCAATACTGGCAAACCTTAGTAAATTTTGTTGATTGTCCCCAGTCAAGTTATTCTTGTGATTATACGCTGCAGATGAGGTTTTGTACATAACAGTTAGTCTCTTCCATTCTGCATGTGTCACTGGAACAAATTTTGGGTTCCGTGCACAGCATAAGCAACAGCACATGCGCGAAATTAAGGACGCTGCTGACAAGTACCAAGATATTTCATTGGTTGCTGGTGCCGATCATTCAATCAGAACGAGCGTAGTATTCCAATGTGCTCGGATACCGGAAACTTGTCCTTTTCTTTTGATTTTTTCATGGGAAGAGATGGACCTGAGCAAGTTTAAAGTGAAAAATGCAAGTGATGACTGTATTGTATTGATCTATATTTAAAGTATGCCGATGCAGTTTTTGCTTGAAGTGAAAAGATTGAGCTCGTTGTGGATTTTGTGTGCTTTTGACTCTACTAAACTTTCAGTTTCACTTTCAGACTTGCGTGTACAACTTGAAGTTGTACTGTGACTCAGCAGTGCTTGCTTGGTTTTAGTTTGATTGTATTACAGTCCCAGCGGAACTATCCAATATAGGGACAGTGCCATCAGTCAACCATATTGACAGTAGTACAATCACTTTTTACTTATCATTTATCGTATACGAGTACCGTTACTTCGGTATGGTATAGTAGCCTGAGTAGAGTAGTAACCAGTAACTGTAGAATTGTATTAATTAGGCCTAGTTAGTGCAGATGTGGAGCACATTGATTGGTTTGTGCTTTTTTCAGATTATGACCACAATAATGACAATGGCAATTTTGCTATGATCAGAGGTCCACACGATTTAATTGTGAAGAGTAGGCCAGCTATGGACAGTGGTATAAATAATAATGTCATGTGTTATCCTATTATGCAACCTGCAGTCTGGAAGGGGTTGGGGCCTGCCAGGTTCACCTTGATCAAGAACTTATGTGCACACACACAAACTATCTGGACTGCTGTCTTATGTGCACACACACAAACTATCTGGACTGCTGTCTTTGTCTGTCTGTCTTTCTGCCTGTCTGTCTGTCTGTCTGTCTCTGTGTCTGTATGTCTCTCTCTCTCTCTCTCTCTCTCTCTCTCTCTCTCTCTCTCTCTCTCTCTCTCTCTCTCTCTCTCTCTCTCTCTCTCTCTCTCTCCTTTTATTGTTTTGCTTATAGTTTATAGTTGTCATGTATCCTGATGAAGGATGTATTCATTTTTTAATATTTTCAGTTGTATTTTTTTTTTTACTGTACTTGAGTTCTAGTGAATATCTTATTAAAGTTATTTCAATAGCTTATTAAGTTATTGTTGAGTGTAATGTGTGTACCTGATTTACAATGTGTAGATGTTCATTTTTATTATTTTATAAGTTTGGCTTTTTTCTTTTCTTTTTTGTTTGTTTTTGCCAATTTGGTTGGTTTTTTGTATGTTTGTTTTTAAGTTGTTTTTTCTCCTTTGTTTTTACTGTGTAAGTGTATGAGTATTGGGCTTATTATGAAGATGTATCCCTATGGGCAGGGACTGGATGCAAAAAAAGCACATGGGTGCTTATTCATTATCCTCGAAATAAAAGAAATTTGTCATTCTCTCTCTCTCTCTCCTCCCTCCCTCCCTCCCCCCCCCCCACCCCCCCCCCCCCCCCACCAAGCCTGAAAGTTTTACTGCAGAGCCTCAGTGCTACCTCCAGGAGATTAAATAAAAATATTGTCTAATATCACTTAATGTGAAAAGATGTTAAAGAAGAAATAAAAATTTAAAACTAAGATTGGAGCTGCTGTAGTCATGCCAGCGTTTTCTACTTTTCTGTTTGTGTGTGCAGGCTCCTTGCACAGTGTACTATATTCCAGACTTCATCACTGCTGAGGAGGAAAAACAGCTGCTGTCAAAAGTCTATCAGGCCCCCAGAACAAAATGGACTGTCCTCTCCCATAGGCGACTGCAGAACTGGGGTGAGTTGGAGCACAAACGTGCACATGTGTGCACACACACACACTACTAATAGTACTATCTAAACCTCCCTCTCTCTATCTCTGTCTGTCTGTTCTCTCTTTGTGTGTGTCTGTCTTCCTCTGTCTCTTTCTGTGTCTCTTTCCCTGTCTTGTGTCCCCTCCCACCCCCCCCCCCCCAAATCTCTCTCTCCCTTCCTCCTCCCTCCCTCTCTCCCTCCCCTAAATTCTGTGTTATTTAAATTGAAGTTAATCTGGGAAAAAAATGTTTGTGTGCACTTTGTATGACGAAGAAACTTACATTATATCTGTAGACTATCTGCAAGGGTCTGTTTCTGTTCACAGGAGGACTGCCAGGACCCAAAGGGATGGTGGCTGAAGACCTGCCCCAGGTAATCTATGGCGGGTGGGGGGGGGGGGGGGGCAGGGTAGCCTTGTGGTTGGGGTGTCATACTTGTGACCTTATGGTAACTAAGAGCATGGGTTTGAACCTCTTTTGAGATATTCCACTCCTGGGTGATTTTTTTCTCTCCTGCCGTCCTGGAATAAACATTGGTGGTACTGACTTTCCCCATAGAGATGCTGGGGAAGGGGGGGGGGGGGGGGGGGATGCGTGTGTTCTAGAGGTAACACACCTGCCTAAAAAGCGAAAAGTCTGGGTTCAAAGTGTGTGGTGGTTGATCCCTGTTTGTGGCCAAATCTTTTCCCCCCATCCACAGATCATGAGTGGTGGTCTGGGTGCTAGTCTTCAGACAAGATGATAAACCAAGGCCCATGTGCAACACACATTTAGCGCACATAAAAGAACCCATGGCAGCAAGAGAGTTGTTCCTGGAAAAATTCTTTAGTAAAAAGCCACTCTGATAAGGATACAAATTCACATGCAGACAGGAAAAGAAAAAATAATAATGGGTGGCACTACTCTTGTGGTGACGCAGGCTGCTCTCCCCCCCCAGGGAGAGCAGCCTGAATTTCATGCAGAGAAATCTGCCATGACTTAAAGTGGTACACAATACAGTACAATACAACTTAAGACTATTGTTCTTGAATGTTCAGTGCAACAATAATACGGCTTTGGAAGTAGCCACAGCAACATTGGAAATTTATATTAGGCCTTTGTTAAAATATCACATCCTTATCGGGAGCCATCATTTCCCTTCAGTTAGGGGCCCATGACCTATATATCTGAGTAAACCGTGACATAACGAACATTCATATCATCATTCTTAAATTGTGGTGGTCTTTTCAGTGGCTGCAGGACGTACAGTCAGAAAATAGCTGACCTTGGGAGCGTTTGATGGAAACATCCCCAATCATGTGCTGGTTAATGAGTATCTGCCTGGACAGGGCATCATGGTGAGCTGTAATGTTTTTTCTTCTTGTGTGGGTAGGTGTGTGTGTGTGTAGGTGTGTGTGTGTGTGGGTGGGGGGGGGGGGAGGGGAGGGGGGGTTTGTGTGTGGTGGAGTGTGTGTGGTTGTGTGAGTATGCATGTGTATGAGAATTGGTATGTTTATTTATTAAATTTTTTTTATTTATTTTTTTATTTTGAGGATAATGAAATAAGCACTTATGTGCATTTTTTACATCCAGTCCCCGTGTGTATGCGGTTTTGTAAATTTTGTCATCCATTCCCACCGGCACACAATGGCCTACTCTTACAAAAAGCGGAACAGGTTTAACTGTGTGCGCAAGATGTGTGAGTGTGGGTGGGTGCATCTTGCCTTGCATATATGTGTGCATGTGTCCATGTGTGCGTGCATGTGTATGAGTAGTTGTATTAGGGGAACGTGTGCGTGTCTCTGTGTCGTGACTGTGTCTGTGCACTGACATGCTCATATGTGTATTGTATGGGATATGAGTGTTGCCTGGTTTCCCCAACTTTGTGGTACTAGCTCAGTAGGTTTTGGTTTTTTGGTTAACTGTTTTAGAGGTTATGTGGTCTTGTTTGAGTTTTTTCTTGGTTTCATTGAATATTATTTTGAGATTGTTCTGTCTGCTTCAATGATCTTTTTTACGGACCTTTCTTTTTTCATTCTAGTATAGTTTGTGTCATTGAGTTTTCCATTGAAAACCATACAAACGCAGATTTAAAAAAATCCACCACATACACAACCAGACAAAGAAACAAATAAACAAACAAAAATCTTGCTAGACTATACCAACACATACAGTCTGGTGTGGAAAAGAGGAGAAGTATTACACATTAAATGTTTGCAGATTTTTATGCTCGCAGCATGTTGTTCTGCCTAATTGGATGGCTGTGTGTTTTTTTTTCATGCCTTGGCTAGAGCTCCAACACTCACCAATGGTGAGATTTTGCGTATGCGACCGTTTTTACCCATCATTAAGGTAGCCGCATTCCAACTTCGGGGACATGTGTGCATCATGTAAAATACTTTTTTTACATGTCTTGACATTTGCACAACTTTTCATCCTTATCACTTGTGTATAATAGCATGATTAACAGAGAGCGGACAACTTTGACGATGTTTCAGCCGCACGAAGATGGGCCCGCCTTCTACCCCACAGTGTCCACAATCAGCCTGGGTTCACATGCCTTCCTGGACTTCTACTACCACCTCGACGCTCTTCCCTCTGCGGGTCAGTCTCCTGCCACACAGCACACGGACAACCCTCATCCTGGTCAGATGTGCACGGCAGATGGCAGCGTGCCGACACAAGTGGGAGAAAGAGCGACCATTCAGGATAGTGATGCTGTGAAGAGAGAGAGTTGTGACAGTGACAGTGTCAGTGACAGTGCCAACGGCAGTTCAGACCCATGTGGCTGTGTCCAGGGAGGATGTGAGGGGGAAGGTGGAGGGGACGACAACTCCATGGAGAAGCGACATTTCCTGTCCCTCCTTCTGCAGCCTCGCAGTCTGCTGCTTCTGCAGGACGACATGTACAAAGTTCACCTGCATGGCATTAAGGAGGTCACGCAAGACTGCGTTGCGGACAAGGTCGCCAACCTTGACCTTGTGCCGGAGGTCAAGATAGGGGATGTGATGGAGAGAGAAACGCGAGTGTCGTTGACGATTCGCTACGTGCCTAAAGTGCTGAAGTCAAGGTTGATTTTAGGAAAACGTTAAGAGTTTTATCAGTTGTGATCTTCTTGAAGTGCTGAATGACATGATTGCAGAAATGACCAACCGTGTTTTATTGCTTTTATCAATTCCGTTTCATTGTGACCAGTTTTTATCATAATTTAGTGGGGCGGTAGGGAGTTAGATGTGTGTGTTTAAAAAAAAAAGTTTTTGTTTTCTTTTGGGGGGAAGGAAGGGGGGTTGTTTTTTATTTGTTGCTTTTTTTTTTTTTAAGGGTGTGGTTGATTGTTATTGTACTGAGCAGTCACATTATTTCATTCCTGGTTGCTGCTAGAAAAACTGTTGCTGAAGTATCTTATGTACATGTGTAAATGCGCTTGCTGGCATGCATGCGTGTGTACGTATATCTGTTAGTGTTGTTGTCATTGCTGAAGTTGTACTTGTTTTGAAGTAAAGATAAGGAAACTGTTCTGTGAGACGTGTGTGTGTGTGTGTGTGTGCTTATTTCACAACATGTGATTGAATGATGTGTCATTTCTGAAGGCGCTACATGCCCTTATGGGGATGCTTGGGGACATTAGAAATAAGATTAGCATTGGTGTGCTATGTCTGCAACATAGTTCAGAAAAGGTGCATTATTCATTTGATATAAGATATTCTTTCTCATTTTGCTTAAACCACAGTATGATAGCAATAGACACAGTATCAGTCTCTTATGTTGTTTCATTTTTGGTCCAATTTTTCGCTGACTAGATTTTAACTTGTGATGATGCTTGGTATGTCTGGCATTGTAATATGAGTCATGCCTGTTGCCAAACTGTGAATTAGTTTCTGTTTTTATGGTTTGGTGGGGGAAAAAAATTGGGGGTTTTCATTTTTTTTGGTAAGAGCTAAAGAATCCCATGTTACTTGCTGTGGAATGTTGTCGGCCTTATAAAGCCTTTCACAGTGGGATGATTGATTGTACTCTGTAATGAAGATATAAAATAAGGATTTGACAGTTAGAATTGCCAGTTTGTACCACGTGGTTCTCAGTTTTGCCATAAAGAAAATAAAAAACAAAACTCTCGACTATGCAAATGATGAAAAGAATATGTGATATGTGATGTCTTATACTTTTTAAGATTCCACATGAAAAGTGATGGCAAATATTATTTCTGTGATGAGTATGATTCATGCTCATGGAAATTACAATTAAACTGTTGACTTCAAGTCCCATTCGGAAGATTTGGAAATGTTATGGCATTTGGACTGTTGAAACCCTTCCCAATAACTTTGATGAAAACTCAATGGATTCTGTCTCTCTGTTTTTATGCACATTCAGAAGTGCTCTTTCACATCATGCAAATATCTCACCACTGGTGAACCTCATATCTTTAACAGAAGAAGGAGAAATAAAAAAAACCCAAACACCAAAATAATCCATTTTTGCTAAGACTGATGGATCGATTTTTAAAAATGAAATTCTTTCATGCAACATGAATTTGACCATCATTCCTTTCAGCACTAGCAAAGACTAGATAATTATAAAATAGCAATATTGCTATTTCTTTGAGTACTTTTAAACCACAGAACTTTACAAAACTAAGTACAACAGTTGTGGTGAGTGCGCCACATGTGGTGTTTATATATATATAATTTTGTTTATTATGATCCCAAATATAGATCACCCTCTGTGATTGTTTTCCACTCTGACACTTTTTATGCTCTGCACATATGGCAACAGAAACTGTAGTACAAGGAAAATACCTTTTTTTCTGGAAAGAAAATGATGCAATGCCGTGGTATAATGCCCGTTAAGTAACATCCGTGTATCCAATTCTTCCCGGTGTTTATAACAAAATGCTGCCAAGTTATACATATACAATTCAAATTATGGACTGTTCTTTTCCTGGTTTGTTCGTACTTACGCTGTTGTCTTGCAATATCACATCCTTCATACTCCGGACAATTTCCAATCCACCATTTCACAAACTGTTTATCACATAACTTGCATGCACCAAGAATCCTAGTTACAGCAGTCCCTGACACTTCGTGGCATGTTGTGTGTGTGTGTGTGTGTGTATTGTATTCTGTTTTGAGGATAAAGGAATAAGCACTCATGTATGTTCTTTCGAGCCAGAAGGCCCATAGAGCCGGAGCTTATCCGGTTTCTGTAGCGTTAAGCGAACTGATGGTTTTTCACCACCCCTGTGACAGGACGCTAGTCTGTCGCCAGATACTTCCCCAGCAGAGCTGGTACCCACTTGTACACCTGGGTGGAGTGAGGAAAATAGGAGTAAAGTGTCTTTCCCAAGGACACAACACCGAGCCGAGCGGGGATCGAACCCGCGACCTCTGGATCACGAGTCGACCGCCTAAACCACTCGACCACGGTGCCTCCAATAAGCACTCATGTGCATTTTTTAATCCAGTCCCAGTATGTACACAGTTTTGTAAATTTTATCATCAGTTCCCACTGGTAAACAATGGCCTACTCTTCCAAAAAGCGGAACAATTTTTAACATGTGTGCAAGATGTTCTGTGTGTGTTCGCACACAGGTCCTCAGTTTACAGTCTCATCCGAAGGACTTTTGGTAGGAGTAGAGTCAGCACTGATGTTAACTCCAGAGGAAAAATCCTCTTGAACGAGATTCAAACCCAGGTCAGCAGATCATGAGTGCAACGTGCATCACTGTAACCACCAGGCTATCTCATCCCCCATCCCGTATGTGTGTATGGGTGTGCGCGCGCGTGCACGCACGTGCATGTGCGTGCAGGCACACACACATGTGTGCTTATTTTTTAAAAATTGATTGATTTATTTTATTTTATTCTTTTATATCGAGGATAATGGAATAAACACTTCTGTGCCTTTTTACATCCAGTCCCTGTGTGTATGCAGTTTTGTAAATTTTGTCATCTGTTCCCACCGGCACACAATGGCCTACTCTTACAAAAAGCGGAACAGGATTTAATGTGTGCGCAAGATGTTCTGCATATGTGTGGGTGTGTGTCCAAGACTAGATGTCTACTTTTTGCAAAGATGCCTCTTTTTATGCTTCTTGAATAGATTTCCAATATTTAATTTGGGACCTAGGTATGTGAGTAAATGCCTGCCTGGTAGATCTAAATGCAATTCTCTCAGAACCAGTCACACTCTATATATGATTTTGCAAGTCATGACCCAGTGTGTCCACACATTGTGTGCGCGCATGCTCACGCTTGCACACACACACATATATACACACAGGTGATTTATTTTCAAGCCTCGTAAATATTTCATTGCGTCAAAAAAACCCAAAACAAAGAAATAAGTGGTATTGCCATCTCCAAATGTCTTTTATTTCATCAACCCAATCCATACATCTTATTTACAGAGCCTCCTAAGTGTAATTTACCACATCGGTAACAATCATCTTTATAACACAACTGAGATGTTCAGTAATACATATTCAAAAGTATTGCCTTTGAGCAGATTGTATTGTAAGTTGTTATCATGATCGACATGTGTAACATTTTACTAATAATTTGCTATAAATCTCACAAGAAGAGCACATTTTTCAGGATATAACCTGGAGCTTAGTACTTCATGTTAGAATTCACTAGATGTTTCCACTGAAAAAAGTTACTTTGCATATAGCAGGTGAAGAGAACTACAGTTGTCATTTTAAATGGAGAAAAAAGATTTTGATTGGGTTTGATGAATTCCTAAAACAACATTCTACATAAAACGCTCCTTTTAACCAACCAGTCTACTCTGGTTGGAAATTGGAGATTAAAAGTGACAACCAGTGTAACTTAACTCATGAATTAACATTTTAAAAATGTAACACAGACTAATAAGAAAAAAAACTGACAAAAAAACCTCAATCTTCTTTGCTTTCTCACAAAACTATGGAGAAGGGAAAAAGAAACACCAATATATATATATATATATATATATATATATATATATATATATATATATATTATCAGATAGAGATAACAAAATTAATAGCCTTTCAGTGGCAAACATTTTAACTTATCATTACGCTCATTTTAGGAGTGTACATCACTGTGCACTAGAGTAATGGGAAAGAACCCCTTCCAATGTTTCTTGCTCTTTTCACAAGGGAGGCAATTAACAACCAATCCGTCAAACTGTAAAGCAAAATGTCTCCATTCACATGGGAAGCAACCCATGCCTTCTCTGTATACAATAGTAGTTTTTAAAAAAGTCTAAAAATTCCTGATATAGGGACAAGTTGAGCTGTGATAAGGAAAACAACATTATTTTGCTATCAATATTATACCGGAATTTTTACTTTTCCAACCATCTAGTCATATAAATGCTGTTTTGTACACATTCTTTTTTGTCTGATTAACTGTGTTTGGGAAAAAGCAAAAAATACTGGCTGTATATCTAGGATCTGAATTCCTGGTTGTTTGACAAATATTTACCACAACTATACATACTTGATCATTCTGAGTACATGCTCGCTGATAATAGACAACACTTACAGTGCTGATGCATCCATTGCATTTCCTATTGTTGGAAATAGCCATAAAGAAATCCAAGTTGAAAGCACAGCAAGGTCTACATGAAATATACTCCACAAACCAAACCATCATTCAAATGCTATGTAATATTTAATAAACCAACGTCATCTTCTAGGCATGAAGCAACAGAAAACATACACCAGAGACCACCATACTAAAGCCAGGTAATATTGTGAAGAAGATGAGGAAGGAGAGATGAAGAAAAAGGGAAGAAGAAGAAGGAAAGAACAACAAGTACAAGAAAAACAAAAAGAAGGAATAAGAAAAAAATCCATTTTGCATAGTGCAATATTCCAGTAATGCACGTCACACATTATACACTTACATGCTGTGCAACTTTACAAAAAGATAATTATGTACATGAAGAAACCAGTGCACTCTTCTTTAAGGCTGATGTTATGTTAACTTGAAGCTCTTACAAAACGCACAAGTCTGGCATGTAGAATGAGAACATTTCTCAGAGAAGATAAAAACAGAGTTCCAGATAATAGAAGCTCAGTTAATTAAGCAAAAACAACACCCTGAACAATACTTCTTTATTTCCCTCCTCAGCTAGAGCTCTGAGGTTTACCAATGGTGAGTTTTTTGCATATTCCACCGTACCCCCCCCCCCCCCCCCCCCCCCCCCCCACACACGGACAATTTACGTAGCTACATTCCGGCTTCAGAAATGTCTGAGCACAACAACAGTTTGCATATGTGTGTGTGTGTGTGTGTGTTGTAAAATTCTGTCATCCGTTCTTACCAACGCAAATAGCCTGCTCTTCTGATACCCAGGACAGATTTAAACGTTTGTGCTAGATGTTCTCGATTTATAGAGTCTCATCCAAACGAATTTCAGAGGGAGAGGAGTCAGTACTGATGTTAACTCTGGAGGAATAATCCCCTTGAACCGAGCGTTCAGGTGGTGGCTGGAACCCGGGCTCGATCCTGGGCCATTTATTTACTTATTTTATTCATTCATTCTTTTATTTCGAGGATAATGGAATAAGCACTCATGTGCTTTTTTCCCTCATCCAGTCCCACTGTGTATGCAGTTTTGTAAATTTTGTCATCCGTTCCCACCGGCACACAATGGCCTATTCTTCTGTAAAGCGAAAACGGGTTTTAACGTGTGCGCAAGATGTTCTGCGTGCGTTCGCACACTGGACCTCAGTTTATAGTCTCATTCAAAGGACTTTTGGGGAGAGTGGAGTCGGCACTGATGTTAACTCCAGAGGAAAAATCCTATTGAACGGGAATCGAACCCAGGTCAGCAGATCACGAGCGCATCACTCTAACTACCAGGCTATCCCGTCCTCACAAAAAATCACGAGCACAATGCTCTAACCACTAGGCTACCCTGACCCCAGCCTAATAAATATTTGACATAGGCAAACATAAAAACAGTAAATACTATTCATACATAGGGCACAACAGTATAAACGAGAGAAGTTAACGGACTTTCTATTTTTCTCTGCAAGTAAAACAAGAGAGAGAGAGAGAGACAATGACAATGACAAATTCTCTTATTTCGAGGATAATGAATAAGCACTCGTGTGCTTTTTTACATCCAGTCCCCGCCCGTAGGGATACATCTTAATAATAACAACCCAATACTCATTCTCTCACACAGTAGAAACAAAGGGAAATAATCCTTTCAAAAAAAAACAACAACAAAAACCCAACAAACAAAACAATTAAAAGAAAACCCTAAAAACAACCTCCCCCCAAATGCCAAACAAACAAATGAAAAAACAACAACAACAAAGAGACCCACAAAAAAAGAAAAGGAAAAAAAAGAAAAAGAGAGAAAAACAAACAAGAAAAAAAACAACCAAACCCCCCCCCCCCCCCCAACTCCCAAACATATAAAGTCATAAAAATAAACATCTACACATTGTAAAATGGTACATACAGTTGTTACACGTAACAATTAGATATTGAAATAGGGCATTGATTAAAAAGCTCAAGTACAGTGGACAAGCCCAATAAAATATTAAGTATGAATACGTCCTTCATCAGGATACACAACAACTATAACTACAAGCAAAACAATAAAAGGAGAGAGAGAGAGAGTTTTTGAGATGTAGGTCAGTGTATGCCCATGGAAATAAGTGCACACCTCTATAACAAAAAAACGCAACAATGAATTCATATGTACATAACTTTGGATAGTCTTCTTACTGAGGTCCTCCTTTCTTGTCTTACTTAAATCCAATGGTAGTCATTGGGGGAACAACACTGAAAAGCAGTTTATCGAATTCCTTCATTTATGGGCAGTTGTGTGCCAAAATCTTAATTTCCCAATTTAAAACAAAAATTTTACAAAGTGAACAAGACTCGAACAATGTTCCTGGCTGAGCCACATGATGTAACAGTCCATTTCATTGGCTCCAGACTGAGCCACATGATGTAACAGTCCATTTTATTGGCTCAGAATTTTGTTACAGTTCCACATACCAAGGTTTGATTGGTCCGTCCTCGATCTTTTCAAACTGCACAAATGAATACACACACACGCACGCGTGCACGCATGCATACATACACACACGTATGCACGCACGCACATACACAAGCACGTACGCACACTCGCACGCACGCACGCACGCACACACACACACACATATGCACGCACGCACACACACACACACACACACACGTATGCACGCATGCACACACACACACACACACACACACACACACACACACGCACCCACACACACTTTATATGATATGATGTATTTTAAACAAGAGTTTTAACCTTCAAAACAAAGTCTAATGCTTTTTCACAGCACGTTATGTTACATCATAGTATTTACATGTGCATCGCAAACCTATGGCCTTCAAAATCAATAACATCACATAACAATATTACCAATGAACACCTCCTTACATGGCATTTCTAATAACATATAAAAAATATAAGCTACATTTAAATTAATATTTTGGGGTCGAATTACTAGTTGGTGCCTGCAACCACTTTTCTACCTTCATGTTGGGTCAAAACAGTGCATACGCAAACTTTTCACCATTGGTCAACCTCTGAATTCTAGCCGAGGAACGAGCCCCCCCTCTCCCCCTCCCCCTCCCTCTCCCCCTTTCCCTATACAAAAAACAACAACAAACAACCCAACCACAAACAAACAAAAACAAAACAAACAAACTCAAAACAAAACAGAAAACAAACACCCCACACCCCCAAAAAAAACCCCCAACAACCCCAAACAACAACAAAAAATCCCAACAGACCAACCCTCCCCCCCCCCCCCCCCCACACTTTTCTTCTCAAACTGTAAGAGTGTAAAATGATAACAGTAAAGATATGGATACATATACATTTTGCACTTGTCATTCCAAAAAAAAAAAGTTTTAAACTAGTCAGCTAGCACTGGTGTCTTCCCCCATCCCCACCGCTAACCCTAACCCCCGCCCTTCTGTCATTTGACCAGAATCTTGGAGGCCCTGCTTGACCATCACTACCACCTTGTTGTATCATTGATGTTGTTTTTGTTGTTGCTGCTGTTGTTACTGTTGGCTCTTTCTTTCATTACATCCAGAGGGTCCACTGGCTGGACTATGAGTTGTTGTTGTTCGTCGTCGTCGTTGTTGTTTTTGTTGGTGTCGTTGTTGTTTTTGTTGGTGTCGACGTCGTTGTTTTTGTTATTGTTGTTCTTCGGCTAGAGCTACAATGTTCACCAAAGGTGAGATTTTGCGTATGGGACCGTTTTGACCCATCATTAAGGTAGCCGCATTCCGACTTCGGGGATGATGTCGAAACACGACATGTGTGTGCCTGTTGTTGTTTTTTTTAAGTTGTCATCTGTTCCTATGCCCCACTCTTCCAAAAGGCGGAATGGGTTTTAATTAACGTGTGCGTAAGATGTTCTTTGTGCGTTTTCACACGGGGCCTCGGTTTATAGCCTCATCGGAAGGACTTTTGGGGAGAGTGGAGTCGGTGCTGATGTTAACTCTAGAGGAAAAAATCCTCTTGAACGGGCCAGGCGCCTCGATGGTGGCTGGAACTCTGGCCGTCAGATCATGAGTGCAACGCTCTAAGCTGACCACTAGGCTGGCTACCCCACCTCCCTGCACTGTGATGATGTACTGTCTTCCACTAAGCCTTCACTAGAAGACACACAGAGGGTAAAGGTACGTCTTCACTCAAAGGCAGTCTAGCTACAAATATTCGTATATCACAAATCACGGCAGGTTTCTCTGCATGAAATTTGGGCTGCTCTCTCCAATGAGAGCGCGCCGCCACAAGACCAGCGCCACCCCAATTTTTTTCCCCCTTTCTCTGTCTGCACGTGTATTTGTTACCTTACCAGGATGCCTATTTTCTACAGAATTTTGCCAGGAACCGCTTTTTTTGTTGCCGTGGGTTCTTTGAAGTGCGCTAAAAACGTGTCGCACACGGGGCACTCGGTTTGTATCGTCTCATCCGAAAGACTAGCACCCAGACCACAAGATAGACTGTTCCCCCCCCCCCCCCCCCTCCTTAGGTGTGGGCACTGACCTGTTGGGTGAAGCGGTCGCCACAGGCCAGGCGGATGCGGTCCGGGGTGGCGGGGGTGTGGAAGATGGTGAAGGGGGGCAGACCAGCGTCACGCCGTGCCGACATGACGGCATC
>CM054138.1:15454349-15459349 GCA_028751875.1 Rapana venosa | reverse complement strand
CTGTGTGTATGAGTGCGTCAAATTTTTTTTTTTCAAATTTCCAGATGGTACATTGAAAAAGCAATGTATTTGCTTTTTTCATCAAGCCATCTAGCTAGGAACAAAAACAACTTGATCAATACTACCTAACTACATTATTACAAACCTACAATAATAAAATGCACTCAATGAAAAGAAGAAAAAAAGAAACCCCCAATACTGCAAAACTCGTACACACACACGCGCGCGCACACACACACGAGCGCGCGCGCACAAACATACACATTCATAAACACACACAAACGCACGCACACACGTGCGCACAAGTGTGTGTGTGTGTGTGTGTGTGTGTGTGTGTGTGTGTGTGCGTGCGTGCGTGCGCGCGTCTCTCTCTTTCTCTTGCTCTGTGTCTGTCTGTCTGTCTCTCTATATATAAAGAGACAGACAGACACAAACACACATATCTATATCTATCTATCTATCTATCTATCTATCTATCTATCTATCTATCTATCTATCTATCTATCTATCTATCTATCTATCTATCTATCTATCTATCTATCTCCTTTCCTCTCTTCTTTCTCTGCTTCCCTAGTTCTTATTTCTTCTCCCTTTCCTCTGTCTTTCCTTCTTTCTTCGCCTCTCTTTTAAGCCTACATTTTTTTCATACATGCGCTATCAACTTCATTATTATTATTATTTTTTTTTTACACAATTACTACATATGATTTACCTTGCTTGGATACTTATTCATAATATTTACATTTTTGTGTGTGCTTTACTTGCTTTTTCTTTTTTGGAGAGGTGGATCAAAAAATCAACTTTGTACTTTGCACAGCTGTCAGTATACCCCCACTTTCAGCTCCTCTCAGCTGCTGTCCATTCCATCCCAACTAGTGATAGCTATAGCAGAAAGTGACCGCACTGACTAGGTAAAACGCAAAAGGGTAAAGGTAAAGGTGTCCCATAACCTACGTGGTCGTAAGGGAGCGAGGCGTCAGAGACCTCACTTCCCCAGGGGCCAGCATATTGAGGGCGGCGCCCATCTCCTCTCCTTCGCTGCTTTACCTTCCCTGACCCTAAAGAGGGCAGGTACCCATTTACAGCTGGGTGAAGTGGGGGACTGTACTGAAGCCAAGGCGAGCAAACGGTCACCCATCCAATTGGTAACACCGCTCGATGCTGCTTAACCTTAGATGGGGGGAAAACGAGTGCTGTGACCACTGACCTATCCCGTCCCCGAAATAGAAAGGGGCGAGCAAATTTTAGCACTGGGTCCTGGACCCTTTGAATGAGTTATGCTGGATTTGCGCGCGCTGCGTTTGTCTAATTCTCTCATGACATAAAACTGTGTTCGTCTGTTCGTTCGCTCGCTTGTTTGTCCATCTGTTCGCTCTCTTGTTTGTCCATCTGTTCGCTCGCTTGTTTGTCCATCTGTTCGCTCGCTGGTTTGTTCTCACCTGCATGAAGGCCCCTTCTATCTGGCCGATGTCGATGGTGGGGTTGAGACTCTTGCCCACGTCCATCACGATGTCCGTCCTCAGCACCTGGCCACACAGTTCACATCACGCTCGTTATGTCATTGTTGTTGTTATCATCATCAGGTGGATCCCTGGTCTGGAAGTACCTAACTCACCTGTCTAGAAAGCTGTCAACCCCCTAGTGGGATGGAATATTAAGCACTTCGATTTGTTTGCTTTGCAAGATTCAGCGTTATATCAATACCATACATTATTATTATTATCATTGTTATTATCATTATCATTATTATTATTATTATTATTGTTGTTGTTGTTATTATTATGAAACCACTTTCTAGCCTATCACACTCTGTATGTAATTCGGACCACACAAAACAAACACAAAGTGAATATTTGTAAACATTTATTATAAGGGGAGTGGAGGAAGCTGGTTGCAAAAACCTTCATTGGTGCCCCCCTCCCCCCCGGTCCACGGGATAAGTGAAGGTGAAGGAAGGAGACAGTTATCCACCATTTACTCAAACATCAAAACCAACCTTCACTCTCACACTACTACAAAACTCAATCTACAAACATCAGCTTTAAGCCCAATAATGAAAATCAACACAAAGTATACAACATATTTTCTTCCTAACAGCAACCCCAAGTAAAAAATCTATGTTAACGTCAACACACAATATTCAAGCCTCTGCATAAATCCGTACAGTTATACGAAGTTCTAGACAGAACATGTTAGGTTTGATCCCCTAATGATACGGACACCACACACTAAAAGGTAAAAGGTAAAGGTGTCCCATAACCTATGTGGTCGTAGGGGAGCGAGGCACCAGAGACCTCACCTTCTCAAGGGGTCAGCATATTGAGGGCGGCGCCCATCTCCTCTCCCTCGCTGCTTTACCTTCCCTGACCCTAAAGAGGGCAGCTACCCATTTACAGCTAGGTGAACTGGGGGACTGTACTGAAGCCAAGGCGCGCTAACCGGGGACGGGATAGCTCAGTGGTCAGAACACTCGCTTTCCCCCAGCTAATGTTAAGCAGCGTCGAGCGTGGTTACCAAGTGGATGGGTGAAACCACATAATACTGGTGCACTAATGGACTCGGTTTATATTGTTCAACCACAAAAGAAAGGAAGAAAAGAAGAAAAAAAAAATAACATCCAAAATGGGTAAGGGGAAATACCGTCAAAACGCATATTACTAAAAAAAAAACAACACCCACTTTATTATAACCAAAACACATGTTTATATGAAACCAAAGAGAAAACTAAATTGCAAATTATTATGATATTACTTATATGCAAAGAATATAAAACAGAATCATACCAACACACATATACTTACATGCAAGCAAAGAAAATGAAGCATCATGTTAATCATGTGAGTATAACAATAAAAACATGGATAAAAATGAACACCAACAACAACAGCACAAAAACAACAACCCCAGGAAACACACACACACACACACACACACACACACACACACACACACACACACACACACACACACACACACACACACACACACACACACACACACACTGACAGAAAGATCCTAAAACACAAAATGGACAAGCAGAGGAAGAACAGACATGAAAGAGGTAAAGCATTCCACCTTGTGGTCGCCAGTCAGACAGTCCACTTCCACTTCGGTGCAGGCAGTCCCATAGCTGTAGTAGGCATGGGCGTTGCCCGAATTGGTGGCAAAGTCGTAGCTAATATCTGCTATCCTGCAAACATTTATAAAAGCACACATGCAAGTATGGATGCATACACATGCGCATGCGTACGCACAGCACTCGTGCGCGCGCGCGCGCGCGCGCACGCACCACACACCACACACACACACACACACACACACACACACACACACACACACACACACACACACACACACACTACACACACACACTTATTCATTAGTCTCGAATTAAAAAAAAAACGATCAAAAATTTTTCAAAAATAAAAATTAAATAATGCATATGTTCAACTTGTCCACCAAAACAACAGTTGAAAAACTCCGTACAGTGCCTGGCCTGACTCCTGGAGAAGTTAACGGAAAACTTGAGGCAGACTCATCTTCTTCTTCTTCTCAATTATTCTTCTTCTCCTCTTCTCATGTCTTCTCCTCCTCCTCCTCCTCGTTGTTGTTGTTGTTGTTGTTGTTGTTGTTGTTGTTGTTGTTGTTGTTCTTCTTCTTCTTCTTCTTCTTCTTCTTCTTCTTCTTCTTCTTCTTCTTCTTCTTCTTCTTCTCCTCCTCCTTCTTCTTCTTCTTCTTCTCCTCTTTTTATGCCTTCTTCCTCTTCGTCTCTTTTCATGTCTTCTTGTTCTCGTTCTTCTTGTTCTTCTTCTTCTTCTTCTTCGCAATTCTTCTTCTCTTCTCATGTCTTCTTCTTCGCAATTCTTCTTCGCAATTCTTCTTCTTCTTTTCTCATGTATTTATGTCCCAGCAGAGATGTTCATTTTCAGCACTGTGTGAAGGAGGAGGCTTAGTGTGCAGAGGAAGCAGAGAGGTGGAGCCTGAGGAAGAAATCTGGTAGCTGCAAGATGGTCTGTGGGGATGGAGATGAGTGATGCGTCAGCTGGCCGAAGATCGTCTTGCTCACCCTTTGACCTCTCTCTCTCTGTGTGGGTTTCAGCGTGCCCATCGCTATTTTCTGCTGAAAATGTCAACGTCAGTGAATTTCTGTTTTGCAACTGACCTTCATGGAATAGTTCAAGCAGTTTGGACTTGACATGAATAGAAACCTGCTGTCACTATCAGTATAAGGGCGAGTGACTTTCCTTAAGTGTGAGCTTAAGTCTGTTCTTACTCTGGCCATGTTTGTCCATCGTGTTCCACGATGACCTAAAAAAACAGCGGAGGAGGCAGCTGCTGTTTTGGAAATTGAGCAGAAATTTGATTATAATGGAGATGCCTTGCCCACAGTACATCCCCACTCTCTCGGCCAAGTGGGCATAAGGACAGTCAGCGTTGGAGATGTTCATGCGCTTTGATTAGTCTTTGCAAGATATAGCGCTATATAAGTTCCATTTATTACTATTATTATTATTATTATTATTCTCCAAAGGCCAACTAGCCCCCAGGGCTGCAGCACATAATTATAAGAACTACGCAAGTCAAGCCAGAGAAGTGCTAAAACTACAGGACCAATGGAAAACAACAGTGTCTTGTTCACCGTCAGTCATGAAGTCATACCGCGAAAACACGAATCTGTCGTTTTTAGTATGGAATGCTTTTTAGAGAGAAAGAAATCACTCAATGAAAATTATTGCTTTAATGGCATCCGTAGTTTTCCTTTGATTGGACGCTGATAAATATTACGTTTTTTTAAAAAACAATAAAATGATGTATAGAACATGTCGTCATTTTGCGTCATCGCTCGCGGACTGTGTAGCTGGAGAGCTATGGCGTAACTCGAACGAGTTAAGGGTAAGCGCTAGATAAAAAGAAGAAAAGAATGGGAATGAGAATGAGAATCATCATCGTCACCATCATCATCACCATCATCATCATCATCATCATCATCATCATCATCA
>CM054138.1:15419349-15451849 GCA_028751875.1 Rapana venosa | reverse complement strand
CTTTCCACAGCACAATGCACAGGCCATCGAGAAAAAAGTTAAGAACAGGGAATGTAAACCAGAGAGGGAGAGAGGGAGAGGGAGAGAGAGAGAGAGGGAAAGAGAGAGAGAGATTCTTTTATTTCGAGGAAAATGAATAAGCACTCATGTGCTTCTTTTTTACATCCAGTCCCCGCCCTTAGGGATACATCATATGATAATAAAATAAACCCAATACCCATACACTCACACAGTAGAAAGAAAGAGAGAGCGAGAGACTCAGAGAGAGAGAGAGAGAGAGAGAGAGAGAGAGAGAGAGGAAAAGAGAAGAGAGAAGGAGTGAAGAGCGAAGAACAGGAGAGAGAGACGACTAGAGAGGAGACGCGACAGAGCGAGAGACAGATGAGAGGAGAGGGGGAGAGGGAGAGGAGAGAGAGAGGGAGAGAGCGAGAGACAGGCGAGAGAGAGCAGAAGAGAGAGAAGAGAGAGAGAGAGAGGGGGGGGGGGCACAACCCTCAAGATACTGGTCCCTTAGATAAGCTGAGGGTGTTTGACACCCCACTTCTCAGAGCGACAACACATAGGTTATGGGAACAGCTTTACCTTTGACTTTTACCTGCTGATGAAATATGCTGCAAAGTGAACTGTGCTGTGCTGCCGTCCTTACCTTCACCGCCATGCCGTAGATGTCGGAAGACATGCTGGCTGCAGAGGGGGAGGTGTTGGGCACTGTGTTGGTGGCCGTCTCCGCGATGTGGATGATGGACGTGGGCACCCTCAGCACACGGCTCGCCACCTGCCACCACCCCCCCCCCACACACACACACTGTACAGACACCTGTTTATTATCTGTACACACTGTACAGACACCTGTTATATCTGTACACACTGTACAGACACCTGTTATGTCTGTACACACTGTACAGACACCTGTTATGTCTGTACACACTGTGCAGACACCTGTTATATCTGTACACGCTGTACAGACACCTGTTATATCTGTACACACTGCACAGACACATGTCGTATATGTACACGCTGTAAAGACACCTGTTGTATCTGTACACACTGTGCAGAGACCTGTGACACCTGTACAGACATCTTTCACAACTGTGTACACTGAATAGATATTAATATGTCGCATGTTTTTTCAGGCTATACAGACACCTATCGCACCCGTATACACTGCGCACCCACGGCACTTGTATAGACGATGCAGCTACCTGTCACACCTTTTATACACCAGTCACATATGTAAAGACACCTGCCACACCTGTGTCCACAGTGCACTACCTGTCGCACCTGTACAGACACCTATCACACCTGAAAACACTGTACAGCTACCTATCACACCTGAATACACTGTACAGCTACCTACCACACCTGAATACACTGTGCAGCTACCTACCACACCTGAATACACTGTACAGCTACCTATCACACCTGAATACACTGTACAGCTACCTATCACACCTGAATACACTGTACAGCTACCTATCACACCTGAATCAGTTGCAAAGACAAAATACTAAAAGGACAAGTCCTCATTTGACTTGGAGTCCAATAAAAGAAGTTGTGAAAGCTGCTCAACTTCTGAAACTGTCGTCACTCAGGTGCTACAATGAGACACGATGGTCTTCCCACAACAGTACTGATATACAGGGAGAGAGGAAGGAAGGAAGGAAGGAAGGAAGGAAGGAAGGAAGGAAAGAAAGACGGAAGGAAGAAAGGAAGGACGGAGGGAAGGAAGGAAAGAGAGGCAGAGGAAGACCAAGACGTCAGTGGACAGAAGGATGATGTCAAACACTGGACGGGCAGTAGGTTTAAACTACGCTGCCACACACACACCAAACACACAGACACGTATACACATATAACACACACAAACTCACACACACACACACATACACACACACACACACTCACGCACTCACACACATTCACACACATCACACACACTCACGCACTCACAGCATTCCACACACACACAATCTCTCTCTCTCTCTCACCTGTATAACTTTGGTGTGCAGCCCTTGTCCCATTTCCACTCCTCCATGGGAGATGAGCACTGACCCATCTCCATAGATGTGGACCAGGGCCCCGCCCTGTAACCACACACACAGCACAGACAGCACACACAGCACAGTGTTGATGCAGTTTTCTGTTCGTTTGTATCATGTAAGAACTCTGCCTGTCTGTCTGTCTGTCTGTCTGTCTGTCTCTCTCTCTCTCCTCTCTCCTCTCTCTTTCTCTTCTTCTCCTCTCTTCTTCCTCTCTCTCTCTTTCTGGGTCATGACAAGGTTTTATAATTAGGGCAAGGTCTTACCAAAGATTACGTGAAGTATTCTATTTTTCCCCCCTGTCTTCCCTTTGAATGTATTGGCTTGAGCCGAAGTAGGGATAAATATTTCCGAGTTCGACTCTCTCTCTCTCTTCATCTCCTCTCTCTCTCTCTCTCTCTCTCTCTCTCTCTCTCTCTCTCTCTCTCTCTCTCTCTCTCGCTCTCTCTCGTTCCCTTACGGGGAGGGGTGAGTAATGCCTGGTTCTCTCATGTGCTTGTTATTTTGCAGGAGGTCTGCCTGATGGCCTCAGCCGACACATTTCATTTCCTTTATTTCATTTATACCACTTTAAGTCACGAGATTTCTCTGCGTGAAATTCGGGCTGCTCTCCTCGGGGAGAGCGCGTCGCCACAAGAGCAGCGCCACCCTTTATTTATTACTTTTTGGGGGGGTCTGCAACTGTATTTGTTTCCCTATCACAGTGGCTTTTTTCTACAGAATTTTGCCAGGGACAACTCTCTTGTTGCCGTGGGTTCTATTACGCGCGCTGAATAATTCTGTGTAACACACGGGACCTCGGTTTATCGTCTCATCCGAAAGACTAGCGCCCAGACCACAACTCATGGTCTAATGGATGGGGGAAAAGTTTCGGGCCCAAACATGCCGACTCCAGAGAAGCTCATTTCATTGTACAGGTTGCATGCTGGGTATGTTCGTGTTTCCGTAACCCAGCGATCGCTGACACGAATCACGCGGGATCTTTAATGTCTATATTTGATCTTCTACACGTGTAGATTACACGACGGGAATGAAGGCACTGGCAGGCCTGCACTTTAAGTTGACCTGTCTGGGAGATCACAAAGATTCCCACCCCTTCATTCACCAGATGCCTCTGCCACCGCCGAGATTCGAACCCGCGACTTCATGGACCCCGGTGACTGAAGTCAAACGGTCTGAACCACTCGGCTGCAGCGTCCGTCACCCTCCAGATAGAAGAAGAAGAAGAAGAAGAAGAAGAAGAAGAAGAAGAAGAAGAAGAAGAAGAGATCAATCCACGTGAAGGGGTTTGAGGGAATAATGATGGCAGCGACAGTCCACCCTGGAGATTCAAGAAGAAGAAGAGATCAATCCACGTGAAGGGGTTTGAGGGAATAATGATGGCAGCGACAGTCCACACTGGAGATAGAAGAAGAGATCAATCCACGTGAAGGGGTCTGAGGGAATAATTATGGCAGCGACAGTCCACACTGGAGATTCAAGAAGAAGAAGAGATCAATCCACGTGAAGGGGTCTGAGGGAATAATTACGGCAGCGACAGTCCATACTGGAAATTCAAGAAGAAGAAGAGATCAATCCACGTGAAGGAGTCTGAGGGAATAATTATGGCAGCGACAGTCCACACTGGAGATAGAAGAAGAGATCAATCCACGTGAAGGGGTCTGAGGGAATAATTATGGCAGCGACAGTCCACACTGGGGATCGGTGGTCTAGAGGTAACGCACCTGCCTAGAAAGCGGACAGCCCGGGTTCGTGTGTGTGGTGGTTTGATCCCCGTTTGGGCACGAAACTTTTCCCCCTCATCCACTAGACCGTGAGTGGAGGTCTGGGTGCTAGTCTTCCGGATGAGACGATAAACCGAGGTTCTGTGTGCAACACGCATTTAGTGCACGTAGAAGAACCTCTGCGACAAAAGAAGAGAGCTTAAGAAACAAAAGTTCACAAGTCAAGAAGCCAACAACAAATACAGGAATAGCCACAGAGAAGTGAGGAAAAAGATGAGAGAAGCCAAAGAAGCGGGGATAGAAGAACAATGCCACAGCATCGAAGTTGGAATGGCCAAGGGAAACAGCAAAACAGTTTACGACACTCTGAAATCACTAACGAAAACCACACAGCCTAAAGCCTCTGTTATTGAAGACAAAGAAGGACATCTTTTAACGGAAAGCAATGCCATCCTCCAACGCTGGACGGAATACTGTGAGGGATTGTGTAACTACCCACTACGCCCAGATACCAACATAGTTTCTGAAAAAAACCCTGAACACCAAGATAAAGACCCACCAATACTAAGGTGTGAAGTAGACACAGCTATCAAACAATTGAAGAAGGGAAAGTCCCCTGGAATCGATAACATCCCAGCTGAACTCATAAAAAATGGAGGGAATGAAACAGCAAGGCACCAAAGAATGGCCAGAAGAATGGACACAGTCTCTTGAAATACCCCTACCAAAGAAAGGAAACCTCAAGCAATGCCAGAACTACAGAACCATCAGTCTCATAAGCCATCCTAGCAAGATCATGCTGCGGGTAGTCCTCAACAGACTGAAAAACCAAGCGGAAAAACTCCTGGCAGAAGAACAAGCCGGCTTTAGACCAAAACGCAGCACAATGGAACAAATTTTCAATCTGAGAATTCTGATAGAGAAACATCTCCAACACCAAAAAGACTTGTATCACAATTTCATAGACTTCAAAAAGGCCTTTGACAGGGTACGGCATGACGGCCTCTGGCAAGTACTCAGGCACTTCAACATTGACAACTCCCTCATTGAAGTCATCAAGGCACTGTACGAGAACGCAAGAAGTACAGTTTTCATGAACAATCAAATGGGCGAGTTCTTCAAGACCACGGTTGGGGTCCGTCAGGGCTGCCTTCTCTCACCTGTACTTTTCAACCTCTTCTTCGAAAACATCATGACAGAGACACTGCAAAACCACCACACTTCCATCTCCATTGGTGGAAGACCCCTTTGCAACCTCAGATTTGCAGATGACATTGACCTCATGGGCGGCAGCAAACAAGAACTGCAAAACCTCACAGATAGTCTATCAGATCGAGCGAGCGCATACGGCATGAAGGTCAGTACAGAGAAATCAAAGATTTGGTTTGGTCACACCACAAAACACAACACCTTAGCAAAAACCATCTTGCAGGGAACGGTTGAAGGCAAGAGAAGAAGAGGCCGCCAAAGGAAATCATGGGTTGACAACATCAAAGACTGGACCGCCCAACCCCTGCAACACCTTCTACTAGCCACACAGGATCGTGAAGCATGGAAAAAGATCTCTGTTGCGTCTTCTCTCATGTCCCCCCTACGTCCTTTGGGACATGGGACTGAGTGAGTGAGTGAGAAGAACCCACGGCATCAAGGGAGTTGTCCGTAGAAAATATTCTGTAGAAAAAAGATGTTCTGATCGGGAACATATATATATATATATACACACACACACACACACACACATATATATATATATATATATATATATATATATATATATATATATATATATATATATATATATATATTATATATAGACAGGAAAAGAACATAAAATGGGTGGCGCTGCTCTCCAGGCGACGCTGCGCTCTCCCCGAAGGAGAGCAGCCCGAATTTCATGCAGAGAAATCTGTTGTGACTTGAAGTGATATACAACACAATACAATATGATATGATACGATACCATTCGATACAATACAATGCCGCCATGCAATGCAATACAAATCGATGCAAAGCAATGCAATGCAATACAGTACAACACAATACAACACAACACAACACAATGCAACGCAACACAATGCAACACAGCACAATGCAACACAACACTAAACAATACAACACAACACACCACAAGACATTACAACTCAACCGAACCCGACCCAACCCAACCCATTCTAACCCAACCCAACCCATCCGAACCCATTCTAACCCAACCCAACCCAACCCGACCCAAAACAACCCAACCCATCCGAACCCATTCTAACCCAACCCAACCCAACCTGACCCAAAACAACCCAACCCATTCTAACCCAACCCAACCCATTCTAACCCAACCCAACAAACCCCGACCCAAAACAACCCAACCCATCCCAACCCAACCCAACCCAACCCGACCCATCCCAACCCAACCCAACCCATACAGACCTGATTAAATTCTGGCTCGCTGAAGGCCATGCCAAACTTGGTGGGCAGGATAGCGATGCCTCTCTTGCGCCAGCGGTTCTCACTGTGCCACAGACAATTTATTCCACCACCCCCCCCCCCCAACCCAAAGAAGAATGAGGAGGAGTCAGGAAGACAGAGACTAGACCGAGACTTTCAATTCAATTTTCATTCGATCACTTTATTATTATTTATCTCACAAACGGAGAAGTTCATGCGTCTTTCAAGCCGTACATAAAAAAAGGGAAAAGGAAAAAACATTCGCAGAAGAAACACAGTATCGTACACGACCCCCACCTCGTACACATCACAAGATAATTCCTGTACCAATACCAGCGCTTTGTCATCTCAATAAAACCAGGAATTCAAGTGGTCACAAGCCATATCTGCTTAAAAATGATAAACAGAAACATTTATTACAGAATGATATAATTATAGTCTAATAATAAAATTCAATCTTAAAAATCAAACACACACACACACTCGACGCACGCACGCACACGCACGCATGCATAAACACACACATATGCACACACAGCACGCATAGACACATGCCGATGCACAAATGATAATATCATGTCATACAATAAAAGCACTATCAATTGATAAAATATTCTGTATTACCCTTTAAAAAAAAGATAAATATATAGAGAAGTTAAACGTACGCTGACTTTGCTACAAGCATCCCATAGCATCCTATACATTACACCTTGCTCTTGTCTTAAACTATCTTGACTTGTTTTGAACTATCTTGACTATCTTGAACTATCTTGACTATCTTGACTTGTCTTGAACTGTCTTGACTTGAACTATCTTGATTTGTCTTGAGCTATCTTGACTTGAACTATCTTGATTTGCCTTGAGCTATCTTGACTTGTCTTGAACTATCTTGATTTGTCTTGAGCTATATTGACTTGTCTTGAACTATCTTGACTTGTCTTGACCTATCCTGGCTTGACTTGTCTTGAACTATCTTGACTTGTCTTGAACTATCTTGACTTGTCTTGAACTATCTTGACTTGAACTATCTTGATTTGTCTTGAGCTATCTTGACTTGTCTTGAACTATCTGGACTTGTCTTGAACTATCTGGACTTGTCTTGAACTATCTTGATTTGTATTGAGCTATATTGACTTGTCTTGAACTATCTTGACTTGTCTTGACCTATCCTGGCTTGACTTGTCTTGAACTATCTTGACTTGTCTTGAACTATCTTGACTATCTTGATTTGTCTTGAGCTATCTTGACTTGAACTATCTTGATTTGCCTTGAGCTATCTTGACTTGTCTTGAACTATCTGGACTTGTCTTGAACTATCTTGACTTGTCTTGAACTATCTTGACTTGTCTTGAACTATCTGGACTTGTCTTGAACTATCTTACTTGTCTTGAGCTATCCTGGCTTGTCTTGAACTATCTGGACTTGTCTTGAACTATCTTGAACTATCTGGACTTGTCTTAAACTATCTTGACTTGTCTTGAACTATCTTGTCTAATCTTGAACTATCCTGACTTGTCTTGAGCTATCCTGGCTTGTCTTGAACTATCTTGACTTGTCTTGAACTATCTTGGCTATCTTGACTTGACTTGTCTTGACCTATCCTGGCTTGTGTTGTCTTGAACTATCCTGGCTTGTCTTGAACTATCTTGACTTGTCTTGAACTATCTTGTCTAATCTTGAACTATCCTGACTTGTCTTGAGCTATCCTGGCTTGTCTTGAACTATCTTGACTTGTCTTGAGCTATCTTGACTATCTTGACTTGACTTGTCTTGACCTATCCTGGCTTGTGTTGTCTTGAACTATCTTGACTTGTCTTGAACTATCTTGACTTGACTTGTCTTGACCTATCCCTGCTTGTCTTGAACTATCTTGACTTGTCTTGAACTATCTTGAACTATTTTGACTTATTTAATCATTTTTAAAATTTTATACCACTTTAAGTCACGGCAGATTTCTCTGCGTGAAATTCGAGCTGCTCTACCCACGAAGAGCGCGTCGCCACAAGAGCAGCGTCACCCCTTTTTTTCTTTTTCCAGTCTGCAACTGTATTTGTCTCCCTATCACAGTGTCTTATTTTTCCTACAGAATTTTGCCAGGGACAACTCTCTTGTTGCCCTGGGTTCTTTTTACGCGCGCTAAATAATTATGTGTAACACACGGAAACTCAGTTTATCATCTCATCCAAAAGACTAGCACCCAGACCACCACTCATGGTCTAATGGCTGGGGGAAAGTTTCGGGCGCAAACGGGATTCGAACCGCCGCACACTTCCGACCCAGACTTTTCGCTATTCTCGGCAGGCGTGTTACCTCTAGACCACCGATCCACTTGTCTTGAACTATACCCATTCTTGCTGCAAGGAAGAGGCTATGAATAACAAAACTGAGGTGTTTAAAAAAAAAAGCAAACTTTGATGATATCTTCACACACACATCTATCTATCTATCTATCTATCTATCTATCTATCTATCTATCTATCTATCTATCTATCTATCTATCTATCTATCTATCTATCTATCTATCTATCTATCTATCTATCTATCTGTGTGTGTGTGTGTGTGTGTGTGTGTGTGTGTGTGTGCATGCCTACAGACGTGCCAGTAAGAACGGATGCTGTTTTTCTTTTCTTTTAAGCAAATGCACACTGATGTCGTGTTTAAACATCATCCACGAAGTCAGAATGCGGGTACCTTGATAGTGGGCAAAAAAAACGATCGCACACGCAAAAATCTCACCATTGGTAAACCTGAGAGCTGTAGCCGAGCAAGGATAAAGAAACACTCATGGACAGAGTGGCGTGGTGGTGTAGCGGTAACACACCTCTATAGAAACACTCACCCCGAGGGTTGGATCCTCGTTTGAACCCAAAATAACCCCCCTCCCCTCCCCCACCCATCCACCAAACCAGTCTCGGTGCTAGTCTTCCGGACGAGACGATAAACCAAGGTCCTGTGTGCAACACAGATTTAGAGCATGTAAAAGAACCCATGGCAAGGAGAGAGTCATTCCTAGCAAAAGTCTGGGTTTTTTTAACCCCTAAAAGCCACTCTCACCTGAAAACAAATACACATGCAGACAGGAAAAAAACCCACCCCAAAATAATGGGTGGCTCTCCTCTTGTGTTGATACGCTCACTCCCCAGGGAGAGCGGCCCGAATTTCACATAGAGACATTTGCTTGTGACTAAACGTAGTAGCATGCAGTGTGGTATACAGTACACTTTAATGTACCTGTTATAATCATCTAGTGATCACAAATTTTAAAATGTACTCTTTCTAGCTACTACTACTATTCTCTTCGTCGTGTGATCACTAACAGCAAATTTGTCTGTATGAAAAATGTATTGGTACATTATAGCATGACAGTCAACCAGCATTCGACTCACGTGAAAATTGTGACTTTAAGCTTTCTGAAGAAAAGCAAGGATGACAAGAAGGCAAAATTGTCGAAGGGTGTTAGAGATAGGAACAAGGCAGAACTATTTTGGCTGAAGAGGATTCATACTGCAGAATTTCAGAAAAATAATTATAAAAGGTATAAAGGTAAAGAGTCCATACCTTAAGGTCGTAGGAGCGAGGCGTCAGTACTTCATTCTTAGGGCCAGAAATATTGAGGGCGCCATCTCTCTCCTCGTGCTTTACTCCTGACCTAAAGAGGGCAGGTACATTGACAGTGGACCAGGGGGAACGTATGAAGCCAAGGGCGCAAAGGTCACCCATCCAACGGAAACACGCTCGACGCTGCTTAACTTGGCTGGGGGAAAGCGAGTGCTCTGACCAATGAGCTATCCCGTCCCCTAATAATAATAATAATAAATGGAACTTATATAGCACTATATCTTGCAAAGACAAATCAAAGCGCATGCATTCAACCTAACCTTACACAGTCATACAACCAATGACAAATAATCAATAGTTCAAACAGATATTACAAACATGGTACGCTGCAGACCAAATCTATGAAATAAAATTGCAATAATCAAATGTTTTTCAAAAGCACACACACACACAGGTCATATACTTTAGCAGGGTGATAGGACATGAGTTAGTGAAGGGTGGGATGGTTCTGATATGAAACAGGAGGGAAGGGGGGGGGAATCTTAGGTTTGAAATAAATATGTCTTGAGGCTGGATTTAAAAGTGTCATAAAGTGTATGTTTATAGTGACAGATCCCAGGCAGAAAAAAAACTCGTACAAACGCTTTGATTTGTTCCGTTGCAAGATTCAGCGCTGTATAAATTCCAATTCTTCTTCTAATTTTTGTTATATTATTAGTTATAATAATAATAATAATAATAATAATAATTATTATTATTATTATCACTATCAAGTCTGACCTGTTGAACTGGTCCACCTGGCGGCGTCTGGAGGGGAAGTCACTCTGCTGCATGCACTCCTGCCAGCAGTCCTGAATCTTCACTCCTTCCAGCAGCTGGTTGTAGTGAGTTTTGTCCCCTTCTTTGTAGAAATTCATCTCCCTCAACTGAAGAGTAAAGGGGGAAAATGCTACAGTCAATGGATTTTGTTGTTGTTGTTGTTGTTGGTGGTGGTGGTGTTTTTTGGTTTCTCGAGTAGAGCTCTCATGTTCACCAATGGGATAATTTTTCGCCTGCGACTGTTTTTGCTTTTTTAGGTTGTTGTTTTTTTTACCCACTATTACGATAGCCGCATTCTGACTTCTGGAATGATCCCTAAACACGACACTACAGCGTGCAAGCATGTTCTTGTTACACTTGCTACCTGTTCCTACCACCAGCACAAGCAGAATGGCCTGCTTTTTCGAAAGGCACAACGTGTTTTTAACATGTGCGTAAGTAAGATGTTGTGCGTGTATTCGCACACGGGGACATAGGTTTCTAGTATTATTATCTAAAGGGCTTTCTGGGGAGTGGAGTCAGCAGCAGTACACAAGGAAACCTAACTCTAGGGAAAAATCTCCTCGGTGGTGGTGATCGTGACTCAAACATAGCCGTCAGATTACTAGCTCAACGCTTAAAAAAAACCACGTTAAAAAAACTTTTATATCGAGGATAATGGAATAAGCACTTATGTGATTTTTTACATCCAGTCCTCGTGTGTATGCGGATTTGTGATTTCTGTCATCTATTCCCACCGGCACACAATGGTCTACTCTTTCGAAAAGCGGAACCGGATTTAACCTGTGCGCAAGATGTTCTGCGTGCGGTCGCACACGGGGCCTCGGCTTATAGTCTCATCCGAAGGACTTTTGGGGGAGAGTGGAGTCTGCACTGATGTTAACTCCAGAGGAAAATATTTCCCTTGAACGGGAATCGAACCCGGGTCATCAGATTGCGAACGCAATGTTTTGACCACTAGCTACCGCCCCCTCCTCCCCCGCTCCCGCCTACCCCCCCCCCCCCTCCCCCGGCCCCACCTCGTAATATCATTTTAGTGGTAGAGGCTACAGCTGAGTAAATAAAAGTATTTGACTTTCGTCACGCCTCGGTAGATCATAGAAGTCGTGTGTTCGTATCCTGGCAGCACTGCCTGGTGAATCGAGGATGGAGATTTTCACCATCTCCAAAGTCAACATCAACCTCTGACTTGCCAGTACCTTAATTTCCTTTGAGTATGTTCGCATGTAGAGGTAAAGGTGTTCCCATAACCTATGTGGTCGTAGGGGAGTGAGGCATTAGAGACCTCCACTTCTCACATATTGAGGGCAGCAACCATCTCCTCTTCCTTCGCTGCTTTACCTTCCCTGACCCTAAAGAGGGCAGGTGCCCATTTATAAAGTTGGGTGAACTGCGGAACTGTACTGAAGCGAAGGCGCGCAAACGGTCACCCATCCAAGAGGTAACCACTCTCGATGCTGCTTAACCTTAGCTGGGGGGGGGGGGGGGGGGGGGAACGAGTGCTCGAGGGGACGGGATAGCTCAGGGGTCAGAGCACTGGCTTTCCCCCAGCCAAGATTAAGCAGCATCGAGCGTGGTTACCACTTGGATGGGTGACCGTTTGCGCGCCTTCGCTTCAGTACAGTCCCCCTACTACCACATAGGTTATGAGACACCTGTACCTTTACCTTTTACGTTCCCATGTAGAAGATCTACCGGGCGCATTAAATATCCCATAATTCATGCCAGCCTATTCGGTATAGGTTACTGAAACAACGAACACACCCAGCATGTATACTGTATCTGGAGAGGAATGGGATCCACCAAATCTAGCTTGCCCTTCATTATTTTAAAAACAAAACCAACGCTCTAAAAACATTCAGTGCACACAGTGCCCCAAACAACTCCTCATGGAATCCAGGGAGAAGAAGAGTTCGTAGAAGGTGTCGGCTGAAGCCAGCAGGCAGACCTAGCTAGCCTCCTCCAGAGTCGCAACAAGCACAGGAGAAGACCAGACACTACGCTCTTCACTTGGTAAGAGAAATGCGCAAGCGAGAGAGAGAGAGAGGGAGAGAGAGAGAGAGAGAGAGAGAGAGAGAGAGAGAGAGAGACACAGAGAGAGAGAGAAAGAGAGAGGGAGAGAGGGAGAGGAGAGAGAGAGAGAGAGAGAGAGAGAGAGAGAGATAGATACAGAGAGTCAGAGACAGAGAGAGGGAGGGAGATAGAATTGTTTAATTAACTGATTAATGATCTTTTTGTTTTCAAGGTGTGCTGATAGCATTCACATGCTTGGGTGTTTTATATATATAAAAAATCCGGCTCTTGAAAGAGCGAGACAGCGAGACAGAGAGACAGAGACAGACAGACAGAGAGACAGAGACAGAAACATGAGAGAGAGACAGACAGAAAGACAGGCAGACAGACATAAACAGGAGAGACAGAGAAACAGACAGGCAGACAGACAGACAGAGACAGAGAGCGCAGCTGTCAAATTCACCCCCTTTCAGCTGCTCTCAGCTGCTATCCATTCCATTCCAGCCCAGCCTAGCTGGTGCTGTTAACCATAGCAGGAACTGACCACACTTGGACTTGGTAAATGGAAGGGGCGTGCTAAATTTAGCGCTCTTGACTAAATGATGTTGGATTTGTGCACTGTGAGAGACAGACAGAGAGAGAGAGAGAGCCAGACTGACAGAGAGGCGCAGAGAGAGGCAGAGAGAGAGAGAGAGAGAGAGAGAGAGAGAGAGAGAGAGAGAGAGAGAGAGAGAGAGAGAGACAGAAAGACAGACAGACAGACAGACAGACTGACAGAGAGGCAGAGAGAGAGGCAGAGAGAGAGAGAGAGAGAGAGAGAGAGAGAGAGAGAGAGAGAGAGGAAGAGAGAGAGAGACAGAAGACAGAAACAGACAGAGACAGAGACAGACAGACAGACAGACAGACAGACAGAAAAACAGACAGACGCAGAGAGATCATCATCATCATCATCATCATCATCATCATCATCATCATCACCACCATCACCATCACCACCACTACCACCACCACCACCACCACCACCATCCTCCTCCTCCTCCTCCTCCTCCTCCAGAAGAAGAAGAAGAAGGATGCTCACCTTTTCTGGAGCCATGCCCAGGTAAGAGGCGACGTGAGCGATGCAGGTTTCAGTGACCAGCATGGCCTGAGGCCCTCCGAAGCCTCGGAAGGCGGTGTTGGAGGGCAGGTTGGTGTGACACATGTAGCCCGTGGTCTTCAGGTGGGCGATGCGGTAACAGTTGTCCACTTGGAACAAGGCTCGGTCCATCACCTGTCATCGTTAGCGTTAGTCATTCATCGAGTTAGTTAGTTAGTTAGAAGACAAACGTAGTTTTGCTCATAGACATGACCAGACACCACCGAGTGTTGTTGAGTTTATATTTTGCTCCTGTTTAAAAGTATTATCCTTACTTTTCTAGGTTTTTTTTCCTTTCATTTTTCTCTCTCACAAAAATACCAACACTGATGCTATTTCTGAACCTTTTCTCCTTCCACTCCTTCCTCTCCCTTCTTTAACTTCCATTACACTTTCTATTTTGCCTCGTCTAATATCACTTAGAGTGACAGACGTTAAATTGAAGACAACAACAACAACACCGAGTGTCCGACGAAGAAGAAGAGAGCTGTCCCTTGGAAAATTCCGTAGAAAAAAAAGACACTCGTGATAGGGAAACAATGACAGTTGTAGACATTAAAAAAACAACAAAAAACGAAGGAATGGGTGGCGCTGCTCTTGTGGAGACGCGCTCTCCCCGGGATCAGCCCGAAAAGTGGTATGAAAATGAAAAATGAAGAAGAATTGCGAAGAAGAAGAATTGCAAAGAATTGCGAAGAAGAAGAAGATTTGTGAAGAAAATTTGCAAGAAGAAGAATTACAAAGAAGAAGAAGAAAAAAAAGAAGGGGAGGAAGAAGAAGAATGAAAAGAAGAAGAAGAAGAAGAAGAAGAAAGAAGAAGTAGAAGAAGAAGAAGAAGTAGAAGAAGAAGAAAGAAGAAGAAGGGAGGAGGAGAAGGAGGAGGAGAAGAAGAAGGAGAAGGAGGAGAAGAAGAAGGAGAAGAAGAAGATTTTAGACAAAAGACACTGTAACTGAGTGGTTAAGACGCATTCGACTTCAATCCCATGGGTCCATGAAGTCGTACATAGGGTTCGAATCTCGGAAGTGGCGTCTGGTGAATTCTTCTTCTTCTTCTTCTTCTTCTTCTTCTTCTTCTTCTTCTTCTTCTTCTTCTTCTTCTTCATTCTTCTTCGTCGTCGTCGTCGTCGTCGAACGCTCAGACAGCAACTTCTGAGGCCCTGACAAAATTAATTCTGCCGTGCGCTGAAGGCCCTCCAGGGGTCCGAAAAGTTTGTCCCTCATCGTCTGGGGAATTAAGCGCGGGGATCGTTTACGATCTTCAAGGTCAACTCCAAGTGCAGACCTGCCAGTGCGTTAATTGTGTTTGTATAATTATACTATACATAAGCAGTAGATTAAATATTCATGTTAAAGATCCCGTAACTCATGTCGGTGGGTTATGGAAACACGAACATATCCAGCATACATCCCCCAAACTCGGAATGCGGGTACCTTCATGGTGGGGGAGAGGGTGGTGGGAGTGGGGGATGGGGGTGGGACGGTCGCATACGCAAAATCTCACCATTGGTAAACCACGGATCTCTAGCCAAGGAACAAAGAAAGCCATCAAAGTGTATGATGTACCAGTCTTTAACAGTTTACCGCTGTCAACAGAGACTACTTCACTGCTGAAAATACTGAGCCTTTTTCAACATGATTTTTAATTACGAATGTAAATCAGTTTAAACTCTGTGTCTCTCTTATGGTCACCCATGTCACTAGTAAGTGGTCAGAAAATGACTGTTCACATGATTAACAACAGAAACTAGCCCATCACTTTTGATAGGGGGACGGGATAGCTTGGTGGTTAGAGTGATGCGCATTGCACATTGCGCTCCGTGATCTGCTGACCCAGGCTCGAATTCCGTTCAAGAGGATTTTTCCTCTGGAGTTCACATCAGTGCCGACTCCACTCCCCACCCGCCCCCAAAAGTCCTTCGGATGGGACTATAAACCGAGGCCCCGTGCGTGAACGCACGCAGAACATCGTGCGCAGATGTTAAAACCCGTTCCGCTTTTTGGAAGAGTAGGCCATTGCGTGCCGGTGGAATGGATGACAAAATTTTCAAAACTGTATACACACGTAAAAAAAGCCCATGAATGCTTGTTCCATTATCCTCGAAATAAAAGAATAAAATTATAGAAAAAAAAGAATATAAATGATAGGAAACATATCATCACTCTCAATTAAATAAAACATACTTCCACGGTAAATTTGGAATTTATCGAACATCACTGTTAAGGGTGATTGGTTCATCAATGTAAATTTCTATCGCTTTCATAATTACTTTCAGTTGGAAAGAGACAGTCGTTTTCGATCCTAAAGAGATGAATTTAGGTCAATTAGGATTATCGACAAAGTTATCAATAGGGAGGAGACGGCATAGCTCAGTGGTCAGAGCACTCGCTTTCCCCCAGCCAAGGATAAGCAGCATCGAGCGTGGTTACCAGTTGGATGGGTGACCGTTTGCGCGCCTTGGATTCGGTACAGTTCCCCCAGTTCACCCAGCTGTAAATGGGTACTTGCCTCTTAAGGGTCAAAGAAGGTAAAGCAGCGAGGGAGAGGAGATAGGTGCTGCCCTCAATATTCTGGCCCTAGAGAAGTGAGGTCACTAACGCCTCGCTTCCCTACAACGTTATAGGTTACGGGACACCCTTACCTTTTTATCAATAGGGAAGAACTCTATCTTGTGAGTAGCACAACAATTCTCATCACTTATCTGTAAAGGTGTCCCATAACCTATGTGGTCGTAGGAGAGTGAGGCATCAGATTTCTCAACTTCTCAAGGGGCCAGCATATTGAGGGCGGCTCCCATCTATTCTCCCTCGCTGCTTTACCTTCCCTGTCCCTAAAGAGACAGGTACCCATTTACAGCTGGGTGAACTGGGGGACTGTACTGAAGCCAAGGCAGGCAAACGGTCATCCATTCAAGTGGTAATCACGCTTGATGCTGCAATAACCTTAGCTGGGGAAAGTTTACTTATCTGTAAACCATACCAAAAAGTTACACTTCATAAATGAAGATGTGTGTGTGTGTGTGTGTGTGGAGGCTCTAATCTTTTAAGTATTTTTGCAAAGTAATGAAGACATTTTGCACCTTCTTCTTCTTCAAGAAAACAAAAAAAAGAGTAGAAAAAGGGGAAAGCACTCACACCAATGGACAGGTCCACTGAGTTGCCAGCGTTGAGGTACATGTCGACCTGGAGAGCCAGGATTCGGCCCGTGGCGGTGAAGCCCACCTTGTACTTGGCCAGCACGGGATGGCGGGTGCCCGTCATCATCATGTCCTCGTCACGATCCAGCACACAGCGCACTGGCCGCTTCACTCTGCCAGAAAACAGCACCCCCACATGACTGCCACACCATGGTCGTTAGCACACTGGGCTCAGAGGAAGAAGGGGCCTGCTTAGTTTAACACCCATGTCACATACACACAGACACAGACACACACACACAACACACACACACACACACACCAACACACACACACACACACACACACACAAAACCACAGGGGATAGCCTAGTAGTTAGAACATTGCGCTGACAATCTGACGACCCGGGTTCGATTCCCGTTCAAGGGGGATATTTTCCCCTGGAGTTAACATCAGTGCAGACTCCACTCTCCCCAAAAGTCCTTCGGATGAGACTATAAACCGAGGCCCCGTGTGCGAACGCACGCAGAACATCTTGCGCACACGTTAAATCCTGTTCCGCTTTTCGAAAGAGTAGGCCATTGTGTGCCGGTGGGAACGGACGACAAAATTTACAAAACCGCATACACACGGGGGCTGGATGTAAAAAAAGCATTATAAGTGCTTGTTCCATTATCCTCGATACGTGCTTATTCTATTATCGTCGATATAAAAGAATACAATAAACAAAACTAGTTAGGACACTTGGCCAAAGGAAGAAGGGGTACGCTCAGTTTACCCCGGGGCTCTGATCTGGACCCTCTGCTGAGCTATGCTGGATGTGCAGGCTGTGGACAGTCGCTTTCGTGGAGTGGATAGACCTAGACCGCTTTATTGATTGATTGATTGATTGATTTTTACGTTGTGGTTCTTCTCTTCGTTCCTCGGCTAGAGCTCCGTGGTTCACCACCAATGGTGACTTGTTGTTGTTGTTGTTGTATAGGTGGCCGTTATTTCCTACCGTTAAGGTAGCCGCATTACGACTTCCGGGATGGTATGTAAAACGTGACGGCAGTGTGTGAATCGTTTTGTTGTTGTATTTGTTTTTATTTTTTAAAATAGAAATTTTGTCATCGTTCCTACCATCACGAAGTGGCCTACTCATTTTGAAAAGCAGAACGGGTCTTTAACGTGTGTGTAAGATGTTTCCCTCTTAGTAATAGTAATAATAATAATAATAACACATGGAATTGATATAGCGCTATATCTTGCAGAAAACAAATAATAATAATAATGTATGGAATTTATATAGCGCTGAATCTTGTAAAGCTTATCAAAGCTTAGTGAGTTGAAGTAGAAGAGAAGAGAGAAGAAGACGCAATGACATGTTCTCTCTTTTGGGGGGTGGGGGTGTTCGTCAGGTGGACAGCTCAGTCAGTCTCTGTGATGAAGGCAGCTGTACTCTGCTGCAGGTCCTCCCTCCCAGTCTCCACAGAGCTTCTTGGCCACTACTGGGGTGGTGTGGGTCAGTCAGGCCAGGTCCTCTTTCTTCAGAGTGCTGCCTCATGTAGCGGGCAGGACTGTATACAGCACATGGTCTGGTGTTGTCTGTCTGTCTGCTGCTGCCAGTCTGGCAGGGTCACTCACTGCTCTGTGTGGCCCATGTGAAGCTTCGTGTACATGATAGTTATGGTGGTTTAGGCGGTTTTGGTCTGTCCTGAGTCTGAACAATTTATACCTGTCGTGTCAACAGGTAGTAAGGGTCTTTCCTGTTGTAGTGTCGTGTGGGTGCTGTTTACCCACTTGAGAGAGAGAGGAGGAGGGAGGAGAGAGAGAGAGAGAGAGAGAGAGAGAGAGAGAGAGAGGAGAGGAGAGAGAGAGAGAGAGAGAAGACAGACAGACAGACAGACGGACAGACAGGCTGGGTACTGACTTGTGGGCAGCCACTGCCAGAGGCCCTGTCACAACGTTGGTTCTGGTCTCCTTGCCCCCGAACCCCCCTCCTGCCCACACACCAGCACACACCCGGCCTAGCTAGCATGCTGTTGTTGTTGTTGTTGGTGGTGGTGGTGGTGGACGTGGTGGTGTTGGTGTTGCTATTGTCGTTACCATCATTATCATTATCAGTAGTGTCATTATTATCAGTGATGATGATGGTGGTGGTATATTGTTATCATCATCGTTGTTTTCATCATGCATCATCATCATCATCATCATCATGATCATCATCATCATGATCATCATCATCATCATCATCATCATTCTATTATCGTTTTGTTATTATCATCAACATCCTTATCATCATTAGTATTACGATATTGTTTGCCTGACCTAAAACTACAAAGCCTTTAGATATTACCAGCTGACTTGGGACAGTGGTTAGCGCCTTGAGTCACGGACTGGACGGTTGCGGGTTCAAATCCCATAAAAATGATGGTGATTTTTCAGACTCCGGCCGGATCTTACCCAGAGAGAGTTTGCTATGGGCTCATTGGAAAGATTGGAATCACAAAATCGAGCTTCAACCAGTTTTTGATGCAATTTTGAGAGTGTTGTTCAAATTATCTGACCAACACTGCAGGTGCCTGTATCTCTCGGGGCCCAGTTGACGCTAGGAGATGGTTTTGATAGGAATCGTAGAGTGCAGCCCTGTCATGCAGTCTATAAGCATAATATGCACTTTCATAGCAGCAGCATCGCACCATCCTCATCATCATTGATCATCAAGCAGTAACAGAAAACTGTCTCTGGTTCGGTGACCCCAGTTACTCTGGTCTCATGGTGACCTCAGTTTTGGTTTCCCCATACACTTTTTGTGCCTGAGGTGAGTTTGTGTCGGGGATTTAGGGGTTGGAGATTTTTTATTTTATTTTATTCTTTTATATCGAGGATAATGGAATAAGCACTTATGTGCTTTTTTTACATCTAGTCCCCGTGTGTATGCGGTTTTGTAAATTCAGTCATCTGTTCCCACCGGCCACAATGGCCTACTCTTACGAAAAGCGGAACAGGATTTAACGTGTGTGCAAGATGTTCTGCCTGCGTTCGCACACGGGGCCTCGGTTTATAGTCTCATCCGAAGGACTTTTGGGGAGAGTGGAGTCTGCACTGATGAGGTTCACGTGAGTAGGTCATTGTAGGGACGTTGTGGTGGTTGCTACCAAGGATGGTTTTTATATTTCTGTTGATGCCTTAGTACGTACGGTTAAAGTATGAACCCAAGAGTGATATTGGAAAAACAGAAGGAAAGGAGGCAAAATTTAAAGGTGGTGTGTAAGCCCAGTTATCATACTTCACAAGTCATGATTCACAAGAGTTTATTCCCATTAACTCTTTTAAGCTATAGGGCAAAAAACTGGATATGACATTTAATGCAAGGCAGCTAACTACGGTGTTGCAGCTTAAGACGAAGGGACCTAACTCTCTTCCTCCCGACACGCTACACGCAACCTGTTACGGTTCAAGACATGAATGAAAAGGTCAACCTTAAAACCATTGCTTTTGTGCCTGTTATAATAAAAATAAAAATAAAAAAAAAAATAAAATAACAACACAACACAACAATATATAATACTAATAATATAATATATAATAAAAAATAATGTATGGTATTTCTATAGCGCTGAATCTTGTAAAGCAAACAAATCGAAGCGCTTATACAATCTCATGTACGTGAAAGATGGTGTAATTCACGTCAAATGTTCGGTGAGTTATGGAAACATGAACACACCAAGCATGCATCCTGTACATGTAAAAAAAATGAGCTGCTCTGAGGTCAGGATGTGTTCGTTCGGCTGAGGCCAGCAGGCAGACCTCCTGCAGAGTTACAAGCACAGGAGAAAAGCAAGGCACTACACATCAAAAAGTGAAATGCAGAGAAGAGTAGAGAAGAGAAAAAAGAGAAGAGAAGAGAGAGAGGAGAGAGAGAAGAGAAGAGAAGGAAGAGAGAGAGAGAGAAGAGAAGAGAAGAGAGAGAAGAGAAGAGAAGAGAAGAGAGAAGAGAGAGAGGAGAGGAGAGGACAGGAGAGAGAGGGAGAGGAGAGAACAGAGAAGAGAAGAAAAGAGGAGAGGAGAGAGAGAGAGAGAGAAGAGAGAGGAGAGAAGAGAACGAGAAGAGAAGAGAAGAGAAGAGAGAAGAGAGAGAGAAGAGAGAAGAGAAGAGAGAAGAGAAGAGAAGAGGAGAGAAGAGAGAGAGAAGAGAGAGAGGAGAGAGAGGAGAAGAGAAGAGAAGAGAAGAGAAGAAGAGAGAGAAGAGAAGAGAAGGAGAAGAGAAGGGAAGAGAAAGAGAAGAGAAGAGGAAGAGTGAGGGAGAGAAAAGAGAAGAGAAGAGAAGGGAAGAGAAAAGAAGAGAGAGGAGAGGAGGAGAGAAAAGAGAAGAGAAGGAAGGGAAGAGAAGAGGAGAGGATGCGAGACGAGAGAAGAGGAGAGAAGAGAAGGGAAGAAGAGAAGAGAAGAGAAGACAAGAAATGGGAAGAGAATAGAGGAGAAGAGAAGGATCAGAATCGAATCGATGACTTACCCAATCGTTTTGTTTTCACCACGATCTTGTTCTGTGGTATGTTCAGTACTTGTGATACGGCCCACTGTGAACAATACAGTTTGTGTGTAAGTGTCATATTCCCATCTTTTCATTTTCTGTGGGTTTTTTTTGGGTGTGTGTTCATCCCTCAGATAGAGCTCCTAGGTTCACCAATGGCAAGATTTTGGGGGTAACTATGTGACTGACCCTTCCTGACCACCATTAAGGTTGCCGCATTCCAACATCAGAGATGATGTAGAGGCACGGCACCAGTGTGCATTTTCCTTTTATTTTAGCATCCGTTTTTTAACAGGCACATAATGGCTGATTCTTCCAAAATACAGAATGGTTCAACGTGTGTGCAAGACGTTCTGTGCAACGGTTTATAGTCTCATCGGGACTTTTGGGGGGAGCGGAGTCAGCACTGAAGTATAACTAACTCCCAGAGAAAAATCTCCGTGATAGTGGCTTTAACTCCAGTCCCCTGAGCTCAACGCTCTAACCATTGGATTTTTCAACACCAGCCTTCCCCCCTCCTCCGGCCCCTGGTAAGTGTTATACACACAAGCACAAAGTTTAGGCACGTATATATAGATTGATATAGTCACAAAAATGCCTTGGTACACACATTCATAAATATATACCCACAAACACACACACATATTATGCGCCATTGTGTGCCGGTGGGAACAGATGACAATTTACAAAACCGCATACACACAAGGACTGGATGTAAAAAAAGCACACAAGTGCTTATTCCATTATCCTCGATATAAAAGAATCTTAAAAAAATACCTGCACGTGCGCGCGCACAGACACAGACACACACAGACACACACAGACACACACAGCTGTACATAAACAATTCCCTGTGTTGAGGCCCAAATCTCCATCCCCCGCCCCACCACACACATACACACACATACACACACACACACACACACACGCACACAAACACACAGCCATTCATGCAGAAACACACACACATACATACATACACACACACACACACACACACACACACGCACACACACACGCACACACACACAAACACACACTGCACAAAAGTGATGGCCTGTGTGGAGGCCCAGATCTCCATCTCCCCATCCTCCCCTGGCAGTGCCACAGCACCCAAAGTTTCCAGGTAGAAGTGCTCTTGAGCTTCCACGTGAACTTCGCCCTCCAGCACGTGATCAGAGGCCTGCCACCCAGCGCTGACGTCACCTTGACTGATGCTGTGGATTGGCTGAAAGATGGCGTTCTTCTTGATGGCCTCCTGCAAGACATCCAGTTTTTGTCAGTCTGTGTGATTATGTCAATATACATCTCAAATCTATCTGACCAAATCCATTTTATTGTTAGCGAGTGTCATCATGTAAATATACATCTCGCATCCATCTAACAAAATCTATTTTTTGCCAGTCTCTGTAGTTATGTAAATATACCTCTCACATCCATCTAACAAAATCCATTTTTTGTCAATCTGTGCCTTTATATCAATATACATCTCACATCCAGCTCACGAAATCCGTTTTTGTGTCATTATTATTATTCTCATTATCTGTGTCATTACGTAAATGTACATCTTGTCTCACCTGTCGGCATCACCATCACCAGGTACGGTGTGAGCTGCTGCATTCAGTGACACAGACAGGATTGCACATGATCTTTCTCCTTTTATTTTGTTTCTGTCTTCACTGGCCCTGCTGACTTCACGGATTCTCATGCCATAGGATTCAGTGATGTTGCCAATGAGAAAAGCTGGCGGCCTCCCTTTTCTTGCCTCGGGTTTTGCCTTGAAGGACAGTCTTCATGAGGTCCATATCTTGGCTTCGTAGCATATAGCCTGCATGTCTTGACTTTCCTTTCATTTATCACCGATAGAAGTTTTACTTGATGTTTCCAGGTTGTGTAGCGGGCTTTCATTTATTATTCTCTCTGCTCGAATGACCCTTAGCAGTCCCCTGCAAAACCACATCCGAGCTGCCACGCTTCTTGTGTGTCCAGGATTGACAGCTAATGATACCATGACGGGCTTTTGAAGTCTGTCACTCGAGGCTATAAACCGCGATCATGTGTGTGAACGCGCGCTGGGACATCTTGCGCACACGTTAAAAACCCATTCCGCTTTTCGAAAGAGTAGGTCATTGCATGCCATCCCTGAAGATGGAATGCACCTACCTTTATTCGAAGAAACGGGGAGGGGGGAGGGGAGGGAGGGGGGGTGTCTGCTCTTCCTTTGGAAAGTGTATCCTCCCAAGTGCAGCGTGAGTGCTTGTAACATTTTCTTTTCAACCCAAACTCTTGTCTAGTAACAGGAACCTTTCCAGCAACAACCCTTACCTTTTTTTGCCATGGGTTCTTTTTACATGCACTAAAGGTATGTTTCAACACAAGACCTTGGTCTGTCGTCTCCATCCACAAGTCTACCAACGAGACCACCACTCACAGACTTAGGAAAGGTCGAACAGTTTGGAATAGTTTGCACTCTGGAGGAATAAAACCACGACCTCCCTTTACTAAATTGGTGGGTCAAGCAAAGTGTATGTGTGTGTATGAGTATGTGTGTGTGTGTGTGTGCGCGCACGCGCGCATGTGTGTGTGTGTGTGCGTGCGTGCGTGTTGTGTGTGGTGTGGTGCGTGCGTGTGTGGTGTGTGCGTGCGTGCGTGTGCGTGCGTGTGTGTGTGTGTGTGTGCGCCGCACGCGTGTGTGTGTGTCTGTATGTATGCATGTATGCATGTGTGTATGTATGTATGTATTGTATGTATGTATTGTGTATGTATGTGTGTATGTATGTGTTGTGTATGTAGTATGTATGTATGTATGTATTTTTTCTTTTATATCGAAGATAATGGAATAAGCACTCATGTGCTTTTTTACATCCAGTCCCCGTGTGTATACGGTTTTGTCAATTTTGTCATCTGTTCCCACCGGCACACAATGGCCTACTCTTACGAAAAGCGGAACAGGATTTAACGTGTGCGCAAGATGTTCTGTATGTATGTATGTGTGTGTATGTATGTATGTATGTATGTATTTATGTATGTATGTATGTGTGTATGTATGTACGTATGTGTGAATGAATGTATGTATGTATCTATGTGTGTATATGTGTGTTTATGTATGTATGAATGTATGTATGTATGTATGTATGTATGTATGTGTGTATGTATATGTATGTATGTGTATGTATGTATGTATGTATGTGTTTGTATGTATGTATGCATGTATGTATGTATGTATGTGTTTGTATGTGTGACCCACATACCCCGATAGGGATGACACACACATATACCCCGATAGTGGTGACACACACACATATACCCCGATAGTGATGACACACACACACACATACCCCGATAGTGATGACACACACACATATCCTGATAGTGATGACACATACACATACCCGATAGTGATGACACACACACATACCCTGATAGTGATGACACACTAACATACCCCAATAGTGATGATACACACACATACCCTGATAGTGATGATACACACACACATACCCTGATAGTGATGACACACACACACATACCCCGATAGTGATGACACACACATACCCCGATAGTGATGATACACACACATACCCTGATAGTGATGACACACACACATACCCCGATAGTGATGACACACACATACCCCGATAGTGATGACACACACACACATACCCCGATAGTGATGACACACACATACCCTGATAGTGATGACACACACACATACCCCGATAGTGATGACACACACACACATACCCTGATAGTGATGACACACACACATACCCTGATAGTGATGACACACACACACATACCCCGATAGTGATGACACACACACATACCCCGATAGTGATGACACACACACACATACCCCGATAGTGATGACACACACACATACCCTGATAGTGATGACACACACACATACCCTGATAGTGATGACACACACACACACACACACACACACACACACACATACCACGATAGTGATCACACACACACACACACATACCTCGATAGTGATGACAGGCTCCAGAGGATCGTACTTCACGCGCACGGCAGCAGCGGCTCGTTGGGCCTGGGCTTGAGACTCTGCCAGCACCGCCCCGATTACCTGCCCTTGGTGAGTCACCTGAACACGTTACCCCACAGCACTGTTACCGTCATTACACATTACCACTGTCACCATCATTATGTTATCTGCCCTTGGTGAGTCACCTGGACACGTTACCACTGTCACCATCATTATGTTACCTGCCCTTGGTGAGTCACCTGAACACGTTACCACTGTCACCGTCATTATGTTATCTGCCCTTGGTGAGTCACCTGAACACGTTACCACTGTCACCGTCATTATGTTATCTGCCCTTGGTCAGTCACCTGAACACGTTACCTCACAGCACTGTCACCGTCATTATGTTATCTGCCCTTGGTCAGTCACCTGAACACGTTACCACTGTCACCGTCATTATGTTATCTGCCCTTGGTCAGTCACCTGGACACGTTACCACTGTCACCATCATTATGTTATCTGCCCTTGGTGAGTCACCTGAACACGTTACCACTGTCACCGTCATTATGTTATCTGCCCTTGGTGAGTCACCTGAACACATTACCACTGTCACCGTCATTATGTTATCTGCCCTTGGTGAGTCACCTGAACACGTTACCACTGTCACCGTCATTATGTTATCTGCCCTTAGTGAGTCACCTGAACACGTTACCACTGTCACCGTCATTATGTTATCTGCCCTTGGTGAGTCACCTGAACACGTTACCACTGTCACCGTCATTACGTTATCTGCCCTTGGTGAGTCACCTGAACACATTACCACTGTCACCATCATTATGTTATTTGCCCTTGGTGAGTCACCTGAACACATTACCACTGTCACCGTCATTATGTTATCTGCCCTTGGTGAGTCACCTGAACACGTTACCACTGTCACCGTCATTATGTTATCTGCCCTTGGTGAGTCATGTGTATACTGCACACCATCCAACGCACTACCATCTGGCTTTTCTAGACTATCTGACAGCTGTGTGAAAGAGCCATCGAATACAACCAAGACCTGCATACAGTATTCGTTGACCAAGAAAAAGCTTTCGACCGAGTCAACAGATACAAGCTCTGGAAGATCCTGGAGCAGTACGACGTGAAGGGGCAGTTACTTGATAACATCAGAGCAATCTATGCCAACAGTATGAGCGCAGTCCGAACAGCCAGTGGAACATCCGACTGGTTCCCGGTTACATCAGGGGTCAGGCAAGGCTGCGTACTCTCTCCCCTTCTCTTCGTGATCTACATGGACCAGATCACAAAGGAAGCCAACCCAGATCTTGAGGCCCTGAACGAACTATTATTTGCTGACGACCAGGCCCTGATGAATCAGAACAAAGCATCTCTTCAAGATCACACAGACCAACTCAACACAAGCTGCGAGAGGTATGACATGAAGATCAGTATCACCAAAACAGAAGTTATGTCTGTCAGCAGAAATCCAGGAAAGCTGGACATCAACATCAACGGCACCCAGCTGAAACAGACCAAAGAATTTAAATACCTTGGCAGCCTCTTCACTGAAGATGGAAAATTGGACATAGAGATAGAAACAAGATGCCAGAAAGCGAACGCAGTCAGTTACCAACTCGCCCCCCTTCTAAAACATTCCAGCATCCTAATGAGCACCAAGGCAAAACTCATCAACGCCATCTTCGTTCCAACACTCACATACCAGTGTCAGAAATGGGCCCTAACAAAAGCCTTAGAGAGAAAATTGGTCACATGTGAAATGCGCTGCCTGAGAAAAGCTGTCAACAAGACCAGACGCGACAAGATCAAGAATGAGGTGATCAGAGACATGGTCGGACTAACAGTAATTCTCCACCATATCGAACAACAAAGGATCAGGTGGTTTGGTCACCTCACTAGAATGCCGCCCAACCAACCAGCCCTACGGGCATACACCACCAAATACAATGGCTGGAAAGCCAGAGGTAGACCAAGGAGACGATGGAGCGACTCCGTGGCTGACACCCTGCGAGCCCATGACCTGTCACTACATCAAGCCTCCCGCCTTGCTGCAGACAGACGTCTGTGTCTCCCCGCGACGCCGAAGGGCACCAGCGGCAGATGAAAGAAGAAGAAGAAGAAGAAGAAGAAGAAGAAGAAGAAGAAGAAGAAGAAGAAGAAGAAGAAGAAGAAGAAGAAGAAGAAAGATCCACCTGATAATGAAATGAAAACGGTAGAACTTTAAGGGTTTCTTATATAAAGATTTACAATCTCTTTAAGGTAAAAGGTCAAGGTGTCCCATAACCTATGTGGCCGAAGGGTAGCGAGGCATCAGAGACCTCAACTTCTCCAGAGACCATCATATTAGGGGCGGCCCCCATCTCCTCTCCCTCGCTGCTTTACCTTTCCTGACCCTAAAGAGGAAGGTACCTATTTACAACTGGGTGAACTGGGGGACTGTCCTGAAGCCAAGGCGCACAAACGGTCACCCATCCACTTGGCAACCACGCTCGATGCTGCTTAACCTTAGCTTGGGGAAAGGGAGTGTGCGGACGGGATAGCTCAGTGGTCAACTGAGCTATCTCGTCTGCACAATCTCTTTATAATATCTAAATAACAAACGAAGAGGTTGAGAACACATGCTGTGTGGTTTTCTTTTTTTTTTCTTTTTTTTTTTTGGGGGGGGGGGTTGTTTTGTTTTGGTTTGGTGTGGTTCCCGTTCCTCGGCACAAATTTCGAGGTTCACCAATGATGACATTTTTGGCGTGTGTGACAGGTTTTGCCCAACATTAAGGTAACCATACTCCAACTTCGGGGATGATGTCAGAAACAAAATGTAGTTTCCAGGTATGATGAGACAAGAGTGCACATTCTGGGTGACCCCTCCAAGGACTTAAGGTGGGGAACATGCAACAACAACAACAACAACAACAGCATCAGCAACAACAACAACAACAACAACAGCAGCAGCAGCAGCAGCAGCAGCAGCAGCAGCAACAACAACAACAACACGACAAAGAACCTTTTGTCAAAAGGCAACTGTTTGAAGTCAGGCATGCTCTCTTCACATTTCAATAGTTAGGAACGACAGAAGTTATAGCCGAGTGGTTAAGACAGTTTGACTTCAATCCCAGGGGTCCATGAAGTCGTGCGTTCGAATCTCAGTGGCGTCTGGTGAACTAAGTGTGGGCATTCTTACGATCTCCCAGGTCAGCTTCAAGTGCAGACCTGCCAGTGAGTGCCATATTTAATTTAATTTATTCTTTTATATCGAGGATAATGGAATTAGCACTCACGTGCTTTTTTTTTACATCCTGTCCCCGTGTGTATGCGGTTTTGTAAATTCTGTCATCTGTTCCCACCTTAATTCCTTTCGTGTATATGTACACATGCAGAGGATGCCTTCAGTGAGTTACGGAAACACGATCATATCCAGCATACATCCCCGAAGTCGGAATGTGGCTACCTTCATGATGGGTAACCCCCTTTCAAAAACACACACACACAAAAACCAAAAAAAACAACCACCACCAACTAACAAACAAACAAACAAACAAACAAACAAACAAACAAACAAACAAACCGATTGAGTAGGCCATGATCTCACCATATAGTGAACCTCGGAGCTCTAGCCGAGAAAGAAGAACCAAAGTTCAGACCAGCCTCCTTATTTAAAAAAAAATCTTTGATATCGAAGATGATGGAAAAATCTTTCATGTGCTTTTTTTTTACATCCAGTCACCGTGTGTATGCAGTATTGTAAATTTTGTCATCCGTTCCCACCGGCACACAATGGCCTACTCTTACGAAAAGCGGAACAGGATTTAACGTGTGCGCAAGATGTTCTGCGTGCATTCGCGCACGTAGCCTCGGTTTATAGTCTCATCCGAAGAACTTTTCTGGAGAGTGGAGTCTACACTGATGTTAACTCCAGGGGGAAAAAATCCCCCTTGAACGGGAATCGAACCCGGGTCGTGAGATTGCGATCGCAATGTTCTAACTACTAGGCTAGCCCGTCCTATCCTCCTCCTCCTCCTCCTCCTCCTCCTCCTCCTCCTCCTCCTCCTCCTCCTCACCTTATCACTAGCATAGATTTCATCCCCTGGCAACACGCTGTTCTGGCCAGGCACATCCCTGTAGCTGACAAAGTCCACCACGCCGTCCATCGCCAGAGCAGGGGAGGGGTCCACCTCCAGCAGTCTGGCGTGCGCTGAGCTGCTGAGCACCAGCCCCATGTACAGCTCCCCTGCACACAACCACCCACGTCTGATGCAGTCCAAGCCTCGCCATACTTCCAGCTTTCCATCAGGGTTAACTCTAACCCCATGTACAGCTCCCCTGCACACAACCACCCACGTGAATGATAGCAGCATCAACATTCACAGGCAATGACACGAGTAGCTACACCTCCCCAAAACAAACAAACAGACATGGCTATTGAAAAATAAGCAAACATTTGAAAATATACTAGTATTCTCTGCTGTTCTACACATTCAGAAAGTTTTTTTCTAAAGGAAAAAAAAAAGAAAGTAACAGTATGAGAAGAGGGAAGAAAAAGGAGCAAAAGCAAAGACATATGAACGAATAACAAGCGGCAAGAAAAGACTAGAAGATAATCATAGAGAGAAAAATAACCACACCAGACAAAGAAAATAATACAATCAAACCAGCCAACGAAAAAAACATAGCAAGACCAGAAAGACTAGCGAGGACAGGTAAATAAAGGTTTGGCCATCCAAGGGCTAGTCAAACATGGAGTGTACTCCTACAGGTAAGTTAAACATGAAGTATTCTCCTACAGGTAAGTCAAACATGGAGTATTCTCCTACAGGTAAGTCAAACATGGAGTATTCTCCTACAGGTAAGTTAAACATGGAGTATTCTCCTAAAGGTAAGTCAAACATGGAGTATTCTCCTACAGGTAAGTCAAACATGGCGTGTTCTCCTAAAGGTAAGTCAAACACGGAGCGTTCTCCTAAAGGTAAGTCAAACATGGAGTGTTCTCCTAAAGGTAAGTCAAACATGGAGTATTCTCCTAAAGGTAAGTCAAACATGGTTTATTCTCCTTTAGTTAAGTCAAACATGGAGTATTCTCCTAAAGGTAAGTCAAACATGGATTATTCTCCTTTAGTTAAGTCAAACATGGAGTATTCTCCTAAAGTCAAACATGGAGTGTACTCGTATCAACCGTACTAAACCAGTTACGCGCAATGATTTGACATTTTAAAATGCTCTGAATGATAGAAACAGTAATAAATCGATGTACAATTTTGAAGATATGTGATTCAGATGGTCAACAATACTCTCTATCCCACCACCTGCGACCTCCACTTTCTGCGACTTTCACCTTTCTGTGACCTTCACCCTTTTGTGACTTTCACCTTTCTGCGACCTTTACCTTTCTGCGACCTTTACCCTCTGCAACTTTCACCTTTCTGCGACCTTCACCCTCTGTCACCTACACCCTCTGCGACCATCACCTTTTTGCGACCTTCACCCTCTGCGACCTACACCCTCTCCGACCTTGACCCTATACGACCTTCACCTTCTGCGACCATCACCTTCCATACGGGGCATGTCGTCTACGTAGATGGCCTCCCCAGTGGTCTGTTTGTAAGCGGACACGTGGACCAGGGGTCGGTGCACTGCGTCTTCGGGGGCCTGGTTAGGGTCAGCCTTCTCATACAGCTGGCTTCCCTGGGGCAGGCGACGCTGGTCAGGCTGCAGGGCGCTGAGGTAGGACTGGGGCAGAGGCACCTCTGAGGCCTTGTTCTGCACAGACACAGACCGGACAACGTGCCTCAGGGAAGTCTGGGAGCTGGAGCACTTTGGGCAGGAAGGCCTTTCTTCTTGTTTTTGGTCTTTCTGTTTGCTTGTTTGTTTGGTTGTTTGTTGTTGATGTTGATGTTGTTGTTGATGTTGTTGTTGTTGTTGTTTATTCCTTTGCTACAGCTCCGAGGTTCACCAATGGTAGGATTTTTGCGTAATTTATGAGACCCGTTTTTTGCCCACCGTTAAGGTAGCCACATTGTGTCTTCGGGCATGATATCTAAACACGACACCAGTGTGCATGTGTGGAGATTTTAAAAAATGATCCCTTCCTACCAGCCTGAAAAGACTCACTCTTTTGAAAGGCAAAACTTTATTTTAAAAAATGTATGAAAAATGTTCTGCGTGCGTTCAAACGTGGGACTTCGGTGTATAGTCTCCTCCAGATGACTTTCAAAAGTGTGGAGTCAGTACTGATACTACCTCCAGGGAAAAAATCCCCTAGAACAGGTGCCCTGGTGGGCCCTCAGACCACAATAGCAATGCTGTTACCAATAGCCACTCTGATAGGGAATCAAATACAGTTGCAGACATGAAAAAAAAAAAGGGTGGCGCAGCGCTTTGTGGCGACGCGCTCTCCCGCTCTCCCCGGGGAGAGCAGCCCGAATTTCACGGAGAAATCTGCCGTGACTTAAAGTGGTATGAAATGAAATCTGAGCGCTTTGATTTGTTGCTTAACAAGATTCAGCGCTATATAAATTCCATACATTATTATTATTATTAATAGGCTACCCCCTCCGCCCTCTCCAATATCTATCTATCTGTCTGTCTGTCTGTCTGTCTATCTATCTATATCTATATATCTATATCTATATGTATGTATGTATGTATGTATGTATGTATGTATGTATGTATGTATGTATGTATGTATGTATGTATGTATGTATCTATCTATCGATCTATCGATCTATCTATCTTATCTATCTATCGGTCTGTCTATCTGTCTGTATGTATGTATGTATGTATGTATATATGCTTTGTTTCTGGAACACTGAATACATTACAATGATATGTTGGTTGGAACAAGAAAGCTGAAAGCACAAAGTACATTGCTGTTATAATGCGTGGGACAGGAAAGGTAGAAATACAGAGTAGCCTACATCACAATGCGTGCATGCTCGCGAGCGCGCGTGTGTGTGTATTGTTGTTGACTTCAATTTTACGTCTGTTCACTTAGTGATATTAGACGGGAAAAAAACAAAAAAAACAAACAAACGGGTGAGGTGGATGTGTTATTAAAAAATAAAAAAATAAAAAAAATCTCGAAAAGAAACTTGGCAATGCAACAAGAATTATTAAC
>CM054138.1:15409349-15414349 GCA_028751875.1 Rapana venosa | reverse complement strand
GCGAATCGACTTAGGACAGTAACTATTTATGTCTGATCGTGGTCTCGAGTCCCCTGCTCTGAAGCAATCTCTGAGTTCTGTCTTGTTCTTTGTTCTGGTTTCATCTCATGTTGCTTTTCTGTCTCTTCGTGTCTTCGGTGACTTTGTCGAAACGCTCCGGTGTACACGTAACTATTTTTGGTCGTATAGACCGAAAAGCATTGCTGCTCTGTAAGCATCTGAACAAGTCAGACCTCAGCGCATCCGACTTTAGTGTGGGAGAGAATTGTTATCATGTGTGGATCGGTGGTCTAGAGGTAACGCGCCTGTCTAGAAAGCGAAAAGTCCGGGTCTGAAGTGTGCGGCGGTTCGTACTCCGTTTGGACCGGAAACTTTTCCCCCATCCATTAGACCATGAGTGGTGGTCTGAGCGCTAGTCTTTCGGATGAGACGATAAACCGAGGTCCCGTGTGTTACACGTAATTATTTAGCGCACGTAAAAGAACCCACGGCAACAAGAGAGTTGTCCCTGGCAAAATTCTTAGAAAAAAGCCACTCTGATAGGGAAACAAATACAGTTGCAGACATGAAAAAAAGGGTGGCGCTGCGCTTGTGGCGACGCGCTCTCCCGCTCTCCCCGGGGAGAACAGCCCAAATTTCACGGAGAGAAATCTGCCGTGACTTAAAGTGGTATGAAATGAAATCTGAGCGCTTTGATTTGTTGCTTTACAAGATTCAGCGCTATATAAATTCCATACATTATTATTATTATTATTATTTAAGTCTTTCTGGAAAAAAAGGCAGGAGAATAAACCAAGAAGGCAGAAAAATAACCGAGAAGATGGTGACAGGAAGATGAGGAACAAGGGCTGCGTTTATTTTTCTCTTGTCAATTGTTTTGTATAGTGTCCAGGCTTCTTACCCATACCGCAATACAGGCCAGATTAGTGTTTTGACAATAGATTCTAATGTTGGAATATCTAGGTATGCCTTTATCTTTCTGAATGTTCTTTCAAGCCAGATTAGTGTGTTCACAATAGATTCTAATGATGGTATATTTAGGTGTGCCTTTGTCTTTCTGAATGTTGTTACAGGCCAGATTAGTGTTTTGACAATAGATTCTAATGTTGGAATATCTAGGTATGCCTTTATCTTTCTGAATGTTCTTTCAAGCCAGATTAGTGTGTTCACAATAGATTCTAATGATGGTATATTTAGGTGTGCCTTTGTCTTTCTGAATGTTGTTACAGGCCAGATTAGTGTTTTGACAATAGATTCTAATGTTGGAATATCTAGGTATGCCTTTATCTTTCTGAATGTTCTTTCAAGCCAGATTAGTGTGTTGACAATAGATTCTAATGTTGGTATAGTTAGGTGTGCCTTTATCTTTCTGAATGTTCTTTCAAGCCAGATTAGTGTGTTGACAATAGATTCTAATGTTGGAATATCTAGGTGTGCCTTTGTCTTTCTGAATGTTCTTTCAGGCCAGATTAGTGTGTTGACAATAAATTCTAATGTTGGAATATCTAGGTATGCCTTTATCTTTCTGAATGTTCTTTCAGGCGAGATTAGTGTGTTGACAATAGATTCTAATGATGGTATATTTAGGTGTGCCTTTGTCTTTCTGAATCTTGTTTCAGGCCAGATAAGTGTTTTGACAATAGATTCTAATGTTGTATATTGATGTGTGCTTTTGTCATTCCAATTGCTTTTTTTTTTTTTGCTGTCTCATCTTCTGTGACGTCCCCGTCCTGCTGTTCCCACTCCACTCATTCCAGTCTCCCCGCCACAACCATACCCAGATTTGTTGTCTCATCCTCAGAGTCGGTGGTCCACAGGGAGCCCATCACTATCAGGCCGCCGTGAGGCCACCAGCCAGAGGGGCCCTGCACCGCTGCTGGGTCACTTTGGTGGTGTTCAGTGGTGCCTGTTCTGAGCTAACATACGCAGGACACCACCTACTAAGGCCCCTACTAACGACAGTATTAGCTCAGTCGCGGAGCCAGACTGAGTGACTTGCCCACCCGAGGTGGCAACCACCACAACGTCCCTTCAACGACTGTCCCCTGTGAACCTCCAACCCCAAAGGCCCCGACACAAACTCGCCACAGGCACATAAGTGTATGGGCAAACCGAATCTGAAGTCACCATGAGACCAGAGCAACTAGGACCACCGAATTTGAGGCAATTTTTTTAAATTGCATGATGATCAATGACATTGAGGATGACATAATTATGCTGCTGTGGAAGTGCATATATTTTAAGACTACTTGACAGGGTTGTACTCTACGCTTACTATCATAATATATCCCGGTGTCAACCGGGCCCGAGAGATACAGACACCTGCAGTGTTGGTCAGGTAATTTGAGCTACACTCTCAAACTCGCATCCGTTAAGTGGATGAAGCTCGACTGTGTGATCCCAGTCTTCCCGCTGAGCCCACAGCACACTCACTGTGGGTAAGAATCGGCTGGAGTCCGAAAAATCCCTATGACTCGTATGGGAATCGAACCCGCGACCTTCCAGTCCGTAACCCAAGGCGCTAACCACTGCGCCATGGCGGCTGGTTGTAATTCCAATTGTTGTTTCACCGAATCCTCTTTAGCTTCCCCATAATAATCCAGTGCAGGGTACTTACTCCACTAATGGCTGCTGCTGCTGCTGCTGCTACTGCTCATGATGATGGAGGATTCATGACCTACCTGTGTTGACCACGCGGGCAGTGGCGCCACAGGCCATCAGGAGAGGGTTGAGGTCAGAGATAGGACTGGCGGTCATGATGTTGCCCCCCAACGCCTGAATCACCACACCACACCATCACCATCACCACACCATCACCATCACCACACCATCACCATCACCACACCATCACCACATCATCACCACACCATCACCACACCACACCATCACCACACCACACCATCACCACACCATCACCATCACCACACCACACCATCACTTCACCACCACCATCACCACACCATCACAATCACCACACCGACACCATCACCACACCATCACAATCACCACACCGACACCATCACCACTTCATTTCAATTCAAACACTTCAGTCATGAAGTCGTGGGTTTGAATCTCGGCGGCGACTGGTGAATTAAGGGTGGGGATTTTTACAATCTCCCAGGTCAACTCCAAGTGCAGACCTGCCAGTGCCTTCATTCCATTCTGTCTATATACGCATGCAGAAGATCAATAAGCAAGTTAAAGATCCTGTAATTCATGTCAGTGTTCGATGGGTTACGGGAAAACGAACATACCAAGGATGCATCCCCGAAGTCGGAATGCGGCTACCTTCATGGTGGACAAAAACGGTCGCATACGCAACACTCTCACCATAGGTAAACCTCGGAGCTCTAACCGAGGAGGGGAAAAGACGAAAAAATACTACCCCCCCCCCCCCCAATAAAACAAACAAACAAAATTTATCCTTCAAACAGAGAAATTCATGTGGGGTTACAAGCCGTACAAAAGAAATGTAAACAAGGAAAACATTTATCAGGGAAAAATACCACCAGGCAGTATACGAACATCAGCACGCACACATCACAAGATATTACCGATGCCAACACTTTATCATCTCAATAAACAGAACAATTCATGTGGGTTATATCTGTCTATCTGTCTGTCTGTCTGTCTGTCTGTATGTCTATCTAACTATCTATCTATATATCTACCCTTATGTATGAGAGAAAATTTGATGCTATAGATATGTAATTAGTGGAATTTGTATTGATAGTTTTGTTTATTATATAATTGACTGATGATGTGAGTAGTTGATTGCATGTATAACTAAGTGATTAAGTTTATTGTCAGCTTCATTGTGTATATGCTATGAATTTCTTCATGTTTGTTTGCCTGTTGGTTTCCTTTTGTTTTTCATGAGGGCCTGGTGTAAAGAAGCCCCCTGGCTTATCCATTTACCCTCATCAAAACATTCGAGTTCGAGTTCGAGTTCGAGTTCGAGTTCTATCTATCTATCTATCTATCTATCTATCTATCTATCTATCTATCTATCTATCTATCTATCTATCTATCTATCTATCCATCCATCCATCCATCCATCCATCCATCCATCCATCCATCCATCCATCCATCCATCCATCCATCCATCCATCCATCCATCCATCCATCTATCTATCTATCTATCTATCTATCTATCTATCTATCTATCTATCTATCTATCTATCTATCTATCTATCTATCTATCTATCTATCTATCTATCTATATCAAAATACGATAAACAGAAGAAAACACTCTCACATACAGTAATGAAAATTAATGATAGTCAGTGTTGTTGTGTTGCAGTAGCTGTTATTATCGTCTTCATCATTGGGTTGTGTTTTTTTTTAAATTTCATTTCGAGGATAATGGATTAAGTACGCGTGCGCTTTACTTACATCCAGTCCCCGTCTGCATGCGGTTTTGCAAACTTTTGTCATCCCTTCCCTCCGGCACAAAAGGCCTACGCTTCCGAACGGCAGAACAGGTTTTTAACATGGATCGCAAGATATTCTACGTGCGTGCACACACGGGGCCTCAGTTTATGCTCTCATCCGAAGGGAGCTGTGGGTCCAGTGGTTTGAGCGTTTCGCACGTGATCTAACGGCCCAGGTTTGAGCCACCACCCAGACACCCGTTCGAGGGGATTACTTCACATTCTCCAATGGTCCTTCAGACGAAGCTATAAACCAAGGGCCTGTGTGCGAACGCACACAGAACATCTTGCGTACACGTTAAGAACCTGTTTTGTTTTTTTCAGAAGAGTAGGTCAGTTGGTGCTAGTGGTCCGAGGGACAAAACTGACTAAAATCGTCCTGCACACTGGTGTCGTGTTTAGACACACACCATCCCCGAAGTCGGAATGTGGCTACCTGAATGGTGGCTAAAGAGTCGTATATTATGCAAAAATCTCACCATTGGTGAATCTCAGAGCTCTAGTCGAGGAATGAAAAAAGTAAACACAAAACAAAAACACACATACACAAACCCAATTCCAGTGACA
>CM054138.1:15401849-15404349 GCA_028751875.1 Rapana venosa | reverse complement strand
CTAAGATTTTTCCCTCTTGTTTCATCTCATGTCTGTCCCTGCCTTTGAAAGCCAAAATTCCAACACCCTGCTGAAATGTACAACCTGTGTGTGTGTGTGTGTGTGTGTGTGTGTGTGTGTGTGTGTGTGTGTGTGTGAGTGTGTACATTTGAATTTGTTAGAATATTGTTAATCATTGTTGGTTGTTTGTGTGGGAGCAGATTGAATGGAAGCGCTCTGGTTTGTACATGCAAGATATAGCGCTCTATAAATTCCATATATTATTATTATTATTATTATTATTATTATTATTAAAACAAACCAGATATCAAATTCTAACAAAGAACCCTCACTTAAAACCTTTTTTAAAAAACATAATATCAATAAACATGTCAAGTCAAGTTACAAAATGCCAAAGGATCTGATATAAACCAGTTTTAACAACCTCGCCAATAGCAGCATCAATTCAACAGAGAGAGAGAGCGAGGGCGAGGGCGAGAGAGGGAGCGAGAGAGCGAGAGAGACAATGACAATGACAATGACAAATTCTTTTATTTCGAGGATAATGAATAAGCACCCATGCGCTTGTTTACATCCAGTCCACGCCCTTAAGGATATATATGATAATAAAATAAAATAAAGCCCATAGCAATACACTTACACAGAATACGGAAAAAATATATACGCAAAATCCCCACAAAAATCACGGAAGAGAGAGAGAAAACAAAAAGTAGCAGCAAGTAAGAAAGAAAGCAAAACAGAAAACACAGAAACAACCGAAAAAAATAGCAAGAACCAAGAGCAAAGCAAAAGCGGCAACAACAACAAGGGGAGAGGAGACAACCGAATAGTCCCCCCTAAAAAAAACAACAACCCCAAACCCAAACCAAAAGAGAACCAAACAAAGCAAAATCTCCATAAAATAAAGGAGAACAAACTACGTAAATACTTTCATTTTGGCTAACAGAAGAAACGTCAAAAATTCTTTGTGCTTTTATGGGAGAGGCAACAAGAGAGAGAGAGAGAGAGAGAGAGAGAGAGAGAGAGAGAGAGAGAGAGAGAGAGAGAGAGAGAGAGAGAGAGAGAGAGAGAAGAGACACAGACACAGACAGACAGACAGATACAGAGAGAGAGAGAGAGAGAGAGAGAGAGAGAGAGAGAGAGAGAGAGAATGACAAAGAGAGAGAGAGAGAGAGGGGTGGAGGGGGAGGGAGGGAGGGAGGCAGAGGCCAGCACTGACCAATCTCGGTGTTGCCATTGACCAGTCTGCAGTCAGGATGTCGTTTCTTGATGTCCAGCAGTTCCTTCAGCGATGTCGGCCTGTACCACGTGACCCGTTCACCGCGGAACTGCAACGACTGAGTGTGCAAGCGTGACCCCTCCATCTGCAAGAGAAACACATAAACACACACATACACACACACACACCACACAAACACGCACACATACACCACACAAACACGCACACATACACCACACAAACACGCACACATACACACACACACAGGCACGCACGCATGCACGCAGGAACACAGGCACACAGGCACACACACACACACACACACACACACACACACACACACACACACACACACACACACACACACACCACGGGATAGCCTAGTGGTCAGAACATTGCGCTCGCAATCTGACGACCCGGGTTCGATTCCCGTTCAAGGGAATATTTTCCCCTGGAATTAACATCAGTGCAGACTCCACTCTCCCCAAAAGTCCTTTGGATGAGACTATAAACCGAGGCCCCGTGTGCGAACGCACGCAGAACATCTTGCGCACATGTTAAATCCTGTTCCGCTGTTCGTAAGAGTAGGCCATTGTGTGCCGGTGGGAATGGATGACAAAATTGACAAAACCGCATACACACGGGGATTGGATGTAAAAAGCACATAAATGCTTATTCCATTATCCTCGATATAAAAGAATAAATAAAAATAAATAAAATAAAACACACACACAGAGGGAGATCTTTTTTTTTCAGAGCACTGGTCAAAAGAGGGTGCGGGAGTATTTGTTTGTCCTTTTTTAAATTTTAACCTTTTTTTTTTAATATAGTCAAAATAATCATCATCGGAATGCCAGGGGAGGTGGAGGGGTGGGTGGGGTGGGGGGGTGACTGTTAGTATAAAGAGCATTCCCACCTTCTGGAAATTCTGTGCCAAAAATACTCTCCTATCTCTCTCTCTCTTTGTTTCTGTCTTCTCCCTTTTCTTCCTCTCACCTCCTTCTTGTCTATGTTCTGCCTTCTTGGGCCATTCTCCTGCCTTTTTTTTTTTCAGAAAGACTTAAAAGATAACGATTCTCTCCCACGTCGAAGTCAGATGCGCTGGTCCTGACTTGTCAGGCGCTTAACGGCAGCACAACGCATTTCTAGCTCGTATGACAACAGATCTGACAGCAATAATTGCTGTTTCAGGGTTCAACTAAGGAGAAGAAGAAAAAGAAGAAGAAGAAGAAGAGGAGAAGGAGGAGGAAGAAGAGGAAGAGGAGGAGGAGGAGGACAAAG
>CM054138.1:15389349-15391849 GCA_028751875.1 Rapana venosa | reverse complement strand
GGCCAGCATTACTGGGTAGAATGCGTTAGTTCTGGGACATACTTCAGTGTGGCCGTGGCCAGATGGCCAGCATTACTGGGTAGAATGCGTTAGTGCCTGGGACATACTTCAGTGTGGCCGTGGCCAGATGGCCATCATTACTAGGTAGAATGCGTTAGTGAATGGGAAATACTTCAGTGTGGCCGTGGCCAGATGGCCAGCATTACTGGGTAGAATGCGTTAGTGCCTGGGACATACTTCAGTGTGGCCGTGGCCAGATGGCCATAACTATTGGGAAGAATGCGTTAGTGAATGGGAAATACTTCATTATGGCCATGACCAGATGGCCATCATTACTGGGTAGAATGCGTTAGTTCTCGGACATATTTCAGTTCGGTTATGGCCAGATGGCCAGCATTACTGGGTAGAATGCATTAGTTCTGGAACATACTTCAGTGCGGTTATGGTCGGATAGCCATCATTACTGGGTAGAATGCGTTAGTGCCAGGTCTTCTCCTGTGCTTGAAACTCTGCAGGAGGTCTGCCCGCTGGCCTCAGCCGACATTCTGACTTCAGGACAGCTCATTAATGGGTTCATAAAAAAAGATTCAGAGCTGCTTTTTAAAATAAAAAGCATGAAAATGGGCACAGAGAGAGAGAGAGAGAGAGAGAGAGAGAGAGAGAGAGAGAGAGAGACAGACAGACAGACAGACAGACAGATGTAAAGTAAAAGGTAGAAAAAAGGGAGTGATAGGATTTGCTTGAAAAGGGGGCAAGAGAATGGGATGATTAAACAGAAAATAAACAAGAGATAGAGAGAGACAGAGACACAAAGACAGACAGACAGACAGACATGCAAACAGAGACATAGAGAAGTGAAAGGAAACAGACAGAAACAAACAAAGGGAGTCACAGAAATGGAGAAAATCTCTAGCTCAAGAATTTCCACAAAAGTGGAGGTGCCATCATATCATCAGACTGAAAGAGCAACCCCCATTACACGGCACCCAAAGGAAGGAAGAAAGCTGTCGTGTCGTGACCTACCTGTACAGGATGGAGACGAGACGCCACGCTGCCGATACCCTCCACAGTGGTGACGGCCACGCCATGCAGGGAGCACAGCGGCGTCAGACAAGCGTTGGCGCTGTAATGTCTGGTGTATGCAGTAGGAAACTTCACCGTACACTTTTCTTTTTTTTTGTTTTTGTTTGCTGTTGCCTTTTTTTCGTTCCTCGGTTCGAGGTTCATCAATGGGGAGATTTTACCGCATGCGACCTTTCTTTTTGCCCTCCATGAAGGTAGCTGCATTCTGACTTCGGGGATGCATGCTGGGTGGGTTCGTGTTTCCATAACGCTGATATGAATTAGGGGATCTTTAACGTGCATAATTGATCTTAAAATGTGTATATATAAACAAAAAGAATTAAGGCATTGGCAGGTCTGCGCTTGGGAGTTGACCTGGGAGATCGTAAACATCCCCAGCCTTCATTCATCAGACGTCGCCAGGATTCGAACCCACGACCTCATGAATCAAAGGGCTTTAAATCGAACGGTCTTATCTATTCGGCTATAGCGTCTGAGGATTAATTGGCAAACAATCTACACCTAATGTTGAAACATGCAGTTGGGGGTGGGGGTGGGGGGCCGCGGGATAGCCTAGTGGTTAGAGCATTTAGCTCGTGATCTGACGGCCTGGGTTCAACCCCCCACCAAGACGCCTGTTCAAGGGGATTTTTCATTTTTGGGTTAACATTGACACTGACTCCATCCTCCTAAAAGTCCTTCAGATGAGACTATAACCTGAAGCCCCGTGTATTGATGTGGGCAAAAATATCTTGTGTACATGTTAAACTCCGCACCTTCTTTCAGATGAGTAGAACAATGCATGTCGATGAGAATGGAGGGGAATTTTTAACAACCGCACCCCCCCCCCCCCCCCCCCCCATGCTGATGTGTTATACTTCCCGAATCGGAATGCACTGCGGATGATGGGGAAACGGCCAATTGCACACATCATCCGTAAACCCCCAATCTTAGCTGAGGAAAGAAATAAAAAAACAACAAAAACAAGCTAAAAACACGAAACAACAAACCACCAAAACACACGCCGCGCGCGCGCGCGCACCACCACGCACCACTAAACCCCACGCACAACAATCACAAACACAACACACACAACAAACATTACTTACCAAACGCATCACACACACCACCATCACCACCCCACCACCATAAACACAAAACCTACACACCATACACACACAACACACACACACACTACAGCACAACACAACTAACACACCAGCACAAAACAAAACCACACACTAAAAAAACAACACACACAAAACACACACACACAAAATGCACACACACACGCAAAACAAACACAACCCACACACACACAACACACTACAACACACACACAACACAACACCACATCACCACAAACCACACACCACACACCACACACAACACACAACACACACACAACCCCACACCCCCCACACAACACCACCACACA
>CM054138.1:15241849-15384349 GCA_028751875.1 Rapana venosa | reverse complement strand
AAGAATTGCGACGAAGAAGAAGAAGAAGAAGAGGAAGAAGAAGAAGAAGAAGAAGAAGAAGAAGAAGAAGAAAGAAGAAGAAGAAGAAGAAGAAGAAGAAGAATTACGAAGAAGAAGAAGAAGAAGAAGAAGAAGAAGAAGAAGAAGAAGAAGAAGAAGATAGAAGAATTACGAAGAATTACGAAGAAGAATTACGAAGAAGAAGAAGAAGAGAAGAAGAACAACAACAACAACAACAACAAGAACAACAACAACAAGACAAGAAGAACAAGAAGAAGAGAAGAAGAAGAAGAAGAAGAAGAGAAGAAGAAGAAAGAGAGAGAGAAGATAGATAGAAGAAGAAGAAGAGAAGAATTCGAGAAGAAGAAGAAGAAGAAAGAAGAAGAAGAAGAAGAAGAAGAAGAAGAAGAAGAAGAAGAAGAAGACGACAGAAGAAGAAGAAGAAGAAGAAGAATTGCAAAGAAGAACTGCGAGAATTGCGAGAGAAGAAGAAGAAGAAGAAGAGAAGAAGAAGAAGAAGAAGAAGAAGAAGAAGAAAGAAGAAGAAGAAAAAACAACAACAACAACAACAACAAAGAACAAGAAGAAGAAGAAGAAAGAAGAAGAAGAAGAAGAAGAAGAAGAAAGAAGACGAAGAAGAAGAGGAAGAAGAAGAGGAAGAAGAAGAAGAAGAAGAAGACGAAGAAGAAGGAAGAAGAAGAAGAGGAAGGAGAAGAATTACAAAGAAGAGAAGAAGAAGAAGAAGAAGAAGAAGAAGAAGAAGAAGAAGAAGAAGAAGAAGAAGAAGAAGAAAAAGAATTACGAAGAAGAAGAAGAAGAAGAAGAAGAAGAAGAAGAAGAAGAAGAAGAAGAAGAAGGAGAAGAAGAAGAAGAAGAAGAAGAAGAAGAAGAAGGGGGAAGCAGCAGTGGCAGGGGGAGGATACAGTGACGCCGCAGGTACTGCAGCAGTGTCATCTCTGGGTCAGGATTGGTCACCTCCACCTGCACAGCAAAACACAACAACAACACAGCAATGAAGACACATAGATCCATACTGTGTGTGGTGTGTGTGTGTGTGTGTGTGTGTGTGTGGTGTGTGTGTGTGTGTGTGCGTGTCCGTGTGTGTGTGTGTGTCGTGTGTGTGTGAATGTGTGTGTGTGTGTGCGTGTGTGTGTGAATGTATGAGTGTGTGAATGTGTGCGTGTTTGTGTGTGTGTGTGTGTGTGTGTGTGTGTGTGTGTGTTTGTGTGTGTGTTTGTGTGTGTTTCTGTGTCTCTTTCTGTGTCTCTATGTGGTTCTCTGTCTGTCTCGCAATAAATACACATAGATCTATATTCTCTGTCTGTATGTCTGTCTGCCTGCCTGTCTGTTTATCTCTGTCTCTCTGTCTCTCTCTGTCTCTCTTTCTGTGTCTCTGTGTGCTTGTCTGTCTCTCTGACTCTCTATGTCTCTGTCACTCTGTCTGTCTGTTTCTCTCTCACACACATACACACACGCATACACACACACGTACACACACGCGCGCACACACACACACACAAACACACATGCGCGTGTATGCACGCACGCATGCATCCCCCCACTTTCTCTCTCTCCCTCCCCCCCCTCTCTCTCCCTATCTCTCTCCCTATCTCTCTCTGTATTTTAGCAATGTGAATAGACGCAGAGAAAGTGATAGAGATATAGACAGAGAAAGAGAGACAGAGACAGATGGAGGCAAAGCAAAGCAAAATCCTTCACTTTGAGAATAATAGACAAGCACTACCGCACCTTTCTGCATCCAGTCACCGCAAGTATTAGAAATCATAATTATCATATAAAAAATACATAAACCATAATATAATGACTACAAAACAACAAACAAAACAACAAACGAAAACCGAAAAAAGTAGAACTAGGAAACAAATAATATAGAAAGACATAATTAAAAATCATCGCTACCAACCTCTTCTCCCTAAAAGGTCATGAGAAATGAATGTGACGCTCCCCCACAAAATGAGTGGCGCTGCACCTGACTCTCTATTTCCCCCCCCCCCCCCCCCCCCCCCCCCCCCCCCTAGGAGTCATTTTAGGCAGGTGAGGAGTCAGGTTGTCGATTTTGAGATTGTGATTGATTATAGAACTATAGCCATTCTCTTACCTCGTAGCGAAGTATTAAGGTGTAGTTTGATTCCTTTTGCTTTAAAAACAGATTGCTTTAGATAAACCCGACCTGACCACCTACACACATGCGCCTGTATGCACGCACGCATGCATCCCCCCTCCCACCCTCCTCTCTCTCTCCCCCTCTCTCTGTGTATTTTAGCTCTGGTACTTTATTTACGATGCTAAATTTGTTAATTTCTCATTTTGTCACTTTCTGCTGTCTATCATTTCAATTTGAAATCACTTTTGATAGAAATGTCCGATTTTCAATCTGTTTTGTTGTTGTTGTATTAAATGACCTTTACATCGCTGATTAATGACATGCTAACAACTGAAAATCGACCTCATTATGTGGTGGAGTGTTGGAATAAAAAGAAGTATAACTCATAAACGAGAGAGAGAGAGAGAGAGAGAGGAGAGAGAGAGAGAGAGAGAGGAGAGAGAGAGAGAGAGAGAGAGAGAGAGAGAGATTCTTTAGTAAAGCTTTCTTTACTAAGTGACACGTTTCTTTAGCAAAAATCAAACTTGGTTCCATTACATAATTATGCTGAACACGTAGGTGGCTGTGTGTCTGTGTGTGTGCGTGTGTGTTTTTACTTTTTTTTAAAAACTTTATTCTTTTATTTAGAGGATAATGGAATAAGGACTCGATGCGTTTTTACACCCAGTCCCCGTGTGTCTGCAGTTTTGTAAATTTTGTCATCCGTTCCCACCGGCACGCAATGGCCTACTCTTCCAAAAAGCGGAACGGGTTTTAACATGTTGTATTTTCTGCGTGCGTTCGCATACGGGACCTCGGTTTATAGTCTCATCAGAAGGACTTAGAATGTGTGTGTGTGTGTGTGTGTGTGTGTGTGTGTGTGTGTGTGTGTGGGTGTGTGGTGATGTGTGAGGAGAGAGAGAGAGAGAGAGAGAGAGAGAGTGTGTGTGTGTGTGTGTGTGTGTCCCGTTGAGAGCGAAGTTGTAATAACAATAACAGTATCACAATATTAACGATAACAAATAAAGCCTTTTCATTTCACGAAAGTATTGACAATGTAAATGTAATAATTCCCATGGGAAAAAAATCTTCTCGAGCCGATGCCTCACTGGCTGGAGACTCGAACCCCGGACGGCAAGTGTTTAGACACTATCCACGAAATCCGAATGCGGCTACCTTAATGGTGGGGCAAAACAGTGGCATATGCAAAAATCTCACCATTGGTGAACTTGGCATCTCTAGCCTAAGAACGAATAAAATATAATAGAATACCATGTACTCTTCTCGACCCTAAGGCCGCCTCCACTAAATTGACAACCAGCCCTCACCATCGAAAATACAAATCCCAGAAGAGAAAACAAACAAAGAAACAAAAAACAAACAAACAAACAAAAAATCAGTCTAGGGCTTGCATTGCAAATTACCAGTCAGGAGGTAATGGAAAAGAGAAGCACTACTGCATAAACAATGAACAAGCGTTTCTTTGCCACCCCATAGAAATGAATAGGACTGTGTTAACAAACAGCACACACCCAGTCGTTACCAGAATTAATATAATTATAAAGGTAAAAAGGTTAAGGTGTCCCATAACCTATGAGGTGGTAGGGGAGCGAGGCGTCAGAGACCTCACTTCTCAAGGGGCCAGCATATTGAGGACGGCTCCCATCTCCTCTCCCTCCCTGCTTTACCTTCCCTGACAGTAAAGGCTGCACACCGGTATTAAAAAATCACTCTTTTCCTTCTGTTTTTCTATGTGACTCTCATATTCATAACCTACGTACTAAGGCATCCACAGAAATAAAAACCACTTTTTGTGAAAGACTAGCGATTTTGAACAAATTTGGCAGGTTTGAATTTTTTTAATTTCTCAGCAAACACTGTACCCCCTCAGTCCTTTGTGGTCTGCTAGCTTCCTTACTGCAATATGCATGCGCAGGGTCAACGCTGTAGGAATACAGGCAAACCTCATTTGATGGTTATTTCCAACTTTCTCGTGACTACCTGGTATTGCTCTATGTCCTCAATCCCCAAAACAAGAGCACAGTCCATTTTTTCATGCTTTAAAAAAAATCGTGAAAATCACACATTTTTTCGATGCTTATACAAGATACATATACTGACTCCAAATTAATACGGAGTGCAGCCAATTTGAAGGTACTTACAGCCATGAACTGGCAACTGTACTGCAAAGCATACACACATTAAAAAAGTAAAAAAGTCATCTGATCGCTTGATTGTGCTTACAGGATCAGCTAAAATTCATACATATTATTATTGTTATTAATATTACTGAAGCCAAGGTGGCAAGCTGTCACCCAACCACTTGGTAACCTCCTCAATGCTGCTTAACTTGGCTGGGGGAAAGCAGTGCTCGACCACTGAGCTATCCCGTCCCCCTTAAAATATATAGGGCCTAAGAAACACACCACCGATTTATTGCTGAAGACAGAATTGGGCTCCGTTTTATGATGGGTAAAAAGGGTTCGCGCGCGCGCGCGCACACACACACACCCACGCTCGATCTCTCTCTCTCTCTCTCGTTTGTTTTGGTTAGGGTTTTTTTGGGGAGTGGGGGTGTGTGTTTAGGGTTTTCTTTTATTTGTTTGCTTTGGGGGGTGGGGGCTGTTTCGAAAAGGGATATTTCCCCTTGTTTCTATTGTGAGACTGTATGAGTGTTGGGTTATTATTATTAAGATGTATCCCTACGGGCGGGGACTGGATGTAAAAAAGCACATGTGTGCTTATTCATTATCCTCGAAATAAAAGAATTTGTCATTGTCATTGTCATTGTCTCTCTCTCCCCGCTGTTCGATTTTGTTTGGATAACCGGTGTGTGTGTGTGTGTGTGTGTGTGTGTACACGTGTGCATGCATGTATGTATGTGAGTATCCTTCGTTCTTGTATTTAACGTCTGTTCACTAGAAGTGATATTAGGCGGGGAAAAAGGATTGATAGCAGAAGAGATATAAATTGATATGGAAAAAGAGTCATGAAACAGTTTGGTAAATAAACCACAAAAGTAACCCATAAACATGCAACTAGATAAAAAAAAAACAATTAAACGCAGAAACTGGGGTATGTACAAGAGAGTTACAAATATCTAAAAGAATGTTTTCGTCCGACAGAATTACAGCTAAATTTTCGTCAGAAGCATTTTTGTCTAAAAAGGTTTTTGGAAAGAAAATACTAAGCTTCTAGCGATGAAGTAAGCAAATCTCTAGAGAAAATTGTTCATCACAAATGCACCTAACATTTTTACCAAACTTTGTTTTAAGAGTATCAAGTGATACTCTGTACAATATAGTGATAATCAGTCTGGCATAGAAGGTAGAAAAAATGCGAGTATGTGGGTTATGTATGCAGGTACGTGTGTGTGTGTGTGTGTATGCATACGTGTGTCTGTCAGCATGTGAATATGCATGTTTGTGAATGTGTACGTGTATGTATAGTGCGTGCATGCGTGTGTGTGTGTGTGGGAGAGAGAGAGAGAGAGAGAGAGAGAGAGAGAGAACGAGAGAGAGAGAGAGAATAGCTGTAGGCTACAAGCCACCTGCATTAGCACGAATCTATCACGTGTTAGCTAGCAGTGTAAGGTTGGAAGAAGAGACATAGTGACCTAGTTTTCTTGGCCTAGAGACAGGTTTGTTGCTTGATGGTGTGGAAACTCCTCCCCCTTGACAATTCCCATTGACAGGACTGACTAAAGCTCATGAAAAAAGAGTATCCGAATCTATCCTGTAACTATGTTATGGAATCCATGCCATGATGACCATTTGGGCTGAAATTAACTAAGTTCTCAGTATATATTATGTGTTTTGTGCCCAGCTCCCCTCCCACTGAATGGGCATCTTGCTTATCACAATAAACCTTTGTTATTGGCATTGTCATTGTTATTCTCGCTCTCTATCTCTCTCTCTAATAAGAAAAAAGCCGCCATATTTAAAAATCCTGGGAAACATAATGACATTTGCTAACCTTGGTCTCTCTCTCTCTCTCTCTCTCTCTCTCTCTCTCTTTTAACCCTGGCATCTCCCTAACTAACATGAAACCTTACATATCAGCATGCAGCAAAGGCATAACCGCTTTTCCATTTAACTTGAAATGAAATGTGAAACTACGATCTAGCACAGTGTTAAGATCTGAGGTACAAGCATGCAGGATATCATTTTTGAGATAGCATTGTGTGTGTGTGTGTGTGTGTGTGCGCGCGCGCCCGTGAGAGAGATATATATTTTTTTTATATCGAGGATAATGGAATAAGCACTCATGTGCTTTTTTACATCCAGTCCCCGTGTGTATGCGGTTTTGTAAATTTTGTCATCTGTTTCCACCGGCACACAATGGCCTACTCTTTCGTCTTTCGAAAAGCGGAACAGGATTTAACGTGCGCGCAAGATGTTCTGCATGCGTTCGCACACGCGCCTCGGTTTATAGTCTCATCCGAAGGACTTTGACATTCAGTTCGATTTTTTTGTCAAACTGGGAAGAAAGGGCGAGGCTGGGAATCGAACCCAGAACCTCACGGTTTACTTGTTGGCAGGCAAACGTCTTAACCATCCTGCCACCTTCCTTCTTGTGTGTGTATGTGCGCGCGCGCGTGTGTGTGTGTGTGCGTGAGAGGGAGAGAAAAATGAACAATGAACAACATTTATTGCTATTTAGCAATCAAGTCATATAGCGCTGCGGGCGCAGTAACAAACGATATCGAACGCAAGGGGATTACAGTGACATGGAAACCATGGCAGTAGTGGTATGTACATCTAGATTCAATACATTAGTGTACACCCCAGTTTTTCAAAACAGTCTTTCCTTTTCGAGTGTACAGCCAGGTGAGAGAGAGAGAGAGAGAGAGAGAGAGGGGGGGGGGGGATGTGTGTGTGCGTGTATGTATGTGTGTGTGAGTGTGTGTGAGTATGTGTGTGTGGTATGTGTGTGTGAAAGCATGCGTGTGTGCGTGCATGCATGCGTGTGTGCGTGCGTGCATGCGAGTGTGCGTGCATACACGCGTTCGTGTGTGTATATATATAATATATATATATATTAATATATTATATATATCTTATATATATATATATGTGTGTGTGTGTGTGTGTATAATATATTATTATCTATATCTATATATATGTGTGTGTGTGTGTGCGCACATGCATGCATGTGGTGTGTGCGCTGTCTATCTACCTGCCTGTCTGTCTGTGAGTCTGTGTGTCAGTGTGTTGTTTCAGTTCATTGCATTTTGTGTCACTGGGTGTCTGCTGTTCTCCACCTTGTGGATCTCCTCTGTGTGACCTGGGCATTCTTCACCTACATGTCAACCCAGTTGTTGTTTTTAGCCCTGTTGACCCCAGAGGCCATATCAGGGCTGCCACTTACAGTCAGGCATGTACAAGATTAGTCAGATAGTCTCCCTGACGACCTTCATCCCTGTCCTTCCCAAACCACTCATGAAGTGATATCTGAATGAAGGACTTTAACAAAACAACCTGATAATAGGCTCTCTCTCTCACTGTGTGTGTGTGTGTGTCCTTGCCCACATCCTTGTGTGGGAGTGTATTGTGGCCTAAGGCTGATGTACTATTGAACTATTAAACTGTATCAGAGTTCAGAGCTCTCTCTCTCTCTCTCTCTCTCTCTCTCTCTCTCTCTCTCTCTCTCTCTCGGGTATTCCACTATAGATCATATGTTTACTCTACTTGCATTTGTCCAGAAACAGTTTGCTCATAACCGTAAGCTCTACGTAGCATTTATTGACTTTGAAAAGGCATTTGATTCTGTTAATAGAAATTTGTTATGGCCTATTCTCCTGAAAAATGCTGTGAAGGGTCAATTATTACGTTGTTTGAGAGCCATGTATCAGAGTGTCAGAAGCAGAATAATAATAATAATAATAATAATAATAATAATGTATGGAATTTATATAGGCTGAATCTTGTAAAGTAAACAAATCAAAGCGCTTGCATTTAAATCATTCACACCCATGCAACCATCCACAAATATCAAGATAAGCAAATATCAAATTTATATACACAACACTCAGAATAAGATGTGGATCTAAGCTGACGGACATAATATACTGCACCATTGGGGTCAAACAGGGTGATGTATGTAGCCCTCTTTTGTTTTCTGTTTTCATTAATGAGTTAGCCATAGATGTCATTAATAAGGGTAAACATAGTGCCACTTTCCCCCAAAATTTCACAGAATTGTTTATTCTTCTGCATGCTGATGATGCCATCTTGCTATCTGAAACTGTTGTAGGCTTACAACAGCAGTTGAATAGCTTAAGCAGTGCTGCAACAGCACTTGATCTTAAGGTTAATCTGAATAAGAGTAATATTGTTGTATTCAGAAAAGGTGGTTATTTAGCTGCTCATGAAAAATGGCTGTACAATAGAAAAGTCATGCCTTTGATTCATGTATATACATATTTAGGAATCTGTTTTTCTACAAAGCTTAGTTTCACAACTGCATGTAAAGATCTTGCAAGTCGAGGTAAAAGAAGCTTGTTAATTGTTTTGAAAAATATACAATTATTGAATAGTAATGCTTTTGACATGTTCATTAAGATATTTGATGCACAAATACAACCCACTCTGTTATATGGCGTGGAAATTTGGTGACTGGATGCAGCTGTAACACATTTGAGTCAGTACACCTCTTTGCTTTAAAGCAGTTTTTTTGGGCTTAGACAGACATACACCTAATGATCTTGTTTATAGTAAAACCAATAGATATCCTATCTCTGTTAATGCTGCTGTAAGATGCATTAGATATTGGATTAAGATTCTGCATATGGATGAGTGCAGGTCACCTTTTAAGTCTTACAAGATGCTTTATGATCTGGATGTCAAGGGGAAAAACACCTGGGATTCACAAATACGTACCTGTTTATGTGAACTTGGCTTTGGGTTTGTTTGGCTCAATCAAGGTGTCGGAAAATGTAGAGAGTTTATCAACGTTTTCAGGCAAAGATTGATTGACTGCCATTGGCAGCAGTGGAGTGGTCATATACAAAGCAGTGAAAGATTTCAAATGTACAGACAATTTATAGGTTCACACGATGTCAAACCTTATCTAAAGCTTGATATGGACACACATTTGAAAAGAATGATGCCTAAGTTTAGACTTGGTGTATCAGACATAAATGTTCATAAATTTAGATATATATAACATGATGATGATCGCATGTTGCTATGCCCATTATGTAAGTAAACAGTGGAAGATGAACTTCACTTTGTGCTGTGTTGTCCAGCATTAGAAGATGTCAGAATTACATTCCGGTAAAGTATAGTAGACAGCCTAATTTATTTAGATTCTGTTTACTCATGGCATCTAGTCACCCTGAGATTGTGGGAAGCTTTGCTTTATATTTGTGTAAAGCCTTTAGAATAAGAGATATCTTGGTTTCTTAAGTCTTATTTTTTGTAACTGATTTTTATTGTGGTGGTTGTGGCTATACAAAAACATTTTGGTTTTTTTTGTGCTTCCTTATTTTTCTCACTTAAATACTAAGCAGTTCGGCAACCACACTTCATGTATGGGCCAATGGCCTTTTTGTGAATAAATTGTTAGAGTTCGATTTTGAGTTTTCTCTCTCTCTCTCTCTCTCTCTCTCTCTCTCTCTCTCTCTCTCTCTCTCTCTCTCTCTCTCTCTCTTAAACTGCTTCAGAGTTCAGAATTCTCCGTCTTTCTGTCTGTTTATCTGTCTGTCTCTGAATTGTGGACTAAGGCTGATGTACTATTAAGGTATGTCTAAGGCCCATGTACTATTACATTACTTCAGAGTTCAGAGTTCATAGATCAAAGTTCAGAGTTCTCACTCTCTCTTTCTCCCCCCCCCCCCTCTCACTCTCTAAGAGCGGGGACTGGATGAGACTAGATGTAAAAATGCAAATGGAAGCTTATTCATTGCCTCGAAATAGAAGAATTTGATTTGATCTGATTAATTTGATCTCTCTTGATATATTTCGCCTAAGGCCAATGTACTATATCAAACCATTGGAAAAACATATTCAAATAAATATTTATCAACACCTTAGGATTTACAATTTTCTAAACAAGAATTAATCAGTTTTCAGAAAGAACCATTCTTGTCACAGTGCTCTCAGAGCCTAGTTGAAAGTTGGCTTACTGATTTAAATGAGAACAAGGACTGTGGAGCACTTTTTGTTGATTTTATAAAAGCTTTTGATGTGATTGATCACAAGCTTTTATGTAAGAATCTATAATTGTATGGGATATCATTATGATCCTCACAACTGTTAAACTCCTTTCTTAAAAAGAGACAGCAATATGTGTGTGTCAGTAATTCCAAATCCTGTACGTTACCAGTCAAATATGGTGTCCCCCAAGGCTCAATAATAGGCCTACTTCTGTTTTGTATATATGTCAATGATGTTTTGCTCTATGTCAAAGAGTCATGGAAACATTTTTGTGATGATACAATACTTACTAGCCATACCAACACAGATAGAATATCAGACTCTTTACAAAACAGTATCAACTCTCGAGGAGTGGTGTCAACAAAACCATATGTCCCCCAATCTACAAAAACCCAAACTAATGCTTATCACTTCAAGAAAGAAAAGACAAAATGTGACTACTCCATTTCCCCTTGTATTCATAAACAAAACACTAATTGAAGAAATGGGCAATCAAAAAGTTTAAGGTATTACAATAGACAACAATCTCTCATAGACAGCACATGTAACCAAATTAAGCAACACTGTGTCCAAGAAAGTCTAACAGTTTTGTAGAAGAAAACATTTCTTAACCTTTCTCGTGTGAATTTTTTTTTACATGCATATAATTTGTTATCAATTAATTATTGCTCAACACGCTTTGACACTGCAAGTGCTAGTACTTTAAAACCTCTTATTAGTAACTATAAACGAGCTATCAAAGGCAGTTCTCTTACAGTCCTCAAGTTTAGTTGAATCTGACTACACAAAACTAGGAGTCTTCCCATTAAGAGAAATGCTTGCTATAAATAAAGCAATATTCATAAACATAATTATATACGGGTGTGCTCCAACAACATTGAAGTCAATGTTTTACATGAATGCCCGAGATTCAACAAAACGGCAGCAACCCATGCCACGAATTGATCTATTCAAGTCAAGCTTCTCCTACTCTGGTAGTATGCTCTGGAATATGCTACCATCCAATCTGAACTCCTCCCAAAACAGAAAGGTCTTCAAAGGACATATTCATATCCACTTTAATACCAACAGACTTTAACCGTCCCCTTCTACCCCCCACCCCCAAAATACCCCCAAAGTCGCTGCCACATTATTCATTGATATTTTTACATACAAGATATCATCAAACCAGAGATAGCAACAACATATGGAACCACATTATTACATGATTCTAGATACATTTCATATCAAGCATACTGACCTATCTCCAGATTTCAGATGGTGCCTGGATAACTATTTACCTAGTTCAGTTGTCTTAATTTATCAGCATTACCATGTTGCAAAGGAAGTTTTACCTGAATATTGATTTAAGTTTTTGGACTTTATTGAACTATTTTGTGACATGTCTTTTTTGTATTTTTGATGGAATATTAATGTTATCCATTATACCAAAATGAATGTTTACAATGTATGTATATCTTTATCAACAGTTTATCTGCATACTTACATGTGCCCTGTTTGTTTTGCTTCTTTTATCAGTCGTGGATTATGTATTGCAATGATACTGGAGTTATTATCGTAGAATTTAATATATTGATCTGTGTATTCGCCTCTCTCTGTCTCTCTGGGGACGGGATAGCTCTGTGGTCGGAGCACTCGCTTTCCCCCAGCCAAGTTAAGCAGCGTCGAGCGTGGTTACCAGTTGGATGGGTGACCGTTTGCGCGCCTTGGCTTCAGTACAGTTCCCCCAGTTCACCCAGCTGCAAATGGGTACCTGCCCTCTTTAGGATCAGGGAAGGTAAAGCAGCGAGGGAGAGGAGATGGGCGCCGCCCTCAATATGCTGGCCCTAGAGAAGTGAGGTCTCTGACGCCTCGCTCCCCTACGACCTTATAGGTTATGGGACACCTTTACCTTTACCTTACCCGTCGCTATCTTTCTAAAGCCTATACCTCAGTATACCTATCTCTACCTGTCTGTCTTTCTCTCCACTTGCCTTGTACCAAAATGACCTTTTTTTTATCACTATCTGAGTGCACTGGTACCTTGTATAAATGTGCCTTGTACTGTTTTGAGCGCTGATGAGTCAAGCACCTTTCGGCGTAAACCTTCTAAATGATTCATACTAGCGGTAATTAATTTGATACGGTGTGTTAGTAATAACAATGTTGGGAATAATAATAATATGATAATATGATAATAACAACAACAACAACAACAATAATTGAATATTATAATAATAATAATAATAATAATAAAAATAAAAAATACTTTGTATAGGCTATATCTTGCAGAGACAAATCAAAGCACTTGCACTCAACCATTCGTACACAGTCATACAACCAGTGACAATTAATAGTTCCAACAAGTCCAAATGTGCACGCAACGCACGCACTCACGCACAAACACACACACACACACACACACACACACACACACACCCCACACACACACACACACACACCCTGGCAGGGCGATATAATCTCGGCTTTTGAAGGCAGGGAAAAGCTATGAGATGAAGCAGGAGAGGACAATCTTAGGTTTGAAATAAATATGTCTTGAGACTGGATTTAAAAGTGTCATAAGAAGGCTTTTGGCGAAGAGAAAGAGGGAGGTCATTCCAGATTGATAGACCAGAAATAGAGAAAGAGCGATGGCCAACGGTGGATTGGTTGAATCAAGGTATTCATAAGGACAAGATATTGGCAGCAGAGCAGAGGGAACGAGAAGGAGTGTACAGGTGAAGACATTCACAGAGGTAGGAGGGTGCTGTTTTGTGGAGACATTTGTAACAGAGAGTACTGATCTTACAGTTTACTCTCTGTTGCACAGGCAGCCAGTGGATAGATTGCAAGAGAGGAGTTATGTGTTCAGATTTTTTCTTTCTGAGGACTTGTCCTTCGGATAAGACTATAAACCGAGGCCCCGTGTGCGAACGCATGCAGAACATCTTGCGCACACGTTAAATCCTGTTCCGCTTTTCGAAAGAGTAGGCCAATGTGTGCCGGTGGGAACAGATGACAACATTTACAAAACCGCATACACACGGGGACTGGATGTAAAAAAAGGCACATGAGTGCTTATTCCATTATCCTCGATATAAGTATTATAAAAAAAAAAGTCATCTGAGTGCTTTGATTTGTTGCTTTACAAGAGTCAGCGCTATATAAATTCCATACATTATTATTATTATTTTTAAAATTTATTTTTATTATTATCGAGCAGCAGAGTTTTGTATACGTTGTGAAGGGAGTGGATTGATGATGCTGACAGCCAGGAGAGAATTGCAAAAGTCCAGACATGACTAGTTTGGATGTTGCATATGTGGACAGGTACTTACGCCGTAATTGATAGTAGCATGACTGGCAGGTCTGGGTGATGAATTTTTGCATGGAGAGTGTGTTGTCTATAACAACATACTTCACAGCAGTGGATAGAGGAACTGACATATTGCTGAATTCTATTGAAGCTGTTGTGATGGGAGAGAGTTTGCGTTTGGTCCCTACAAGCATGGGTTCAGTTTTATCTGCATTTAGCTGTAGCTTGTTCTGTGTCATCCAGTTTTGGATATCTTGAAGGCAGTAGGTCATATTTTTCAAGAGAGAAGGCAGACTTTACTGTGTACTACTGCTGAGAATTTGAGATTCATTGGCATAAAAATGATGGTTGGCCTGATGACGTTTTTTATATGTGCAAGTGGAGCAGTGTAGAGGGTGAAAAGAACAGGGCCCAGAACTGATCCCAGTGAGACTTCACATTCCAGTTTGACAGGTGATGATTAAATCTTGTTTTCTCAACTTCGTTTATTTTGTTTCCATTCCATATGATTGATGTTGATGAGTATTGTCATTTGCATATGGCTTGAATTTAATATTGTTGATTTTGCCTTTTTTTACTTGAATTTTTTATATTTTACACTTCTTTGTTGTTGCTGTTGTTTTTATGTGTGTTGTTCTTGAAGCTATCAATTTGCATATGCCTGTGTAATTCTTGAGCATGAGTGTGTGGTGTGTTTGTGTGTGTGTGTGTATGTGTGTGTGTGTGTGTGTGTGCGCGCGCGCGTGCGTGCGTGCTTTTGAATAATTGGTTTTGATTATGGTAGTTTTTATTTCATAGGTTTGGTCTGCAGAGTATCATGTTTGTAATATCTGTTTTCATGATTTGATCACTGTGTATTTGGTTTTATTAATACTCTCTCTCTCACCTACCTCTTTTGATACGATACTTTAAATTAATTTTCCAAGTATGGATTTTTTAAATAATTGATGTCAGCGTCTCTATTAACTTGATTTTGTTGATGCCAGATTAAGAATCGAAGGATTTTTTTCTTACGGTTTAATTATATTTAAATTTTTCCTTTCTTTCAAATATATCTATCAACAGTTTATAATTATGTATACTTATACCTTGCTTATTTTGCTTGTTTTCCATAGTTGTGTATTAGGCATTGTTATAATATTTGAGCAATTATTGTAAAAAGGTATGGGTGTCCCGTAACCTATAAGGTCGAAGGGGAGCGAGGTGTCAGAGACCTCACTTCTCTAGGGGCCAGCATATTGAGGGCGGCGCCTATCTTCTCTCCCTCGCTGCTTTACCTTCCCTGACCCTAATGAGGCAGGTACCCAATTACAGCTGGGTGAACTGGGGGACTGTGCTGAAGCCAAGGCGCGCGAACGGTCACCAATCCAAGTGGTAACCACGCTCGACGCTGCTTAACCTTGGCTGTCGGGAAAGCGAGTGTAGAATTCTATATTTTGACCCGAGTATCTGTCTCTATGTCCCTATCTTGCCTATCACCTATCTGTCTTTCTCTCCCTTTCTTTGACTTTAATAACGGATTGACTTTTCTCGCTCCTTTTTTCATGGATTTTCTAGTGGACGGGATAGCTCTGCACTCGCTTTCCCCCAGCCAAGTTAAGCAGCGTCGAGCGTGGTTACCACTTGGATGGGTGACCGTTTGTGCGCCTTGGCTTCAGTACAGCTCCCCCAGTTCACCCAGCTGTAAATGGGTACCTGCCCTCTTTAGGGTCAGGGAAGGTAAAGCAGCGAGGGAGAGGAGATGGGCGCCGCCCTCAATATGCTGGCCCTAGAGAAGTGAGGTCTCTGACGCCTCGCTCCCCTACGACCTTATAGGTTATGGGACTCCTTTACCTTTTTCCTTTTTTTTCTAGTGCTTTGTATAGAAAGGTTGTTTTCTGATGATACGATAGATCTCTCTCTCTCTCTCTCTCTTCTCTCTCTCTCATTCTCTCTCTTTCTCTCTCTCTTTTTCTCTTCTCTCTCTCTACTTCTCTCTCTCTCTCTCTCTCTCTCTCTCTCTCTCTCTCTCTCCTCTCTCTCTCCTGCCCATGGCAGCAATGGAGTGATCATATACAAAACAGTGAAAGATTTCAAATGTACAGACAATTTATAAGTTCACATGATGTCAAACCTTATCTAAAACTTGATATGGATATACATTTGAAAAGAATTATGTCTAAGGTTAGACTTGGTGTATCAGATATAAATGTTCATAAATTCAGATACAAATAACATGATATTGACGACCTCAGGCTGTGCAAGCAGAGGAGGATGAAGTACATTTTGTGTTGTGCTGTCCAGTATTAGAGGATGTTAGGCAGAACTATATCCCTGTTAAATATAGTAGACAGCCTAATTTATTTAGACTCTGTTTACTCCTGGCATCAAGTCATCCTGAGGTTGTGCGCAGCCTCACTTTATATTTATGTAAAGCTTTCAGAATAAGAGAGATATTGTTATCCTAAGTCATATTTTTGTAGCTGACTTTTTGTTATACAGTAACATGTCGGTTTTGTTGTGTGTTTTTTTTACTATTGCTTTTACCCCCACCAAAATACTGAGCAGTTCGGCAATCCCCTTCATGTATGGGCCAATGGCCTTTTTGTGAAAAAATCGTTCGAGTTCGAGTTCTCTCTCTCCTATCAAATATATAGATCAAAATGTTTCTCTTATTATTATTTTAATTTTACGTTTACTTTAAACTATTAGCTCTGATTATTAAGGAAAGTCCTTTCTCATAGAAGGGCCGGATGAAAAAAGTATATTAATACTAATCTGTACACCTTGGGAATGAATGAATGAATGAATGAATGAATCAATCAATCAATCAATGAATCAATAATCATTCAATCTTTCTCTCTCTACTCTCTCTCTCTCTCCGCGCACACCCGCGCACACACCACACACACACACACACACAAACACACACACACAACACACACACACACCAAATGCATTGCTTAATCAATGTACCATCTGTAATAAAAATTGACATGACTTGACTTGATACACACACGCACGAGTATTGTTTAAAATGGGGACTCCAAGTAAACAAAGAAAAAACCAAATCTTCACAAAATCTGTACCTAAAATCCCTATTCACTTTAAATGGGGACAAAACATAATGGAAACATTATATAAGTATAAGTATCTAGGTAAAGTTTTTTTCGACAGTGGGGAAAATTTAACGTGGCCCAGGAACACTTAGTCCACCAAAGTAACAAAGCTATTTATGTTCTTAAAAGAGCCCTCCATGGAGATGTACTAAATATAAATATTGTTATGCAGTTGCTTGATGCGCTAAAGAACATCTCCAACGCTGACTGTCCTTATGCCCACTTGGCCGAGAGAATGGGGATGTACTGTGGGCAAGGCATCTCTACTACAATCAAATTTCTGCCCAATTTCCAAAACAGCAGCTGCCTCCTCTGCTTTTTTGGAGGTCATCGTCGGACACGACCGACAAACATACATACATACATAATGCCTATTTGAACATATAGAAATGAAACATGGTTTCCTTATTGTTTGAATGTAAAAGATAACTTCAAAATAGATGATTTATTCAAAATGTGTTTAAGCAGTCAGTTTCCTTTTGAAAATATCCACCCAAAATTTTGCAGACAGATATCAGGAGTTCACAAAAAGCAATGGCCTTACCTGTCTTAGGAGACTTAGGCAGATACCAATTAATGTTGAAAGTTATTAGCCATTTAACCAATTGTTGGATTCACATAACAGACTCAAAAGAAAATAGCTATTTGAAATTGTTATATAATGAAATGCATCAAAGTATTGAAAAAGATCACTAGATTTATATAATCAAAACAATAATTCATAAGATTGGATTCAAACATGCGTGAAATAATCATAATACGTTGAATATCAAAAGATTATGCTGTGCTATAAAAACAAAACTTGAGAAACTGTACCAGTGCTTTGGAATCAACAAAATTTTTTTTTCTAACTTGAATTGTTACAACTCTGTTTCACATGTTTATAGATTGGAGCCATGTCTATTGATTTGCAGGAATGAAAATTATAGACGCATACTCAGCAGATTTTGCACCTGCTCCCACAATTTAATGATACAGCAAGGGAGATATACAAATATGCCTAGAGAAAAAATAAAATGTAAGTGGTGTAACAAAATAGAAGACGAGTATCACTTGCTTGGTGATTGTAAACTATATAATGATTTAAGAAAGATTTAAAAAAATCTAATGTTAAATATAAACAGATGAATAACATGAATAACAGTGAGAATGTGAGTAAGTTTTTCAACATTGAGGACTATCTGTTAGACATGATCAAATATATGCATGATTCTTTTTGTTTCCAGAAGAGCCAGAGCATAGACAAATTACATAAATCTAAGAATCTACATCTTTAGGAAATGTTGAATATGTTTATGTTCGGTGACAAAGAAGTCTGGTTCCGACTTAATGGCAATAAAGTGTTCTGATTCTGATTCTTACACATGAGGAGACGGGATAGCCTGGTGGTTAGAGTAATGCGCATTGCGCTCGTGATCTGCTGACCCGGGTTCGAATCTCGTTCAACAGGATTTTTCTTCTGGAGTTAACTAAGATCAGTGCCGAGTCCACTCCTCCCACAAGTCCTACGGTTGAGACTATAAACTGATGTCCCGTATGCGAACGCACGCAGAACATCTTGCGCACACGTTAAAATCTGTTCCGCTTTTCGGAAGAGTAGGCCATTGTGTGCTGGTGGGAACAGATGACAATTAGAAAACTGCATACACACGGGGACTGGATGTAAAAAAACACATGAGTGCTTATTCCATTATCTTTGAAATATAAAAAACATAAAATAGATACAAATAAAAAGAAGCTCTTTCTCTCTCTCTCTCTCTCCACACCACACACTACACACGCACGCACGCACGCACGCGCACGCACCACACACACACACACACACACACACACACACACACACACACACACACACACACACACACACACACACACAACAGAGGAACCTGCAAAAACCAAACCAAACCAAACAACAACACACAAAAAACCCCACAAAAACACTGACCTTCCTTCCATTGACAAAAAATAACAGGGTATCACAGCCAGCCATGCTACTACTTCTTTGCTAGCAGAGTACTGGCCTAGTCTAGTCTTCTTCTTTTCTTCCTTCCTTCCTTCTCTCCTGGCCTACTGACTGACTGACTTTTCCACACGCTCTACTAAACCTACATACCCCTTACTTTTCGCTCTGTTCTAGGCTAGTGTGCCACTGTGTGTGGGTTCCCTGAGCCCTGAGAGGAAGCTGCCTATGGCCTAGTGGCTCGCTGACACAGCAGTGTGTGTCTGTGTGTGTGTGTGTGTGCTGTAGCCTACAGTCAGGCTTGCTACAAAAGATGATAGGTTGTAGGTTGATCTGTTTTTATAATAACCTTCACATGCTTTGAGCTTCTTAGTGAAGCTTTAATCCTTTCTCTTTCTTGTCCTTCTGTAATAACATCATTCTCCCAAAGGCAATTGTTAAACCCATCTCTGTCTTTCATGTGGAAGAGAACAACTACCTTTAACTGTTCACGAAAATCTTTTTAACACAGCATTGTATTTTTGTGTTAGTATCCAGACACTTATCTGTGTGTGTCTCCCACTGAAAGCAAACTAAGCCAAACTATTCCTTTTCTTAACAATGTCAGCTCCACTGAGCAGTCCTGTATAAGGAACAATGTTACTGTATTTTCAAATAACTGATAATAGTAGTCTAGACAGTCACTGAGCTTATCTGAGGGGTTGACTATTATTATGTTTTCATCTGTCCAGATAAAGTTTCTTTCTCTGTATGTTTTATTTATTTTATTTATTCTTTTATATCAGGATAATGGAATAAGCACTTATGTGCTTTTTTACATTCAGTCCCCGTGTGTATGCGAATTTGTAAATTCTGTCATCTGTTCCCACTGGCACACAATGACCTACTCTTACGAAAAGCAGAACAGGATTTAACGTGTGCGCAAGATGTTCTATTGTTATGTAGTGTTGGACAGAATATAACAATAAAATCGAAATGATTTTTGTACACTGTTTGTAATAAATCTAATACAAATACAGTCTTGCCACAGCCAGTCTGTCAGCATATTAGAGAACAATGCGCTTCTTTTGGTAGAAAAGTTAACTGATTCATTAGTATACAACTTCTTTTAGTCTGTTGCCTTCTTTGTTGAGATGTGCATCCATTACTACAAATACATATGCTTTTTATGGGATCATCATTTTCTTGCTCTTTCTCTATCTGAATAGTTATTCCTTCTGACCCGTTTTCAATGTGTCTTCCTGAGCCATGCAGCTTATTATCATCTGTGGACCTCAAATCAACCCACAACGCATATTTAGATGTCAGGTATTCATGAAGCCTAACATCATGTAGATGCAAAGATTTGCAAGCAAGACCAGTAGTGGGATCGTTGTGTTGACCAGCAGCAAAGTATTTTCTTACCTCATCAAAGTGCTGGTATGACAGATAACCTGAGGCATAGAATTGATTTTGATGACCCTCTATAGTGCATGATAAGTGGTTGATAGGGGGGTTGATAAACCTCTCACTTGATCTGGAAAAGGAGCTGTCTGGTTCTTCAAACAACATCAATATGCCTTTTAGTGACCTTGCAGGGGCGTTCAGATTTATGTTCCATAAAGTATCTGCTTTGCTTTTCATTAGTGTGCTATGGTTGAGCACTTTCTCATAGTAGATAGCAAGCTTTGACTGATATTGTTGAGAAATCAGGCCAGCAAGCTCTGGGTGATTAACAACATCATACTCTAATGATATACCAGATATTTTGTACCTGGCTTCACTGTCACTGGATATGATAACACGAGCACTGTCATTAAAGGTCAGCTCATATGGCAGTCTGTCTTTCAGTGCACCCTGATAGTAAGGCATGTGAGAGCTGAGCAGTTCAAAGTCTAGGGAAATATAAAACCTACTACCATAGGCTCTTGCTATGGCTGCATCGTTTTTCCTGCTTCCCTTATCAGCAAAATCTACTCTTGCATCATCCTGTATGCGGAGATTTATCTGCCTTTGCGCCTGTCGGCAGCACTGTGTGGGGCTCTGTGTTCGAGTGCTGGATGTGTGTGTTTTTCTGATTCCTTTCCAGAAATTTTTACATCTTCTTGTTCATGTTTTCACCCTGAGTTATTTGGTCAGAACATTTTTCCTTGTTATTATCTACTTTTTGAGATATTTCGATTTATAATTTTCATCTTTGTTTGAATTGTTAAAAATTTCGATTCGACTTATGAATTGTGTTTACCTGACTGTGCTGGTCTTTGTGACCCATTTTAATCTGACCCTGCTGCCGTTCAACAAATTGCACGTGATTCACGAACTGACACCACCCCCATCAATCAAATCTAGTGTGTGTTGTGCTGCTACCATGACAGTGAGAGCCACGGACTATAGAGCTATGCTCGCACCTGAATTTTGTCAAAAACAGTACATGCTTGCTCCTCAGATTAAGCAGCAAATAACAAACTTAGACATTCATCGCTGCAAAACCAGACCGGGAACACGGGCAGGCCCACGTCATCGCCAGTGGTGGGCTTCCCTCTCCCTGTCTCCCCCCTCACCTCTGACGTCACTTCTGTTACCCCTGACAAGGCTTCTTCCCCATGCTGCTGTCCACCCGCCCCTTCAGCTGTTCACTGTTCTGTTGTTTGTGACTCTGATGTTTTTTGTTCTGATGATGATGATGTATATCATGATGTGTTTCAAACACAGAATCCCCTGATTAGCACAGTTCTTTCACCATCTTCTACTCCTGATTCACCATCCAAACTCTTGTCTGTTCTTCGGCTAGCCGCATCTCCACCATCGCCTTCGTCCTCTTCCTCTGATGCTTGTCCAAACTCACCACTTTCATCTTCAACCTCTCCACCTCCTTCAGATCTCCTTCAAGTTTGTTTGTTCAATGTGCAGTCTGTCTGTCCAAATGGAAAAGCCGACTACATTTCTGACTTCATCTCTGAAAAAAACATTGACTTAACCTTCCTCACCGAAACTTGGCTTAAACCACATGACCATGAGCCCAAATAAAACAGCTGACTCCTCCAGGATATAAACTATTTCTTTCCCAGACTCTCTCGAGGAGGTGGGATTGCCATAATTTTCAAAAACACATTGGAACCAGCTCTTTCTTTCAGCCACAACTTCCATTCCCACACGACTCTTTGAAGTTTGCGAAATCAACCTAAACTTACTGGCCACTCTATTACTATCTGCTGCCTTTACCGTCCACCTCCTAGCCGTAAGAACAACCTGACATCTTCTGTTTTTCATCAAGAATTCCCGTCACTCCTCGACCACTACACCCTCTCTCCTTCTTAACTTATAATTCTCGGTGACTTTAACTTCCATTTCGACAACCAGTCTTCTCCAGATGTCAAACGTCTTTCTCTTTCTCTGTCCAACCATTTTCTCTCCCAACTGGTAAACGAAGCAACGCACAGATCTGGCCATATTTTAGACTGGCTGATTACTAATGCTTCATTTAATCTTGTTACATCTGTTTCTGTCACTGACGAACTGCATTTTGATCATTCCGCCATTCTTTTCCACCTCAACATCACAAAACCTGTCAGAAAGAAGAAATATGTTACTCGTTGCAATCTTAAGGCCTTAGACATTCATACTTTCTCTTCACAAGCTTCCGAACGTTTTTCACAAACCTCTGACCACACTGACCTCTCTGAACACTATAACACTGTTCTCGCCAATTGCTTGATGAGCATGCACCTCCTACTGACCATCTCCTACCTGACAGACCCTGTGCGCCATGGTATACCCAAGACATCCTGATAGCAAAGCGCAAACGCCGGCAACTAGAACGGCAGTGGCGGAAATCAAAAACCGAAATCAACAAACAGCTTTTCCGAAAACAAATAAACAAAGTCAAACTCTTAATCCATTCAACAAAGACAGAATATACTCTTCCCCAAAATTTTCTGCGCTACATCCATAAAATCTCTTTTTTCCCTCACCTCAAATCTCCTTGGGTCTGCAAAAACAACTCCTCTGCCTACCACCCACAGCCTGTCTGAACTTCCATCTATCTTTTCTGCCTTCTTTTCAGACAAAGTCCACAACATACGCTCCAGACTGGATCAGACTCATTTCCAGCCTGCACCTCCTGATCCCCAGTTCACTGGCACTCCTCTCTTTTCCTTCTGTTCCACAAGTGAAAAAGAAATCATGACAATTCTGAAGGAAATGACTATAAAATCATGCGACCTCGATCCCATACCCGCTCCTGTTTTCTCACAATGCCTTCCACAACTTGTACCTATTATCACTAAAATAGTAAACTCATCTCTTCTGTCAGGACATTTTCCACAAGCTCTTAAAACCGCAATAGTCACACCTCTACTGAAAAAGCACGACCTCGATCCCAACATTCTGAAGAATTATAGACCTGTCTCAAACTTACCCTTTGTCTCTAAAGTACTAGAAAAAGTTGTTCTCAACAGCTCAACAGTCACCTTCATTCCAATGATCTCCTTCCCCCTTTTCAATCTGCCTATCGCCCCAACCACAGCACCGAAACCACCCTAGTCCATACTTAGATACACTTCTACTTGCTTCTGATGCAGGAAAAATCTGCCTCCTCACTCTTCTTGACTTATCTGCAGCCTTCGACACTATAGATCACTCAATTCTTCTTTCTCGCCTCCAAAATACGTTTGGTATTAACGGCACAGCCCTCACCTGGTTTACTTCACACCTCACAGACAGATTCCAGAAAGTTATTGTAAACAAAATTCAATCAAAATCTGTCAAAATGGAATGTGGAGTCCCACAGAGATCAGTCCTGGGCCCCGTTCTCTTAACTCTCTACACTGCTCCACTCTCACATATAATAAACAACCACCATATTGATCATCATTTCTATGCTGATGACACTTAGCTTCAGTGCAGTGATACTGTTGAAAACTTGCCTTTCCTCCTGACAAATATGTCCTACTGCCTTCAAGACATTCAAAACTGGATGACTCAGAACAAGTTACAACTTAATGCCGATAAAACCGAAGCCATGCTCATAGGGACCCAACATAAACTTTCCTCCATCACAACATCAATAGAATTCGGCAGTGCGTCAGTTCCTTTGTCCAACTCTGTGAAGTATCTAGGTGTAGTTCTTGACAACACACTCTCTATGAAAAAATTCATCACCCAGACCTGCCAGTCTTGCTACTATCAACTACGGCGCATAAGCGCGATTCGCAAGTATCTGTCCACTGATGCAACTTCCTCAGTTCAAATAGCCAGAAGAAGGCTTCCATGAAGCTCTCTGCATAACGATCAAAGACATAGCTTAAAGAACAGTTGACTGTAAAGACTTATATATCACACTAGAAATGAAATAATAATTATAACCATATACATACATACATACTACTAACCATGTCACCTGGTCCTGTAATAAGAGCGCCTGTAACCTGCCCAAATATTGAGCTTAAAGACCTTGGTGATGTACAAGAATTTGAGAAGGATGGTGAGCTTGGTGAAGTGTATGCTTTCGAGTACACAGATGAAGGATACTACAAGTGTACAGCAATAGATGAAGCTAAGAAACCTTGGTTTCCTTAACTTGAACAGTTGCGTAATTTTGAAGCAGAAGCAACAGCAGTTGACATTACTTACAAAGTAAGTATCAAGGTAATAAATGACTCTTTAAACCAAGCATTGACTGGCAAATCAAGTTTGAGTTTATCAGGCCATACCCTCTCTATACAACCGACAGAACTTTCTGTAAAGCAATAAATGCTGGACCAGTAAACATAACACTTGCGTATGAATCAGGCAGCAGAAATGATTAGAGATCATAGCATTAATTTAAGAAGACAGTTACCTGCTTCATAGAAAAGACTCGGTGACTAAACCATAAACCACAAAGCTACAGTTCCTTCCACACTTTCCTCTGGACGATCAGTACACAATGGTGTTTGGCTTCATTGCAAGGAAAGAAAGAGCTACTTTCTTGTTTATGGATGGAATTAGTATTAACTGGAAAGGCCTGGAAGTTGAAGCCCTCAGATTTTCTATTGTTATTCAGAACAGCCCTGGTGACAACATCCAAGCAACCACTTCTAGTGATAAAGTCAACTTGCTCCTAAACACAGAACGGCTGACAGCATTAACTCCCTCAATCTACACCACATTGACCTCATTGCCGTCTATTACACTGATGCTGTACTGCCCGAAAATTAACTACAAGACTTAATACCAATAAAAAAATTACATTTTTTTAAACAGTACAAGAAGATGACGACTGTAAAATATCCTAAAGTTCCCAGTGCACCAGATCCTGAAATTCTGGTCAATGATAATGCTGCCAGTGCCAGTGCTAGTGCTAATGCTAAGGCCTTTTGTTTGACAAACATGACACAGATGCAGCATGGCACTGAGCAAGAACTAGCAAGGTATACAAAATGCAGGCGCAGGTACAGATCAGCATTTAGTGTGCTGAGCTCTGTTACTACAGGTACAGCAACCCTGTCAACAGTGACAGCAGGAACAGGCATTGCTCTTTTGGCTACTGGAATTGGAGCTCCTGCATCAATTGCATTGGGCTCTGTTTCAGTAGCAGCAGGAGCTTGTTCATTTGTCACAGCTGTCTTTTCACAGAAGGATGTGCACAAACTAGAAAAACATGATGCTATTGTTACCTTGACACTAGCCAAGCTAAGCTCATTCAGACTCATTATTAGCAAGGCTCTAACAGATGCCACAATATCAGAAGAGGAGTTCAAACGTCTTAAGGCTGACTATGATGATGACTACAAGTGCCAGAAATTCGATCTTCAAAACAAGGCACGCAATGCGATGCCTTTGGACATCGACTCAATGAAAAAGGAATATACAAAAAAGGGGTATCTGCTCGGCAAGGACAGCACTTTAAACGATCAGCTGAGTACTCTTTTATGGAATTAAGACTGATCTGTGGTAGATTCACTGTTTCATGCCATGGCAAGAACAAGCAAACAACAACAACAAGCAATTAATTATTAATTGATTAATTAATTATTTTTTCTATTATATGAGTTAGATAATTTAGCTGAGGCTCATTATGGACAAAGCGTTTCAGACAATAGAGCTAAACACAAGCATCCAAGACACAATCACACAAATACCAAACAACTTACACTTAGACCACCTGTAAAGGTGCAGTTGATTGCTGCAATATTGTACAACACAGCAAACAAAGACGAATTAACTAATCATGCTTCAACAACACAAGAGCACTGAACTCGTTTGAGGAGTTCAACACATCATGGGCAGATGAGATGATGCAGAACTTGGAACATTCTGTTGAAACAGCAAGGATGAGGGGATCAGGATGGATGGTTGGTGAGGTAATTTGCATAGAACTAAAGCAAACAAGGTTTCATACCATTGTTGGAAGAAGTTACATTCATTTGCCCCTGATGTTGTAGCAAAACGTGCTGTGCTGAACATTTGGAACAAAGAAATAAGTGTTTTATGTGGTGTGCACTGGCTAGGCTGTATCCTGTGACAAGAATGAAGAGAAAGTTTCAAACTACCATGCATACGTGACAAGTTTGACTTCACTAACATTGATTTTCCTGTGGCTGTTAGGAGCATTGACAGGTTTGAGGAGTTAAACCCAACCATCAGTGTGAATGTGTACACCTGGGAAGATGCAGCCCTAAGACCACTATGCATCTCAAGAAAATCTCCCTTCGTAGGTCATACTGATAAGAACCATGTAGACCTCTTGCTAGCGACTAACAAACAACAAACAAATCATTATACACTCATTAAAACAATGAGTAGGCTCATGGCTCAAACAGCAATAGGGCACTAAAAACAAGAGTTCTGCAGATAATGCTTGGTTCACTTACCATCAATACAGGCAGCAGACAAACATAGAAAACATTGCCAGAGTGAGACTGAAACTATCACAGAGCTTGTCACACCACAGCCAGGCAGCGCGGTGTACTTCAAGAATATAAAGAAGCTACAAAAAAAGTCTGTATGTAGTGTATGCTGATTTTGAGTCTTTCATTGTGCCATACTAAAGACCAGCATGAGAAGAAATGCCCAAGACAGTCATGCTTAGTAATCATCAAGTCTGTTCATTTGCTTATGTTGTTGTCAGATCAGATGGTGTACACACAAAACCATTCTTGTATCCAGGACCAGATGCTGCAAAGCGTTTCCTTGACCACATGGAAGTAAATCATTGATACTACTCTCAACAGCTGAACCTACAAGAGATCATTATGACTGATGAAGACCAGGAAGAGTATGCTTCTGCAGCACATTGCTGGATCTGCAGCAAACCCTTAAGGTCACTAGTAGCAGACAATCCCACAGTCAGAGATTATGACCGCATTAGTGGAGAGTTTCATGGTGCAGAACATAGCAAGTGTAATCTGCAACTAAAAGTAGATCCTAAAACATGGAAGCTGCCAATCTTTTCCCACAATCTAAGAGGTTACCACTGCACCTGATCATGCAGGCAGTGACTGATGAGTATAAGGCCTACTGCATTGCACAGTCATCAGAGAAATACCTGACTTTTACACTGAATAGCCTGTCCTTCTTTGATTCTGCACAACATCTGATGGGATCTCTAGAGTCTTTGTCTTCATCACAGAGTACTTGCCCTATCACAGAAAAATACTTTGACACAAAGCTTGCACGAAAAGGCATCTATCCGTATGTTTACATGGATTCATGGGAAAGGTTTTATGAGGAAGAGAGCCACCAAAAGAAGCTTTCTTCAGCAGACTAATCGGTAAAGGAATCAGTGATGATGACTATCAGCATGCTCAGTGGGCATGGCAAAAGATGCAGTGTCAGGCAATGGGTGACTACCATGATCAGTATCTTCTGGCTGATGCGTGTTTGCTTGCTGATGTCTTTGAGAACTACAGAAAGACCGGCATGAAGCACTACGGTCTAGATCCATCACATTATATTACAGCACCAGGAATGTTGTGGGATGCATTCTTGAAGTTTACCAGGGGGCAGATTGATTTGTTGTCTGACCTGTCCATGCTGCAAATGATTGAGGATGGTCTGTGTGGTGGCATCAGTATGGCATCACACAATTACTGTAAGGCCAACAACAAATATTTAGAAGACTATGATCCTAGCAAACCTTCAAACTACATCATGTACTTGGACGCAAACAACCTGTATCGGTGGGCTATGTGTCAGTCACTGCCATTGGGAAACTTTCAGATGTACATTGGCCCTTTTGTTTTTGATGAGGTTCTAAAAATGCTATCACAAATGATGCCAGATCAACCACAGGGTTGGATCTAGAAGTTGATCTGATGTATCCCCAAGAGCTACATGACAATGATTACCCAATGGCTGCAGAAAGACTGAAAATGTCACCCGAAGAACCTCTGAAGCTAGTACCGAGTCTGAACGACAAGAGCAAGTATGTGTGTCACTACAGACTGCTGCAGTTCTATCTAAGCCATGGGCTAAATCTTACTGCTGTCCACCGCATCATTGTGTTTGCTTAACAGCAATTCATGAAACCATACATCATGAAGAACACTGATCTGAAAACGAGGGCAACTGATGCATCAGAAAAGTCAAGTCAAGTCAAGTCAAAAACATTTTAATCATCCCATGAAGGACAATTACAAGGATTACTTCAAGTTCATGAACAACAGCTGCTTTGGCAAAACAATAGAGAACCCACACAAAAGAAAAGATGTTAGATTAGTCACCAAGGAAAAGGAGGCCATAAAGCTAACATCAAAGCCAAGCTACCAAGACTTCAGGCAATTCCATGACAGTCTGTATGGTATCATGATGAAGAAGTTGGAGGTTAAACTAAACAAGCCAGTATTCATTGGGTTCAGTGTGCTAGAGCTGTCAAAGCTGTTGATACTGGAGTTCTTGTACGATTACTTTCAGCCTAAATACTCTGCCATAAGGGTCTTGTACACAGACAGTGACTCTTTCATCCTAGACATACCCACAGAAGATATATGCAAAGACCTTGCAGAAGATGTGGCGCTGGGATCAGAGCCATGGTATGACACCGGTGATTATCCAAAAGTCAGCTCCTTGCATTCAATAGTGAACAAAAAGTTATGGGCAAGATGAAGGATGAGATGAATGGCACTATTATTAAAGAATATGTTGGGCTGAGGGCCAAGATGTACAGCGTTGTAAGCAAGACAGGTGTCATAAAAAAGGCAAAAGGTATTGGCAAACAGGTGGTCAAAACAAGTATTAATTTTGTCATGATAACTACAAAGAGGATCTGTTTGAAGGCAGGGTATTTCATCACACAACCCAAAGCTCTGCTCAACCCTGCACCAGATCAACATGACTGAACAGAAAAAAGACATTGATTGCACAGGAGACAAAACGAGTATATTTTTCCCCAAAGCACTCATACGCACTTGGGTACTGGAGAACAAAGTAACTAATTAATTAATTAATTTTTTCCTATTAATATAGGAGTTAAACATTTAATTTAGACTCACAATGGATTGATAAATCTTTATCAAGACCTATGACAGTCCAAAAGGAATTAAAAAATTAATAAAAAAAAACAACATTAAAAAAAGACCTATGACAGTGGTACAAGTCCTCCTCTCTGATTTTACAGCCTGGAAATAATAGCAGACTTTGGCCAGCAAGTACAAAATAACACTTGATGAAGGAACAAAAGATGTGTTAAATAATATTCTAGGAGTTGTTAGCAGGATGAGAGCATGCCCAAAAAGCTTCATTGTTAACAAAAACGTGCCAAGGCTTCATATTAAAAAACAGATGAGATCATGCAGTCACTTACTTCTGAAGAAATAGTAGCCTACCTTACTGAAGCAAACAGTATTAGGTGGCACTAGCTACAGTTCCTCTCTAACAAAAGATCGCTGCTGTGCAGATGGTGACAGATAATAGATTGGAGGATTCATCTACACAACTTTTTTTTTTATATCTCATAAGTGTCTGAGGTCCAGATGGGATCAGTTGCTGGCTTGCGACTGTTTCTGGCTTCCGCTTCTCCAGGAGCATACAAATATCTAAGTTTCTTCCCAAAGGGTATTAGTGGTTGCTTAGAAGTAGAGGGTGTTATTTGGTTGTGCTGCTGTATTGTTTTGCCTTTGGTGGTGTTCACAGGTTTGAGCCCTGTGGCTTTAGTTACCTCAGAGTTCATTGCTCTCAAAACTGCAGGTAGTCTTCTTCCCCACTCTGTGTTTCGTGTGCCTGGGGTCATGATTTCTTGGTGGTACTGATATGCAAACAATCTTTCTGATAACAGCTTGTTAAAGCTTTCAACCAGTGCTTGAGATCTGTGGTTTCCTGGTATGCCTCTTTTTATTGCTACTCCATGCGTCAGTATCAGTTGATTAAATGCACCTTTTAAACTCTTTACCATCATCGCACTGGATGAGTCTGGGATACTTTAATGGACTGCGCCTATAGATCTCCTGCATAGCAACTGCGGTTGGGGTAGCACTCTTTTCAGTAAGAGGCTCTACATCTTTATACCCAGAAACTACGTCCACCTCAGTAAGAGCCTACTTATACCTTTGTCTTCTGATCATATCATGGGGTAAATATAAAAGATCTATTTTATGTGTATCATTTGGCTTTGTGTTAATGAAGGGGGGTCTATTAATGTGCCTTGGAGCAGGTAAATATATCTGCCATATTTCTTGTTTAGACAGCCACCTTTTTGCTGCCTCATAACTTACTCCCACTGCAATGCTTCAATTGCAATGCAATCCTTTCCAGTACCCTTTTGGTGTGTAGTAGATCTTAGAGAGCTTGGCATCCATTGTTCTAACATAATAATTAAAAAATTACCGTTGGTTAGCCCACCTTCTGTGCTAAGAAATATACCTTTATCATGCCCACCACAATGAAAGCAATCTCACCCTTCTTTTGTGTTTCAGTAGGCATCTCATACAAAGACCACATCATAAATAAAGAAGTCAAGAGACGCATCGGCAATGAAATCGGGCCCTATACTGACCTTCAAACACTCACAAGACAATGAAAACTGAAGTGGCTTGGTCATGTCACACGCTCATCTGGTCTTGCTAAAACAATCCTACAAGGCACAGTGAGGGGAGGGAGAAGAAGAGGCAGACAGGAAGAGATGGGAGGACAACATTTGAGAGTGGACAGACATGGAGCTGAGAGACACCCTGAGGGCGGCTGAGAGACGAGAGGACTGGAGAAAGGTGGTTGACAAAGCTTTGAAGGCGCCCCAAAGGATTCGGAATCTGAGGGATGATGACCTTGAGGGTGTGAGGCTGATAATAATGGTGAAGCTGTGGTTTAGTAAGGGGGTATACTTGTTTACCTGTGACAATGCACTACTCCTTAATTGCTGCATCAACATCAGTAAAGGTTTTTGTAGTATGACCTTGTTCACGAAGTTTTTTGCTAATGAAGTCCAACTGAGCAATTCTTTGTCTTTCGTATTGCTATTCTCTCGCAAAACAATACAGCAGCACAACCAAACAACACCCTCTACTTTTAAGCAACCACTAATACCCTTTGGGAAGAAACTTAGATATTTGTATACTCCTAGAGAAGCCGAAGCCAGCAACAGTTGCAAGCAAGCAACAGATCCCATTTGGAGCATAGACTCTTATGAAATAAAAAAAAAGTTGTGGAGATGGATCCTCCAATTTATTATTGTCACTGCCTCCACCACAGCGAGCTTTTGTTAGAGAGGAACTGCAGCTAGTGCCACCTAATACTGTTTCACTTCAGTAAGGTAGGCTACTATTTCATCAGAAGTAAGTGACAGCATGGTCTCATCCAACTGTTTTTTAATATGACACCTGGCACATAGTAAAGTGGGTTGGACACGCTCTCATCATAGTGACAACCCCTAGAATGTTATTTAGCACTTCTTCTTTCGTACCATGATCAAGTTTTATTTCTACTTGATCACCAAAGTCTTCTAGTATGTGGTGGTTGTAAAAGCAGAGACAAGGTATTGTACCACTGCCATAGGACTTGATAAAGAGTAAACAATCCATTGTGAGTCTCAATCAAAATTTTTAACTTCTATATTATTAGGGAAAAAAATTAATTATTTACTTTGTTCTCCAGTGACCAAGTGGGCATGAGTGCTCTGGGGAAGAATATACTCGTTTTGTGTCCTGTGCAATCAGTCTTTTTTCTAACCACAGTCGTGTTGATCTGGTGCAGGATTGAGCAGAGCTTTGGGTTGTCATGATGAAATACTCTACATTCAAACAGAGCCTCTCTGTAGTTAGCATGACTGATGCTTGTTTTGACCACCTGTTTGCCAATGCCTTTTGCCTTTTTTATGACACCTGCCTGGCTTGCAAAGCTATACATCTTGACCCTTAGCCCAGCATATTCTTTGATAATAGTGCCATTCATCTCATCCTTCAACTTACCAATAACTTTTTTGTTTACTGTTGAATGCAAGGGACTGTCTTTTGGATAATCACTGGTATCACACCACGACTCTGATCCCAGCGCCATGTCTTCTGCAAGGTCTTTGTATATCATCTGTGGGTATGTCTAGGATGAAAGAGTCAGTGTCTGTGTACAAGACCCTTACCGCAGGATGTTTAGGTTTAAAGTAATCATACAAGAACTCCAGTATCAACAGCTTTGACAGTTCTAGCACACTGAACCCAATGAATACTAGCTTGTCTAGTTTAACCTCCAACTTTTTCATCATGATACCATACAGACTGTCATGGAATTGCCTGAAGTCTTGGTAGCTTGGCTTCAATGTTAGCTTTATGGCTTCATTTTCCTTTGTGACTAATCTGACATCTTTTCTTTTGTGTGGATTCTCCATTGTTTTGCCAAAGCAGCTGTTGTTCATGAGCTTGAAGTAATCCTTTTCTGATGCTTCAGTTACCTTCGTTCTCAGATCATTGTTCTTCATGATGTATGGTGTCATGAATTGCTGTTGATCAAACACAATGATGCGATGAACAGCAGGAAGAATTAACCCTGCCTTAGGTAGAACTGCAGCAGTCTGTAGTGACATACATACTTGCTCTTGTTGTTTAGGTTTGGTACAAGCTTTGGTGGTTCTTTTGGTGATGTTTTGAAATTTTCTGCAGCCATTGGGTAGTCATTGTGCACATCATGTAGTTCATTGGGATATATCAGATAAACTTCCAAGATCCAACCCTGTGCTTGATCAGGGACATTTGTGATAGCATTTTTAGAACGTCATCAAAAGCAAAAGGGCCAATGTACATCTGGAAGTTTTGCAATGGCAGTGACTGACACATAGCCCACCCATACAGGTTGTTTGCATCCAAGTACATGATGTAGTTTGAAGGTTTGCTAGGATCATAGTCTTCTAAATATTTATTTTGGCCTTACAGTAATTGTGTGATGCCATACTGATGCCACCACCAGCAGACCATCCTCAATCATTTGCAGCATGGGCAGGTTAGACAATAAATCAATCCACACCCCGTAAACTTTAAGAAAGCATCCCAAGACATTCTTGGTACTGTAATATAATGTGATGGATCTAGACAGTAGTGCTTTATGCCAGTCTTTCTGTAGTTCTCAAAGACATCAGCAAGCAAACACGCATCAGCCAGAAGATACTGATCATGGTAGTCACCCATCGTCTGACATTGCATCTTTTGCCATGCCCACTGAGCATGCTGATAATCATCGTCACTGATTCCTTTACCCGTCAGTGTGCTGAAGAAAGCTTCTTTTGGTGGAAGCTTTCTTCAACAAACCTTTCCCATGAATCCATGTACTCGTAAGGATAGACACCTTTTTGTGCAAGCTTTGTGTCAAAGTATTTTTCTGTGATAGGGCAAGTACTCAGTGATGAAGACAAAGATTCTAGAGATCCCATCAGATGTTGTGCAGAATCAAAGAAGGACAAGCTATTTAGTGTAAAATTCAGGTACTTCTCTGATGACTGACCAATGCAGTGGGCCTTATACTCATCAGTTACTGCCTGCATGATCAGGTACGAGTCATAACCTGTTAGAGTGTGGAAAAAGACTGGCAGCTTCCATGTTTTGGGATCTACTTTTAGTTGCAGATTACACTTACTATGTGCTGCTCCACAAAACTTATCACTGATGTAGTCATGATCTCTTACTGTGGGATCTGTCGTGTTAGTGGTTTGCTACAGATCCAGCAATGTGTGGCAGAAGCATACTGTTCCTGGTCTTCATCAGTCATAATGATCTCTTGTAGGTTTAGCTGTTGAGAGTAGTATTCATGATTTGCTTTCATGTGTTCAAGAAAAACCTCTGCAGCATCTGCTCCTCGATACAAAAATGGCTCTGAGTGTGCACCATCTGATGGAACAACAACATAAGCAAAGGAACAGACTTGATGATTACTGAGTAAGACTGTTTTTGGAATATGTTCCAGTGCTGGCCCTTGGTATGGTACAATGATAGACTCAAAGTCAGCATACACTACATAGGGACTCTTTCGTAGCTTCTTTATATTCTTGAAGTACACCTTGCTTCCAGGCTGCAGTGTTACAAGTTCAGTGACTGCTTTGTTTTCACTCTTACAATGTTTTCTGTTTGTCAACTGCCTGCAAAGACGGTAAACGAACCAAGCATCCTCTGCAAAACTCTTGTTTGTGGTGTCCTTTTGTTGTCTGTGCAATAAGTCTACTCATTGTTCTAATAAGCCTATAATGATCATTTACTAGTAAGAGGTCTACATGTTTCTTATCAGGATTACCTACTGTAGGAGACTTGCTAGAGATTATTTAGTGGGCATAGGGCTGCGTCTTTCCAGGTATAAACGTTCACACTAATGGTTGGTTTTAATTCCTCAAACTTGTCAATGCTCCTAACAGCCACAGGAAAATCAATACCGGTAAAGTCAAGTTTGTCAGATGTTCATGATAGTTTGACACTCTCTCTGCATTCTTTGTCACAGGATACAGCCAAGCCAGCACACACCACATAAAACAATTATCGTCTTTGTTCTGAATGTTCAGCACAGCACGTTTTGCTACTACATCAGGGGGCAAGGGAATATAACTTCTACCAACAATGGGATGAAACTTTGTTTGCTTTAGATCTATGCAAAGAACCTCACCAACGGTCCATCCTGATCACCCCCATCTGTGCTGTTTCTGCAGCATGTTCGAAGTTCCGCATCATCTCATCTGCCCATGATGTGTTAAACTCCTCAAGCGAGTTCAGCCCTTGTTGTGTTGTTGACACATGAACAGCTAATTCTTCTGTTTACCCTGTTGTACAGCATTGCAGCAATCAACTGCACCTTTACAGGTGGTTCTATGTTTAAGTTGTCTGGTATTTGTTCGATTGCATCTTGAATGCTTTGCACCACATTGTGTGGTTGTGTAATATTAAGCTCTATTGTCTGAAACACTTTGTCCATACTGAGCCTCAACTAAAATACCTAACTCATATAGTAAGAAAATTAATTAATTAATTGCTTGTTGTTGTTGTTTTGTGTTTTGCTATGGTATGAAGCAGTGAATCTACCACAGGTAACACTAAGCTCATTAATAGAGTACTCAGCTGAATGCTGTCCTTGTCAAGCAGATACCCCCTTTTTATATATTCCTTTTTCATTGAGTCAATGTCCACAGGCATTGCATTGCTGCCTTGTTCTGGAGGTCGAATTTCTGGTGCTTGTAGTAGTGGCTGTAGACAGAGTTGCTGTACCCAAAGTGACAGAGCTCAACACACTAAATGTTGATGTGTACCTGTGCCTGCATTTTGTATACTTTGCTAGTTCTTGCTCAATGTTATGCTGCATCTGTGTAACGTTTGTCAAAGGAAAGGCATTAGCCTTAGCACTAACAGCATTATCATTGATTTCAGGATTGGGTGCACTGGGAACTTTAGGATATATAACAGTCGTCATCTTCTTCTTATACTGTTTAAAAAAAGTATTTTTTTTTATTGGTATTCTGCCATTAAGTCTTGTAGTTGATTGTTGGGCAGTACAGCGTCTGTGTAATAGACAGCAATGAGGTCAATGTGGTGTAGATTGAGGGACGTTAATTGTGTCAAATGTGGGGGTTTAGGAGCAAGTTGACATTATTACTGGAAATGGTCTCTTCAATGATGTCACCACGGCTGTTCCGAATAGCAATAGCAAATCTGAGGGCTTCAACGTCCAGGTCCTTCCAGTTAATATTAATTCCATCCATAAACAAGAAAGTACCTCTTTCTTTCCTTGCAACAAGGCAAAACACCATTGTGTCCTGATTGTCCAGAGGAAAGTAAGGAAGAAACCGTAGCTTTTTGGTTGATGGTTTAGTCACCAGGTCTTTTCTATGAAGCAGATAACTTGTCTTTTTGAATGCTATGATCTCTAACTCATTTCTGCTGGCTGATTCATACACATGTGCTATGTTTACTGGTCCAGCATTTATGGTTTTACAGAAAGTTCTGTCAGCTGTAGAGAGAGTATATGGACTGATAATCTCAAACTTGATCTGCCAGTCCATTCTTGGTTTGAAGAGCCATTTATTACCTGTATGCTTACTTTGTAAGTAATATCATCTGCTGTTGCTTCAGTTTCAACATTGCACAACTGTTCAAGTTTAGGGAAACGAGGTTTCTTAGCATCTTCTATTGCTGTGCGCTTGTAGTATCCTTCGTCTGTGTACTCAAAAGCACAAACTTTACCAATCCCTCCATCCTTCTCAAACTCTTGTACATCACCATTATCTTTAAGCTCAATAGTTAGGCAGGTTTCAGATGCTCTTATTACAGGACCGCGTGACATCGTTATTAGTATGTATGTATGTATATGGTTATTTTTTTTATATTTCTAGTGTAATATGTAAGTTTTTACAGTCAACTGTTCTTTGTGCTGCGTCTTTGATTGTTATGGAAAGTGTTTCATGGAAGCCTTCTTCTAGCTCTTTTAATTGAAGTGTAGTAAAGCTATCATGCTGCGTTTCACAGAACATTGCTCTGCTGGGTGGAGGGTTCGCAGTAGATCAGAAGGGACTGATGATGAAAAAGCCTTCGTCACCACCTGGTTTTGTGTTGTGTTTAACTGAGACACGTGCACAAAAAGCAAAGAGTTTACTGCCATATCAATGGGCCTTTCACCAACAGGTTAATTTTCCATCATCTTCGTCAACAGGCTTTTTATAGCTATCTATAATCATAATCTTGTCAAACCCAAGCATATTATTTGCAAGTGGTCCTGACATCCTAATTGATGAAAATGACTGTAAAGTGACTCTTAGACTAGCATTGTTGAGTTTTGCTGTGATGCCATCTGGGCGAAAGAGCTCCTTTTCCAGTGTACAGAAGTCGTAATAACCTTCTTGCACAGTAAATAGATTGATCAATCCAGTACTAGGATCTCTTATAATAACCCAGTTGCTGCTGCTGTCAATGTTTCTCCATGATACTCTGTAGAAGACCTCGTGCAAAGCAACCTTTTTATGTTGACAGCAGTTGTCAGTAGGAATGGCTAGTTCAACAGGTACACCAGACTGGATGTTTGTTAGTGTTATAAACATTTTATCTACTATAGAATGCTAATAATGTATAAATATAATAAGGATGCAAAATACGAGGTAGGATCTCACTATAACCCAAAGACTATTACCTTTGATGCACTGGATGTTGCTGTGACAGAGACGGTATTGTTTCAAGTCAAGGTTCCCAAACCTACTGAAATCAGACTTAAACCCACCCATCAAGGATAATGCTACTGCAAAAGCATGGTTGTCTAATCCTATACAGTTCTACCAAAACCACTTAAACTTTGCTATCCACTGTGCAACTACAGGCTGTGGTGTGTCATATGTTGACCACATGAACCATCCGAACCAGTTAGTAAAGTCTGTGTATAGGTTTCATGTGTACTATCAGTTTAGGCGTGTGCTATCTGAGCTGCAGGTCCCATTGCCCACTGATAGTAATTTCAATCCATTTAAAAATAGGATTAACATGAAGGCTTATGAGAGGCTGTGCAATGAGTTCAATATTAATCTAAGACCGCATTCAGACAAACACAGGACAAAAATCATGGCAAGGGGACTCTGTATTTGTGGGGTGTGCACAGGAGGTATAACTATGACTGTGGCCTACATATACATCTTTCTCTATGGGTAGGACTGTACGCTTAGGATCAATAGAGCAAGAGCACATAAATGCATGGACAACTTTCATTCTTGACAAGAGTGAAGGGTTGACAAGACGGGGATTAGAGAGAATTAATGACTCTGTTCGCACATATGTGTGGTGCTTGCTCAGTACACAGACACAGACAAGGTCAGGCATCATCACAAGTGGTGGCACTGGGTTTGATGCACAGAAGCAGTTTTTAGCAAATCTTGAAGACAGTATTAACTCAGCTGTTGACCTACCATCAAGCATCAAGCATTATCAAGATGTTCTCCACTATGCACGGTCTAAGGTGGACTTTGCTATAGGACATGGTTTATATATGCTGCCTTCCAACATGCAGTGGCAAATAGGAACAATGACAAACTACAACAACAAGATTCTTATAGCTGGAGATGATGTGCAGATTGGCAAAAATGTAAGCGTAAACAACACATCAGCAGCAGTAATACCTGTAAAAAGTGGGACTACAACACAAACACAAACACAGACACCAACACAAACACAAACACATACTTCTGTTGTCTTAGAGCAAGCAAAAAATATTGCAAGAGACAGTCACTCAGATGAGATGACTTCTCTAACAACTATTCTGGTTTTAGGTGGCCTTGCTTATCTTCATCTTATCTTTATCTTGAAAGTAAAACAAACAACTAACATTGCTAAAGCCCACAAATGCTCAGTCATAAATCCTACAACCTTACTTGCTGTTGATAACAGCCAGCTAACAACAGAACCAATTATGCTAGGCAATGCATCTGTTACTTTGGGAGCTAGTTTTTTTTTTTATAGTAGGTCTAAGTAACCCAGTTGTTTTTTTTTAACCCAGCCTGTTCCTGTGGGAGGGGAAGGGAGTAGTGGTGGTGGTGGTGTGCCACCCCCTGTCAGTGCATACATTAGTATGCTTATAGGGAAACCCAGGGCAGTAATTACACTGACAAGTGTTATGCCTTGCTCCTGAAACAGTGTACGAATTCTTTCTGCTAGTGTTGTTTTTTTCATAAAGAATGCGGTGGATTGTTTCTTTTATTCTGCTAACCTGAGATTGTAGTTGTTGTTTGTTATTGTTTAGGACCTCTAATCTTGCTTGGTGTTCATCTTGCAGATTTTTTAGATGCTCTGTAATTCTTTCTTTTATTTCCTGTCCAAGTTTGCATCATCTGCTTCGGCTAGCTTCTTTTTTCTAGTCCCATGTGTGAGTCTACTTCACCTAGCTTTGCTAGATTATTTTTCAGTTCGCCTCTAATACTCTGTAGTGCTTGATTGAGCCCCATTATTTCTGGCATGGGTAAAGGTGGATCATTGATTGTTTTCAGTGCTGTGTCTTGTCTTTGTCTCACATACCTTACTATCAGGGTGCACTCAGAGACAGACTGTCATATGAGCTAACCTTTAATGATAGTGCTCCTGTTATCATATCCACTGACAATGAAGCCAGGTACAAAATATCTGGTATATCTTTAGAGTATGATGTTGTCAATCACCCAGAGCTTGCACGTCTGATTGCACAGCAATGTCAGTCAAAAGATGGCTATTTATTATGAGAGAGTGCTCAACCATAACACATCAATGAAGAGTAAAGCAGAGGCTAAGTGGAACATAAATCTAAACACTCCTGCAAGATCGCTAAAAGGCATATTGATGCTGTTTGAAGAACCAGACAGCTCCTTTGCCAGATCAAGCAAGAGATTTATTAATCCCTGTATCAAGCACTTATCATGCACTATAGAGAGTCAACCAAATCAAGTCTATGCCTCAGGTTATTTACCATATCAACACTTTGATGAGGTAAGAAAATACTTTGCTGCTGGTCAACACAATTATCCCACTACTGGTCTTGCTTGCAAATCTTTGCATCTACATGATGTTAGGCTTCATGAATACCTGACATCTAAATATGTATTGTGGGTTGACTTGAGGTCCACAGATGATAATAAGCTGCATGGCTCAGGAAGACACATTGAAAACGGGTCAGAAGGAAGAACTATTCAGATAGAGAAAGAGTAAGAAGAAAATAACCCATAAAAATATATCTATTTGTAGTGATGGATGCACAACTCAATATAGAAGGAAACAGACTAAAAGAAGTTGTGTACTAATGGATTGGTTAAGTTTTCTGCCAAAAGAGCCCCATTGTTCTTTAATATGCGGGCAGAATGGTTGTGGAAAGACTGTATTTGTATTAGATTTATTACAAACAGTGTACAAAAATCATTTCGATTTCATTGCTATATTCTGTCCAACACTGCACAACAATAGAACATACAGAGAGAGAAACTTTATCTGGACAAATGAGAATATAATTATAGTCAACCCCGCAGACAGGCTAAGTGAGTGTTTAGAATACTACTACAGGTTGTTTGAAAATACAGTAACATTATTTCTTATAGATGACTGCTCAGCAGAGCGCATCATTGTTAAGAAAAGGAATAGTTTGTCTAAGCTTGCTTTCAGTGGAAGACATGCACAAATAAGTGTTTGGATTCTGACACAGAAATACAATTCTGTATTAAAAGATTTTCGTGAACAGTTAAAGGTAGTAGTTCTCTTCCACATGAAAGACAGAGATGGGTTTAACAATTGCCTTCGGGAGAATGATGTTATTACAGAAGGACAAGAAAGAGAAAGGATAACACTTAAACTAAGAAGCTCAAAACATGTTAAGGTTGTTATTAAAACAGATCAACCAACGTCATATTGTGTTGTGTGAAAGCAATAGCAATCAATTTTTTAACACACACACACACACACACACACACACACACACACACACACACACACACACACCACACACACACACACACACACACGAACAGACAGACACCACTAACAGACAACACAGGCTAGAAGCCCCAGTACAGCAAGCTGTAGTTCAACTCTGTTGTATAGGTCACATAGCAATGGCAATGCCCCCCCCCCCCCCTTTTTTTTTTTAAACACATAGACTGCTTCCTCTCAAAACTGGGTGAACCACACACACAAAATGGGGACGTGGCCTAGTGGGCTAGTATTGCACCATCACAGATGTAAGGTTTATATTGATTAATTTTAACTCTCCTATCGCCCTTTGAGGCAGCCCAATGGGGAACTGGGAATGAAATAGGCAGTGCAGGCACAGGTTCTAATCCCAGTAGGGATAGGCTACAGGTCCTAATCCCTTCCCAACAAGTTATTTTCTGTATGTTTATGTGCTGTGTGTACTATGTTGTGCTGTTATGTGTTGTGTGTACTATGTTGTGCTGTCAGGTGTTGTGTGTATTATGTTGTGCTGTTATGTGTATTGATTACAAGTGTGTGTGATTGTGTGTGAATGCGTGTGTCCGCATTCCAATGCGAAATCTTCTCTGCTACCCAAAGCTCCATTTCAGTGTTTTACTCTGATAAAAATTCAGCACAGTACAGCATAAATCCCATACTTATATATGTCATTACCATTACTAAAAGATAGTATCACTGTCATTTTTATGTCATATATTTTGTCAAAACAATTATTGAATAAGTTCTTGTCAGGTTCTTTGTTATGTTCTTGTTAGATTCTTACCAGGTTCTTGTTTTAGTTCTTGTTAGGTTCTTGATTTAGTTCTTGTATTAGTTCTTGTTTTAGTTCTTGTACTAGTTCTTGACAGGTTCTTGACAAAATGTTGTACTAGTTCTTAACAAGATGTTGCATTAGTTCTTGACAAGATATTGTATTATTTATTGTAAAGATATTGTTTTGACACAAATTTTCCATAATTTAATAGTTTTTACCCATCAAAGCAAGATTGTAACATTTTTCATTTATTACAAGAGAATAGCAAAATGGGCATTCAGGCTCATTCAGGTTGTTTTTGTACAAATTACTCCGGCCAAAGTGGTGGGTGATTTGTGCAAAAACAACCTGAATGAGCCTGAATGCCCATTTTGCTATTCTCTCGACTTCTTACTGTGCTTTGTTCAGTTATTCTATTGCTTTATCATGTCTCTTCCTTTCTTCGTCTCTATGAAATTTAGGAAACATGTAGTTACTCCCTGTAAAAGCAAGTGCATTAACTACAGCACCACCAACCATCATCACTAAGGAAGCCATGCCTGATTCTACTTATGGGCTAATATTTTCTGGAATGATTCCCTGCTTAACAAGAAGTCTTTTGTGGCAATGATGCTGTTACAACGGCAACTAGTTTGGCGCTGTCCTCAAAGTCTAGTTTTCCTAGATCAGCTGGCTTCATTTTCAGAAGGTTTCTTTCCAAGCATAGAATAGCCAACACTGAGGCCACCAATTAGGGCAGCATGGTAGACCAAATTAACTGCTGTCTTTTCTGTACTCATATTTCTACTATTGTATAATTATTATATATATATATATATATATATATATATATATATATATATATTATATATATTTATATATATATATATATATATATATATAATAATATATTAATGCATTTTGAATGGGTCCCTGTAAGGCTGTTTGCTTTGCAATGGTTGGGTTGTGGCTGTGGTTGTGGCTTTGGCTTTGGCTTGCTCCTTGCAGCCGTTCTTGCTTGCTGTGGCTTGTTTAACTCTATAAACTGTATAACCAATGCAATAACGTTTGCCGTATAATAACAGGTTGTAAACTGAATATCTGTTTTGGTGTGGTGTTTTTATGGCTATCTTTTTTTCTACTTTGATTGCTTGATTACTAAGTTTTTTCAGCGATTCCATTCAGCAAGCTTGCCACTTCAACTCTCCGAGGGCTCTTACATCTTGGTGACATTTGTAACTTGTGAAGGGTTTGGTTCGTCACATTTCTGCGTTGCTGATTGGTTTTTGACTGTTGTTCTGCACTTCCATCTTCCTCTGTGGTTTAATCTATATATTTAAAGTTATAGACTAACAACCACTGGCCAATCCAAACATAATACATGCGTAGGAAAGTTCTCAGCGTTTAGACTAATAACAGTTCTTGGAAGGTCATAGGTAAGTATTCTAATCCATCATTTAATAACCTACTTTTATTGCTTTAGATATAAATATATGTATCCTAGCATTCTAACAATTTTGTTTCAATGAAGGATTCATTACACTCATGCTAATACTTATAATTCTTGCGGGTTGTTATACTGTGTCCTGTGCGTTGTTGGTATTCCTAAGTATGCTTTGTTTTACCATCAGTCAGCTAAGATGATAAATTCTTATATATCAAAGAATTTATATAGTTATGACTTTTGAAAAGACTCAGTATGATGTCACTCAAAGCTTTGCAATCATGTTAGCTATTTTTATCAATACTTGTTTGTCACATTGATTGAATAACTTCTTGCAGCGTTCTTGGCTTGTCAGGTCTTTAGTTTTTCCATTAAGTCTTGTAAATGGTACCTGCTATTCTTGTTAGGCGTCAGGTTCTGTAGTTGTAAGCTTGTTAGGTCTGTTAGTTTTGAGTGTGCGTTGTTTAGTTCTTGTTTAGATTTGTTAGGTCTTGTTAGGTTCTGTCCTTAGACTTGTTAGGTTCTGTTAGGTTCTTTTACTCTTTTAGTACTTGTTAGGTTCTATAGTTTCTAGTTCTGTTTAGTACTTGTTGGTTCATTGTCTCAGGTCTTGTTTAAGTATCTTGTTTAGTTCTATGTAGGTTCATGTCAGTTCTGTAGGTCACTTGTTTATTGCTGTTTAGTCATATTAGGTTCTATTTATTCTGTTAGTTCTTGCTTAGTTCTTGTTACAGGTTTTGTTTAGTTCTGAAGGTTCTTATAGGATTAAACTTGTTATATCTTGCTAGGTGTTAGTTCTTGTTAGCTGTTTTAGTACTTGTTAGGTTCTTGTTTTAGTTCTACTAATTCTTGTTTTACCTTTTAGATATAAGTAATTGCTAGGTTCTCTGTCTTTCAACAGATTTTATCAGTTAAGTTCTTGTATTCTGTTAAGGCCTATGTCTAGCTACTTGCAATATTCTGTGTCTAGTTCTTGTTCTATACTTTGTTTGGTTCTATTTATTATTAAGTTCTTGTCAGGTTCTTGTTTAGTTCTTGTTAGTTATGTTTTAGTTCTTAAGGTTTGTTTTAAGTTCTTATGCTAAGTCCTTGTTAGTTCTTAGTTTACTTTGTTTAGTTCTTGTTAGTTCTTGTTTTAATTTGTTTTCTTGTTAGGTTCTTTAATTTTGTTTAGTTCTTGTTAGGTTCTTATTTAGTTCTTGTTTAGTTCTTGTTAGGTTCTTGTTAGTTCTTGTTTTAGTTCTTTTAAGTTCTTGTCAGGTCCTTGTTAGGTTTTAAGTTCTTGTTTAGTTCTTGTTCTTATAGGTTCTTGTTTAGTTCTTGTTAGGTTCTTGTTTAGTTCTTGTTTATTTCTTGTTAGGTTCTTGTTTAGTTCTTGTTAGGTTCTTGTTAGGTTCTTGTTTAGTTCTTGTTAGGTTCTTGTGGTTCTTGTTAGGTTCTTGTTAGGTTCTTGTTTTAGTACTTGTTAGGTTCTTGTTTTAGTTCTTACTAAGTTCTTGTTTTACTTTTTAGTATTAAGTTATTGTTAGGTTCTTGTTTTCGTTTTTATCATTCAGTTCTTGTTAGGTTCTTGTTAGGCTCTTGGTTAGGCTCTTGCTTTAGTTCTTGTTAGGTTCTTGTTTTAGTTCTTGTTTGGTTCTTGTTTTAGTTATTAGTTCTTGTTAGGCTCTTGTTTAGTTCTTTAGTTCTTGTTTCTACGGTTCTTGTTAGTTCTTTTAAGTTCTTGTTAGGTTCTTGTTTTACTTTTGTTTAGTTCTTGTTAGGTCTTGTTTAGTTCTGTTTGGTTCTTGTTTAGTTATCAGTTCTTGTTAGTCTTGCTTAAGTTCTTGTTAGGTTTTGTTTTATTAATGTTTTGTTTTAGTTCTTTGTTAAGGTTCTTGTTAGGTTCTTGTTTTAATTTGTTTTAGTTCTTGTTAGGTTCTTGTTTTAATTTTTGTTTAATTCTTGTTAAGTTCTTGTTTTAGTTCTTGCTAGGTTCTTGTTTTAGTTCTTGTTTTAGTTCTTGTTGGAGACAGAGACAAGCTAAATGACCATTGAAGGTAACTGCATACTTGTCATCTATAACTATGCAACTTTGGTCTGATGAGGTGAAGCTGAAGTGGGCCAAAGTTGCATAGTTTTATATAAAAAGTATGCAGTTGAGCCTGAATGCCCATTTAGCTTGTCTCTCACCCCTTTTGGGGTATGGAGGATTACAAACAAACTGAACAGGAGAATAAACCTAACAGCAATACACCCCAAAATAATATGATTACTAACAGGAACTGAAAAGCAAAAGTTCATCGCAAAATGATAAGCAAACAGTATTGAAGACTCCATACTATTTTTTTAAGTGTACACATTTCTTTAAAAGACATAATCTACACTTGTGGAAGACAATCAAAATTTCAAGCACATACACGCATGTGAAAACCTTGCAAAGAAGAGATTTTTTTCTTTTTAGCAGCAGCAGCAGCAGCGCAGCAGCAGCAGCAGCAGCATTTTATTTTATACCACTTTAAGTCACGGCAGATTTCTTTGCATAAAATTCGAGCTGTCCTCCCCAGAGAGAGCGCCTTACCACAAGAGCAGCGCCACCCATAATTTTTTTTCTTTTTCCTGTCTGCAACTGTATTTGTTTCCCTATCAGAGTGGCTTTTTCTACAGAAATTTACCAGGGACAACTCTCTTGCTGCCGTGGGTTCTTTTACGTGCGTTAAATAATTATGTGTAACACACGGGACCTCGGTTTATCGTCTCATCCGTAAGACTAGCACCCAGACCACCACTCTTGGTCTAAGGGGTAGGGAAAAAGTTTCGGGCACAAACGGGATTCAAACCACCGCACACTTCCGACCAGGACTTTTCGCTTTCTAGGCAGGCGCCATACCTCTAGACCACCGATCCACGTTGCAGCAGCAGCAGCAGCAGCAGCAGCAGCAGCAGCAGCAGCAGTAGTAGTAGTAGTAGTTAGGAGTAGGAGTAGTAGGAGTAGGAGTAGTAGGAGTAGTAGGAGTAGTAGGAATAGTAGTAGGAGTAGCAGCAGCAGCAGCAGCAGCAGCAGCAGCAGCAGCAGCAGCAGCAGCAGCAGCAGCAAACAGTATGTAGTTAGTAGTAGTGGTAGTACAGTAGTAGTAGTTTGTAGCTAGTAGTAGTCATAGTAATAGTAATAGTAATAAGTAGTTAATAGAAGTAGTAGTAGTAGTAGTAGTAGTAGTAGTAGTAGTAGTTAATAGCAAGCAGCAATTTAGTAATTAATAGCAAGCAGCAGCAACAGCAGCCGCAGCAGTAGCAGTAATAGTAGTAAGTAATAAAGTAGGTCAGTCAGTCAGTCAGTCAGTGGAATTAGTTATAAAAGTATAATGGTACGCGCTCGCGGGTTGTGTGTGTGTGTGTGTGTGTGTGTGCGACAGAGAAGAGAGGAGAGAGAGAGAGAGAGAGAGAGAGAGAGAGAGAGAGAGTCAGCAAATGGAACACCCCACTGAATTGTTCAGTTTATGTGTGGTGTCATTAACTGGATTCCATGGCATTAACTGGTTTGACACGTTCAACTGCGCGAACCCGTTCAAAAAGTAGCTGGAAATTATTTTAAGGCTATTTAGTTCTTCGCTTTATATCAAGACTGATGAAATTACGACCCACAATTACCGACGATAAAAAAGGTATTACATTTTCTTTTTCGTTCCTCCGCTAGAGCTCCGAGGTTCACCAGTGGTAGGATTTTGTGTATGCGACCGTTTTTAGCCACCATTAAGCTAACCGCATGCCGACTTCAAAGGTGGTGTCGAAGCATCACACCTGTGTGCATGCGTTTTTGTCACGTCATCGTTTAGGTCGTCATCAGTTTCTAATGGCAGGAAATGGCCTGCTTTTCCTTACGGCGGAGTGGGTGCATTCGCACACGCGGTCTTGGTGTATAGTCTCGCCCGAAGGACTCTTGTGGGAGCCGAGTCAGTACTGGTGTTAACTTCAGGGCAAAATTCCCTCAAACAGGCGCCTCGGTGGTGGCTCGATCCCCTACCATTAGATCACGAGCGCAACGTTCTAACCACTAGGCTATCCTGTCCCCCGAATTAAATAAATGAAAATTCAGACTGCAAACGCAAAACGCATTCTCCCTTACCAAAATACAGTACTCAGCATTTCACAAGAAGTTTCGGGGGGGGGGGGGGGGGGGGGGGGGGGGGGGGGGGGGAGGTCTCTTTAAAGGTCTTTAAGCGCTTCGATTTGTTTTTTTTTTTACAAGATTCAGCGCTATATAAATTCCATATATTATTATTATTATTATTATTATTTCTGAGCGCTTTGCTTTGTAGCTTTACAAGATTCAGCGCTATAAATTCCATACATTATTATTATTATTATTATTATTATTATTATCGTCATCATCATCATCATTATTATTATTATTATTATTATTATTATCACCATTGAGTCTGTCCAGTTTACGACAAGAACCACGTAAGGACACAACAGGTGGCCACTGATCCAAGAGCAAGTTGGTCCTGGCGGAGCCTATCCGTTTCCAATTACAGGCTGCATGTCAAGTGTGTGTTCGTGCTTCCAAAATCCACCAGACGCTGACATGAATATAATGGGATCTTTATCGTGCTTCGGTCTTTTTTTCTTTCTTTTTGGTAGGTCTATGAGAAGGGCATCCGTCAGTCTCGTAAGACTGTGTGGAGTTTATACCCAAAGGGAATGAAATGACAAATACGTGATATGAACCTTTTCGAAAGAGTAGGCCATTGTGTGCTGGTGGGAACAGATGACAACATTTACAAAAACACATACACACGAGGACTGGATGTAAAAAATATTTTTAAAAAAGCGCACGAGTGCTTATTGCGTTATCCCCGATATAAAATAATAAATAAATAAATCCTCGAAAAAAAAGAAAGAATGAATGAATAAGCATTTCCTTCCAGAGGCTACTAGAACAAGGCTGTGCTGAAGACACCAGCCAATCTGCTGGATTCAGCATCCCCTGGCTACAAACAATGAAAAAGAAAAAGAAGAGAAAACAAAAGAAGAAAAGGCCTAAAATACCCAACAGCAACACTTCAAAGTGATAAGAATACACATCAGAAAAATGCCATATTATGGGCAAATAGTACTGCATATTGAACATCCCTTGCCCATCCCAGTGTTCATATAACACTGCATAATGAACATCCCATGCCCATCCCAGTGTTCATATAAATCTGCATAATGAACATCCCATGCCCATCCCAGTATTCATAATTATAATACTGCAGAATGAACATGCCGTGCCCATCCCAGTGTTCATACAACACTTCAGAATGAACATGCCGTGCCCATCCCAGTGTTCTTACAATACTGCAGAATGAACATCCCGTGCCCATCCCAGTGTTCATATGACAAAGCAGAATGAACATCCCGTGCCCATCCCAGTGTTCATATAACACTGCAGAATGAACATCCCGTGCCCATCCCAGTGTTCATACAATACTGCAGAATGAACATCCCGTGCCCATCCCAGTGTTCATATAACAAAGCAAAATGAACATCCCGTGCCTATCCCAGTGTTCATATAACACTGCAGAATGAACATCCCGTGCCCATCCCAGTGTTCATAGAATACTGCAGAATGAACATCCTGTGCCCATCCCAGTGTTCATATAACACTGCAGAATGAACATCCCGTGCCCATCCCAGTGTTCATATAACACTGCAGAATGAACATCCCGTGCCCATCCCAGTGTTCATATAACACTGCAGAATGAACATCCTGTGCCCATCCCAGTGTTCATAATCATAACACTGCAGAATGAACATCCTGTGCCCATCCCAGTGTTCATAATCATAACACTGCAGAATGGACATCCCGTGCCCATCCCAGTGTTCATACACACTGCAGAATGAACATCCCGTGCCCATCCCAGTGTTCATATAACACTGCAGAATGAACATCCCGTGCCCATCCCAGTGTTCATAGAATACTGCAGAATGAACATCCCGTGCCCATAGAACACTGCAGAATGAACATCCCGTGCCCATCCCAGTGTTCATAGAATACTGCAGAATGAACATCCCGTGACCATCCCAGTGTTCACAACACCACTGTCAGGATCCAAGGATCTCCCCACCTGGCTATTCCGCTCTTTGAATCGGCACAGTCAACAGTGATAGACACGCTTTGTATGGAACTGACAGACACTATCAATATTAATAATGATGGACAGTTCTGGAGGGCTTTCCTTTCCCTGTATCGGGGTAGTGTGCAAAGCGCTTTACATTAATAACATACAATCTATAGTAATACACTCAAATACATAACAAACACAATACAACTCACACACTACAGAAAAATAAACACCAAAGTGAGATTTTAACAAACTGAACAGATTAACAAAATAAACAGATTAAAACACTATTGCAGAGTGGATAAGAGCGTTTGATGATCCATCCCGAGGGTCCATAAAGTCGTGGGTTCAATCCAGGCAGCGGCATCTGATGAACTAAGTGTGGGAATTTTTACCATCTCCTGAGTCAACTTTAAGTACAGACCTGCCAGTGCCTTAATGTGGGTTTGTAGTTTCTGTGTGTTGTCTTTTTTTTCTTCTTCATATTGAAGGTGTTGGATGTATATTTTTTTCGTTCTTCGGCCAGAGCTCTCTGGTTCGCCAATGGTAAGATTTTTTTTGGTATGCAACCGTTTTTGCCCACCACAAAGATAGTCACATTCCGACGTCGGGGATGTGTTGGATATTTGAAGGGATTAGGATGTGCATTGGTTTTGAACTTGAAGTGAAATGTTGAAGTAGCCACTGAAGTTGACGGAGATAACGACAGCCCTTATAATGATATCATGGCTTTTGTGGTGGGCAGGGCTCTGAACAACAGGAAAGGATATGACATTGCTTCAGCTTTTACACGTTATCCCGAAATCGTTTCAACGTTTTACCCTGAATCCCCGACATTGTTTTAACTTTTACCCTTTATCCTTCAAATTGTTTTAACTTTTACCCTTTATCCTCTAAATTGTTTTAACTTTTACCCTTTATCCCCTAAATTGTTTCAACTTTTACCCTTTATCCCCGAAATTGCTTCAACTTTTACCCTTTATCCCCGAAATTGCTTCAACTTTTACCCTTTATTCCCGAAATTGTTTCATCTTTTGCCCATTATCCCCGACCCCACACAGTTAAAACCCAAGACCAAAAATCCCGATCAGTCATATTTTTGCATTGAAGGTTTTCTTTCACAATAAATTTTTGTTGCTTTTTTGTTTAACACCCCCGCCCCCCCCCCCCCCCCAAAATAGATAGTTTGGCAATCCCCCTTCAAGCCATGAGCCAATGGCCTGTTTGTGAATAAATCATTCCAGTTGGAGTTCAAAATCGAGTTCTCTCTCTCTTAACATTCACAGAAACATGCTAAATTGTATGTTGCATTCATAGATCTAAGAAAAAACCCAATCGATTCGGTAGATAGGACTGTACTATGGTTTACACTACAGAAAAGAGGAATTGATGGGAAAATGTACAAGGCTATAAAGGGGGTCTGCTACACGGGTAACAGCTTGCCCTCCATACTTACCCAGGCTTTGCGCTCTGGAGTATAAACACCTAGAGTGCCTCCATAGTCCATAGTCTGGATGCCTACCTACCTACCTCTAAAGGGTATACATTCATCTGTAATAGCTTGTGTACGCAACAGATGCTCTTTCACAGATTACTTTTGACTGTTCCAGAGGCGTTAAACAAGGCTGTTTGTTGAGTCCCTTAATGTTTTCAATTTTCATAAGCCAACTGGCCACTGAAGTAGCACACTGGGGAAAACACGAATACAAATGAATGATCCCTGATGCAGTTGAATTATTTCTGTTACTTGTCGCAGATGATGTCATTCTTTTGTCTAGCACACCTACAGGACTGCAAAATCATCTGAACACATTAAAATCAGAAGTAGATCGTCTGGGTCTCACAGTAAATTCAGAGAAACGATGGTTATGGTATTTAGGATGGGAGGCCACTTGGGAATGAGAGAAAAATGGACTTAAGGGGACCAAAACCTTAAAGTAACAAAGAACTATAAGTACCTTCGAATTAAATGTTCAACAAAGTTATGTACTCGCTTTGTGTTTAATATGATGTGTCGAAAACCAAACAATGGAGTTATGCAAATTATCAAATCAATGAGACCATTAGCTTCTGCTGATAGCACACTATTCTGGAAACTGTTTGACACACACACAGAACCTGCCCTGACGAATGCAGCAGAAGTATGGGGTCTAGAAGATACCACACAAATGGAAAAAGTTCAACATTTGGCATGAAAAAATTCTTATGCGTTCCATTATATGCATCAAATAAACTTATGTTCGGAGAAACAGGTAGATATCCCTTGTATATCAGATCCATACCAAACTACTGGATAAAACCTACCAAGATGCCTATGTCAAGAATAAACAGACAAGCATACAAGATGCTACTTACACAACATAATAAGGGTAAAGTAAACAGGGTAACTAAAGTAAAAGATCTTTTGACCATATAATTAATGGAGTTGGCATTGTTTGGCTATGCCAGGGGGTGGGTTACAAAGAACAGTTTGTTAGATAATTGAAGGATAGACTTATTTCATGTTTCGTCAAAACTGGCACAAAAAGAGAATGTCCAGTGAAAACTACCATTGGTATAGCTCATTTCAAGATGCGTTTGGTCCAGAACAGTCTTTGATATCGTTAACTAATAAAAGGCTGTGAAGTAATTTACTGAAATTTCGGCTAAGACTGTGTGGTCTTTTGAACTGCAGACAGTGGAATATTAAGTTCCCCCCCCCCCAAAAAAAAAAAAAAAATAGATAGGTGAGAGTCAGTCCTAATAGGACACCGTTCTGCCTGCTTTTCAGTGTCAAGATGGAGGTATGCATGGCAGATTTGAATTCTGCCCCTTTCGACATGAAACAGGCAAATACTGCCGCAAATGTCCCACAGACAGCCCTGTACAGTTGTACTGAAATTCCCATCCTTCTGATCTAACTACATGCCAACAATGAAAAGCTAAATTGTGTCTTAGTTTAGACTTGGTGTATCAGACATAAATGTTCATAAATTTACATTTTAGAACATGATGATGATGACCCCAGGTTGCTATGCCCATAATTTAAGAAAACAGTGGAAGATGAAGTTCATTTTGTGCTGTGCTGTCCAATAATTATTAGAAGATGTTAGACAGAATTACAGTAAAGTATAGTAGACAGCCTAATTTATTTAGATTGTGTTTACTCATGGCATCTAGTCACCCTGAGATTGTGCGCAGCCTTGCTTTGCTTGTTTATTTTTTGATAAACGCCATTATGAATAAGAAATTCTTGTAAGATGATCAACTTAAGTTATATTTTTTGTAAACATTTTATTTATTGGCATGGTTGTGCATATATAAATAACATTGATGAAGTTTTTTTTGTGCTTCCCTTTTTTTCTCACAAAATTACAAGTAAGTTCGGACAACCCCCTTCATGTATGGCCATGGCCTCTTGTACTGAATTTGAGTCTTTGAGTTTTTTGTAAGTATAAGAGTATCTGCGAACTTAAAGCATATTTAAGCACTGTTTTTAGGCTGGTTCGGAATAAAAAATGGATTTTTATCTACTTATTTCACAAACACACAACACAGTACGCACACACCACACCAATGCACAAGCCACTTGAACTAAAATCGAGTCAAGTTCGAGTCTCCAAACATATACACTACGGCGACAACAAAAGATGAACTTCACATACTCGAGCAGAACACACACACACACACACACACAACACACACACACACACACACACACACACACACACAACACACACACACACACACACACACACACACACACACACACACACACACACACACACACACACACACACACAAGCACACACACAACACACACACACACAAGCACACATGCACACACACACACACACACAACACACATGCACACACACACACACACACACACACACACACACACACACAACACACACTCACAACACACACCAGCCACATGCACACACACACCACACACACCACACACACACAAGCATCACATGCACACACACACACACACACACAACACACACAGCCACATCACACACACACACCCACACACACACAAGCTCACATGCACACACACCACACACACACACACATGCACACATCACACACACACACACACACACACACACACACACACACTACACACACACACACAGTCACATGCACACACACATCACACACACACACCACACACACACAACACACACACACACACACACACACACACACACACAACACACACACACACACAACTACACACACACACACACACACACACACACACCACACACCCAACACACACACACACACACACACACACACACACACACACACCACACACACACGAGGACCAATGATTCCTGTCCGCAGTACAGATGGGGAGGTACAGCAAGCCAGACATCACAGGTAGGAAGACCTGCCCTCTTACCTCTATCCACAGCCTCCCACACCCACTTTCCTTTCTTAAAAAAGAATTCTTTGAACGCTTAGACAGCAACTTTTGTTGTCTGTCATATGAGCGAAAATGCGTTGTACTGCCGTTAAGCGTCTGACAAGTCAGGCCCAGCCCATGGGACTTTGGCAGGAGAGAGAATTGTCATCTTTGAAGTCTTTCTGGGTAAAAAAGGCAGGAGAATGGACCAAGCAGGCAGAAAATAGACAAGGAGGTGGTGACAGAAAAAAAAAAGGTACAAGGCAGAAAGAAAGCGAGGAATAGAATGAAGGGAATTCCTGGCACAGAATTTCCCAAAAGTGCTTGGATCGGCGATCTAGAGTAACGCACCCTTTTCTTCTTATCATTATTAGTTTAATGTCCATTCCCTACAATGTGATTTAGGCAATGTTGTACTTTCACGTTAAGAATATCCAGAAAAAAGTGGATGATTGAGAGGGTGGAAAGGTGAAGAACGTGATGGATGCTAAACAATCTGAAAGATTAATTTGTTAGTAACTCTTCTAATAGTGACTGGCAAGTACTTGCTGCCACTGATTCTAGGACATGCGACTTGGAATAATACAGAACACTTTGAATAATGCCATGTTTTTCACTTAAGTCTGTCTGTTCCTTTGCTTTTATAGGCCTACGAGGCACCTAGCACAGGGCAATCAAACAATCTATGATTAGGCTAATTGATATGATAGCAGAGAACATTTTTGGAATATTTAGTTGTCCAAGCATTCAGACGTACATACTTTCAAAATGAAGTCTAAACACTTTGAGCTCATGGAGTTTGGAAGAATTGAAATAATTTCAAATGATGATGAACTTAGGCTTGTACTATTTATTTTTTTATATGTTATTTTATATTCTTTTATATCGTGGATAATGGAATAAGCACTTCTGTGTTTTTTTTTCTTTTTACAACCGTGTGTATGTGATTTTGTAAATTTTGTCATCTGTCCCCACTGGCATACAATGGTCTACTCTTACAAAAAGCGGGACAGGATTTAACGTGTGCGCAAGATGTTCTGCGTGCGTACTTTTGGGGAGAGTGGAGTCTGCATTGATGTTAACTCCAGTGGAAAATATCCCTTTGAACGGGAATCGAACACGGGTCATCAGATTGCGAGCGCAATGTTCAACCACTAGGCTGTCCCGTCCCCTTAATCATTATGTCACTTGTAGGCTACATTCTGAGGCACATCGTTTTGCTAGGGAATCTGTCAACTCATGCCAGTAAAGACCGCAATGTGAAGGCCCCCTCCCCCCCCCCCCCCCCTTGCCAAAAAAACCAAACCCCAATACCTTTAGGCTAGATGCAAGACAATGTCTATCTATCTATCTATCTATCTGTCCCGTAGTCTGACGACCGTGGGGGCACCCTCAAAGACTCAGCAACCAGTTCCCTCCATTCTTCTCTCTGTTCTGCCTTTCTCAGGGTTTTGTTGAGTTGTAGGCCTGTCCATTCACTGATGTTATCCTCCCAGCTCTTCCTTGGTCTGCCTCTTCTTCTTCCTCCTTGGACAGTGCCTTGCAAAACTGTCTTTGTAATTCCTTGGGATCTTGTGACATGCCCATACCATTTAAGTTTACGCTTTTTCACGATCGTTAGAAGGTTCTCATAGGGTCCAATGGTTTGCTGGATTCTGTTATGCACGCTTTCGTTGCTTATGTGGTCTTTGTAGGAGATGCCAAGGAGTCTCCGAAAGCATCTCATCTCCACTGCCTGTACTCTTCTCTCCAAATCTGCATTGGTGGCAGAACGATCACAAACCTCCGCTTCGCAGATGACATTGATGGAATAGCAGGATCAGAAAAAGAGCTTGCCAGCCTAACAGAACACTTGGATAAGGCCTCCAAAACATACGGCATGGAAATCAGTGCAGAGAAGACCAAACTGATGACTAATAACACCAACGGCATTAGCACTGATATCAGGGTTAATGACCAGAAGCTGGAAACAGTTCAAAGCTTCAAGTACCTGGGAGCCATTGTATCCGACCAGGGATCCAAGCCAGAAGTAGTATGCAGGACTGCACAGACAATAACAGCTTTGTCAAAACTAAACACCATCTGGAGAGATAAGAATATCTCACTTATCTCCAAGATCAGACTAATGCGCTCCCTTGTCATATCCATATTTCTGTATGCCTGTGAATCATGGACCCTGACTGCAGATTTGGAGAGAAGACAATGTCTAAGGAACTTAATTTCAAAGACAATGTAATTTTTCATTTGAGAGTGCCGAAGTCTCAAAGCAAATAAAACTAATTTTTAATCAACACGCACGCACGCACGCACACACACACACACACACACACACACACACACACACACACACACAACGGTATTGTAAATAGCAAGAGAAGCAGTTGAAACAATTCAGCACACTGTACCCGCCTAGAAACCAAGCAGTGCTGGTTCCACAACAGTTTCACCCCGAGCCCCCCCCCCCCCCCTTCCCCCCCCCCTCCCCACACTACACCTTGAACGATTGTCGGATGTAATGCCAGTCTTTCGGATGAGACAATGAAATATGGTATTGTGTGTAACGGGCATTCAGTGCACGTAAAAGAACCCAGGACAACAAAAAAAAACATATTTAGAAAACAATAAAACCTATAGGGAAAGAAATACAAATGCAGACGATATATATATATTTTAAGATAAATGTTGGCGCTGTTTTCGTGGCGACGTGTTCTCGAGGAGAGCAGCCTGACTTTGATGCAGAGAAATAATTATTTGCTCTGACTAAAAGAAGTATAGGTACAAACTAAAAACAACAACGAAATGTTTCCTTTCTTCAGCGTCAGTTTACATCCAGACTCATGCGTGTGTGTTTCTTATTCCTGCCGTTTTGCAGCAATAATGCTGTTGTTGTCACTGTTAATTTTGGTGGCAGTTGTTTAGGTGGTGCTGGAAGTGCCGGTTTTTGTTTGAAAGAAAGGTGGCCTAAAATTATCAGTCTATCGGGTAATATCAGTCGCCTAAGGGAAGTAAGTCAATGTAAACGTGACTTTGCTTGCGAATAGCCTCCCATATCAAAATGGTTGCCGATGCACACTTTCGCCGGTAGAAGAAAGCTTGCATGACTAATAACTAAATATATAAAATAATCATGGAGTATGAACTGGTTCCTTTGCACGAAAATAAGCAGCACTTTGATGACTGTGCCAATATTCTCAACTATCATTGGCCGCGAAGTAAGGCAGCAAGGTAAAAACTTCGGAATACAGAAAGTCGGAAGACTTTCTATCGTAACCAAGTGATACAATTTTCGCATTGCAGTTAAGACTGTTACCGTGTTGGCTGCTATTTAATGAACATTATCAGATTATGTACTATCTAAAATACCACAATGGAAGTAAAGTGGTAACTGAGTATTCGCTAGGTGAATTGTATTTTGCCGTTGGGTCTTTACTCTTTGATAATATATTTGAAGGGAATATGCAACGATGCTAGTACATCACTAGTACATGATATAGATAATGGTGATATTCACAGTGTTGATTAAAGGTGATGAAAGAGTATACTATAAGAGCAATGAAGTAAAATAGCACAACACTCAAGTGTTTGGCATTGATAATAGTGTGTGTGTGTGTGTGTGTGTGTGTGTGTGATGTGTATATATCATTATATGTATGTGTGTGTGTGTGTGTGTGATATAATATATATGGAGATTACAATGATGATAAAGAACTTACAATGTCTGTGTATCACAGGGAGCACAGTTTGAACAAGTCCTGTGATGGGTTTCCTGTGTGTCTGGCGTTCCGGCGGGTGGATGGTCACGAGGTGGTGGGCTTTAGTCAGCTGGTGGCTGTGCAGGGAAAGGATCATGCTTGTCTGCTGGAATCAGGTACAGTGCATCAGTCCTGTTTATGTCCAAACTTCCCCTACCCCCTCCCCACTCCACTAGACATTGGTGCTAGTCATTCTGATGGGATATACCAAGGTCCTGTGTGAAACATACATTCAGTATATAATTTGTCAACAACTTGAACCAGGGAGTTAAACCCCTGGCAAAGTTCTGTAGATCAGGGGTTTTCTGATAGGGAATCAGATACACGTGTATGCAGATAGGATTTTTTGGGGTTTTAATGCGTAGAACTTCACCTGTGGTGAACATGCTCTTCCCAGAGAAATCTGCTATGACTGAAAGAGGTATAAGTACAATACAATACAATACAATACAATGCAATACAATACAGTACAATACAATACAGTGTTTTGTTTTTTGTTTTTGCTCTCATCAGATGGACAGCTCAGTGTCTGTCAAAAAAGGCAATACAATTGTTTGCATTGCTTGATATTATGTTGGTTCTTATCTTTTGATTCAAGCATTTTACACCTTCAGCCACTACATAGGGAAGTGGGAGAGCAAAAGCTGAAAGAGCTCTAGGCATCTTAGAAGAGTGATCTTTTCTTAGTTTACCGAAACCCAGCAACTTTGCTTGTACTGCATTCATACCCATTTCTCAGTTAATGAGGAACAGGGCAGTTCTTGAAAATGATTTATTAATCCTCATTCTTGATAAAGGTTAAGCTTGAATTTGTTCTTAGTTTATTGAAGAGCTAGCTAAGATTAGTACTGGGTTGTTAAACTTGATTAATTGTCTTTTTATTTCCCATTGTGCGCAACTTTGGAAGTATAAAATGATCTGTTGGTGAAGGATTACAAGTACATTCTTTACTGGGAATAACCAAGTATTGCACTACGTAATTGTGCCTCTCTTGCTTTTTCCCCTCTGGGAAACAAGACAGCTCACCATGAAGGTGGCAGGCTTTTTATGTCGTGAGTGTTTATTCCGCTGTCCTTGAAATAAAAGAATAAAGAAAAAAATAAATACATAAAATAAAGTCACAGGTTTGGGCATTAACTGAAGACAAACAATTATTGAAATGTTTTTGCCAGAACCATTTAATTTTAAGGTACAGGGTTTTTTGCAGGTTAAGACTGTACTTGTTATATGTAATATTCCCAAATAATCTCTGTGATTAAAAAAACAACAAATTGATGAGAGTATTAAAAATCCCCACTTTTGATGTGATAATATTGTGTCTGATCATCAGTGATTATCCGTGAGGATTTGCGAGGAACTGGCTTGGGCCGAATTCTGATGGAGGCTACAGAAGATGTTGCTAGACGGTATGTTGACTGCATTACTTTTTAGCATGTGTGTGTGTGTGTGAATTTACATCCAGTCCCTGTGTGATTGCAGTTTTGTAAATTTTGTTTGTGTGTGTTTGTGTGTGTGTGTGTGTGTGAGCATGTGCACACGCGTGCATGCCCGTGAGCGTATGTGCGTGCATGTGTGTGTGTGTGTCACTGTGTGTGAGAATTTTACAACAGGAGGTATGGATCTCTATTTTGTGACATGTTCAGACTTGATTTTTAGTACACAAATGAAAATTAAGTTCGTATTTTTCTTTTGAGACAAGTGTTGTTTAAATTAACTCATTTAACCCTGAACCCAGGTACTGCTGGGAAAGACTGAGTAGTCTTGCTGGCCTGAGCAGCTCTTGGGCTAGGTACATGTTGTTGTTACAACACACTGTTGTTATTGTTGTTGTGATGTCAAATATAATCACAGTAATACCACAACAGGTAACTAGCCTAAGAGGCTTAGGCCAGCACGACCGCTCGGTCTCACCCAAGCAGTGCTTGGTTGCAGGGTTGAATGAGTGAAGATTGAATGTTTGGTGGATATAGGTGACCTTTCAGCACAGAAAGTCGCTTATCACCTACCTTTGTCTTTGACTTTTTACAAGTTTCTAGATGTACTTTTTCTGCTCTTTCCTCTGGTCAAAACCCCATGCCATTCAAATGTTTACTCTAGGGTGTTTCCCTGTGGCAATTTTAAGATTCCTTTTGTATTTTTATAAACTGTTTATCATTGATAAACATAAGAAATTGAAGATTATTATTATCATTGTCCTGTAAAAACCAGTGATGGCATTGTTGATGCTGTGACTGTGGGCAGGAAAGGGATGAAGACAGTGTACCTGAACACGCTGGACAAGGAAGGTTTCTACGCACATCTCGGCTACACCCACTGTCAGCCTGTCACCAGCTTGGGGGCCAACGCAGGCCGCGTGTCAGAGGAATTTGTAAGTAGTTCTGCACACCAAACCATTTGCAGGGTTTTCTTTTCTTTCTTTTTTTTTCTTTTCTTTTCGGTCAGAGCTCTGAGATTCACTAATGGTGAGAGTGACTGCTTTTTGCCTTGCTATTAAGGTTGCCTAGATTATTCTGACTTTGGGGATGATGTCTAAACATGACTCCATGTGTGTTTGTATTCTTGTCATCCATTCTTACAACAGAAACAGCCCACTCTTCTGAAAGGCAGAATGGGTTTTAACCCTCTTGTTGTTGGATTCTACAGAGCTAAACTGCCTGTAGATTTTGAATTCTTTGCAGGTTTTCTACCTCCAACTGACTTACTTTACTCTTAAGACAATTGTGTGTGTGCATGACAAGCTATCAAACTGAAATTTTGTCACAAGCTAGGTATGTCTTTGTACTTGCATTTAGGCGCAATTTTATGTGTCTGGTCACCAGATGTCTTGTCATTGTCACCTTATTTGTCACCAATTACAGGTAAAAGTATGGTATATATGATAAAACAGCAAATCCTGCATGAATTTGACAATAGTTCATGCATGTTAGTGTCGAATAAGGAACTGATACCCAGCTGATGTGTTTACCAATGGTTATGTGCAAGAGTGCTTCAAGGATGTGTCACACAAAGTCCCCATAGCACCTGTTGTTTTATGGTATGTCTCAAGGAGACAGAAGTTTTGTTTAACTATTTTTTTTTTTGAAAACAAGTCATATTCAATCAACATGCGACCTTTATACTGCAGTTCATATCTGTGTGCGCTACCACATGTTTGTTAAGTGTACAGAAGTGTATTATTGTACATGACTGTCACACTGTCACCAGTGTCACAGCACAGGTGTGACAAATTCGAAACAACACAGAACTTCTGTAACCCTACAAAATTTTAATGTTGGTAGTCTTTAAAGTAGTCGTAGTGGTGGCACAGGGTCACATCACATCACAAAAAGCACAAATTATAGATGTGTGGGGGTTGTACCCATTGCTGTCACCTGTCGTACCTTGGAAGACCAGAGACCTATTTTATTTTCCTTCTTACTATTTTCGTTATCGGCATATCTGTTTGTTTCTGCCATTGCAGTTTCAAAGCAAAAGTGTGGTAATAATGAGAAAACAGTCAAAAGGCATCACGTTTTCAGGTGTCTATGCCGCGGACCCGGTCAGGAGGTCAAATTTCTCCACAGTCGTGTGTGTAGCACAGGTCAGGAATGTGCTGTGTAGCACGTTAATTTCTGGCTCACTCTTCTCCCTAACTGCAGCATTTCCTTCCTTCTCTTCCTCGTAATCGTTTAATATCGGATTCACTTAACCATTCTCGTTCAAATGTTTCTACTTCCAAGACAATAACATTCAGTTAATCATCTCACTAATCAGATGAGTCGTCTGCTTCCAAAGAAAACGCCATTTTTTTTCGCCATGCTGCAACAATTGAAAAGCATTCCGTCGCTGGCTGTTATTTCTTCCTTCCCTCCCCACTACACGCATGTTAGCGGTCTAAATTTATCACTGGCACCCTCTGACACCCTCCCTGCATCGTCCCACCAATTTTCAGACACATAGTGCGAAAACCACGAGATCTGTGTGTGATGGAAAAGTACTGCCCACGTGGGCAGCACCAACTGTCGGCTGCAGTTGTATTGGAATCTAGCAGTGGCCTCCGTTACTGTCGGCTGCGGCCGGATCGGGGACAAGAGGGTTAATGCAAGCACGAGATGTTCTGCATGCATTTGCAACATGAGGGCTCGGTTTATTAGTCTCATCTGAAGGACTTTCAGGGGAGTGAAATTACAACTGATGTCAGCTCCAGGGGGAAAACAAATCCTCTTAGATGATCCCGAGCCATCAAATTGTGAGTGTAATGCTCTAACCACTAGTTTTTCCCACCCTTGCCCACCCCAGGTTTTACTCTAAAGATGGTCTTTTTTCTTCTTTCTTCTCACTTTATTCCTGAGTTGTTTGGGTATTGTGCTGAAGTTTTCCATGCCATGTCTTTTGGGCAAGTTGAACCTGGCAGAGCCCATCCCTCGCTTCTCAGAAGGAAAAGAAAAGTCACATCACAAGTTTTGTCAACAAGCGCATACACTGCTTTTCCAGACAGCTGGGTGTAGGTGGTTGTATTCAGACAGGTGGAAGAACGTCCATCTACACAGTAGATTTCTTCTCTCACATTTTCTTTTGGAAGCTATCATTTTGTATGTTTTCAAATCTTTTTTTGTTCCGTTTCTGTATACATATGTGCATATGTGTGTGCATGTGTGTGCACGTGTGTGCATGTGTGTGTATGTGTGGACAGTTGCAGAAGCTGTTGGGGAGTGGGTCAGCCCCAGCAGGCAGCTCCTCCTCCTCCACCTCCTCCTCCACAGCTACACCAGATGACCGGCTCTCCCACGGCGATGCGGGCACCAGTGCCGTCCCTTCTTCATCCCCTCAGCCGTCCTCACTACCGCCCCCTCCCCCACCCCCACCATTACCACCACCACCCCCTCCACCCCCACCCCCTCCAGCAGGTACAAGCAGCGGGAGTTGGGGAAAGGGCGGTGCAGACGGCGTCAGTCGACATGTCCTACGCATGGACCCCAACGCAGTGACTTGGATGTGTAAGCATCTACAGTGACGTGCAATGCTGCTTGTTTGCTTACCTCTCGCTGACGGCGATGTCTGTGATTGTAACATTTCCACCTGTGGTGATGATGCTAAATCTTCCCCAGAATCTGCTGATTGTGCCACCTGTGTGATCGAGGTGTGGTTTCGTTGTAAGGATTGTTCTATGATTGTTTCACAATTCTCCTCTCTCTTCTCCTCTGCAAGGAATCATCTGTGTTCTGCAATAAATTGTTCAGGCAGTGTGTTTGGAGCAAGCTGATCCTGTTGGAGATAATTTCTATCTAGATACAAGGTGCATGCTGGGTATATGCCTGTTTTCTATAACCCACTCAACACTGGCATGAACTACAGGATCTTTAACTGGCATAATATTTGATCTGAATGCATTTATATGTCTTAATTATTATACACAAACGAGTTGAAACACAGGAAGGTCTTCACTTTTAATAAGTTGTCCAGGGATATTAACAATCCCCGCCCTTAATTCACTGACACTGCTGCCAAGATTTAAACCCAAGACTTTATAGACCCACAGGATTGAAGCCAAATTGTTTTTACCACTCAGCCATAGCATCCATCAGTACATTTTCACCCAAATTGTCAGCGCAGGTGTCAGATTCCCCCAATACACCAGCGAGAGCTTGGCTGAGTGAGATTACTGATTTTGTACAGTTTTGTTAACTTTTTTTCTGATCGCTTCTTCCACATGGTAATAAGCCATCCCAGTGCTACTGGGGTTAGACCTTGTAGTATAGCGCACAAATCCAGCATAACTCAGTCAAGGGTCCAGTGCTCAAGTTAGCCCCTTCCTTTTACTAAATCCAAGTTTGGTCAGTTTCTGCTGTAATTAGCACCAGCTGGGATGGAGTAGATAGCAGCTGAGAGTAGCTGAATGGGGTTAACTGACACTTGACAGCTGTGAGCATGCATGCTAAGTATGTTCGTGTCATCCACATCACAGGCCATAATTGGCCTACTATTAAGTTTGACAAGACAACATGGATCTGAACAGTGTATACTTGTAGTATGGATGGATTTTTGTTGTTTTTGTTCCTCAGTTTGAGCTCCAAGTACACCAGTGTTGAGATTTTTGCTTATGCAACCAGTCCTACCTACCCACCCACCATTTTAGGTAGCCACATTATGACTTCAGAGATGGTGTCTAACACACCTGTGTGCATGTGGTTTTTTTTGTCATTCGCCCCTACAGGCATGAAATGGGCTACTCCTTCAAAATCAGAACAGGTTTTTAATGTGTGTGCAAGATGTTCTGTGTGCATTTGCACACAGGGACTCGGTACTGGAAAGAAAGGACAAGGCTGAAAATCAAACCCAGAACCTCACAATTTGTTTGTCAGGAAGGTGAACGTCTTGTCTGTCCTCCCTGTGGTGTGGATTTTTTTTTAACAGTGCATGTCTGTTGTGTGGATGGATTTTAACAGCATATATCTTTAGTGCGTTTGTACTTTATCATTGTTTTCATAAGCTGTCTGTGGGTACCTTTCGGAGTGTGTGACCTTGTTTATTTCATATTGCTGATGAAATTCTGTGATTTTGTCATTAAAGAGACTCTATTCATCCCTATGTGAGACCCATTTTGTGGTTAGTTAAAAAAAGCAACAACAAAAAACAACTCCCCCCCCCCCCCCCCCCAAGAAAAAAGTTTAACTGTATGATTGTGTTATTATCATGTTTATTATGTAGACAGAGTGGGGTCAGCTGTCAAGGCACAGTGGTTTACACAATTAGTGCTTTTTTTTTTTTGGCAGTTGCTGCGTTCCCCAGCTTAACACCCTGCTGTTACCCCAAATATGCTCCGACTCGCTCATCCCACCTGGGAATCACAATGAGACTGTAATATGCACACTGGAAAAGCTTGTGTGTATGACTGTTGTCAAGCATCTCACCATTTAGGCAGCCATACTCTGACTTCAGAGCAACTACTCTTTAGACGACTGTGTGAATGTGGTAAGTAGTACAAGCATGTCAACAAACTGAGCCAGCTGACTCAGTCTTCTATTTAATATGGAGCAATAAATTTTGCTACAAATGTCAAGCAATGAAACGCTGGCATACCCAGCATGCATCCAGTAAAAAATGTGCTGCTCCAAAGTCAGAATGTGTTGGCTGAGGCCAGTGAGCAGACCTCCTGCAGAAGTAGACCAGACACTACACGTTCCACCCGGAGAAGAGAAATATATACTAAAACAATTACAAAGGTGATGATGATGATATGCTCTTTCATAAAAATGCCGTATAATTTTACATTCCCTAGTTTTAGATAATGAACACTTTCAGCCGCGAGTCCATTCAAATCTGCATTCATATATAATACATGATTCAACAAGGTTTTTTTCTTTTCGCTTTATTTATTCAACATGCTCAAAACTATACACAGACTAATTTAAGGCAAATGTAACATCCTCAAAACTAACGACAAAATCCACAGAAAGAATGATTCAAGATTTTTATAAAACAAATTCATGATTGGTTTTCTGCACATAGTGGAGAAATAATCAAACAAAATATGCTGGCTGTCCACACAAATGTCAGAGCATGTGAGAATCATTATCAACTGACATTACTCTGTACAATTTCTAAAGGTCGCCGACAATAAGCAATCATATCCCTCCCACATTTGTGAAAATTAATTTTATAAACAAAATTTTAAAATCATGCATTCAAACAATATGGGGGAAAAACATGCAGCAAATATGACACAGACCCAAGAAAGGGGGACATTTTGTATTTGCAAACAAGAAACAAATATCCCCATCCCCCCCAAAAAAAAAAAAAGAAAAAAAAAAGGTACTTACATCTAGGTAATTCACATGCTGATGATTTATCCTTTTTTAAAATATTTTTTTAAACCTGCTCATTGATCCTACTAGGCTGGTATCTTACAACTTAAAATTCTCAAACTTAAGTCAAATTCACATACTTTAAGTCAATGAATCATTAAGTTAACCTTTCCTGTACATCACCTAAATTTTGATGCTCCATGTCATGGGCGCACAGCCGCCAATGGTTTTAGGGAAGGCATGACCTGCTGCTGTACATTGTGGGTATAAAGCTACCCATTGGTTTATGTGAAGCAGCAAGTCCTTTCTATATGTCATGGGTGTCTGTTGGGTGCACAGCCACCCATGATTTGTACGAAGACACAGCACATTTCTGCACATCATGGATGCTGAGTAACCTCCATATCCTAATCTGTCTACAAAGGAGCATGCCTTTCTTGTTTGGAAGAAAGAACACTTTTCCTACACTACTCTTGAATGAGATGCATGACTCACAGGTACACACACACACGTGCCAACTATCGTTAAAGATATTATGGTTGATCACTACACTGTGCACACGTGTGAATTCCCACTCTTCCTTCCACCTGTACATTTACCACAGTGCTGATTGTTAATAATCATTTTTAAAAGCTGTGTGTCAGTCTGCCGCGTGATGCGTCTGAGGGTCATTTTATCATGATGATCTTCACTGCTCTAGATCAGTATCACATATCTAGATGTAATAAAACACAGTTGTCATCACTGAACTGGCTGTACACCCATGATGGATGGTGCGTAAAATGCATTCTTTGGAAGTGTGGGTGTGCTCACACCCACAATGTACTCGGCACTTTTTTGTTAGTTTATACAAACACATTTTCTTTCTATATTTCTTTTATTTCGAGGATAATGGAATAAGCAATCATGTCCTTTTTTTCATCCAGTCCCCATGTGTATGCAGTTTCGTCAAGACTGGGAATGTAAAATGAGTACTTCTTAACTTTCCTGAGAAAAATAAGTTGTTTTACCTAATTGACATGTTCACAAAAGTCAGGGAAGCAGTGTGAAATTTCTTGAGTAACAGAGTAAACTCTAGGGGTGCGGGTGATTTCACGCCCACGACGTATGGCAAAGGTTAAAAACAAGGACCAGCTGCTCCATGTTTCAATAACCATGTTTTCACGATCGCTGACCAAGCCTTCAAAGAGTGATAAATTTCACTGAATAGTGAATGCTTCCTCAGCACACAAAATATTAGAGAAAGCATATATGGCAACCAACTTCTCTTTCAAACACTTACAAAAATCCATCATTTGCTGATAAGAATAATACTGTCCTGGCAAAACTGGTCAGGTCTATTCTCAACTATATCCCTGAAGTTGGAATGCAGTGACCTTGATGGCGAGGTTAAAAGTTGCTTGCATATGCACAAATCTCACCACTGGTGATCATCAGACCTTTGCCGAAGAGAGACACCCCCTTCCACCCCCACCCCTCCAAAACACCAATTTTTGCATCAAGAATGATAAACAGATTAAAGAAATTTCTCTTTATCATGCAGCATTTCCCCCGTGGGAGTGCCGGGGGCGCCTGTCGGTATAAATAGCACCCCACAATCTGGAAATTCTGTGCTAGAAATTTCCACTTTTTTCCAACCCTGTTTCTGCCTTGTTCCTTTTCTTCCTGTCACCTCCTTGTGTATTTCCTCCCTTGGTCCATTCTCCTGCCTTTTTTCCCCAGAAAGACTTAAAATATAACAATTGTCTTATACTGAAGTCGGTTGCGCCGGGCCTGACTTGTCAAGTGCTTAATGGCAGTGTGATGCATTTTCGCTCATATAATGCATATAATGGACAATAGTTGCTGTCTGAGCGTTCGATGACGACGAAAAAGAATCATGCAAAATAAAGTTGACGATCATTCCTTTCAGCACACGCAAAGACTAGATATAAAATAATGATATAACTATTTCTTTGAGTAGTCTTTAAAACACTTAACAAAATTAAGTACACTTATTGTGGTGAGTCCACCATAATTATGTGGTTTTTTTAATATAAATTCTTTATCATGTACCCAAATATAGATCACCCTCTGTGATTGTTTTCCACTATGACCCTTTTTATGCTCTGCACAAATGGCAACAGAAACTGTACAAGGAAAATACTTTTTTCTGGAAAGAAAGGGATGCAGTGCTGTGGTACAATACCCGTTAAGTACTGTATCCTTGTATCCAATTCTTCCCGGTGTTTATAACAAAATGCTGCCAAGTTATACATGTACAATTCAAATTATGGACTGTCCTTTTCCAGGTTTGTTCGTACTTACACTATTGTTTTGCAATATCACATCCTTCATACTCTGGACAATTTCCAATCCGTCACTTCACAAACTGTACATATTATTGTTGTAGCTATTCACTAAATATATTACACATTACACACACGCATGCAGTAATTCGTCTCCAGATATCATGCTGCCGCATTTGTATCCAGACATCAGTAGACCTTTGCTAGCTGCCATAATTTCTCCTTTACACCTGTCCCTTGCATTTCCAGGGCTGCCATTCAGAAGTTGACAATCAGCAAAAAACCAGGGACTTCAACCTGCACAGCCCAGGCAGAAAGCTCGTTCCGATGAGGTGTTGTAACTGCAACAAAAACATTCAAGAAATCAAAATTTATACATGTATAAAAAAACAACAACCCACCCAAAAAAGAAACCTGGGTCAGGGCGGAGGAATTAGATTACAACTTCAGCGCAAAATATATAATTTCTATCAAATAAGAGCTGACAGGCATATTTGGTTGTTTTTGTTTTGTTTGTTTGTTTTTAGTGGGTTATTATTATTTTTTTTGGGGGGTGGGGTGTATGTGTGCGTGTTGTAAACAATGTTGAATATAAGCCAAAAAATGAAAAACAAAAATTGAAGGCACACTCGCTATTCTCAAAGTCTAACGTATTACATCAGCTTCTTTTCTTTTCTTGCTTGACCAGAATTCCCAATCCCAAAACTGACCTACAGTGAGCTATCAGCAAAGGCGGCCGGCCCCTTTCAATCTAACCATGATGGCAGTCACACTTTATCTCTTCTTTTTTTGTTTTTTTTATTCCTTGGCTACAGTTCCGAGGTTCACCAATGGCGAGATTTTTGCATATGCGACAGTTTTATTTCCCCACCACATTTGATCTAAGTGAGGGTGTCTTAACCCTAGTAGCGCTAAATAAACAGCAACAAGCCTCACTTCTATTGGCTGAATTAACATTGGCTAGCATTGTTTTGGAGCATGGTGGGCTCAAACAACCCTTGATATTGATATATAAAACTGAATTAAATGTGTTAAGCTATAGATCACTGGAAAGAAGAGATAATATGCTTTTAAATGAGTATAATTTTATAATAGTGTGTAGTGTTTATGATTATGTAAAAAAAAATCCAAAAAAAAAATCATGTTCGCACTACCGATCACTGTTCCACTGTCAGGGCCCCGGATCGATTTTAACACGATAAGCAAAGTTCTTGCGGTGCATAAATGTCATGATTAGGTAAACACTATTTCTTGACATTAGTTTTCAAAAAATAAGGAGTTTGTATCGCTTTATCGGTCACCAAATACTCGGAAAAGTTCAGCGACAGGATCGACGCCATCGCGACCGTCATGGCGGAATGTGCGAAGTGGTGGCTTTCTATGACAAAAATACAAAGATCGCTTGATTTCATGTGATGCAAAGTACTCATCAGCATAGCGATTTGACTCAACAACAGTTATTTCGAAGCCTCGTTGCGTCAAAATAAAGTAAAACAATCTGTGACGTCGAAATCGCCGAGTAGCGAAAAAGTCCATCCAGCAAAACTAGCACCGCTCGATTCAGTCCGATCGTGATCGATTTTTACCAAGTTTTTCAAAAATATTCCACCATCCTTACCTCATCGTCTCTCTCATTGTTTATTTCAACCAAATCCAGCCTCTAAAACTCCTCCTCGCTGTCAATTTTGTAAAAAAGCTCGAAAAACGCTTGAAGAAATTCTAGTGCAAACGCTGGCCGCCATTTTTGTTGAAGACGATCTCGGCTGGTCCGGAAAAAAATTAAAATACACTCTTAACCAATCAGATTCTTCGTTGCTTGTGTGTGTCAAACGACCTTCACCCCTTTCTGCGGGCCTACAACGGCCTTAACATTCATTGGCTGACCTTTGAAAGCGAAAGTAAGCTTTCAACTATGACCACCCACGTCATCCCGGAATATTCCGGGATCCGCCACACAGCCTAGACCCGCCTTTCCCGGAATATTCCGGGAACCGCGCCACTAGGGTTAACATTACTCCAGATTGCTGCTTTTACTGTCATCCATTTCCACTGCATAACAAGGCCTACTCTTCTTTCGAAGATGGTTATGTATGTGTTTAGTATAGGACCACAGTTTAGTTTCATCCAAAGGACTTTTCCCCCTTACTTCAGCTCTAGACAGCTCCAAGGATCAACATAGGAGAGATTTTGTGTAGGCAACCATGTGCATGCATTAAAAAAAAAAAAAGTCTATTGTTCCTATCACCGTGAAATGGCCTACTCTTCCAAAAGGTGGAATGAGTTTATAAAGTTTGCAAGATGTTCAGCGTGCACTTGCACACTGGGCCTTGGTCTATAATCGCATCCGGAAGGACTTTTGGGGGAGTGGAGTCAGTACTGATGTTAACTCCAGGAGACAATTCCTTTACATAGGCACTTCCATAATGGCTTGATCCCAGGCCATCAGATCACAAGCGAAAGGCTCTAACCACTAGGTTACACCGCCGTTGGGCATCCCCCCCCATCCAAACTGAATTCTTATGTATTAGATCTTTTATCTAGGTACAATCCCTGTATTGATCAATAAACCTTAAGTCCAAGACCTTAATATACTGGAACTGAGATCTACACACATTCATGTATACTGATGGTAGCCTTTCCTCAACTGTCTACTTGCCACTTCACTTGAATTATCAGGCATGATGAAAACGGGGCTGAATCATTTAAAAAAAACATATCTTTCCATTCTATAGAAGATTAAAACCAATGTACTGCACAAACAATAGTAATTTTATCATTACGCAAGCTGGTGTACTACTTACTCTAGTGTGGAACAGAGGGTACAAAAGACCAGCTGACAGGAATCACACTGGCGGCCACACCCTCCACACAGGTCTCTCTCACAGAATTGACAGCGAATACTGCTTGGTGTGTGTCGACATGTCTGGCACTTAACTGCAATAAGAACACAGGTTTCAGTGTTAAATAATATGTCTGTAGAAACAAAAAACATGGTCCAACATTATATACTTTAGTATATACCACAACAGGAAGCACACAGTCAACGCATTTACAAGCTGAACATTACATGCAAGATATGGTGCATGAATACCTTAATAAAAAGTCTCAAAGGTTCACCATCTTTCACAAGTACTTTTTAAATTAAAAATTTTTTTTTTTACATGGTGCAATAACAATATTAACATGTTCCATTGCATTCCATGGTTCTATGAATTACTGATCAAGACAACGCATTCATGATTGAGAGAACCCAGTGCTCACTGAATTTGAATGATTGCTCATTCTAACAATACTGAAACTGCAAGTTGTGCACCAAGACTGCAGTTGTCACAATTATTCTAGCACAATAGCAGAACTTTACTTGTTGTATGCTGATGTCTTTTCTAGCCACCTCAATTATAAATTTATCTCTTGGTTTTTAACATCACATTATCTTATAAGTTTATTTTTACTTGTGAACACATTCTTCCCTATTTTTTGTGCTTTCCACACATACTGTTAATGTGTTATTGTGTTAAATTATACCACACCATACTCCAGCAAATCAGCATTTACTGATTTATCATTTAGTAATCCACCTATCTAGAAATATGAGGTTAAAAGTTCTGATCTGTTCAAAGCCAAACTTTTCTCCCATTTAACACAAATACTGGTAATTCTTCTTCTTCTTCCTTTTTTGTCATGTTTCTCCCAGGGGAGGGTTGACATTGATGAGCCTTCTCCATCTCCCTGTTTTGAGCTTCCTCCTTTATGCCCCTTTCTCTAAGATCATCTGCAATACAGGTAGCCCAGCTTTTGCTAGGTCTTTGGTCTCTTTCCATCCACTACGAAGTTCATTGCTCTTTTTATAATGAAATACTAATACTGGTAATACTATTTCTAATAGTAATAACTGACTATGAGTATGCAAAAATTTTATAAATATATCTATAGCTATTAAACTTTAAAGTGGCCAGGACACTGATCTATAAAATAACACAGTTCTAACTAAACTCCAAGGTCTTGTGTGTAGTATGCAATTTTATATATCATAACATGTTATTTAAACAAAAGCTCTCACAGAAAGTGAAACAAGAGAGATTATGTCCTTAACCAAAAATGAAGAAATCATGGGGTTTTATTCCTCAGATACAGCTCTGTGGACTGTGGTTCACCATAGGTGAGATTTTGCTATGCCAGTTTTTGCCCACCAGTAAGGCAGTATGGTAGCAATGTTGTCATATTTTTTCTCTAAGAATGCATCACACAAATCCACATGGAGAGATTGGCCGACTCAGTGACTGTAACTTGTCAGGGATGACTCAGTGACTGTAACTTGTTAGGGATGACTCAGTGACTGTAACTTGTTAGGGATTCATGACTCGGTGACTGTAACTTGTTAGGGATTCATGACTCAGTGACTGTAACTTGTCAGGGATGACTCAGTGACTGTAACTTGTTAGGGATTCATGACTCAGTGACTGTAACTTGTTAGGGATGACTCCGTGACTGTAACTTGTCAGGGATGACTCAGTGACTGTAACTTGTCAGGGATGACTCAGTGACTGTAACTTGTCAGGGATGACTCAGTGACTGTAACTTGTTAGGGATTCATGACTCAGTGATTGTAACTTGTTAGGGATGGCTCAGTGACTGTAACTTGTTAGGGATGGCTCAGTGACTGTAACTTGTTAGGGATGACTCAGTGACTGTAACTTGTCAGGGATTCATGACTCAGTGACTGTAACTTGTCAGGGATTCATGACTCAGTGACTGTAACTTGTTAGGGATTCATGACTCAGTGACTGTAACTTGTTAGGGATTCATGACTCAGTGACTGTAACTTGTTAGGGATTCATGACTCAGTGACTGTAACTTGCCAGGGATGACTCAGTGTCTGTAACTTGTTAGGGATTCATGACTCAGTGACTAACTTGTTAATGTTAGGGATTCATGAGACAGTGACTGTAACTTGTCAGGGATGACACAGTGACTGTAACTTGTCAGGGATGACACAGTGACTGTAACTTGTCAGGGATGACTCAGTGACTGTAACTTGTTAGGGATTCATGACTCAGTGACTAACTTGTTAATGTTAGGGATTCATGACACAGTGACTGTAACTTGTCAGGGATGACACAGTAACTGTAACTTGTCAGGGATGACACAGTGACTGTAACTTGTCAGGGATGACTCAGTGACTGTAACTTGTTAGGGATTCATGACTCAGTGACTAACTTGTTAATGTTAGGGATTCATGACACAATGACTGTAACTTGTCAGGGATGACAGTGACTGTAACTTGTCAGGGATGACACAGTGACTGTAACTTACCAGGGATGACTCAGTGACTGTAACTTGTTAGGGATTCATGACTCAGTGACTAACTTGTTAATGTTAGGGATTCATGTCACAGTGACTGTAACTTGTCCGGGATGACACAGTGACTGTAACTTGTCAGGGATGACACAGTGACTGTAACTTGTCAAGGATGACTCAATGACTGTAACTTGTCAGGGATGACTCAGTGACTGTAACTTGTCAAGGATGACTCAATGACTGTAACTTGTCAAGGATGACTCAGTGACTGTAACTTGTCAGGGATCTACAACAACAGTACATAGCTATTTAACAAGATAAAAGACAAAAAATGCCCAACCCAAATGACTCACCAGGAACAGACTGTGGATGGACCTTCAGGGCTGAAGTATTGTTAGCCGACATAAAACCCCACCGTTCCAGACCCGCTGTTGCTCCTGTTGGCACACTCTTTCTCCCTCCCTCTCCTAGGGATGAAACAGGGCGGGGAGGTCTGTGTCACAGTCCATGGAGCTGTTTTGTGGAGCGGTCAGATGACCGTTGGAATCCAGGCACAACTGGCCTCCTGCAGCGGGCATACAGGCCACAGGCGAATGCTGACGAAAGGTGGCGCTGTCACAATGCGTCCAGCTGCTGAAATGTCCACAACTGTCTGTCTGCATTTCGGCCACAGAGTTTGGCACCTGACCATTGGTTATGGAGCTGGGTTCGTGTCCAAACTTGAAGAGAGTCTGCTGGGACACAACGCTACCCCACTGCATATCTGACCCCCCAGGCTGATGTCTAGCTGCGCTGCCATTCCAGCTAAAGGACGGACAGACAAGATGACCTGCTCCATCCAGCTTCATCTGTTGAGGTTCTAACTTGTGCGTCTGACTCTCCATTGCTCTGGGGAGGAGCTCCATGCTGGACTGCATGTGGTTGGCATTCAAGTCGCTGTTCCCTTTCATGGCGCCAAACAGTTTATCCTGGGTCCTTTCTGAACATAACAAATGATAAATTGCACTACTTCAGTTGAAATCCTTTTTCAGCATACAAACAGAAAGATGGGAAGTAAGAATATGAAAAAAAAATATTGATTACAATAAAATTACATTGATTACAATTTTGACAACATAGAAAGCAGACTTTTCTGACACTGTCATACATTACATAATGACAAATATTATAATATATATATATTTATATAAAATAAAAAGTTGAATGTTTACCTGCAGATAATGCAATATATTTATTTAGCACTAGTTAAAAAACAGTAATTAGTAGCTTTTAAAGAAAGTTAAAGACAAATTGACAAGAGCGTTTCACTTGCTTACTTTCACTGTGTCAGACATGATGTATATATCATCATCATAAGATCTTTGTCAGTTTCTGTTCTCAATATGTCTGAAGTGAAAGAAAAGAAAAGATCCACAAGAATCAGGAGAAGAGTCCTTGTGGAGCTTAGTTAAAGACTTAATAAAAATCAGCAAACCTTGTACATAAAATTTTAATATCAACATTTTCAGGTCAACTTGATATCTATAGTGATAATGACAATTATTTAACCCAAATTTCATCAAATACATTAATCTAAAACACACAATGACACATGCAACATGTACATAATGACACATGCATGTGCGCACACACACACACACACTGACACAGCACTTCACACACCGAATAATATAATTAATAGTACACAGCACCTGGACTATTTATTTCAAGTTGAAGAGCGAACATAAAATCAGAATGTCTAGACTCTAGTCTTCGGACACCAACCATACTACTGGGATTACGCTCAGGTTTCCTTTTTTTCTATTCTTGCAGCAGTTTTTCAAATTTCTGTATGCAAGATAAATAGATAGTACTAGTAGATAACATACCAGTTCAGCTGGATGGCCAACAAAACTGAGAAAAATTTAATATAGGGAGAGAGCAAAGTAGTAAAATCTAAAAATAAAAATGCAGTGGCATCACTGGCCATTTTCCTGATGAGAAATGCCTCACTGATGATTAATGATTGAAAGAAGAATTCCATCAGGCATAATATTTCAATAGATAATTACCTCAGAAGTGTTAGATTCAAGTAGCTTTGTTAAGACTTCAGTGCAACAGCTTTGTGCTAGCAATAGCATTATTATTCAATTAATTGGCAACACTTTTAGTAGGTAGCAGCAGCCAAAATTTTATACAGCATTTGTGTACAATAAAAATGGTATTTTTGAAAAGAACTTTTTAAAACAAACACAACAAAAAAAGAATTATGTCTCTATCTCTATTTTTTCAAAAGTTATGGGTGTCTTAAGTTGGCAGTACATTTTTCAGCCATTTTAACAGTATGAAAGCCTTATTTGGAAAGGACCTGTTGTGGAAAGCACTACAATCACCCATAAAAATTTCCACCTACAATGTCTGTAATATTAATAATACAGGTTACAAAAATAATCAGCTCTCTATCTTGAAGGGGAAAAATGATATACTTTGTTAAAATTGCTTCATCGTGTGATTGGCGGTTTACTCAAATTGCACGATAAGCCATGTTTGAGGTCCAACAGGTTGGATAAGATAGCATCTTATGGCTACATTTTTACATTGCTTAAAAGATATGCATACATAGATTATGTAGCGCTATATAAATTCCATATATTATTATTGTTATGTCCAATTTTTTCTAGGGCTATACTAGACCAAATGTTTCAAATATTGGGGTCTAATTTTGCCGAAAACCCTAAAATGCCCTGCGACGGACCAAAAATACAGTACATGGTAGATTTTCATTAATAACTTTTGAACCTGTATAGATATTGACTTGGAATTTGGTGGTGTAAAATATGGTTGTATAAATATCTATTAAAAAATACATTTATTGATTTTTTTCATCTTTTACATAATGTTTTCAGATTAAAAAAATGGCTGCCAAGTGGCTAAATATGTGGAAAAACATTAAATTGAAATGTTGTGAAACATTATTTTTTGTGAAAACATGCTTAAAAAGAAACAAAAATCTTTAAAAACTCATATTTTAATGATTAATTCAGATGAAAACCCCTATTTTAATGATTAATCACTTTGCATCATTTCATATGTTGTGTATATCATTCTGAGAACCAGCTTCACTAATGCCCAATTACAGTGGTAAAGGAGAGGGGCAGGTTCATGCCAGGACTGGGGCCGCTCAGTGCTCCCTCACTAAACTTGTGAACCTCTGATGTCAGAGAACTAGGCTGGTGTAAATTTGATGCTACAGTGTTAGAGGACACTGAGGATGCAGAAGTGCAAGAAGCCAAATCACTTGAATCAGCCAAAGCCACTCAACCTACTAATGATGAAACACTTATTTGAAGGAGAAAAGACCACAAAAGCAAAAATCTATTAGTTTTATGATAAATATTCCAAGACTGATGGCTGCCATACAATGTAAAGTACTAAATATTGAGTAAACAAGGCCAGAGGCCTACACTACAGGTGAATCATAAAATCTCTTTTCTGTTTTATATAACTTCCATAAAACAATAACAACAGTAAAAATAATACTAATTAATATTAATATGTAGACCATGGTACATTTAACCTTAAGATTAAAAATGCCGATCAAATAATAATAATGATAATAGTAAGTAGGCCATGGTACATTTTGCCTTACCATGCCGATCTGGAGTGGAGTTGAGCGAGGAGGGGGGGGATCAGGGAGGGGGGGGGATACATCACGACCCTCATAAAGCCTGCATCACGACCCTCATAAAGCATGCATAAGAGCGCAACACCAAGACATTCTTCTCCTAGAAGAAGTTTCAAGTTGATCGCTTTAGGCTAGTAAACACAAGAACAAAACAAGCCCCCAAAGAAAGCATGTGCCGATTGTACTTTTATGTCTCCTTTTTTTGTAGTACTTTTAATTCACTTACCATACACTTCTTTCATCAGTTCTTCCTTCATACAGCCATTCGCCAATTCTCTTATCCCCACATGAGTTTTCATCTGTACAGGAACACAGTCACTAAACGGATTTCGACGCTTGGGCATCGTGAACTGTGAAAACTATACACACAAGCTGAACTAAATAATTTAAGTCACGAAATTCTCTTTTTGTTTCTAGGTCTACTCTCTTTCTTTCTTGGCAAAACTTTCGCGGGACTTTCTTATGAAAAAGTTGGATCGTAAAAGAATTACATTTCCTATTTCACACTGTAACAACTAACAAAAACAGCACCTAATGATAAAGCCTCGTTTTGTACTGATTTCAAAATCAACGCACACTGTGTACTTTAGAATAATTAATTTCATCTGGCATTAGGACAAACTTGTTTTTATTAAGTTGGTGCGTCGAAACTTTTATTTTATTACCGTCCGATAACCCTGGAAAGTCATTTAAATAATACTAATGTATTATCTCCCCTTAACCGCGCTGACTACAGACATGCACTTGAAACAGAACTAATCAAGAAGTAATAATTTTTATAAATAAATAGAATTTCTCTCTGACTATGCCTTGCTACATGAGTTAATAGAAGGAAGGTGGCAGGATGGTTAAGACGTTCGCCTGCCAACAAGTTAACCGTGAGATTCTGGGTTCGATTCCCAGCCTCGCCCTTTCTTCCCAGTTTGACAAAAAAATCGAACTGAATGTCAAAGTCCTTCGGATGAGATTATAAACCGAGGCCCCGTGTTCGAACGCATGCAGAACATCTTGCGCACACGTTAAATCCTGTTCCTCTTTTCGGAAGAGTAGGCCATTGTGTGCCGGTGGAAACAGATGACAAAATTTACAAAACCACATACACACGGGGACTAGCTGTCAAAAAGCACATGAGTGCTTATTCCATTTACCTCGATATAAAAGAATAAATAAATAAATAAATCCCAATCATCATCTGATATTACTTATTTTTTTCTTCACACACATTCTCTCTCTCTCTCTATTCTATATATATATATGTGTGTGTGTGTGTGTGTGTGTGTGTGTGTGTGTGTGAGAGAGAGAGAGAGAGAGAGAGAGAGAGAGGGGGGAGGGAATTTTACATGGGGCAATAATATGGTCATAATGTGTAAAATAATACTAATAATAATGTATGGAATTTATAAAGCGCTGAATCTTGTAAAGCAACAAATCAAAGCGCTTTGTGGGGTGTGTGTGTGTGTTTGTGTGTTAGAGAGAGAGAGAGAGAGAGAGAGAGAGAGAGAGAGAGAGAGAAAGAGAGAGGGGAGGAGAGAGAGAGGGAGAGAGAATGAATCTTTTTCTTTATTTTTCAAGGGTAACAGAATAAGCGTGCGCATACTGTTTTTCATCCGGCCCTTGCCCTGATTAAGGACTATCAACAAAACAAAGATAAAAATCTTACTACAACAACGACAATCTATCTATCTATCTATCTGTCCCGTAGTCTGACGACCGTGGGGGCACCTTCAAAGACTCAGCAACCAGTTCCCTCCATTCTTCTCTCTGTTCTGCCTTTCTCAGGGTTTTGTTGAGTTCTAGGCCTGTCCATTCACTGATGTTATCCTCCCAGCTCTTCCTTGGTCTGCCTCTTCTTCTTCCTCCTTGGGCAGTGCCTTGCAAAACGTCTTTGTAATTCCTTGGATCTTGTGACATGCCCATACCACTTAAGTTTACGCTTTTTCACGATCGTTAGAAGGTTCTCATAGGGTCCAATGGTTGCTGGATTCTGTTATGGGACGCTTTCGTTGCTTATGTGGTCTTTGTAGGGGAGCCAAGGAGTCTCCGAAAGCATCTCATCCCACTGCCCGTACTCTTCTCTCCAAATCTGCAGTCAGGGTCCATGATTCACAGGCATACAGAAATATAGATATGACAAGGGAGCGCATTAGTCTGATCTTGGAGATAAGTGAGATATTCTTATCTCTCCAGATGGTGTTTAGTTTTGACAAAGCTGTTATTGTCTGTGCAGTCCTGCATACTACTTCTGGCTTGGATCCCTGGTCTGATACAATGGCTCCCAGGTACTTGAAGCTTTGAACTGTTTCCAGCTTCTGGTCATTAACCCTGATATCAGTGCTAATGCCGACAATATGATTTTAAAAAATTATATTTTTAACAATACCTAATCCCTAACTGACTTGAGCATTAATTTTGAGAGATACATAGATTTATTATTGCTTTTGAGAAAAGAGCTATACGTTAATAAACATATAATTCTAAAAAAAATAAAACATAAAAAAAAACTGAGAGAGAGGGGAGAGAGAGAGAGAGAGAGAGGAGAAAAGGAGAGAAGAGAGAGAGAGACAGAGAGACAAGAGACAGAGAACAGAGATGACAATAAGAAATTCTTTTATTTCGAGGATAATGAATAAGCACCCATGTGCTTTTTTTTATTTTATTCAGTCCCCGCCCTTAAGAGTACATGATCATAAAGTAAACCCAATCAATACCCATACACTCACACAGTAAAAGGGAGTAAACACCCACAAAAACGACAAAAAAATCAAAAGAAAGTAAAAACAACAAAAGACAAAACAAAAAAAAACAAACACACACACAAACAAACAAAATCCCAAACAAACAGCAAAGAAACCAAAAGCAGTAAAAACAAGAAGAGGGGAGGGGAATGACAACTAAATAATATCCCCCCCCCCCCCCCCCCCCGAAAAAAAAACCCAACCTCCACAATATAAAGGGGAATAAACATCAACAAATTCATTGTACTTTTCCTTTGATAGGGAAAGCAACAGCAGTAGTAAACTACACAAAATCAAATGTTATATAAGCATACTTTAGGAGATTATGAGAGACAATGACAATGACAAACTCTTTTATTTCGAGGATAATGACTAAGCACTCATGTGGTTTTTTACATCCAGTCCCCACCCGTAGGGATACATCTTAATAATAACCCAACACTTATACACTCTCACAGTAGAAACAAGGGGAAATAACCCTTTTCAAAAAAGCCCCCCCCCCCCCCCCAAACAAAACCACAAAAACAAAAAACACCCCCAAAAAACAAACAAAAGAAAACCCCAAAAAACCCCCACCCCCAAACCCCCCACAACCAAAACAAACAAACAAAGAGAAAGAAAAACCAAATCAACAAAAGAAGGAAAAAGAAAAAAAGAGAAAAACAAACAACAACAAGAACAACAATAAAACCAAGAAAAAAAACAACAACCAAACTTAATAAGTCATAAAGATAAACATCCATACATTGTCAAATGGTACATATACTTGTTACATATAACAATAAGATATTGAAATAGGACACTCATTAAAACTTAAGTACAGCGGACAAGCCCAATAAAGTATTGAAAATATAAATTATGAATCCTTCATCAGGATACACTATAACTATAAGCAAAACGATAAAAGGTGTGGTGGGAGAGAGAGAGAGAGAGAGAGAGAGAGAGAGGAGAGAGAGAGAGAGAGAGAGAGAGAGAGAGAGAGAGAGAGAGACAGACAGACAGACAGACAGACAGACAGACGACAGAGACAGAGAGACAGAAGTGTGTGTGTGTATTTCAGAGATAATATCAAATATATAATTTCCAAAACAGTACACATCACCATCAACACTCATTTAAAAAAAAATTATACTCGTTCAAATTATATGTCATGATAATGAAGTAAACCCAATACCCATACATTCACATAATAAAAACAAGAAACAAAACAAAAGAAGAAATCTAAACCTATACAGTCATTGAGAGAGAGAATGTGTGTAAGGTGTGTAGTGTGTGTGTGTGTGTGTGTGTGTGTGTGTGTGTGTGTGGTGTGAGAGAGAGAGAGAGAAGAGAGAGAGAGAGAGAGAGAGAGAGAGAGAGAGTCTCACTAACTGATATGTATTCATAATTAAAGCAGGTAAAACTAAAAATTGTAAAAAAACTTTTCTTTAAAAGTAAAGAAGACATGATAAGAGAGAGAGAGAAGAGAGAGAGAGAGAGAGAGAGAGAGAGAGAGAGAGAGAGAGAGAGAGAGAGAGAGAGAGAGAGAGAGATCTATACCCCAGCTTATATTTTTGTTTTTTCCCCTCATTTTCAGTAACACTAACAGTGACATGACATGCCTTTCAACACACTGGTTGTTTCTGAAAGAACGTGCTGTTTTTGTTGTTGTTGTTGTTCTATTAATAAAAAATTCATTTCATGATTATATCACTGCTATCAAAGAATTAGTTACGAAATTTTGAAAAAAAAATGAAACACACTGTTTGATTACTTGGATGCCAAGTAATGTTATCAGAGCAAGTTGCGACGTTTTGAAAAAAATGAAATAAGCTTACAAACCTGGTGATAAACGGTTGTTTTCCGGAAGACAGACAGTCATTTTCAGCAAATCCCACAGAAGGCCAAGATATAGGAATCCATGTACTGGCACCATATTGGATTTGTCCCAGTTTAGGCTGAAGCCAAGGTCTTCTAGTACTGTCACCACTGTTCTGGCATTGTTGTCAGCTTGCTGTTTGGTTCTGGAAGGGACGAAAATGTTGTCCAGGTAAAGGACAATCCTGATTGCTTTGGACCTGAGGCAGTGCACGATGAGTTTGGTCACCCTGGTGAACACTCTGGGGGAGAAGGCCAGACAGAAGGGCAGGGCTGTGTAGCGATATGTCTGTCCTCTCCAGGTGAACTTCAAGAAACGTGATGGTTTAGATAGATAGGGACATGAGAATAAGCATCCTTCATGTCCAAGCAGACTACACAGCCTCCCCTATGCATAGCTGGAAAACATCTTGGATGGTTGTCGTGGATTGTTTGATTGCCCTGTACTCAGTGCCCCGTATAAAAGCAAAGGAACAGACTTAATTGAAAAATTATGGAAATATTAATTAAAGTGTTATGTATGATTCCGAGTGGCATGTCCTAGTATCAGTGGCAGCAAGTATTTGCCAGTCACCATTGGGAGAGTTCACCATCACCTTTTAGGAGAGTTACTGTAAAATTTAATCGTTTAGACCTTTTAGCATCCATTACATTCTTCACCCTTTCACCACCCTCCCACTCATCTACTTTTTTTTCCTGGACATTCTTAACATGCATGTACAACATTGCCTAAATCATATTGTAGTGAACGGACATTAAACTAATAATAATGATAAGAAGAAAAGGGTGCGTTACTCTCGATCACCAATCCAACTCTCGATCACCAATCCAAGTACATTTTTGGTAGTGGCTATAGGATGGAAAGTTACCCCATGGGGATGCAGGGAAGGGGGTGGCTGTCAGTATAAATAGCATCCCCACCTTCTGAAAATTCTGTGCCAGGAATTCCCTCTATTCTTCTCTTATTTCTGCCTTGTAAGCTACCTTTTCGTCCTGTCACTACCTTCTTGTCGATGGTCTGCCTTCTGGGTCCATCCCCCTTCCTTTTCTTTACCCCCAGAAAGACCTATTAGATGACTATTCTCTACCGCGCTAAAGTCGGATGCGCCAAAGTTGGATTTGTCAGGCGTTTAATGGCAGTGCAACACATTTTCGCTCATATGACAAACAACACTAGTTGCTGTCTGAGTGTTGGACGAAGAAAAAAAGAAAGGAAAGTGGGGTGTGGGAGACTGTGGATAGAGGTAGTAGGGCAGGCCTTCCTACCTGTGATGTCTGTGCATGTGAGTGTGTGCTTTTTTTTTTTTACAGCCAATCTCCGAGTGTATACAGTTTTGTGAATTTTGTCATCCGTTCCCACCGGCACACAATGGCCTACACATCCGAAAAGCAGAGCAGGTTATATAACATGTGCGAAAGATGTTCTGCATGCATTCGCACATGGGCCCTCAGTCGGCACTGTGAGAGTGCGCACGTATGGGTGTATGTGTCAAGTAAAAGTGAAAAGGAGGTGTACTGAGACTGAAAGATTTAGTTTACACAACATTTTTTTTCATCCTGCTCCCCTACAAAAGGAAAAATTGACTCATAATAGCAAACATAATAATCTATGTTGAAAAGGACTAAAGATTGTGTAACAGAGTGGACATATTTGATATCCCACCACTGCACAAACCACGGGTACAAGGCACAGTCTCACTAGTTAGGATGTGACATCTACCAATGAACGGTTTTCAACTACCACCCAAGGAAACAGAGCGCTGCACAATTTGCAGGTGTGTCCCAATGTAGTAACACGTCGCTCTGATCACATGGCGGGTGTTCTAATTACTGCACCATCGCAATTGAAAATAAGAGAGAAAAAATTCACACCTTTCAGTGTAGGATAAAACACAACCAGTACAGTACAAGCGGTCTCAGTTCAGACAGACAAGTAGTGAAGAAAACAAGATAAGATAACAAGGGTAAGAATAATTACTTTACAAAGCAAACCAGATGTCAAATAAATTTCGAGCATAAAGAAAAGTGGTCTTACAATTTGTGGATATTGTATTCCTCTTAAAAGTTTGACTTAAAAGAGGTGATCTTAAAATGGAGATTGAATTATTTCACAATCTTCTTTTGGAATAAGCAAGGCTTGACTTAAACAGATTATTAAGGAGCCTAGGCAACTCCTCACCCCCACCCAGCAACAACAACACCCCCACCCCCCAAACAAACAAACCCCAAAACTAACCTAAACCAGTCTGTGAGTGTGCCTGCTTTTAATGCAAAAAAAAAAGTTCGCAATTACTTTTCTATGGGGCTTTCCCATTGATTACATTGTAGAAACATACACACTTGTTGACTGTCTTTGAGTGGAAGAGTATCTAACCTTGTGTAGGTTGCATGCTCTATAGAATCGTAACACTCCCAACATTGGGTGTTGATTTTTAGGGTGGCCCTCAGCGCCAAAGTGGGATGACTTGCTGCTACCACAGTCCCTAAATTGAATAGCTTCGATGGGACTAATATAACCAAAAACATAACAAAAGTAGGTGGCCCTGGTCAGAGGATTAAGATTCAATCTTATTAGTTCGACAGCCGTAGGGGGCTTGTATACTTGAGGTGAGAGAGAAGAACTCTGAAATGATTTAATGTATGTTAGTCCGTTTTCGACGATGACCTCCAAAACAGCAGAGGAGGCAGCTGCTGTTTCGGAAATTGGGCAGAAATTTGATTATAGTGGAGATGCCTTGCCCACAGTACATCCCCACTCTCTCGGCCAAGTGGGCATAAGGGCAGTCAGCGTTGGAGATGTTCTCCAAAGGCCAACTAGCCCCCAGGGCTGCAGCACATAAGGACTGTGCAAGTCAAGCCTCCTAGTCAGAGAGTCATAGTCGATCACTAAAGACTAAGCTGTAAAGTGGAATTCCATGAGTGGAAAAGCCACTGGTCATACAGCCTCTCACTTTGCTGTTGCCCCCAGTGTCAATGGTTTAATCAAGAACTGGGATAAAGCCCAGGCGCTGACGGCCTAAATGTACACTGGCCTTAGGCCACAATACACTTCGAGGGGCAAAAATGGAATGTGCCAATTAAAAAAAAGAAAGAAAAAAAGATAGAAGAAATATAACTTTTGGCAAACTTACGTAAGCCTTTGGCACAATACCTTGGTGAGCACTCAAAACTGTACACTCTTGGACATGTATATTCCAAAATCATGACTAAACAAAGGCTGACATAGACCAAGAATCAAAACAACAGCTAATAAAAATGAAATCTCAGTTCGCCTAACCTGCTCCCCAGGATATCCCCCCAAAAAGAAAATAGGCCTGTGAACAAAGTTATTGGTGGAGTTATACTGATATGTCAACACCTTAATACAGACCAAATACAAACGTCGAGCATATCATATACCATGGCATTTGAAGTCATTAATACTTACTAACTTTTGCATTTACAAAATAGCTACAATGCTCTCAAGCTATTGCATGCTCAAAGCATTCACCACACCAGAATAGTGTGCCCACCAAATACAACCATGTCAGCCCTAGGCTAATGCAAAGCAAACACAATATTGTAGCAAAAATATTGTATTACACTGTGCTTAGAGAGAGAGAGAGAGAGAGAGAGAGAGAGAGAGAGAGTGTTTGTGCCTATGTGTCCTTGTGTGTGTGTGTGTGTGTGTGTGCGTGCGTGTGTGTGTGCTCTTGACTTCACAGTGCCTATAATACGGTGTGTTTGTGTGTGTGTTTTATTTTGGTACTACTAAGACATGCATGCAGCCTTCTTGTTCTGCTTTGTTAATCACAACACGAAGTACGTGACATGAATTGTTTCAGATTTCTTATCATCAAAGGTGACATTAATACCTAAGCACTTGAGACTTCCTTCTTGGCAGTGGTTACCCACGGGACATACATGACACCCTGGTCCGTGTCAGCAAGTATGTACTTCTGCCAATGATTCTGCTTAAGTTTTTGTTAGGGTAAAGTAAAGCACAGTAGGAGACAGCACCACCACAGTTGAAAAGTGGAGAGAGAGAGAGAGAGAGAGAGAGAGAGAGAGAGAGAGAGAGAGAGAGAACTCAACTCGAATGATTTATTCACAAAAACGCCATTGGTCCATGGTATGAAGAGGGGGGGGGGGGGGGGGGGGGGGGGGGGGGGGGGGGGGGGGGGGGGTGATGGTTGCTGAACTAATTAGTATTTTAAACAAACAAAAAATAAGCAACAAAACAACAGCAACCAAAAATATTGTGAAACGAAAAACTTCAGTTGCAAAATTATGACTGACCAAGATTTAATGTGCATCACGTCTTGGGTTTCAACTGTATAGGGTCAAGGATAAAGGGTAAAAGTTGAAACAATTTCGGGGATAAAGGGTAAAAGTTGAAACAATTTAAGGGATAAAGGGTAAACGTTGAAACAAGTTCGGGGATAAAGGGTAAAAGTTAAAACAATTTCGGGGATAAACGGTAAAAGTTAAAACAATTTCGGGAATGACGGGTAAAAGCTGAAGCAATGTCATATCCTTTCCTGTTGCTCAGAGCCCTGCCCACCACAGGGCTGTCGTTATCTCCGTCAACTGCAGTGGCTACTTTAACATTTCACTTCAAGTGCAAAACCAATGCACATCCTAATCCCTTCAAGATCCAACACATCCCCGACGTCGGAATGTGGCTACCTAAAAATCTTACCATTGGCGAACCATGGAGCTCTAATTGAGGAATAAACTTTTTTTTTTTTGACAACAGGGTCAATGTGAATAAAGAAAAATACAAAGAAACTACAAACCCACATTAAGGCACTAGCAGGTCTGTACTTAAACTTGACCCAGGAGATGGTAAAAATTCCCACATTTAGTTCATCAGATGCCGCTGTCTGGATTCGAACCCACAACTTTATGGACCCTCGGGATGGAACATCAAACGCTCTTATCCACTCTGCAATAGTGTTTCAATCTGTTTGTTTTTAAATCTGTGAAGTTTGTTGAAATCCCACTTTGTTTATTTCTCTATTGTGTGTGAGTTGGATTGTGTTGGATGTATCTGAGTGTATGTTGTTGTTGTTGTTGTTGTTGTGCGTTCCCCAGCTTAACACTCTGGGGGTCACCCAGAATGTGCACTCTGACTCACTCATCCCACCTGGGAATCACTGTGAGATTGAAATATGCACACTGAATGAGAAGTTTGCGAGTATGACTCATTTCACGTACTGCTACACTCCGACTTCAGAGGATATTTGAGTGTATTACTATAGATTGTATGTTATAAATGTAAAGCGCTTTGCACACTACCCCTATAAAGGGAAAGGAAAGCTCTCCAGAACTGTCCATCATTATTAATATTGATAGTGTCTGTCAGTTCCATACAAAGCGTGTCTATCACTGTTGACTGTGCCGATTCAAAGAGCGGAATAGCCAGGTGGGGAGATCCTTGGATCCTGACAGTGGTGTTGTGAACACTGGGATGGTCACGGGATGTTCATTCTGCAGTGTTCTATGAACACTGGGATGGGCACGGGATGTTCATTCTGCAGTGTTATATGAACACTGGAGTGGGCACAGGATGTTCATTCTGCAGTATGTATGAACACTGGGATGGGCACGGGATGTTCATTCTGCAGTGTTATATGAACACTGGAGTGGGCACAGGATGTTCATTCTGCAGTGTTATATGAACACTGGGATGGGCACAGGATGTTCATTCTACAGTGTTATATGAACACTGGGATGGGCACATGATGTTCATTCTGCAGTGTTATATGAACACTGGGATGGATGTTCATTCTGCAGTGTTATATGAACACTGGGATGGGCGCGGGATGTTCATTCTGCAGTGTTATATGAGCACTGGGATGGGCACGGGATGTTCATTCTGCAGTATTCTATGAACACTGGGATGGGCACGGGATGTTCATTCTGCGGTGTTATAATTATGAACACTGGGATGGGCACGGGATGCTCATTCTGCAGTATTATGATTATGAACACTGGGATGGGCACAGGATGCTCATTCCGCAGTATTATGATTACGAACACTGGGATGGGCACAGGATGTTCATTCTTCAGATTCTATGAACACTGGGATGGGCACGGGATGTTCATTCTACAGTTGTATTTGCCCATTATATGGCACTTTTCTGACGAATTTTCTTATCACTTTGAAGTTTTTTTTTCCTTTTTTACGCTGTTTTCCTCGTATTTTTTTTTGTAACCAGGGGATGCTGTATCCAGAGGAATGGCTGGCGTCTTCAACACAGCCTTGTTTTAGTAGCCTAATGGAAGGAAATGGTTAAAAGTATTTGCTATTCAAGTCCCTTTGCATATAAACGCATAAGCCTATAAAAAAGAGAAATATACACGATAAGGATCCCATCTATTCATGTCAGCGTCTGATAGATTATGGAAGCAGGAACATACCCAGCATGCATGCATCCATTACCTGGGGAGGGATGGGCTCCGCCAGGACCAACTTGCCCTTGGATGAGACACAGTACTGGTGTTGTGTCGTTAAGTGGTTCTTGTCCTAAACTGGACAGGCTCAACGGAGATAAGACCTTACCCCAGTGTGGAAGCCTCCTGCCTGTGAAATGCTGCGAACTGCGCTTGGTAAGGGAATATGCGTTTTACGTTTGCAATCTCGACTGAGTTTTTATTAATTTCTTTAATATTTTGTTGTTGTTGTCGTTATTGCAGGTTGTGGTTTCGTCAGTGTTGATATAAAGCGAAGCGCTGAATAATTTTAAATACTTTCCAGTAACTTTTGGACCGGATTCGCGCAGTTGAACGTCTTAATTGAGTTAGTGACAAGGAGTCCATGAAAATACATTCTCCTTTTCACTTTCAACTTCACCTATCCCGTAGTCCGTAGACCGTGGGGGCACCAATGAAGATTTTGCAACCAGCTTTCTCCACTCCCCACAATTGTCTACTCTCCGTAGCAAATCGTTCCACTCAAAGCCAGTCCACACTCTGATGTTGTCTTCCCATCGCTTTCTGTCTGCCTCTTCATCTCCCTCCTCGTACTGTTTTCTGTAGGACAGTCTAGGCCAGTCCAGATGTTAGTGTGACATTCCCAAACCACTTCAGTTTGCGTTTTTTGGAGCGAGGTGGTCCGGAAAAAAATTAAAACACTTTAAAACAATCGTTTTGTTGTTTTGTGTGTTAAAAGACTTCCCCCCTTTTGGGGCCCTCAGGGCCCCTTCATTCATTGGCTCCCCTTTGAAAGCGAAAGTAAGCTTTCCCTATGCCCCCCCGCACCCCGGAAATTTTGGGTCGCACACACCCTAGCCCCGCCTTCCGGAAATTGGGAAACCGGCCACTGGGGTTAACTTCCCCAGTTTGCTGTTTTTTATGTCCCCTTTTCCCTGATAACAAGGCCAAACTTTCTTTCGAAGATGGTTATGTATGTGTTAGTTAGGCCCCGTTTAGTTTATCCAAAGGATTTTCCCCTTACTTCAGCTCTAGAAGCTCCAAGGAATAACATAGGAGGTTTTGTGAGGAAAAAGGTGAAGTTTTTAAAAAAAAAAAAAGTCTTTGTTTTCCCTTGAAATGGCCCCCTTTTCCAAAAGGTGGAATGATTTTAAAAAATTTGAAAGTTCAGGTGCACTTGCACACGGGCCGGGGTTATAATCGCATCGGAAGGATTTTGGGGGGTGGATCATATGGTTTAATCAGGAGAAAATTCCCTTTACATAGGATTCCATAGGGCTTGATCCCAGACTCAGCCAAAAAGAAAAGGTAAACACTGGGTTTCCCCCCCCCTGTCTGAAATGGGGTTTGGGAAAACCCCCCCCCCCCCCCCCCCCCCCCCCAACCAAAACTGATTCTTTTATGACCCTTTTTAGGTAAAAACCCTGTTTTGACAATAAATAAAGTCCAAGACCTTAAATACGAAACGAGTTTTTGATTACAGTTAGATTTTATGTTTTTGTTTGGGAAAAACCTTTTCCTTAAATGTTCTTGTCACTTCATTTTGGCAGAAAAACCCGGGGTTTGAATCATTTAAAAAAACATACCTTTTTCCCATTTTAGAAGTTTAAAAACAATGTATTGCAAAAAAACAATGTAATTTTATCTTCGCAAGTGGTGTACTACTTCCTGTGTGGAACAGAGGTAAAAAGACCTGACGGGAATCCAAAATGGCGGCCCCCCCTCCCAAGGTCTCTCTCACAAAATTGACGCAAAATATGTTGGTGTGGTCAAATGTTTGGCATTAATGTAATAAAAAACAGGTTTTCAGTGTTAAAAAATATGTTCAGAAAAAAATGGTAAAATTTTACTCTAAAATATCCACAACAGGAAGCAACGTAAAATTTAAAAGCAAATATGACATGAAAATATGGTTCATGAATCCCTTAAAAAAAGTTCCCATTTTTCCCAAGAAAAGTTTTTTTTTCCATGGTGAAAATCAATTTAACATTTTTTTTTCCCAAAGGCCATGGTTTATGAATTATGATCAAGAAAAACGTTATGATTGGGAACCCGTGTACTGATTTAAACGTCTATTTAAAAAAAATTAAACTGCGGGTGCCCCAAAGGGGTTTTGTCACTTTTTCCGACATAGCAGACTTTTACGTGGCTGAGTCTTTTTACCCATTACTTATAAATTTACGGGGTTTTTTAAAATTATGAAAGTTTTTTTTCTGTTACCATTCTTCCTTATTTTTTTTTTTTTTTTTTAAATTTGGTATTGTTTTTGGTTAATTAACCACCCATACCCCAGAAAACGATTTTTTGATTTTCTTTAGATCCAAAATTTTAGAAAATATGAGGTTAAAATGAGGTTATTTTTCAAAGAAAAACTTTTCCCCCTTAAACATAATATGGAATAGTATAATTGACTGGGGATTTTTGAGTTGAATTTAAAATATTCTATTGTATTAAACTTTATATCTTAAAAAAATACACTTTTAAACTTAATAATTTTGGTTGAGTATGCTTTTCATAAGGTTTTTTCCCCTTCCCTTTTTTAAAAAAAAGCTCTCGAAAAGAGAAAAAAATTTTTTAAACCAAAAAATTGAAAAAATCATGGGGTTTTTTTTTGGGTTTTGTTCCTCGAACGTCTTTGGTCCCCGAGGTGTTTTTTTGTTTCCCATTTTTTTGCCCCCATAAGCAGTAGGGTTGAAAAGACGGCTGAAATGATGATGAAGAATTGGGGGGGATGTGCAAAGTTGATGATCTAAAGTTGAAAGTGTACCAATAGATTGGGGGTTTTGGGGGCACGTTCAACGGAAAGCAGACCCCCACATCAAAAAAAAAGAGCAATGAATTTCATGTGGATGGAAAAAAACAAAGAAAAGCCCTAGCAAGACCGGGGTCCCTGTATTGCAGGATCTTAGAGAAAGGGGATAAAGGGGGAAAGTCAAAACAGAAGAGTGGAAAAGGTAAATTTTCAACCTCCCGGGGGAAAACATGAAAAAAGGAAGAAAAGAAAGGGTTTGGTAGTGTTTCCCAACTATGGGAAATGATGTTTTTAAAAAAGACTTTTTTTAGGGGCAAATTTACACCCACAAAAAAGGAAAAAAAAAAAAAAAAAAAAAGTCGAAATGAGTACATACATTTTTTTTCTCAAAGAATGATCCACAAATCCCTGGAGGTTGGGACTCAGTGACTGAAATTGTCAGGGTTTGATCATTTTGGTATTGTCAGGGATGATCAGTGACGACTTGTCAGGGAGTCGGACTGAAAAATTTGTAGGGATTTCAAAAAAGTAAGCTTTTAAACAAGAAAAACAAAAAAATGCCCAACCAAATATCCCAGGAACAGATGGGATGGATTTCGGGCTGAAGTATTGTTACCCGACTAAACCCCCCTTTCCCACCGCTGTTGCTCTGTTGGACACTCTTTTCCCTCCCTCTCCGGGGGTTGAAAGGGGGGGGGGTCTGTGTACGCCATGGAGCTGTTTTTGGAGCGGTAATACCGTTGGAACCCGGCACTGGCCCCCTCCCCGCAGGCTTTCGGGCCCCCAAGGGAATGCTGACGAAAGGTGGCGCGTCAAAAAGCGCCGCTGCTGAAATGTCCAAAATGTTGTCTGAATCGGCACGAGTTTGGCCCCTGATGTTGGTTAGGGAGGGGGTTCCCTGTAAAATTTTAAAGAGAGTTGCTGGGAAACGCCCCCCCACTGAAAAGCCCCCCAGGTGGTTAGCTGGCTCCCTTTTCCAGCTAAAAGGGGACAGAAAAGTGACTCTCATCAGTTCATCTGTTGAGGTTCTAATTATGGTCGTCCCCATTGTCGGGGGGGTCCATGCTGGACTGCTGTGGTTGGCTTTCAAGCGTGTTCCCTTTCGGGGCCCCCAACGTTTTTGGGTCCTTTCTGAACATAAAAATGAAAAATTTGCAATTCAGTTGATTCCTTTTTCAGCAACAAACAAAAAGATGGGAAGAAAGAATATTAAAAAAAAAATATTGATTTATTTGAATTTTGATTCAATAAAATTAATTGATTAATTTTGACAAATAAAAAGAGTTTTCTGACACTGTTAATTCATAAGAAAAAATTTTTATAATATATATTTTATTTAATTTAAAAATATATATTTAAATTTATTTTTATTAAAAAAAACGTTTGGACCCTTTTTGGAAAGGACTGTTTGGAAACCTACAATCAAAACCATAAAAAAATTTTCCCTAAAATGTTGTAATTAATTACGGGTTTCAAAATTCGCCCCTTTTTAAAGGGGAAAAATGATATACTTTGTTAAAATTGCTTCATGTGTGATGGGGGGGTTTTTCAAAATTTGACGAAAAGCCATGTTGGGTCCAAATTTTGGAAAAGATGCATTTATGGCTACTTTTTTTAATTGCTTAAAAATATGTACTAGTTATGCCCAAATTTTTTGGGGGTTTTATACTAGCCCAAATTTTTAAAATTTTGGGGTCAAAATTTTCCGAAAACCAAAAATGCCTGCGACGGCCCAAATTAATCAGAATGGTAGTTTTCATTCTAACTTTTGAACCTGTTAAAATTTGAGGGGAATTTTGGGGTGTAAAATGTGGTTTTTTAAAGCTATTAAAAAATAATTTATTAATTTTTTCATAAATTAAATTTTCAGTTTAAAATGGCCAAGTGGCTAAAATGTGGTAAAAATTTTTGTAAAAATGTTGTAAAAAACATTGTTTTGGGGGGGAAAACAGTTTTTGAAAAAAAAAAAAAAAATTTAAATCATTTTTTTAATGATTTCGTAAAAAATCCAATTTTAATGATTAACCCTTTGCTGATTTCATTTTTGTGTAATTCATTCTGAGCCCGCTTCACTAATGCCTAATTACGGGTGGTAAGGAGAGGGACGGTAGCCAGGACGGGGCGCCCGTGCTCCCTCATTAAAAGGGAAACCTTGATGTCAGAAACTAGGGGGGGTTTTGTAAATTTGATGCTACGTGCTAGAGGACCCTGGGAGCAGAGTGAAGGCCAAATCCTTGAATCACCCAAACCCCCAACCTACAAATGATGAAACTATTTGGGAAAAAAGCCCCCCGCAAAAATTTTTTATTTTATGAAAAATTTCCCCAAGATGATGGCTGCCAACAATGTAAGTACTTAATATTGAGAAACGGCGGGCCTCACAAAGGGGAAAATAAAAAATCTCTTTTTGTTTTACTAATTCCATAAAACAAAAGTAAAAATAAAAATAATTTAATACATAAAAGGGGGGTTTTCTTTTAAACCTTAAAGATTAAAGATCCCGTCAAAATAAAAAAATAATAAAAAAATGTAAGTGGGCCCCGGGGTTTCATTTCCCTTTTCGACCCGAGGGGGGCTTTGGGGGGGGATAGGGCGGGGGGGAAAATTTTTGTTTTTGTTTAATGCCTTTCATACTTGGTGAAAAGGGGAAATACATCAGACCTTAAAGCATAAATGAGAGCGAACCCAAAAAGCTTTTCCCCTTAGAAAGGTTAAGTCGATCGCTTTAGGCTAAAAACCAAGAACAAAAAACCCCCCCAAAGAAAGTGTGCGATTGTCTTTTATGTCCTTTTTTTGTAGTACTTTTAATTACTTCCCATAATTCTTTATCGTTTTTATACCCCTTCCCCAAAATTTTTATCCCCAAAAGGTTTTTTGTACGGAAAAAGTCACTAAGGTTTCGACCTTGGGCTCGTAAACTGGAAAACTAAACAAAAGCGAAAGAATATTTAAGGACAAAATTTCTTTTGTTTCAGGTCTACTTTTTTTCTTTTTGGGAAAAATTTGCGGGATTTTTATAAAAAGGGGGGGATGTAAAAGTTTACTTTCTTTTTAACGTAACAATACAAAAAAGCCCCCTAAGACAAACCCCTTTTTTGTTGTTTTAAATCAACGATCTGTGAATTTAAATAATTAATTTCCCCCCATTGGACAAATTGTTTTTATTAAGTTGGTGGTCGAAAACTTTTATTTATACGTCGTAACCTGGAAAAAATTTAAAAATACTAATGTTTACCCCCCTTAACGCGGATAAGACTCCCCCTTGAAAACAGCTAACAAAAAGTAAAAATTTTTATAAAAAAATAGATTTCTCTTGCACCCCGTACTGGTTAAAAAAGGAAGGTGGCAGGTGTTAAGACGTTCCCCCTGCAACAATTAAAACCGTGAGGTTCTGGGTTCGTTTCCCCGCCCCGCTTTTTTCCCCCGTTTAAAAAAAAATCGAATGTCCTTGGTGAGATATAACCGGGCCCCGTGACAAAACGCATGCAGCCTTTTGCGCACTTTTTAAACCCTGTTCCTTTTAAAGAGTGGCCTGTGTCCCGGGGCAGTGACAAAATTTAAAAAACACAACACGGGGGGAAAGTGTCAAAAAGCACATGAGTGCTTTTCCATTATCCTCGAAATAAAGAATAAAAAAAATAAATAAACCAATCATCATTGATATATTATTTTTTTTTTTAAACATTTCTTCTTCTCTCTCTCTCTCTCTCTCTCTTTTTCTCTCTCTCTTTTCTCTCTCTCTTCTTCTTTCCCCTCTCTCTCTCTCTATTTATTATTTTAAAATTATATATATTTATTAAATATTTTAAATATATAATTTATTATATATTATGCGCAGTTATATTTATATATTTTAAATGCAGAAACGTAGTGGAGAAAAAAAGCGCAGGAAACCAATTAAAAATTCTCCTTTTTAAACTTTATTTTCAAGATTAATTAAAAAATGTGGGATAGAATCTTTCAAACAGTTTTGGTTTTTTGTGTGAGTCACCCTTTTTTTGGCCGGCCCTGACTGAGTTAGGGTCTGGATGATTGAATATTTTTATTATTTTAAAAATATTTTAATATATATAATAATTTTATATTTAATTAGGCGTGATGGAATGAATCAATTAAATAAAAATCTTTGGGAAAATTTTTGTTATGCCCTTTTTAAACTATCTGAGACATGTTAAGGGAGGAGAGGAGAAGAGAGAGAGGAGAGAGAGGGGGGGGGATTTTAATGGGACTTTGGGTTTGGGTTTGTGGTGTGTGTGGGGGTTTGTGTTGTGTTGGGGTTTTTTGTGTGTGGGGGAGAGAGGGAGAGGGAGGAGGAGAGAGGAGGCGAGAGAGAGAGAGGAGAGGGAGATGAGGAGAGGGAATGAAAATTTTTTATTTCGGGGTAAGAATAAGACAAAAAAAAGTCATGGTTTTTTACACCAGTCCCCCCGTTGGGAAATTTTTTTAATAAATAACCCCATATTTACTTTTTACAAAAAAACAAGGGGAAATAATTTTCAAAAAACTCCCCCCCCAAAAAACCCCCCCCCCCCCCCCCCCCCCCCCCCCCCCCCCCCCCCCCCCCCCCCCCCCCCCCCCCCCAAAAGCAAGCAAATAAAAAGAAAAACCAAAAAAACCCCCACCCCACCCCAACCCCCAAAAAACCTTTAAACCCAAAAACAAACAAAAAACAAAAGAGAAGGAAAACCAAACCAAAAAAGTGATAAAAAGGAAAAAAACGAAGACAAAAAAACAAGAACAAAAAACAACGGGCCCCAAGAAAAAAAACAAACCAAACTTAATAATCATAAGTAAAAATTAACTTTTTTCAAATGGTACACATATTGTTAAATAATTATAAATCAATTAATTAAAAACAAGATATTCAAAATAAAAATGAAATATTTCCTCAAACTCCATTAATTGGGAAAAAAATCAAGAAATCAAAAAAATAAAATGAATAAACAAAAAAATTAAAACAAAAAAAAAAAGGCCCACAAACACCCCCTTCCAACACCCCCCCCCTAAAAAAAAAAACCCCCCAAAGTTGATAAATACAAGGTGCGCGCGGCGCCCCAAACACAACACAAAACCACAACACACACACACACACACCCACAAAACCCACAACAACCACAACAAACAAAACACACACCAAAACCCAAATCACAACTTCCAGTTAGCCCCGAGAGAGAGAGGAGAGGAGAGGAGGGGAAGAGGGGGAAAGAGAGATGGGGGAAGAGAGGAGAGAGAGGGGGAGAGGAGGAGAGAGAGAGGGAAGGGATGAGAGAGGGGAGAATTTTTTCTTTATTTTTCAAGGGTAAAAAATAGGTGGATACTTTTTTTCACCGGCCCTTGCCTGTGGACTTCAAAAAAAAAAGAAAAAAACTTATAAAACACGAAAATAGTTTTAAAAAAAATTTATTTTTTAAAAACCCAAAATCCAAAACTGATTGAGCATTAATTTTGGAGTAAAGATTTTATTGTTTTTGGGAAAAGGCTACGTTAATAAACTTTAAATTCTAAAAAAAAATAAAAATTAACAAAAAAGAGAGAGAGAGAAAGAGAGGAGAGGAGAGAGGAAGGGAAGAGAGAGGGAGCGAGAACAGAGAAGACCAGAGAGGAAACGAGATGAAAATAAAAAAGTTCTTTTTTATTTGAGGTAATGAATAAGCCCCCATGTGCTTTTTTTTTTATTTTTAGCCCCCTTAAGGTACATGTAAAAAAAAGTAAAAATAAATACCCTACCCCCAGAAAAAGGGAGTAAACACAAAAAAGACAAAAAAAAAAAAGAAAGTAAAAACAAAAAAAAAAAGACAAAAACAAATAAAAAAACCCCAACACCAAAACAAAAAAAAAACAAAAAACCAAAAAAACCCAAAAAGCTTATTAAAAACAAGGAAGGGGGGGAGGGGGAAGAAACAAATACCCCCCCCCCGAAAAAAACAACCTCACAATAAAAAGGGGGGGAAAAAATAAAACAAATTCATTGTTTTTTCCTTTTGATGGGAAAAAGCAAAAGCGTAGTAAAATAACAAAATAAAATTTTAAATTTAAGTATTTAGGAGATTAGAGGACATGCAATGAAAATTCTTTTATTTCGGGTAATGAATAACCCCAAATTGTTTTTAAATCCAGTCCCCGGTGGGATACATCTTAATAAAACAACACTTTCACTTACGAAGAAAAAAGGGGGAAAAAACCTTTTAAAAAACCCCCCCCCCCAACAAAACCAAAATAAAACAAAAAAAACCCCAAAAAACAACAAAGAAAAAAAAACCCCCCCCCCCCCCCCAACCCAAAAAACAAAAAAGGAAAAAGAAAAACCAAATCAACAAAAAAGGGAAAAAAGAAAAAAGAGAAAAAAAAAAAACAAAACAAGCAAAAACAAAAACCAAGAAAAAAAAAAACCCAAACTAATAAGTTAAAAAAAAAACCCCAAAATTTTTTCAAGGTACTTTTACTTTTTACATTAACAAAAAAGATTTTGAATAGGACCTAAAAAAATTTAAGTACGCGGACGCCAAAAAAGTATTAAAAATTAAAATTATGAACCCTTTTCACGGGATACACTATAATTAAAGCAACGTAAAAGGTGTGGGTTGTGTGTTGAGAGAGAAGGAAGAGAGGGAGAGAGAGAGAGAGGAGAGAGAGAGAAGGAGGGGAGAGAGAGGAGCAGCAGACAGACAGCGACGACAGACGACGGCGAGAGCGAAGTGTGTGGTGTTTTCGAGATTATCAAAAAATTAACCCCAAAACTCACATCCCCCAAAACCCCCTTTTTTTTAAATTTTTTTATATACTCGTTAATGTATGTAATGAAAAAAACCAATCCCCAAAAAATTCCCAATAATAAAAAAAAAAACAAAAACAAACAAGAAATCAAAACCCTAACGTCATTGAGAGAGGAAAATGTGTGTAAGTTGGGTGTGTGGGGGTGTGTGGTGTGTGTGTGTGTGTTTTGTGTGTAGAGAGGAGGAGAGAGAGAGAAGAGAGAGGAGAGAGGGAGAGAGAGAGAGAGAGAGAGAGGGGTCTCACTAAAAGTATTAAATTAAAGGGTTTAAAATAAAAATTGTAAAAAAAACTTTTCTTTAAAAGAAAAAAGAATGTTAAGAGAGAGGAAAAGGAGAGAGAGGGAGAGAGAGAGGGGGGATTGAGAGAGAGAGAGAGGGAGGAGAGGAGAGGAGAGAGAGAGGGGGAGTCTATCCCCCGTTAAATTTTTTTTTGTTTTCCCCCTCATTTCAGTAACACAAACGTGCAGGGGCATCCCTTTAAACATGGTGTTTTGAAAAGAACTTGCTGTTTTTGTTGTTGTTTTTGTTCTTTTTAAAAAAAAATTATTTTGATTTACCCCTGCTATCAAAGAATTAGTTAGTTTTGAAAAAAAAAATGAAAAACGTTTGATTATTGGATGAAGTAATTTTAACAGAGAAAGTTGCGACGTTTTGAAAAATAAAAAGCAAAAAAAAAAGGGTATAAAGGGTGTTTTCCCGGAAAAAGACAGTTTTTTAGAAACCCCACAAAAACCCCGATAGGGGGCAATTTTTGGGCCCCCATTTGGATTTGCCCCAGTTTAGGTGAAGCCAAGGTTTTTCGTATGTCACATGTTTGGCATTGTTGTCGCTTGCTTTTTGGGTTTTGGGAAAGGGGACAAAAATTGTTGCCCAGGAAAAAGGACATTGTTTGCTTTGGCCCTGGGGCAGTGCCGATGGTTTGGTCCCCCTGGTGACACTTGGGGGAAAAGGGCCCAGAAGAAGGGGGGGGCGTGTGCGATATGGTCCTCCCAGGTAAAACTTAAAGAAACGGTGAGGTTTTAATGATAGGGAAAAGAAAATAAGCATTTCATGCCCCAAGGATAAAAGCTCCCCCGCGTGCTGGAAAACTTTTGGGGGGCTGTGTGGATTGTTTGATTCCCCTGTTCAGTGCCCCGTATAAAACAAAGGAACAGATTTAATTGAAAAATAGGGAAATTTATTAAAGTGTATGTTGATTCGGTGGTGTCCTGTATCAGGGGCAGAATATTTCCCAGTCCCTTTGGGGGAGTTTCCCATACTTTAGGGGTTACGTAAAATTTAATGTTTGCCCTTTTAGCATCCAACATTTTTTACCTTCACCCCCCTCCATATCTTTTTTTTTTCTGGAATTTTTAACTGATGCAACATTGCCAAAATCATTTGTAGTGAAGGAATTAAACAATAAAAATGTAAAAAGAAAAGGGTGCTTTATCTCGATCACCTCCAACCCCGATCCCCAATCAAGTACTTTTTGGGTAGGGTTTTAGGGGAAGCCCCCTGGGGAGCGGAAGGGGGGGTGGTGCGTATAAAAGCCCCCCCCTTCTAAAAAATTTCTGGCAGGAATTTCCCCTTATTTTCTCTTATTTCTGTTGTAGTACCTTTTGCCTGTCATTTTTTGCGACGATCTGCCTTTGGGGTATTTTTTTTTCTTTCCCCCAGAAAAAAATATTAGATGAATTTCTCCCCGCGCTAAAGTCGGATGCGCAAATTTGGATTTGTAGGCGTTTAAAGGAGTGAACACTTTTTTCGATTGACAAACAACACTATTTGTTTTCTGAGGGGGAGAAGAAAAAAAAAAAAAGGAAAGTGGGGTTGGGGATGGGTAGAGGTGTAGGGGCCCTTCTACTGTGATGTTGTGCTGTGGGTGTCTTTTTTTTTTTTTACGCCAACCCCATGTATACGTTTTGTGAATTTTGTCACCCCGTTCCCCCCGGCACACAAGGGCCCTAACATCGAAAAAAGCGAGGGGTTTATAAAACATGTGCGAAAGTTTTTGCTGCTTTGACAGGGCCCCTCAGTGGGCACTGTGTGATGCGCAGTATGGGTGTATGTTAAGAAAAGTAAAAAAGGAGGGATGAGACGAAAGATTTAGTTTCACAACATTTTTTTTCCTTGCCCCCCTAAAAGGAAAAATTGATCAAATGCAAAAAAAAAGTATTTTGAAAAGGAAAAAATTGTGAAAATAAGTGGACATTTTTGTTCCCATCAAAAAAACCAGGGTACAGGCACAGTTCAAAAGTTAGGAGTGACATTCAATGAAGGGTTTTTAAAAACTACCACCCAGGAACGGGTGAAAAAATTTGAGGTGTGTCCCAATTAGTAACACGTCGCTTGCACATGGGGGGGTTTTTCAATTATGCCCATCGCAATTGAAAATAGAGAAAAAATTCAACCTTTCCGTGTAGAAAAACAAAAAACCGTCAGGAAAAGCAGTTAGTTCAGAGAAAGTAGTAAGGAAAACAAGATAGAAAAAACAAGGGTAAGAAAATTTATTTAAAAAGCAAACCAGATGTCAAATAAATTTTCAGCATAAAAAAAAGTGGTTTAAAAAATTTGTGGATATTGTTTCCCTCTTAAAAGTTTGACTTAAAAGGGTGATCTTAAAGAGTTGAATTTATTTCAAATTTCTTTTGGAATAAGCAGGCTTGACTTAAAAAGATATTAAGGAGCTAGGCAACCCCCTCCCCCCACCCGCAAAAACAACACCCCCCCCCCCAAAAACAACCCCCAAACTACCTAACCGTTGTGAGTGTGTTTTTAATGAAAAAAAAAAATTTTGCAATTTACTTTCTATGGGGCTTTCCCATTGATTAATTGTAGAAAAACATACCCTTGTTGACGTCTTTGAGGGAAGAGTATTAACCTTGTGGGGTTTGCTGTTATAGATCGTAACCCCCCAAATTGGGTGTTGTTTTTTAGGGTGGTGCGCAAAGTGGGAGTTTTGGCTCAAAGTCCCAAAAATTGGGAATAGCTTCGAGGGATTTAATTTAAACCAAAAAACAAAACAAAGTAGGTGGTCCGGGTCGAGGTTAAAGATTCATTTTTTAGTTCAAAGCGTGGGGGGTTGTTATTTGAGGTGGAGAAAAATTAAACCCTTGAAAGATTTAATTTGTTTGTTTTCGACGATGCCCTCCAAAAAGCGGGAGGAGTGCTGTTTCAAAATTGGGGCAGAAATTTGTTATGTGGGATGTTGCCCAGCCCCCCACTCTCTGGGCCCAAGTGGGCATAAGGGCGCGGTTGGAGATTTTCCCCAAAGGCCAATACCCCCAGGGTGCAGAATAAGGACTGTGCAATTTCAACCCTCCTGAGAGAGTCAAGTCGATATAAGAAAAGCGAAAAAGGGGAAATTCCATGGGGGAAAAAAGCATGGTAATCAGCCTCATTTGCTTTTCCCAGTGTCAAGGTTTTAAATCAAAAAAGGGGATAAAGCCAGGCGTGGGGCCTAATGTACAGGCTTAGGCACAAACACTTCGAGGGGCAAAAATGGAAGTCCCAATAAAAAAAAAAAAGAAAAAATGAAGAAAAAATAAATTTTTGGAAAACTTAGAAACCCTTTTGGGGACAATACCTGGTGACACTCAAACTGTACACTTTGGAATGTATATTCCAAAAATTTGATAACAAAGGTGACTAGACAAGAATCAAAAAAGGTTAATAATAAAAAAAATTCAGTTCACCTAACCTGTCCCGGATATCCCCCCAAAAAAATAGGTGTGAACAAAAATTTTGGTGGGTTATATGATATGTCAACACCCTTATCAGCAAAAAAGTCGGCCTATATTTACATGGCTTTTAAGTCATTAATCTTACTACTTTTTCATTTCAAAAAAAGCACAAAAGCTTCAAAACTTTTCATGCTCAAAGATTCCCACACAGTAGTGTGCCCCCCAATACAACCATGTCAGCCCTTCTAATGCAAAACAAAACATATTGTGCAAAAAAAATTGTATTACACTGTGTTTGAGGGGTGAAGAGAGAGAGAAGGAGGAGAGGGTGTTTGTGCCTATGTTCCTTGTGTTTTGTGGTGTGTGTGTGTGTGTGCGTGCGTGGTGTGGTCTTGTTCACAGTGCCCTTTTAAAACGGTGTGTTTGTGTTGTGTTTTTTTTTGGTTTTACTAAGAATGCATGCAGCTCTTTTTCTGCTTTTTTAATACAACCGAAACGGACCTGAATTGTTTCAGATTTTTATCAAAGGTGCATTATACCTAAGATTGGACTTCCCTTCTTGGGAGTGGTTTCCCCGGGGCATACTGCCCCCTGGGCCGTTCGCAGTTGTACTTTTGCCCAAAGATTTGTTCAAGTTTTTGTTAGGGGAAAATAAAGCACGTAGGAGCAGCACACACAGTTTAAAAGGGGAGGAAAAAGAGGAAAGAGGAGAGAGGGAAAAGACTCAATCGAATGATTATTCACAAAAAACCATTTTGGTCCATGGGTTAGAAGAGGGGGGGTGTGGTTGTGAAAAATTAGTTTTTAAACAAAAAAAAAATAAGAAAAAAAAACAAAAGCAACCAAAAAATGTGAAACGAAAAAAAATTAGTTGCAAAATTGATGACCAAAATTTTTGGATCACGTCTGGGGGTTTATGTATAAGGTCAAGGAAAAAGGGTAAAAGTTGAAAAAAAAATTTCGGGGAAAAAAGGGTAAAAAATTTGAAACATTTTCGGGGAATAAAGGGAAAAAGTTGAACAAGTTGGGGGGGAAAAAAGGGTAAAAGTTGAAAAATTTTGGGATAAAGGGTAAAAAGTTAAAACAATTTTAGGGATAGAGGGGACAAGTTGAAAAAAATTTGGGGGGAATAAAGGGAAATGTTGAAACAAAATTTTGGGGATAAAGGAAAAAAGTTAAAAACCCAAATTTCGGGATAAGGGTAAAAGTTGAAACAATTTTTGGGATAAGGGTAGCGGACCAAATTTGGGGACAAAGGGACCCGTTGAAAACAACAGGTAAAAGGGAGCAGTTGAAATTTGGGTAAAGGGTAAAGTTTAACAATTTAGGAATTTAAAAAGGTAAAAATTGAAAGTTTTCGGGATAAAGGGGAAAAAAGATGAAACAATTTCGGGGTTAAAAGGGAACAGTTAAAAAAATTCGGGTTTTAAAGGGTAAACGTTGAAAAAGTTTGGGTAAAGGGGAAAAAATTAAAACAATTTGGGGGAAAAAGGGTAAAAGTTGAAAAATTTTGGGGATAACGGGTAAAAGCGAAGCCCGTCATTCCTTTCCCGTTGTTTTGGCCTGCCCACCCCAAAAAGCCAATGTATTAAAGGGCTGTCGTTATTCCGTCAACGTCGTGGTACTTTAAAATTTCACTTCAAGTTTAAAAAACCCTGCAATCTAATCCTCCAAAAAACCAAAATCCGGGTCGGAATTGGCTACTTTGTGGTGGGCAAAAGGTTGCCAGCAAGAAAATCTTCCTTGGTGAACCTGGGAGCCAACAAAGGAAAAGAAATTTTTTTTTTTTTCAATGGTAATATGAAGAAAAAAAAGACAAACCCAAAAAAAATAAAAACCCACTTAAAGGGATGGAGGTTGTACTTTAAAGTTGACCCCGGAGTGGTAAAAAAATTCCCCCAACTTGTCTCAGTGCCGTTGCCTGGATTAAAACCCAACTTTTTGGACCCTCGGGGGAACATCAACGTCTTTTCCCCCTGCAATAGTGTTTAAATTTTTTGTTTTTAATCTGTGAAAATTTTGTTGAAACCCCCTTTGTTTTTTCTCTTGTGTGTGGTTGGTTGTGTTGGTGTATTTGAGTGCATGTCGTTGTGTTGTTTTGTGGTTCCAAGCTTAACACTTGGGGTCCCCCAGAAGTGCATTTGACCCTTTTTCCCCACCTGGGAATCTGTGAGTTTAAATATGCCACATGAGAAGTTTGCGGTAAGACTCTTTTCGTATGTCCTCCCCACTTAGAGGATATTTTGGGGTTTTTCTATAGATTGTTGTTTTAAATGTAAAAGCGCTTTTCCATACCCCAAAACGGGAAAGGAAAACCCCCCAGAATGTCATCATATTATATTGATTTGTGTCTGTCAGTTCCCTCCCAAAACTGTCTATCACTGTTGCTGTGCCCATTAAAGACGGAATAGAGGGGGGGGATCTTGGACCCGCAGTGGTGTTGTGAACCTGGGGGGTCCCCGGGTGTTATTTGCAGTGTTTTGAAAACCCCGGGTTTTGGGGCCGGATGTTTTCTGGTGTTTAGAAATGGGTGGGCCGGAGTTCATTTGCAGTAGTAGAATGGATGGGCACGGGATGTTATTTGCAGTGTTTATGAACCCCTGGGTGGGCAGGGTGTTTTTTGCAGTGTTTTTTGAAATGGGTGGGGCAGGGTTTATTTTCGTGTTATTTGAACACTGGGTGGGAATGAAAGCATTCTGCAGTGTTATATGAACACTGGGGGTTTCTTCGCAGGTAAGAACACTGGGTGGGCGGGGATGTTCATTTTTGCAGTGTTATATGAGCACTGGGTGGGCACGGGTTTTATTTGCAGTTTCTATGAACACTGGGATGGGAGGGGGTGTTTTTTGGGGTTATAATTATGAACCTGGGATGGGACGGGATGTTTCGCGATTATGATTATGAACAAGGGATGGGCAAGGTGTCTTCCGCGTATTTGATTCGAAAAGGGATGGGACAGGGTGTTTATTCTTTAGTTTTAAAAATGGGTGGGCCGGGGTGCTTCTACAGTGTATTTGCCCCTTTTGGCATTTTTGACGAATTTTCTTTTTAAATTTGAAGTTTTTTTTTTTCCCTTTTTTCGCTGTTTTCCTCGTATTTTTTTTTTTAACCCGGGGTGCTGTTCCCGGAATGGTGGCGTCTTCAACCGCCTTGTTTTATGCCAATGGGGGAAAGGTTAAAAGTATTTGTATTCAAATCCCCCTTTAAAAAAACGTAAGCTATAAAAAAAAGGAAATTACCGAAAAGGTCCCCTCATTATTGCGTTGATAGATTTGGGAAAACAGGGCATACCGGCATGCTGCTCATTACCTGGGGGGGGTGGGCTCCCCCAGGGCCACTTTCCCTTGGATGGGACACAGTATGGTGTTTTGCGTTAAAGTGGGTTTTTGTCCTAAATGGACAGGCTCAACGGAGATGCCCCACCCCCGGTGGAAGCCTCCGCCCGTGAAATGTGCGAAGCGCTTGGTAAGGGAATATGCGTTTTACGTTTGCAAACTCGACTGGTTTTTTTAATTTCTTTAAATTTTTGTTTTTTGTTGTCGTTATTGAGGTTGTGGGTTTCTCGGTTTATTAAAACGAAGGCTGAATTAATTTAATACTTTTCCGTAAATTTTTGGGGGATTCGCGCAGTTTAACGTCTTTTGAAATTTGTGACAAGGAGTTTATGAAAAACTTCTCCTTTTCACTTTAAATTCACCTATCCCCTAGTCGTGAACTGGGGCCAAATTTAAGATTTTCAACCGCTTTTCCATCCCCCCAATTGTCTACTTCCGTAGCAAAATCGTTCCCCTCAAAGCAGTCCCCCACTCTATGTGTTTCCCCCCGCTTTTGTCTGCCTCTTTATCTCCCCCCTTACTGTTTTTGTAGGGGGAAATTTGCCGTCCCTTTTTGTGTGACATTCCCAAAAATTCGTTTCGTTTTTTTCAATAAAGTAGGGGGCTCTTGTTTGTCCTCTGGGTTTAAACTTTTTTCTCCCCCTTCCTCATTAGTGAGCGATTTCGATCCATTCCCGTTCCTTCTTTTTAATGTCTGCTGTTGGTCCTGTTTCACTTGTACAAAAAGATGTGATGATCAGGGAAAAGCATCGTCTGATTTGAAATGTGGTGATGTTTCTTGTCGTTCCCGGGACTTTCGTTTGATCCCCTGCAGCGGGGTTGGGGTTCCCGGAGAGAATTTTAGGTTTTGCTCCTTCAGCTTCAGATATTTGGTTTTTGGTTCTAAAATTTTTTCAGTGTGAGCAATGGCATTTGTTATCAATGGGTTTTTCTGCATGATCTGCATGCCAATTTCTGGAGAGTTTCAAAGTGAATTCCAGGTTGAAGTCTTGCTCTTCTTCGCTAGGCCCGTCGAATCCCCGGCAAAAGTAATTTTAATTGTCCGCCCCCAAAGCGACCGTTCCTCATGATTTTTAAGTGCGTCACATTAATTATTTTCCTTTAAAAAGATGTTGAAGGGGTGTGAAAGAGCAGAGATCCTGGTGTACTAAAATTTTGTTCGAACAATCTTTTGTTGCAGTATAGGAGACGCGCTGGTTCCTGTATAGGGGCATTGTATTGTTTGTGGTTGGATTGTTGTTTACACCTAGGTTTGCCCACAGAGTGATGCCCCGACCTGTCGAACGCCCTTAAAATCTACAAAAGACGTGGTAAAAATCTTGTGGTGTTGCAAGATTCTCAGAGTATCCAAAATTGAAAATTTGTTGGGTTTTGCTCTGAAACCTGCCTGCTTATTTGATGACCTCTCGCTTGAGGGCCCTTTTAAATTTTTCAGGAGGATTTTAGCAGATTTTCTTTGGGTTGTGTGGTTGATGGTCTTAGTTTTGGCTTAGTGCAAAATTTTTTCTTTGGGGAGGGTGATAATCGTTCTGTGTCCAAAGGGGTTGGCCCTCCCTGTCTGCCAAATTTTTTGCGATGGGGTAACAATCTATCATGCCTCCTCTGCCGGAAGTTTGTGAAATATGTTCCTCCCGTGATTCCCTCTTTTGGATCTTAATTACTGCCTTTTTAATTTTTTCTAGGTGGGCTAGCTGTCGTTGTTGGGTTTAAAGGGGGGGGACATCGAGCACCTTTGGGGGGTTTGTTGCTGGGTGAGTGTTTAAATTTAGGCAGTGCTTTGTCCACCCTCGATATGTTGTTCCCCCTGTGGACTTTCTTGCTTTTCTTGGAGGTGGTGGCTTCCCCCTTTTTCAAGCTTGTCGTTCTTTTTCCAAAATGTGGCTTTCTTGTGTTGTTGTTTCCGAGGTTTTCTTCGATACTTCCTTTCTTAAAACATGTTCCCTTATTTTTTTATGCCCTTTTAAAAAGAAAAAAGGGAAAAAAAAAATTGTTCTTTTTTGGCAGCAGTCAAAAAGGAAACTCCCTTTACCTGAAGGGTTTTTTTTTTTTGTTGGTTTTTTTTTGTTTGTTTTTTAATTCAGTTTGTTTGGCTTTTTTCATTGTTTTTTGTTTATTGGCGGGGTGGTGGGGGGGTGTGGTGGGGAAAATGTGTGTGTGCGTGGGCGTGTTTTGGCACACCCCTACAAAAAACACGACGAACGTACACACATTTCATTCTTTACCCTGTACTTCTTACAATTATTTTTTTATACTATACTATATCCTACTCCTACTCCCCTTCTCCTTTACTACTATCCCCTTCCTTCTCTACTACCTTCCCTGCTGCTGTGCTTTTGTTGCTATGTACTGTGGCTTCCTCCCCCTCCTACTTATATAGAGCAGAAAAAGGGAAAAACTCCCTTTGCAGGGTTTCCCTGACCTTGGTGTGTGTGACCTGCATAATCAAGGACATGTGTTTTAACAAAGGCCTTTTTCGCAGCGATCTGTTTGGAATCAAAATGATCTTTAGCTTGTTAGGCTAAGCGACCCGAAGTTTTATGTAAGTACGAACCCTTCAAGCTGCCCTTTTTGCCCCGGGTTTAAAATAGGTACAGTTTTGTTTGTTTGTTCAAAAGGGAAAAGAAAGTTTTAAAAAAAATCGTAGAAGAATTTAAATTTCTTTACAAGGGGGGGGAAAAGAGATGAGAAATTGGGGGTTTGAAATAGCTGTTAGTGACAAAGGGGGGTATTAGATTTCTTTTCTGTGATCAGAGCGGTGTTTTTCTACTTTGGACACACTTGCAAAATTGTGCAGTGCTTTTCCTTGGGGGGCGTTGAAAGCCGTCGTTGCATAACATTCACTTTTACGGTGAGGGATCGAAAATTTTTGCGCTCTTTTGAGGCCACACCCCAATGTGGACCTTGGACTATTCCTCGAGGTTTTGCGAGAATTGGACATGAACAATGTATCTGTTACGTTCGATAACTAGGAAGATGTGTGTATGTAAAAAAATGAACCAAAGAAATTTTTATTAAAAAAAATTCACTTTTCCGGAAAAAAAAAGAGAAAAAATTGGTAAGGGAAAACGTTAATAAGGGGGAAAAAATGTGTGTGTGGTATAAATACGGCGTTGTGTGTGTGTGTGTGTGTGTGGGAGGAGGAGGAGGAGAAAAGGGGAAGGGAGGAGGAATGAGAGGGAGAGGAGAGAGGAGAGGAGAGGAGGAGAGAGAGAACAAAAAAAAATAAAAGACCTTTTTTTTGAGACAACTAGTTGGTTTTTTTTACCTAAAAGTCAGACTTTTTTTTTTTAAAAAACAAAATAAATTTTAACATTACCCTTTTTTTTAACAAAAAATAATTTTAACATTTTCATTCAACAAATTTACAAAAACAATTTTTTCCCAAAAAAAATTCACCCCCCCCCCCCACACCCACCAAAAACCCCCACACCACCAACAACAACCCCCCCCCCCCCACCCCCACCCCACCCTACCTCTTTTTTTTAAACAAACATTTCTTTTACAAATCAAACAACTTTCACCCTTTTTAAACTTTTTTAAATCCCCAAAACCACATTTACTCTTCATTCCCCCCCAATTTTTAAAACACTTTTCCCAACCGCAACCCATAGGTTTTTTTTTTTAACAATCAAATTTTTGGGCCCTTTTTCCAGAAAATTTTTATAAAAATCTTTTCTTCCATACCAAAAAAAATCCCCTCAAAACCTTTTAAAAAAACCTTAAAAAAAACAACAGCATCAAAACAAAAATCATTACTTAACGGGGCCCCCCCCCCCCCCCTCCCCTTTTTTCCCCTTTTACGCAAAATATCCATCAAATTCTAAAAAACCCAATTTCCACCCCGCCCTTCGGTTCCCCCTTAGACGATGCTTTTGGGGTCTGACCCCTAAAGTCCGGGGGGAAAAGGGGGACAATTTGGAAATTTGTATTCCAAATCCTTATTAAAATTGTCAACCCCGGGCCCCGCCCCTTTCCCCATTACCTAACCCCCCCCAACGGAAGAAAAAAAACTAGGGGGGGGCACTAAAAACGGTTTTTGGGGCCCTTAAACAAATTTAGAATTTAATTTTTGTTTCATCCCCCCCCCAAAAATTTTTCAACCCTACACCCCCCACAGAAAAAGGGGTTTTGTGTTACCCAAGTTTCCCCTCATCCCCCATTTCCCCCCTACCCCCAAAAACTATCAAAAGGAAAAACCTTTTCCCTCCATCCCCCCAAAGGACTTGAATTTAAAAGGTTATCTATATTGGGTGATACAACTATTTCCAAGTACCCCTTACTAAGAACAAAGCCTCGAAACCAAAAAGGAAAAGGTTTCTTTTTTTTGTTTTGAAATCTAAAAATGTGTGGGTGATTAAATTTTTCAATTTACACCACTATCAGACTTCATTTGGGTTGGTAAAAAGGAGTTAAAAGTGTAGGAAAATTCTACCCGGTCACCTCCCCTCATCCAAAATTTAAACCCCAAAACCAGTGAAGAATTCTTTTAAAATGTCATACTAAAATTTCCCGGTTTTTTATACATTTCTTTTTTTTTGTGTTTTGTTTTGGTTTTGTGTTTGTTTTGTGTATGGGGGGGTTTTTTTATATTTTTGGGTTTTTTTTTTTGTGTTTAAATTTTTTTTTTTTATGGTGAGTGGTTTTCTCGTATCAGGTTTTTTTTTGGGTTTATTTTGGGGGTATAATAATTTTAATTTTTTTTCAGTGGTACATTAATAAAATATTTGCTTTTTTTTTCATAACCATCATCAAAACAAATTTTCTTTAAAAGATTTATAAGAAACCTTATTCATTTCCCAAATTAAAAGTAAAAATGGAAAAAAATGTTAAGGAAAAACGAAAAACATTTTCCCCATTTCATTAACGCACCCAACCCGCCATGTGCCCCCTCCAAAAAACATTTAAAAAAAAGTTTTAAGAATTTAAAAAGAAAAGCAAAAACGCGGGGCAAAAATATTACTTCCAAAGGGTTTATCCCCATTTTTTACGTTTTTCTTAGATATAAAAATTACAAAAAAACGTTGAAAATTGGGTTCGTGTAATGAGAAACTTGTGGTGGTGGACGTATGCGAAAATAATCATTGGCAGTGGGTTTTTAAAAGGAAAAAACAGGAATTGGGAAGCTTTTTTTTTTTAAAGGATTCATTTTGTGTGTGGTTTCAAGGTTGTAGTTTGGTTTTTTTTAACCCCTGTCCCTTTCAAACGAAATTTAGAAAAAACTGTGGTTGTGATGGGGAGAAAAGTGTTTTTTTATATGTGTTTTTGTTTTGGTCCCTCCCATTGTCCCGTAAAGGGCTTTTGCTTACGCCAAAAAAAAAACCTAATTAGGAATTTAAAAGGCTAAAATTTTTAAAAAAAACCCCAAATGAAGGTTGATCTCATTTCCAAACCCCTTCTTTCAAAAGCAAAAATTTTCAAAAAACCTGGGGCAGTTTATTTAAGGTTTAAAACAAATTTTCAAAATATTTAAAAATGGGGCATTTTTGCACGGGCCCCCCCAAAAAAAAAAAAAAAAAAAACCCCAACCAAAACAAACAAAAACACCACACCTCGGGGCAACCTTAGAGGGAAAATTTGCTTTGAAAAGGACGATTTAAATTCGGTGAAAAAAGTTTTTGGGCGGATTTGGGATAAATTTTAGGGGTTTGGCGAAGTGAAAAGGAGGCAATTCCGGGGGGGAAAAAAAAAAGGAGCGACGGAACCGTTTGTTTAAATTGGGAGTTCGAAAACCAGAAAACTGCGGCTGAACAAAACGGGGGAAAAACCCAAAAGAACAAAAATAAAAAACATTTGAAAAACAGGGTTTAATTTTTACTCAGTTTAAAGGAGACAGGAGCCCGTGGGAAAAGGAAAAGGGTGGTTGTTCAGATTTTTTCTTTCTTGGGGCCAGTCGAGCTCAGGTTTGTTCTTGAAAAGAGTGAATAGTGGGTGTGGTAGGCCCGCCAAAAAGGAATAAGTAGGGCTCGGAAAGTGAGAATGTGAATTGGAGATCATCGTGGAAGGTATTGCGCCCCGCTTAGCGCCCGTAAATGTGAGAAGATGGAGGTCTGGGTTGACAACATTTGAGAGGTTTTGCAAAGAAATCCAAATCTTCCGAGAGGCTAAGAACTGACGTATTGCGAATCCCATTGAAGTTTGCGATGAGGGGAAAATTTTTGTGGGCCCTTATGAGGGCCGGTTTTTCCTTGTTGAATGTCGATCATCCCGTTTTGTGGAAGGCAGTGGAATTTGGGGGAAGGAGTTTTCAACCGTTTAGCTGAAGTGGTTTGGAAAAAATGGTTTTTTGGGTGGTTGTTAATTATTGGAGGTGGGCAGGTAGGAGTAAGAGAAAGGGAGGTACCTCGGGGGAAAAATTATTTTGAAGGTTTGTTAATTTTTTTACAAACTTTGGAAAAGTGAGGGGATGAATAACCAGGTTTTGGGTGTCCCGTTAATCCAAACCCCATTTGGGGCGAGAAGAAGAATTGAGTGATCTATGGTTAAAGCCAATGTGCGAGGGGAGGGGGTTTTTCCCAAGAAGCAAAGAATGATCTAAGTGTGGATGGGGGGTTTCGGTGCTTGGTCAATCGATTTAAAAAGGGGGATTTAAAAAAGTGTGTTGGGTTTGGAAGGCTTTTTTTTTTTGGCAAAGGGGAAAGTTTGGAAAACCATAATTTTGAAAGTTGGGGGCGAGGGGGCTTTTTCAGAGGGGGAAGTTTTTAAGTAGGAAATTTTGGCAAGAGTGATTTTTTTTAGTTTAATAGGTACCAATTTTGAAGGTAGAAAACAGGGGGTATGGGACAATCCCTTTTTAAGTTTTTTTAGAAAATTTTGTTTCTTTTTATTTTGGGTTGGGGGGAAAAAAGGAGGGTGGGGTAAATCCCAGGGGCGAGGGGAAAATTTAGTTTACTCGGGGGGGTTTTTAAAGTTTAAAAAGGCAGAAAATTGGAGGAATTCGACCAGGGTTTGGGTGTTGGCAAGGGGGTTTGTTTTTGGGATAGGAGATTTTAGGGGGGAAGGGATTTTTGGATGTGACGGAACTTGGGAAGATTTTTCTGTCTTTGGAAGAAAGGGAGTTTGGGCGTTATTTTTGTTTTGGAAAAGTGTTTTTGATTTCGGGTTTTTGACTGATGGAATTCGGTTCCTCGTATCAATTTTGGGATACCCTGGCCAAAAGGGCTGTCGGGAGGAGTTGGTCTAGGGGTGATGCTCCTCAACGTTGGGGGAAATTTTATATTTTTCAGAAGGGATGGGTTTTTTTTAAAAAATTGGAAAGTTGGAAAAAAGGAGGTAGAAGTCTAAGGCTTAAGGGGGGAGGAAATTTTCTTTTGAGGTTTTTATGTTAAATGGAAAAGAAGGCGGAAAATGATAGAAGCTGTTGGGGGGTGCAGAAAAAACTTTGAAAATTAAAAAAAAGATTAGTAATAGGGTTAAAATTGACCAGACTTTGGGTTGTGTTTCCTTTTGGGGGAAATGGTTTGGCGGAAAAAGGCGTTTCATTGGGAAGACTGGTTTCAAAAAGGGTTGGTCACCAAAAATTTTATTATGGGAAAGGGCGTAGGGGAGGGCTGGGGGGTTTTGGTAAAAAAGAGTTTTAGTTGTTTGGTTGGAGGTGGGGTCAGAGGGTAAAAAACCCTTGAGCTTGTAAGGAAAATTTTTTGTCTGTTTGTCAGTATTCTCTCTTTCTCTTTTTTTTTTTTCTTTCTTTTCTCCTTCCTTTCTTCTTCCCCTCTTTCCTCTTCCTGCTCCCCTTCCGGTGAAGAAGGTAAGAAAGAAAGCGTTTATTCTAGGGGTTGGTTGTGTGGAGTTGGTGGTTTTGTGGTTTTTTGGGGGGTGTGTGTGGGGTTTTAAAAGGAAATTTCTTGTAAAAAAATAGAAAAGAGGGGTTTTTTTGTTTTGGTTTTCGTTTAACTTTGATGTCTATATTTAATAAAGCAGCTCTATGTTGTGGGTTTGAAAGAACAGCCGTAACATTCATTATCGTTTGAAGTTTATACAAAAATGTCATTTCAAGGTTTTATAAAAACAATAACAACAACAAAAAACAACATAATAATTGTGTGGTTTAATCGGTCTGCTTGACAGTCTGTCCGTTGTTCTATTTGTTTAACTGTAAGCCTGCCTGCCTGTCTGTATTCCTTTCTGTTTGTCAACTTCAAGTGCAGATCTGATGTCAGTGAATTTGTGTACCTGGGCAGTAAGATCAGCCAGACAGGAGGCACAGACGAAGACATCAAGGCAAGAATAAAGAAAGCACGCCAAGCATTTGCCATCTTGAAACCCGTATGGAGAACAAATGCGATCTCCACAACCACCAAGCTCAGGATCTTCAACTCCAACGTGAAGTCTGTGCTTCTCTACGGGTCAGAAACTTGGCGGGTCATCAACACCAGCTCCTCCAAGATCCAGACCTTCATCAACGGATGTCTCAGGAAGATCCTTCATCTCAGATGGTTCGACAGAGTGCCAAGTACCGACCTGTGGATGAGGGCGAACCAACAGCCTATGGAAGTCCAAGTAAGGCGGCGAAAGTGGCGTTGGGTCGGCCACACCCTACGGAAGGAGCCTTGCAACATCACCAGACAAGCGCTCGAGTGGAACCCGCAGGGGAAAAGGAAGAGAGGGCGCCCCAAACAGACCTGGAGGAGAAGCCTGCATAGTGAGCTGAGAGACTCCAGCCTGACATGGGAAGAGGCCAAGACCCTTGCCAGAGACAGGAGAAGGTGGAGGGATGCTGTTGAGGCCCCATGCTTCGCTAGGAGCTATAAGGAATAAGGAAGGATAACCATACGCATACAGAAGATCACATATGCACGTTAACAATCCCGTAAATCATGTCAGCGTTCGGTAGGATACAGAAGGACAAACATACCGAGCATACTATACATCCCCGAAGTCGGAATGCGACTACCTTCATGGTGGGCAAAAGCGGTGGCATACGCAAAATCTCACCATTGGTGAACCTCGGAGGTCTAGAAACGCAAAAAAACAATCCCACAAGAAAACAGTAACTGTTAAAAAAAAGGAAATTGTGACATAGGTGCGTCATGACATCTGTTGTTGATGATGGCTGTGTAAAAAGTGTGAGAAAACAGTGGTATGGGAGTTGGTGATATCTGTGCTGAATATCTATTTATCCTTTTTGTTCTTTCATTTCGAGGATAATGGAATAAGCACTCACGTGCTTTTAAAATTTTTTACAACCAGTCCCTGTGTGTATGCATTTTTGTAAATTTTGCCACCCATTCCCACCGGCACACAATGGCTTACGTTTCCGAAAAGCGGAAACAGGTTTTAATCAGTGCGCAAGATGTTAAGCACTTTGATTTTTTTTATTTTACGAGATATAGCGCTATATAAAATAATTAATTCTTCTTCTTCTTCTTCTTCTTCTTCTTCTTCTTCTTCTTCTTATTATGCGCGCGTTCGCACACGGGACCTCGGTTTATAGTCTCATCCGAAGGACTTTTTGGGGGAGAGTGGAGTCGGCACTGATGTTAACTCCAGAGGAAAAATCCTCTTGAACGAGACTCGAACCTAAATATGAATCCTCTGCTATAAAGCATTCCATGATGTGACAACCATGCCTTCATGGTCATTGCATTTTTGTTCTTTTATCATTGTTTTGAAGTCTTTGAAAGTTGGGGGTGTGTGGTGGGGAAAGTGGTTAGAGTGTTGCGCTCGTGAACTGATGGCCCAGGTTCGAGCCACCACAAAGGCGCCCGTTCGAGAACATTTTTTTCCCTATGAAGTTAACATCAGTGCCGACTCCACTCCCCCAAAAGTTTCTTCCCATAAAGACAATAAGCCGAGGTTCCATGTGTGAATACACGTAGAATATTTTCCGCACACGTTAAAAACCCGTTCGTCTTTTCAAAGAGTGGGCCATGGTGTGCCAGTAGGTACGGATGACGCAATCTACAAAACTGCACACATACTGGTGTCGTGTTTTTACATCATTCCAGAAGTCGGAATGTGGCTGCCTTCGTGGTGCGTTAAACGGTTGTAGGGGGAAAATCTCACTATTCGTGAACCTAGGAGCTTTAAGCCGAGGAATATTAAAAAAAATTTAAAAAGAAGAAAAAGAGTTTTCCGCATTCCACTCACATCTTTCTTCTTTATGAAAGAGCGAAAAACTTTACCAACCAACCAAACAAAAGTTGGTATTTGTAATCTCTCTCCCTCTCCCTCCCCCCCTCTTTCTCTCCCTCCCTCCCTCTCTTTCTCAAAACTGCATACACTAGATGAAAAAAGCACATAAGTGCTTATTCCATTATCCTCGAAATAAAAAATAAATAATAAAAATAATAATAAATAATAATCTCTCTCAGTGTGGTATGGAGGTCGTGGAGGTGGTGGTGGTGGTGGTGTTGGTGGTGGTGGTGGTGTGTGTGTGTGTGTGTGTGTGTGTGTTTTGGTTTTGTTTAATATCTATTCACTACTGGTGATAAGGATAGTGTGTGTGTGTGCGCACGCGCAGTGCGTGCGTGCGTGTGTGTGTGCGTGTGTGTCTGTGCGTGTGTGAGAGAGAGACAGAGAGAGCGAGAGAGAGAGAGAGAGAGAGAGAGAGGAGAGAGAGAGAGAGAGAGAGAGAGAGAGGAGAGAGAGAGAGAGAGAGAGACGAGAGAGAGAGTGTGCGCGCGCGCATGTGCGCCGTGTGTTTGTGAGTGTGCGTGTGTGTGTGTACGTGCGCGCGGGTGTTTGCGCTGCGCACGCGCGCGCACGCGTGCGTGAGTGTGCGAACGAGCGAGCGCCACAGTTTGTGAAGCGGTATATGACCCAGGCGTCCTTGCATGCATCTATATTATAGGTACACTCAAGAGGGCCCAGGTTACTGATGATCAATACTTAGGAAGACACACGGGCATAAATAAGCTATGGTGACATGTGGTAATATGGATCTTCACCAAGTTTCCAACAGACAAACATCTAACAGACACCCTCCTCCCTTTCTGTCTCTGTCTGTCTTATCTGTGTCTGTCTCTGTCTGTCTTGTCTGTCTCTGTCTTGTCTGTCTCTGTCTTGTCTGTCTCCGTCTGTCTCTGTCTTGTCTGTCTCTGTCTCCTCTGTCTCCGTCTGTCTCTGTCTGTCTTGTCTGTCTCTGTCTCTGTCTGTCTTTTCTGTCTCTGTTTCTGTCTCTGTCTGTCTTGTCTGTCTCTGTCTCTGTCTGCCTTGTCTGTCTCTATGTCTGTCTTCCTTCGGATGAGACTATAAACAGAGGTCCTTTGTGCGAACGTACGTAGAACATCTTGCGCACACGTTAAAATCTGTGTCGCTTTTCGGAAGAGTAAAGCATTGTGTGCTGATGGGAATGGATAACAAAATTCACAAAACTGCCTACAAACGAGGACTGTGTGTAAAAAAAAAGCACATGAGTGCTTATTCCATTATCCTCAAAATGAAAGAAAAAAATTAAATGAAAATGCCTCTGTCTCTGTCTGTCTGTCTCTCTCTGTGTTTCATCTGTTGCTCTTGGATATAACGATCTCTCTTTCTTTCTCTCTGTCTCTCTCTCTCTGTGTCTCTCTCTCTCTTTTATTTTATTTTATTTTATTCTTTTATTTCGAGGATAATGGAATAAGCACTCATGTGCTTTTTTCATCCAGTCCCCGTGTGTATGCAGTTTTGTCAATTTTGTCATCCGTTCCCGCCGGCACACAATGGCCTACTCTTCTGAAAAGCGGAACTTTATTTTATTTATTCTTTTATATCTAGGATAATGGAATAAGCACTCATGTGCTTTTTTACATCTTGTCCCCGTGTGTATGCGGTTTTGTAAATTTTGAACATGCTTTAACGTGTGTGCAAGATGTTCTGCGTGCGTTCGCACACAGGACCTCAGTTTATAGTCTCATCGGAAAGACTTTTGGGGAGAGTGGACTCATGTAACGCCAGAGGAAAAATCCTCTTGAACGAGAATCGAACCCAGGTCAGCAGATAACGAATTCATCACACACACACACACACAACACACACACACACACACACACACACACACACAACCACCACGCACAGCACGCACCACGACACCACGCACGCAGCCGCACGCACGCACGCACGCACGCACGCACGCACGCACGCACGTGAGCGCACCCGCGCGCTCGCGCAAGCGTCACACACCACAACACACACACACACACACACACACACACACACACACACCACACACACACAACACACACACACACACACACACACACACACACACACACACACTGTGTGTGTATATGTCAAAGTCAAAGTCAAATTTAAAGTCAAACTTTTATTTTCAGATGGTACATTGAATAAGCAGTGCATTTGCTTTTTTCATCAAGCCATCTATCTAAAGAAAAAAGAGAGAGAAAAAAGATAACATATATGCAGACATAGAATAAAGAACCTAATCAATATGTGTGTGTGTGTGTGCGCGCTTATGCGTATGCGTGTGTGTGTGTGTGTGTGTATGTGTGTGTGTGTGTGTGTGTTGTATATGCGCACACGCCTATATATGTATGCATGTGTTGCTGTGTATTAGTCACTAGGTCTGTCTGCCTACCTGTCTGTCTGTCTGTCTGTTTGTCTACCTGTCCCTATCTCTTTTATCTCAGTTAGAAACCCTTGAATTAAAAAAAATTAAGAAGTTTATTCAGACAAACGACAAAGATTAGATTATGCCAGATGTAGGTTAAGGACAATAGGTATAACGCAAACAATATAAAGTAAAAAGCAAAGAAAGTAATTTCAGCCAGTGACCCACAGGGATTTAACAACCCAGTATCCTGAATAAGTTAGTTAACAATCCTCATCTCACCTGACCTACCCTGTAGTCTATAATAATGATAGTAATAATAATAATGATAATAATAATACTAATAATAAGAAGGATGATGATGAAGATGATACTACTACTACTACTCTACTACTAATAATGATAATAATAATAATAATAATAATAATAATAATAATAATAATAATAATACTCGAAGAAGAATAAGAATGCTGCTGCTGCTGCTGCTGCTGCTGCATTACAATTACTACACTATCTACTACTACACTACTACTACTACTAAGAATGATGATACTACTACTACTACTACTACTACTACTACTACTACTAACTACTACTACTACTACTACTACACTACCTACTACTAGAATGATGATACCACTACTACTACTACTACTACTACTACTACTACTACTACTACTACTACTACTACTACTACTACTACTACTCCTCCTCCTCCTCCTCCTCCTCCTACTACTACTACTACTACTACTACTACTACTACTACTACTACTACTACTACTACTACTACTACTACTACTACTACACGCACGCACGCACGCACGCACGCACGCACACACACTAAGGTTGTACACTTTGGCAGGGTGATGGGGATTTGGGCTGTTAAAGGCAAGGACAGAAAAATGAGATGAAACAAGAGGGAGAATCTTAGGTTTGAAATAAATGTGTCTTGAGGCTGGATTTAAAAGCGTCATAAGTAGGCTTTAGGCGAAGAGAGAGAGAGGGAGGTCATTCCAGATCGATGGACCAGAAATAGAGAAAGAGCAACGGCCAACGATGGATTGGTTGAATCTAGGTCTAGTAGACCGCTGGGGCACCACTGAAGATTTTGCAACCAGCTTCCTCCACTACTCGCGGGGTTCAGCTTTCAGTAGCAAGTCTTTGCACTCAAAGCCAGTCCACTCTCTGATGTTGTCTTCCCATCTTTTTCTCTGTCTGCCTCTTCGTCTCCCTCTTTGTACTGTTTGTTCCCTGTGGAACAGTCTTACCATAATTATAGACAACGAAAAGCAAGTTGCTGTTTTTCAACTTAAAGCCTCGTGTAACGTATATCACTTTCAGTCTCGGTAACATTTCTCTGCGTGAAATTAAGGTTGCTATCTTCCGTGCGCGAGGGTAAACACATCGCCACAAGATCAGTGCCACTTTTTTCTTCTTCTCGTCTGTATGTGTACTTGTTTCCCGATGATTTTTCAATTTCGTTTAAATAGAATTTTGCCAGGAATAATTCTCTTATTGCCGCAGATCACTTCAAGTACCTTGGAGCTATTATTAGTGAAGAAGGTTCAAAGACCGAAATCCTCGCAAGAGCTGCACAAACAGTAGCAGCAATGGCAAAGCTCGACCATCTGGAAAAACCGAAACATCTCTCTCAGGACCAAGGTCAAGCTACTGCATGCACTGGTCATCTCCACATACCTGTACGCATGCGACTCATGGGCATTGAATGCAAATTTACAAAGGAGGATCCAGACTTTGGAGATGAGATGCCTCAGAAAACTCATTGGTATTTCATACATACACGGACCACATTACCAACGAAGTCTGACAAACCATCACCCAACAAGTAAAGCACTACAAAGACCTGCTGACCACGGTCAAGAAAAGGAAGCCCAGATGGTATGGACATGTGACACGATCAGACAGGCTCTCCAAGACCATACTGCAAGGAACAGTGCAGGGGAAGAGAAGGCGAGGCAGGCCGAAGAAGAAATGGACAGACATCACTGAATGGACCGGGAAGAGCTTCTCCACAACCAAGGCACTAGCACACAACCGCCGCAAATGGAGCCAACTGGTGCAACGTTCATCACTGCAGGGCCCCTACGACCCTGGAGGGGGTTATGGGAACAGATGAGATGGGATGAGATGAGATGCCGTGGGTTGGTTCGTTAACGTGTGCAAAGTGAACGTTGTAAACGTGACCTCAGTTTCCTGTTGTGTCTGGAAGACTAGCACCAAGACCACTCATCACTCATAGTCTAGTGGATGGGAAACGGCTCAGGTTCAGATGGGAATTGAACCAGTGATCTCTCGCTTTCTATATGAGAACTTGTGGGGCGGGATAGCCTAGTGGTTAGAACGTTGAGCTCACGATCTGATAGCCAGGGTTCGAGCCACCACCGAAGCAACCGTTGGAGAGGATTTTTTCTCCCTGGAGTTACTATCAGTACCGACTCCACTCCACCCGAAAGTCCTTCGGATGAGACTATGAACCGAGGTGCCGTGTGTGAACACACGCAGAGCATATAGCTCACATGCTAAAACCCGTTCAGCATTTCGACAGAGTATACCATCACATGCTGGTAAGAACAGATGATAAAGTTAAAGTACAGAACAAAAAAACATGCTCACTGGTGTCGTGGTTTAGACATCATATCCGAAGTCGGAATGCAGCTACCTTAATGATGACATAAACAGTCGTTTACCCCCCCCCCCCCAAAAAAAAAAAAAAATCTCGCCATTGGTGAACCACAAAGCTCTAGCCAAGGAACATAACCCCCATAACAAAAGCAGCAGCAGCAACACAACAACAACAACAACAACAACAGCAGCAGCAGCAGCAAAACACCACCACCACCACCACTAGCAGCAGCAGCAAAACATTATCACACACCACCACCACCACCACCACCACCACCACCACACCACCACCACCACCACCACCACCACCACCACACAACAACAACAACAACAGCACAGCACAAAACAACCACCACCACCACACCACCACCAAGCCAGCAAACCACCACCACCACCCACCCACCACCACCACCACCACCACCACAACAACAACAACAACAGCAACAGCAGCAGTAGTAGCAGAAAAGCACCACATGAACGTTTCACCTGTGTGGCAATTTGCTGTCTTCAGTTGAGATCGAGAGACAGAGAGAGACTATAGTCTCCTGAATCGGAAAACTCCACTGGGACTTTGATACAACAAACAACAACAACAACAAAACAGATAACAACAACGACGAAAACGAGTGTGTTACAACATTGACTTCTCACAAGCAACTAAGAGAAGAAGGGAAGAAAGATTAGATTAAAGAAGAAAAGAAGAGAAAGGAAAAGAAAAGAAAAGAAAGAGAAAAGAAAGAAGAGATGAAGAGAATAAAAAAAAAAGAGAAAGGTAGAGAGAGAACGAGTAAAATAAAAGAAAGAAAGAAGAGAAGAGAAGAAAAGAAAAAGAAGACAAGAGAGGAGAAGATGAGAGGAGAAAAGAAGGGGAAAAAAGGAGAGAAAAAAGAATAAACAATTCAAAACCAAAAAATACCAAAAACAACGAGAAGAAAGAAAACGAAGCAGGAGAGAAGAGAAGAAGAAGATTTGCGAAGAAGAAAATGCGGAAGAATTGCAAAGAAGAATTGCGAAGAAGAATTGCGAAGAAGAAGAAGAATTGCGAAGAAGAATTGCGAAGAAGAAGAAGAAGAAGAAGAAGACTTTGCCAAAATCTATTTTTTTATATTATTTTATTGCGAGGATAATGGAATAAGCACTCGTGTGCTTTTTTACAACCAGTCCCCGTGTGCATGCATTTTTGTAAATTTTGTCATCCGTTCCCTCCGGTACACAATGGTCTACTCTTACGAAAAGCAGAACAGGTTTTAACGTGTGCGCAACATAACATGTTCTGCGTGCGTTCGCACACGGGACCTCTGTTCATAGTCTCATCCGAAGGACTTTTAGGGGAAAGCGGAGTCGGCACTGATGTTAACTCCAGAGGAAAAATCCTCTTGACGAGATTCGAACCCGGGGTCAGCAGATCACGAACGCAATACGCATGACTCTAACCACCAGGCTGCAATGTGTGTCTACCATCAATGGGCTGAAATAATTATGTGCCTACCAAAATTTTTTTTAGCAACATGTTAATTAGGACACTTGTTAATTTGTTTAGAATCTTAACATTGTCATGACCGTTTTTGACGACACAGCCATTTGGTTCATAAACACCCCTCTTCTACACCCACTGGCGAGTATGGTCCCTTTGTTATCTAATTACACTTTGTTCTCTCTCTGTCTGTCTGTCTGTCTGTCTCTCTGTCTTTCTGTCTCTCTCTCTCTCTGTCTCTGTCTCTGTGTCTCGTTTAGACATGTCTTATTGCAATATCTTATTGTTACGTGTAACATTTTACGATGTGTAAATATTCATTTTGATGACTGTATAAGTTTGGCTTTTTTTGGTTTTTCTCTTTTTGGTTTTTGTTGGTTTTTTTGTTGTTGGTCGTCCTTGTTTTTGTTTTGGTGGTTTTTTGTGTTGATTTTTTTCTTTTGTTTGTTTGTTGTTTTTTTAATTTGGTGGTGTGTGTTTGTTTTGGGGATTTTTCTTTTATTTGTTTGTTTGTTTGTTTTAAGTTTTTTCTCTCCTTTGTTTCTACTGTGTGAGAGTATGAGTATTTGGTTCATTATTAAGATGTATCCCTACGGGCGGGGAATGGACGTAAAAAAGCACATGAGTGCTTATTCATTATCCTCGAAATAAAAGAATTTGTCATTGTCAAAAGGAATTTCTCTCTCTCTCTCACAAACTTCCTCCTTTCTCTGTCTGTCTGTCTGTCTCTCTCTCTCTCTCTCTCTCTCCTCTCTCTCTCTCTCTCTCTCTCTCCTCTCTCCTCTCTCTCTCTCTCTCTCTCTCTCTCTGTATCTGTCTGTCATGTAGCTATAGGCACAGATAAACAGGTGTTCCCATAACCTATGCAGTCGTTGGAGAGCGAGGCATCAGAGACCTCAACTTCTCCATAGGCCAGCATATTGAGAGTGGCACCCATCTCCTCTCCCTCGCTACTTTACCTTCCCTGACCCTAAAGAGGGCAGGTACAGGTGGGTGAATTGGGGGGACTGTACTGAAGCTAAGACGCCCAAACGGTTACCTATCCACTTTGGTAACCACGCTCAATATTGCTTAACATTGCCTTGGGGAAAGCGAGTGCTCTGACCACTGAGCTATCCTGTCCCCCCACTTAACCATAAGCACACAAAGAAACACTGGTACATCTTTGAGCGTCATGTTTGGGGGTCCTTGTAAAAATATACTTTGAAAATTATTTTTTTCATGTGTCTATTTGGTGTTATTGATGTTATGTGGTAGTCAGCAATTTTACGTCCTTCCACGTAATGTGATACCGGTTGTTGTTGTTGTGTGTTGCTGTCTAGTATTTAAAAATCAACAACAACAAAAAGGCTGGCGTTGCTTTTGTGGCAACGTGCTCTATATTATGGGGAGAGGAGCCCGAATTTCGCGCAGAGAAATCTGTCGCGACTGAAAGTGGTATACAATAGAATGAGGTGTAGGGTCCCAGGGGGACGAGATAGCTTGGTGGTTAGAGCGTTAGACCGTTGCTCTAGCAATCTGATGGCTTGGGTTCGAGCCACCTTCGAGACACCCGTTCAAGGGGATTTTGCTTCTCGTGTTAACATCAGTGTCGACTCCACTCCCTTCAAAAGTCCTTCGGTTAAGACTATTAAAACCGAGGTCCCGTGTGTGAACAAACGCAGGTCATCTTGCACGTACGTTAAAACCCCGATCCGCCTTTCGGAAAGTAGGCCATTTTGTCCCGAAAAGAAGGGATGAAAAAATTTAAAAATTTGAAAGCTTACAGAACGGGATTTTAAAAAAAAACACACCCCAACCCCACAGAGTACTTTTTCCTTTATCCTCGAAAAAAATAAATAAAAAATAATAATACAATAAACAGTAAAACTTGTGACTTAACTGATTGTTTTAAAGCATAAAAAATTGGCTACAAGAACAGATGAAAAAGGCCTTTGGTCTAAAATCGCTTTTTTGTGTATCAAAGATCGTTCTCTCTCTCTCTCTCCCCCCCCTCTCTCTCTCGCTCCTCCCTCTCCCCTCACTCTCTCTCTCTCTCCCCTCTCTCTCCTCCTCTCCCTCTGTAAAAAAATTCAACTAAAAGATTTGATTTTAATCAAAGAAAGATATTACACCTGCGACATCCATAGATTTCCTCCCAGCTAGGCATACCCTTTTATGGAAAAGGGTGTGGGTGGGTGTGGTTGGTTGTTTGGCTCCTTTTTTTTTGTGTGGTGTGTGTTCCTGTGGGGTTTGTGTGTGGGGGTTGTGTAAAACCCTTTTTATTTTTTTTCAGAGGGACACGAGTGTGTGTTGGTGTTCCTAGAGTGTGAAACTTTTTTTTATTTTCAGATGGTACATAAATTTGTGTGTTTGTGCCGCGCGCGCGGTGTAAGCGTGCATGCGCGCGCGCGCGTAAGTGTGGTGTAGAGTTGTGTGGGGGCGGCGCGCGCGCGGGAGTGTGTTTTTTGGGTTGCGCGTGCATGTTCGCCCTTCAAAACCTGTCTCCATCCCCCCGTGATTTCAGTCGGGAGCTCCACGAATGCCACCGGGGTTCATCACCATCTCCTCTGCCCTCTCTGTCTTTTTCTCTGTTCTCTCTGCTGTCTCGCTGAGTTAACCAGCCTCTGTAGCCCTTCCAAACGACATCACTGAGACCACCGTTCATTAATTAAAGAAAAAGGGGTGATGTTTTCATAGGGATATTTCTTTTATATTTTTGGACTTCAAAAACTGTCATCCCTTTTCAAACCCCTTGTGAAGTAGACTAGAAACGCTAAAAGCCCCTTCCTCTTTTCTGTCTTACTGTCTGTCGGGTGTCTGTTCTTCTGTCTGTCTGTGTCTCTCTGTCTGTGTCCTCTGTCGTCTTCTGCTCTGTCTCTCGTGTCTGGCCCTGTCTCGCCCCTGCTGTGTCTGTCTGTCTGTCTCTCTCTCTCCTTTTTCGAGTTCAAGGTTCAAAATTCCTCTCTCTCTCCCCCTCTCCTCCTCTCCCTCTCTCCTTCTCCCCCTCCCCTTCTTCTTCTCTCCCTCTCTCTCTTTCTGCGTTTCCATTTCACTTTTGTTTTCTTTGGGGGTGGGGGTTGGGGGGGATGGGGGGGGGTGGGGGTGGGGTGTTTTGCGGTTTAAACTTGCAGTTCATTTTACCTTCTAAGCTTTTGTACAACATTTTCGTTGACCCAATCTTAATTATTCTGTGCACCCTAGGGGACATTTCGATTTTGACTTTTTCCTGAAATTAAGAACGGTTTTTTTTTGTTGTTGTGGTTTTTGGTTTGGGTTTTGGTGGTGGGGGTGGGGGGGGTTGTGTGTGGTGTGTGTTGTGTGTGGGGTGGGTGTGGTGTGTGTGTTTGCTTGGATTTACTCTGTTTTACTCAAAATGTTGTTAAGGTGTGTGTTAATGGTGAGTGTTGTGTTAGTGTGTAAGTGGGGTGTTAAAATTGTGTGTAAGTTTTGTGTGTAAGTGTGTGTAGGTGTGTGTGAGGAAAAGCCTGTGGCGGGGTAGCCGCATGTAGTCTGCACCTTAACAGGGGAACATGGAAAACACCGACAAAAGGTCATTTTCATTTAGGGCTCCCTTTCTACACACACTCACATACATCAACACATACAAGCACGCGCGTGTGCGCCACCGCATGCACACACACACACCTACACACACCCGCCCACGCTGCGTGCATGCCAGGCCATGCACAAACACCACGCCATCTCGGCCAATTTGGTCACATTTTAGACGGTTATCACCAAAAGTTTACAAGGTCTAGTCACACCAGTCTGTACGCCAGCATCATCATCCACTCCCTTTTAAAGTATTCAAAAAAACTGCAGCTCGATTAGCCTCAGAAAGAAAAAATCTGAGCACGTCCCCCCCTTTTTGCGATTCTCCACTTGCCCCCCGGCCACTAGAATAAACTATAAGATCTGTAGCCTCTGTTACAAAAGACTCCACAAAAACCCCCTCCTACCTCGTGAATGTCTTCACCTGAAAACCCTTCCGTTTCCCTCGCCTTCGCAGATACCTTTTGCTTTTGAATATCTAATTTTCGGCCACCCCGTGGGCCGTTGCTCTTTTTTTGTTTCGGTCCATCGATTTGGATTGGGCCCCCCTATCTTTTTTTCGCCAAAGGCCTTCTTGGACACTTTTAAAAACCGCCTCAAGACTATTTTTTTCAAACCTAAGATTTTCCCCCTGTTTTATTTCATAGCTATCCCTGCTTTTCCCCCAGCCAAATCTCCCTCCCCACCAAAATGTAAACCTCTGTGGTGTATAAATGTTGTGCAAAGTCAAAAATCAAGTCAAACTTTTTTTTTTCAATGGACATTAATAAGCGTGCATTTGCTTTTTTTCATCAAGCCCTCTATCTAAAGAAAAAAAGCGAGAAAAAAAAGATAATGTATATGCAGACATAGAAAAAAAACTAATCTGTGGTAAACTAACAAACAAACAAAAAACCCCTAACATAGCATATGCGGAATTAAAAACAAAAAAAAAACCCAAAAAATATTAAACCATAAATCAAAAAATTCAAAAAACTTGAAAAAATATCCGTCATAACACAAACAAACAACAACAAAGAAAAAACCCAAAAAAAACAAAAAGACAAAAAAGAATAAAACTTTAAAAAAAACCCCACCCCGCTTCCCCCACTCTCCACACACATCACACAAACCTTTAACCATACAAAAAACTGAAAAAACAACAACAAAGATTGAATCAACAAAACAAACCCCAACAAGGAAATAAACAATCAAACAAACACAAACATGCGTACACAACAAAAACAGGACAATAACTAACACAGGACAAGAAAAACACCAAAACAAATGAAAACAATATAGAAATAACAAAAAACAGAAAAAAAGTCCCAAAAAATCCCCCCCCCCCTCCCAAGAAACCACCCCAAACCCAAAACAAACAAAAAGCAAAAAAACCAGAACCCCACCCCCCCCACCACCAAAAAAACAACAACAACCCAAAAGGATAAAAGAGGGAAAATATGTACATTTAAACACTTACATACACATACACATACATATCATCACCCCATCCCCTTCACCACATAAATACCATTAAAAAAGATGACATGTTTTTTTGAGCAAATAAAATTAAACCTTGATCAAAGTAAACACAAAAACCCCCACGTATAAGTAAAACAATTTTCCCTTAAAACAAGAAAAAGAAAAAAAACCCCCCCCCCCCCCCCCCCCCCCCCCCCCCCCCCCCCCCCCCCCCCCCCCCCCCCCCCCCCCCCCCCCCCCCCCCCCGTCGATTTTATAGGTTATTTCTCTGTTTGGAAAGTTACAATGGTTGTGTCTATTTGGTTAATTTTGAAAGCTTTGGTAATTCTTGGAGGGCATTTTGGGTTTAAAAACTTTTCATAAACACACTTTATTGAATACAATCGTTTCGAAATGTCAGGGCATTTATGCTTATAATCCTCAATTTAGGGGGCTTGTTTTTAAAAAATACAAGTTTTCTGCTTTTTATATAAACGATGTAATGGAATTCAATTTTTCCACACATATCCCCATAGTTGATGCAGTCAAAGATTGGGAGAATGGACCCAAAAAATATTTTCGAGAAGAATTATTTGAAAGTTTTAATTTGGATATTAAGTAGCCCATAGCTAGGGATTCCTAGTAATAAATTAAAAAGTTAATTAGAATTTATACGCTGAACTTGTAAAAAACAAACAATCGGAAACTAATGCAACTTTCAATCTTTACTTAGTGAGCAACTTCTTAAATTTACAGATACAAGCTGCGCCTATTAGACAAAAATTTTTTATAATTGGGTAATTCATGTGCAGTTTGTACAATTCTAATTACGCAATAACCCAAAAAGTGGGTTATCAAAACAAATGCTTTTTCAAGTCAAAAAAGGAGCCAGTAAAACTTTTTGTCATTATATTTGGGGAGGACTGTCAGTGGAGACGGTTAGAGCAGTGTGACAGGAATAGTTTTTAGAAACCCTGATTATCCTCGTGCAATAATTGTTTTTATAAAGTAAAATTTGGGATTTTGTATGTGTTTTTCAATGGTTTAGAATAGTCAAGAATTGAAATGGCCTGAATTTGAAGAGAGAGTCACTGATTTAAGAACGGTATAACTTTTGCTTTTTAAGCTTGAGAGGAAAACACCTTTTCACAATACACAAATTGGATAATATGTCAGTGTTTCAACATAACCAGCGAGTTAATTAAATTCGACATCTAACTTTTTAATCCACTGTTCTGAAATTCGTTTGCTTTTATGCTTTTAAAACGTCAAAGTTTGTCATTTTGGGTGGAGATTAAAGGAAATTTAATAAAGTTTTGAGTTAAAATTTTTTTGTAGGGATGAAGACATTTTCGCTTGACTTGTCCCCATGTTATAACTTTATTTGTACATTTGAAAAATGGGTGTTTAATCATCAGCTGATATAAAACTTTAATGAACTGTTGAACTTTTTAAAACATTTTTATTACATAATGTAATTGATCTTCCAAATTGGCAGATCACTAGGGAATAACAACTGTTAAAAAATTTCCGATGCTTTAAGGAATATTTTTTCTTTTTTTCCCAAAATTTTTATGGTTTCCGGGTTTTAGGGCCAAGTTTTTGACCATGTTTTGTTACAAGGGGGTTTTTTTTTTAATTTTTTTTTTTAAAAGGGTTTAAAAAAGGGGTAAAGTGAACCCTCACACTTCAGGGGCCTTTTGTTTTTTTAAAAAATTTTTGGGGAAACCCGAAAAATTCACAAAGGGAATCCAATTTTAATTTTAACCCAAAAAAGGGTTTTTTTTGGTTAAAAGGGGAAAAAGGTTTTTTTTCAAACCCCCAAAAAAAATATTAATTTTTTTGGGTTTTTTTGTTTTTTAAATTTTTTTTTAAAATTTTTTTTTTTTGGGGGGGTTTTTTGGGGGGGGTTTTATAATTGTTTTTTTTTTTTTTTTTGTTTTTTTAATAAAAAAAAGGGGGGGGTTTTTGGGGGTTTTTTGTTTTTAAAAATTTGGTTTTTTTGTTTTTAAATTTTTTTTGGGGGGTTTGTTTTTTTGTTTTTTAATGGTTTTAAAAGTTGTTGGAAAAAGAAAATTGTTTTAAAATTTTTTTTTTTTGGGGTTTGGGGAAATTTTTTGGGGGTTTTTATGGGGTTTTTTAACCACTTAAACGACGCTAGAGCAGACAGGATTCTGATTGCCTGCATCAGACATGACAGCAGCACATACTTCAGCTATGTGCGTTTGCGTTAGTGATATTGTTTTATATGATCAATTACAGCTCCTTGAAGTTATCTTGTTCTATGCTATGGGGTTTATCTATAGTTTGTTCCAGACTAAGAAGCCATCATACAGTTGTTGATTCCAATTGTCCGTTAAGGTTTGAGTAAGTCTATGTTAAGTATAATCTCACTCATAGAAGTAATGGTTTACAGTTTAGAAAAGTGCGCACTTCATCCATTAGATGAATTAATCTATCAGACCTCAATAAGTGGTTTTCTGAAGAGGTTTCTGTATTTGAATCCTATCAAAAAAGTGGACTATCGGTGCTTTGAATTTTGATTTCTATCTCAAATCGTTTTGATATCCTACACCATCAGAAATTGTATAGCCTTTGACCAGCCTAAGAAGATGCAAAATAATGTTTAATACGCCCTTGTTGTTTTTGGTTTGGGGAATCTTGGCTGAATGATATTTGGTATCCTGAATGTTGCATGTTAGCATCCAGTTATAGTATTTGATGCAAGGAAGAAAAAAAGACAAAGCGGGATTCAGCTCTAAAGCAAATAAATGAAACTCTTCCCATCATGTTAATGTATGCTAAGCAATGTTAAATCTTTTTTATTGGCTTGCTTGTTTATGTTGTTGGGTAGCCTACCAGTAGGACCACTGTTTTCCGTTGCGAGACTCACACTTAGTTCTGAGGTAAGAGGACATGTACCTGAGGGAGGAGTGCCAGCTGTATATAAACGCTGGGTTAGCATTTCAGGTTTAAGAGGAGCAGAAATGCACAATGAGAAAACAAAACAAAATAAAATTATGACAGAATTGACAAAAAAACCCGCAAAACAAAAAACGGTAATTCGAATATCAAACACCTCACTAAGGTATCAGGTGTTGAGGCTTACAAATAATTGCTCTGTATAACAATACTATCAATTAACAAAATAGAATGTAAACTCAATACGACACTATCTTAATTCAGGATTATGATTATTACAATGGCAATGCAACAAATCACTATAAAAGATTAACCAAAAATGTTCTCAGTAAGGAGAACTAAAATGAAGAAAATAGTGAAGACCAATGGAAGAGAAACATATTTAAGGTTGAACATAGACTTTCGGGCTTGAATAAGTATTCCTATACCGTTTTGCCTAGTTTTAACTCGGTATTGCTAAAAAGTCATCTATTCAATATACAGTGTTACAACTAATCAGCTTGATAATGAGAAACAAAAGAAACTCTCCAGAGTTCACTGTGTAAACCTGCTAAAATCATCTAGCAGCATGACACCAATAATCATTCTGTAAGAGAGGGCGAGAGGCAGAGGGTTGTGACAGTGAGACAGGTAGTAGAAAAGGGCATGTAGAAAGAGGACTTTTAAAAGAGAAGAATATATAGATTACATAGAGGTATAGAGGGAGACAACTTGGACTCATGGCTGCACTGTAACATAATCTATTCAAGTAGGTATGCTCTTGTAGGTGTGGCAATGGACACAATAGTTGGAAAAATGGGCGAGGGGAAGGGGAAACACGAACATAAAACAGGTGAATATCACAAAAATTCAAAGAATAAAAAATTTGAATATATACAACTTCACTAAATACAGCAACTATCTCAGACCCCACTCTACGTCAGTCACTAGGCTGGTTACTATTTGCTTTTAAAAAACAGTATAATTTTAATTCTTTTTTATTTCAGATTTTAAAAACAAACTGATTTTTAGAAATAAATTATAGAAAACGTGAGTTCCTCACATATATTATGCATGTGAGAACAGTATGTCTTTGCACCCTTGCACCAATGGCGGGCAACATCCCCCCTCCCCCCTCCCTCCACTCACACAACACAAGCCAAATACACACCACTCATATGAGCCCTTATATTCTACTCATGCTTCTAATATATCTTAGGGTTGGAGCAGTTCCATTAAGTAACAGGACTAATAATTTTGTCTGTTTTCAGATACTGGTAGGGCCTACAGGACTCTGGTCGACCCGCGATAATCTGCATGGAAACTAGGGGTTCCTGGGTAGTTCTGGGTGGAAAGTGGAAATGTCTCATAGTCTCAGTCACATGGAGAGGTGGAAGGACAGGGGAAATAGAAACATGGAGTTAGTGTTGTCCGTCATGGAGGGTACTTCTGTCTCTCAATGACTTCGTTGCCGCTTTCACTGGTTCCACTAGCTGCAGGAAGGGAGCGTCGGTTTTGATGTGGTGGAGATGGCATCCCGGGTAGATCGTTACCACTGGTCACAGAGGATTGGGTGGGGAGGAGTGGGGGGGCGACATCAATACCTCTGTAAGCTTGGATGTAGGCTGTCATGGTACATCAATTTTTTTTGGTGCACCCGCTTGGCACAGGAAGGAGGGGTATTGTCGATGTAGCAACCCCCTTCCTGACTGCAGTGCGTGTCTCAATTGGCTGCTTGAACGTGAAGCGCCTCGTCTGCGCGAGTGTCGTCCACGGGGAGAAGGAGTGAGGAGGCATGTAGTGTCGGCCCGGGAAACACTGTCTTTGCGCAGCTCGCGATCAGCCTGACCCAATCTTCTGAGAAACAGGACTGTTGTAGCTCATGCTATGATCCCCACGTGGAAATACCAGTCACGTTCGGAATGTGGGGTGATGGGGGGCGAGACAATAGCCACTGAACAGGTGGTCGAAGTCAGGCCAGGCATGAACAGGGTTACAGACTGGTTGGCTGTTGGTGTTGGCATTTTGTATGTTGTCCTAATACTGTACCAACACAGAGTCCCAACAGTAGTGTGTTGATACTGGGTGGATAAGATTTCTGCTTCCAGAGCGTTAAGGGGGATTGGCGGGGTGGGGCTTTGTATTTGGTAGCTGGGGTCTTCGGGCTGTTTTGCGTGTCTGTGTATAGAGATGTGTGGCCTGTGAATGTGAATGATATAGGGTGGATATGGTGTGGGCAAGACATGGGATGTTTGTTCTGGTGGATTGTTAGTCAAAGGGGAGTGAGTGTGGAGAGTTTGTAAGTTGTCTACATGAATCGGTTCTGCTTGTTAGTCATGTGTGTGGTCACAGATGAAGAGTGAGTTGTTTAATTGTTGTCAGTGTTTGTCTTACAGTGGACTGAGAGTTGAATTCTAGTTTGATTGTTGAAAGAAACTTCAAAGTGATACGGTTTGAAACTATCTACAATTTATTTTTTTGTTTGTGGGGGCCAGTTCAGCAGAGGAAGCTCTCTGTGTTTGCTCATTTTCGTGCTATTGTCTGTCTGTGTGTCACTGAATGATGCGCCTGTTTGGCAGTAGAGAGGAAGAGATCTGTAGGTGTGTCTTGGTGTTTTTGTTGACAATTGATTTGATGTAGTTGAATGACTGGAGGGTTGTTCTGCTTGTGTTTCTTATCAGTTGGGTTTGCTGGGTTTTGTGGCTTTCTGTAGATCACTGATATGGTATTGAATCTGCTTGTTCATGATTTTGTCATGAGTTTTTCATTTGAGTCTCTGAATCAGTGATGTTTTTGGGTGTTTTTGTTACTATTGGAGTCTTGGTTTGCTTAAATAAAGTTGAGATGAAGCTGTAAGTATTCTGCCTACTGCATGTGGAAGGAATGGTGAGGATTTGCAGCCGAGAGTGATGTAGAGCCTGGTTACCGTAGCATGTTGACATTCCATGAGAGTTGTAAGGTTTGGTGCGATTGCAGTTTAGGGTCAACTTGATGAGCGGTGGTGTGATGGCGTGGAGGGAAGGGTCTGGATGGGGGAGGGGTAGGCCTTCGTGTGACGAAGGTTTGAGTATGGTACGGAGGAGTGGAGGGGAGGTGATGGGAGTGTCAGGGAAATCTTGTTGTTGAAGGGAAGGGGTTGAGGATCGGGTGAGGGGTCATGGGAAGAAGGAGTGGGGGGTGGTATTCGCCTTGGCTGCGGGAGGAGGAGGGGGTGAAGTATCTTATCAGGGGAATGAGGCAGGAAGGGTATGTTATAGAGAGCGCGGGGTAGAGGGGACAAGGTTAAATCGGAAAAGGGGAGGGTGATGAGGGGACTGATGGAGGAGGGTGGATTGCAGATTGGTAGGGTTGTGGGAGTTTGAGGAAATAGGGTTGAGGTGAACATGCGAGGGAGTAGATGCTTAACTGGTCGGGTGGGAGAGAGTGGTCATCAATCATAGCGCTTGGCTGGGAGTGGGGGGGGAGGAGGGCTGGGATGGCCAAACACAGGAGAAAGATGTGTGTCTGGTCCATGATGGCCAGTGATCAATGGGGTTGGTGCCATAAGGATGGAATAAGTCACATTTTTGGGTCATTTGTGTAGTCTAGGTGATTTGCTGCCATATACTCATTCAATATAGTTTTGTCAGAGTATCAAATACTCAATTCTCGACCCATCAGCTGGCACTTTATTTCCCTGTATCAATCGTTGTCCTTGTGGAGTGATATATATGACTAGACAGAAGTTTGAAGGAGCCGAATATGAAACTTGTATGATATAGGAGGTGCCAGAGTTCATTTGGCAGAGTTGGAATGTAATTCTGTGGGCACAGTTAATTGATGTTTGTTACTTCTTATCAAGTTCGTAAAGCGTGGAGGAGATTCTGAGTGGCTGATAGTTATCTACGCAATATCTCTCAAAAAGCACAAATACGTCCAATAGGTAGGTATATTTTCCCTCATCGATCGGCGTGGTATGTAGGGGGGGGGGGATTCTATGGTCAATGTGTGGGATATGGGTTCTTGAGTGGGCTGTATGTCTACAGTGTTAAGGACTTAAAGGCACTCATGGATGTGTAGTGGGAACCCATCTTTAGGAGACTAGGATGTAAAACTAATGTTTGTCGTGGCGTAGCAACATAAAATAATGTTAAAAAAAGATAACCTTGAGAGTACTAAAAGAGAGAAAAAAGAGGGTAAAGAAACCTATTTTTTTATTTAAAACAAGATCAAGGAAGAAGATGGTGCTTTCTGCATGTCCTTCATTTCAATTGATGATATACAGTTTAGCACAGAGCACGAGCATTGTTCTCTGAGTCAGTTTCCATAACAGTTGAAAAAACTATAGGGTATGTACAGTGCCACTACACAGTAACACTGTGTGATGTTGAGCCTTTGGTAGGCTGGTAAGAAGGGACTCTCACATTGGTCCTCTAGGCTTAGCTGAGTTGTAGTTTAGGAACTCGGCCATAGGCTTAAAGACTGTAAAACATTTGAGACTGGCAGAGCAGGGCCATGCGGACACAGCTTAACCAGTCCAACAGCAATGATGCAGGATACAAGGAAGGAGGGTCCGGCCACACACACTCAAGAGAGCACACCACAACCAGTGGTGTTACAGACACAAAGGTCCACCACTTCACCCACATCACAGTAATACTGTGTTGGAGACCAACAAATATTTGTAATGAATTCGTCAATATCTCACATTTGCACTGAATTTTATAACCAGAAATTTAACATTTTGTTCACTGATGAAGACTGAATCCTTGTGTATAATTTTCAAATGAATCACATTTGATCAACTTTTAAAAACACACCTTCTCTGGAGAGCCTCTCCTGGCACATCTTACTCCTAGGACAGGAGTATGTGTGTGTGTGTGTGCATTTGGGCTTGTTAGAACTATTATTTGCTATTTGTTGCATGACTGTGTAAGAATGAGTTGAGTGCAAGCGCTTTGATTTGTCTGTGTAAGATACAGCCCAATATAAATTCCATTTATTATTATTATTATAAAGCTTTTATGTTTTCATCTGTCCTTCATTAGCCAGCTGGATAAAGGGCTGTTAATTCTGGCAAAGTGTGTGTGTGTGTGTGTGTGTGTGCGCGCGCGCGCGCGCGGACGCGTGTCTGTATTTTGAAAGTTGCCGTGTGTGTATTTGTGTGTATGTGTGTGTGTGTGTGTGCGCGCGCGCGCGCGTGGTGTGTGTGCGTACGTGTGTGTGTATTTTTCGTGCTTATGTGCGTGCGTGTGTGTGTGTGAGCGTGCGCGCGTGCTGGGTACGTGCGTGCTGCGCGATGCGAGGCGGGCGCGTGACTGGGCGTGTTAGATGCTAACAACAGTCGCTCCATAGATAAGTCTCCTACATGACGCAAATGCTGGAATTCAAATCTCAAGTGTGGTAGATAAGATAACAAACTATCTAGTACAAAGTGGATTTGAACTGTTTGTGCGAGGACACCCAGTTTTGTTTTGAGTATACGTATCCGTTCTACAAGCTAAACGTTAGGAGCATTTTAATGATTAATCCGCTATGATTGGAAGAATGACCTTCGCGCCACAATAGTGATGTCTTCATTATATGAGCTTCTATACAAATCGATTTTAGGTATGACAAATATATAACTTGTCCTTCTACCAGAATGTTATGTGTGTTCTAACTTCGTATTCCTTATAGCATCCTAGCGTGAGCATAGGGCTCTCAACAGCGATCCCTCACCTTCTCTGTTCTCTCTGGCCAGTGGGTCGTAGGCCTACTTCCAATGGTCAGGCTGGAGTCTCTCAGACTCACTATGCAGGCTTCTCCTCCAGGGGCTGTTTGGGGATCGCACTCTCTTCCTTTTCCCCTGCGGATTACACTCGAAGCAAGCTTGTCTGGAGAATGTTTGCATAGGCTCTTCTTTAGGGTGTGGCCGTCACATACGCCTCACTTTTCGCCGGGCGCGCACTTACTTGGACTTTTCATAGGCTGTTGGTTTCGCTCCCTCTCATCCAGACAAGAGGTCGGGGTTGCCTGGCTACTCTTGTTCGAACCATCTGAAATGACAGGATCGTTGCCGGGACATCCGCGACGATGAAGGTCTGGAACTGGGAGGAGGAGGAGCTTTACGGTGTTGAGACCCGCCAAGTTTCTGGCCCGTAGAGAAGACTACTCAGACTTCCGTTGGAGTTGAATGATCTGAGCGCTTGGTGGTTGTCGCAGAGATCGCATTTGTTCACATACGGGTGTTCAAGATGGCAAATGCTTGCGTGCTTTCTTTTCTTGCCTTTGATGCTTCGTCTGTGCCTCCTGTTGGTTGAATCTTACTGCCCTGGTACACAAATTCACTGACATCTCTAATGCTTTCCCCAGAGATGGTTGATAGGAGCTCTTTGCTGGGTTGTGTTGGTTCGCTGTAGCGTTGGGTCTCTCTAGGACTGATCTGAGGCCAACACGATCTGTAGCTGTCGCGGCTCTCGGGCAGATGACTTTGCTTTAGGATTTTTTTTCTTTTGTTTGGCGTGGCCAAGGCGGTGGGATAGCAGAGCCAGGTTATCGGCAAAATCGAAGATCTGTTCAGCTTTGTCAATGAGGTCCTATTGGATTACCTTTCCCGGACACTATTGCGTCAGAAAGCTCCCGTCCTTGTCACCAGCCAGCACCACAAGGAAGATGGAAGTGTAGAGACAACAAGCAGCCCTGTCTGACGCCGGAAGAGATCCAAAGCATGTCGGAGGAGTCTCAACACAAATCCACGTAGGATGACCCTGCAGGAGAATCCTTCGTAAAGTTGTATTATGATGTTGTGACAAGTCTCCTGGTGGCACACCAGGCTGGGAGAAGGATGTTCCAGATGTTGCTTGTCTGTCACGCGCTTCAAAGCCTTCTCCAAATTCGGTGAAGCACGGCGTAGAGAAGGTGGACTGCCTTGTTATGGACTGTATCCACGATGATTCGTGAGGGTCGCAATCTGGTCAGTACAGAGAAACGTTCTTTTCGAAGCACTGCCTGTTCATCTCGAGAGCCTTGTCATGTGTCATCATTTCAGATTCTCTCTCGGTCAATGGATGACTGTCTTGCGAGAGGACCTTTGGCTGGGTGGCATACCAGGAGGTGATAACGCTCGCACTTCTCTCACACTTGGGAGAGGTCGCCGTGCTTGGGGGAGCTTCACAAGCAGGCCCTTCTTCCATTCTTGCGCCTGGCAATCCCCAGTTGTCAGATCAGGTAATTGAGCAAGTGGTGTAAACTCGTCAAACGTGCGCCAGACTACCCACCGTGCCTTCAATGGCTTCTGCGGGCAATGTTGTCATGCCAGGCAGCTTGCCGCTTCTTTCAGAAGCTGCTGGATGAGCGCTTCGGATCTCTGTCTGGTGATTCTGTCCAATGGTGATGTCGAGAGGGAGCCCTGGCTCCAGCCTGAGCCAGGACGTTCCTCGGGGTCTGGTCGATTCAAGACTCTGAAAATGCTTACTTTCCCTTCTTGTTAAGCTGTCTTAATATAGGTGAGAAGCTTCCCTTCCTTGTCTTGACAGGTCTGTTTGGTTATGTTGCTGCGGACGCCGCTAGATGGTTGGTGGTGGCCTACTGGGTCTTGAGGGCTCCACTTGCCAGCTGCCTCTTCTGCCCTATTCCGAAGAGTGGCATTGATGCGAGCTGCGTTTGCTCTGCTTCGTAGTCAATTCTTGGCTTCTTTGGCAAGTATGGAGTACCTTGGCTAGTTGAACTCTCGCGCTTCTGTTGCGGTCGTTAGCTCGGTTCTGCATCTGTGTGGCTTAGGCCATCTTCAGTCGACTTTTCTTCCAGGTTCATCCTTGATCCAATGGCTTCCTCTTACTCCGTTCTGTGGTATGTCCCAATAGCCCTTCATCACAGGATCCCACATTGGCGTATTTGATAGGAAGTCCATTTGTGTTTCCACATGTTTCTTGTGCTCTCTGACTGGGGCACGTGGAAGCGGTTGTGAAGTGAGTTTGAAAATGCCTGCGTTGTGTCTTCTTGTCGTGGTCAATCTTATATACTAGTTTGGTGAACTTTTATCGTGGTTTGTCTTGCGAGATTCTTGCTGTACATAGACAAGCGCATATGATCTTGGTGACCAACCGTTGGTGGTCTGACTCTTATTCTGCTCCGCGTCTTACTCTCACGTCTTGTAGGGAGCTTCGTCGCGTTATGTTCACCATGAGTGATCTATCTGGTTCTCTGTCTGGTGGTCGGGGGCGACTCAGGGTGGCTTTGTGGCAACGCTGAGTGGAAAAAGCGTGCCTCCAATCCACAAGGGCTGTTGGCAGCACAGAAAAATCAGCAGCATTTATACCATTTTCATATTGTTTCCAAGCCCATGTCGTCATCTCCGCTGCTTATCAGTGTTGTTCAGTCCCGACCTGGTCGTTCATGTCCCCCATGAGGCATGAGCATGTCCTGGTCTCGGATACTTGTCTACCCGACTGGCCCCCTCCCGGAAGCTGGGTGTAGAAGTTGTCTTGTCTTCCTCCTACTCGCAGGATGTGTTGGTGGGGCGTCAGCCACGCTATTGACACGAGACACCTTCTGGAAGCGCAACTCAAAACGAGCGTAGCTGATGCGGTCTGAAAACAGGCCTACTTGGCTGGCATGTTTGGGACAGCAGGAGACCTTACTCCTAGACTTCGTGACGGTCTTCATTCACTTTTACCGGAGTTAGAGCAAAGTTTCGTCCTGACTGTAATCTTGTCAATATCGTGGACCAGTCATCCACCGGACTCTCAGGGACATATGCACAGGCGTGTGAGGCGTTATCTGTTCATTCTCCCTCACGCCTGCGCAGCACCGTCCGGGGTTTTCCCAGAGGGTCTCAACGTTCCATGTTCCAAGTAGGACCTCGAGCCGACGTGACAACAACCTCGGGGGTCATCATCGGAGGCGTCTCTGCTTGATTGAAGGGGTCGTCAGCCTGCTGCATCCTGACGGGTTTGGCTTTGCAGCACTGTCAATAGGTTCCATGGCCGGATCCCCGATCTCCACAAAGCTGAGATTGGCATGAAGTTTTTTGCTGTTTATGGTTTCTCCGTAAAGGAGATTTGTTTTACGGAGCAGGAGAGAGCGCGATTGTATAGCCCATGTGTTCAACACCCCTTTACCTACGGGGGAAATATGTGATGTAAATGCTACGCTCTTATCAACTACTTTCGTTTGCTGTTGTCCCAAGGCTCCCTGTTGAGTTAGGTCAAAACGTTAAAGTGTACCCATTAACTACAAGCGTCATAGGGAAGCAAGGCTGTCAGAGACTTCACTTCTCTTGGGGCCAGCTTTGAGGGCGGAGCCCAAACTCCTACTACCTAGTGCTGTACCTTCCTCTGACCTTAAAGAGGATGGTACAGTCCTTCGGAAGTGAGACTAATAAAGAACCAAGGCACGTGTGCGAACGCACGCAGAACCAATCTTGCGCACATGTGTAATCCTGTTCCGCTTTCGTAGAGTAAGGCCATTGTGAGGCCGCGAGTCGGGAAAGATGAAGGAAAATTTACAAAACCGCATACACACGGGGACTAGATGTAAAAAAGCACATAAGTCTTATTCCATTATCCTCGATATCAAAGAATAAAATGAAATAAATAAATAAATAAATAAAATACCCATTTACAGCTGGGGAAACTGGGGGAACTGTACTGAAGCCAAGGCGCGCAAACGGTCACCCATCCAAGTGGTAACCTCACTCGAGGCTGCTTAACTCGGCTTGGGGAAAGGGAGTGCTCTGATCACTGAGCTATCCTGTCCCTCAAGGTTAGACGTTGTCTTAGTATTCCATGGGAGGACAGTATATGTTTATAATGTAATATGTAATATGTCTGCTATAAGGGATCAATTTTCTCTTATCATGGAATGTTAGTATTTATCCATATAGTGATATCATCAGCATACTGAACAAGATGTGTATCAGTTGACAAACAACTAGGAAGGTCATGTATAAGAATAGAGAACAAAATCGGGGCAAGCACTGATCCCTACGGAATATCTAATCAATAGACTTAAACAATGAGTAGACTGGACCCAGTTTAGTACAAATTGATCTATCAGATAAAAAATTTGAAATATATTTATATAACATTCCATTGATACCAATGTGCTTCAATTTATGCAAAAATTGTTCATGACAGACTCTATTGTAAGCCTTCTTAACGTCAAAGAATGTGGCTAATACGCTTTTTCTTCTGGAAAATTGTTTTTTAATTTGATGGATTAATTTAACTAAGTGATCAGAAGTACATCTTCCCTTTCGGAAGACAGCCTGATTGGTTGGGATAACATTCTTTTCATAATAATGAAACAGACGCTTATATATATATTTTTTCCATTACTTTACCCACTTGGGAAGTAAGGGCAATTGGTCTATAACTATCCCTGATGACCGCATCTTACCTTTCTTAAGGATTGGCAATACTATCGACTGCCTCCAGATATTAGGAAGAGTGCCATTTATCCAACAATTTTGGAAAAATGAAAAAAGTAGCTTTTCCATTTTAAAGGCATATGGGTCAACATTTGATAATAATAATAATAATAATAATAATAATAATAATAATAATGTATGGAATTTATATAGCGCTGAATCTTGTAAAGCAACAAATCAAAGCGCTCAGATTTCATTTCATACCACTTTAAGTCACGGCAGATTTCTCTCCGTGAAATTCGGGCTGCTCTCCCCGGGGAGAGCGGGAGAGCGCATCGCCACAAGCGCTGCGCCACCCTTTTTTTTTCATGTCTGCAACTGTATTTGTTTCCCTATCAGAGTGGCTTTTTTCTAAGAATTTTGCCAGGGACAACTCTCTTGTTGCCGTGGGTTCTTTTACGTGCGCTAAATAATTACGTGTAACACACAGGACCTCGGTTTATCGTCTCATCCGAAAGACTAGCGCCCAGACCACCACTCATGGTCTAATGGATGGGGGAAAAGTTTCCGGTCCAAACGGGGTACGAACCGCCGCACACTTCAGACCCGGACTTTTCGCTTTCTAGACAGGCGCGTTACCTCTAGACCACCGATCCACTTAGATAAGATATACCATCAGGACCAACTGCTGTCTTGTTATGTGAAAACGAATCTAACGTTTCAATAAATTTGTCATATTGAAAGGGATCGTTCAAATAATCAGCATTATATGATGATGGATTTTCTGATTTGTTTAGCTTTTCTGATGAGTCATTACTTTTGAAGTCTGACTGAAGCTTTAAGGATGAACTATTTTTGAAAACATTGTGACCAAGGCTTCTGCTTTTTCAACTGTGCTTCATCATCATTAACCATTACATCCAGTGGTGTGTAGGGCAGCAACAAAGCACTTCCACTCCTGCCTATCCTGGGCTAACCTAGTCACTGATCCCCAAGAGTGCTGCATGGCCTTCATCTCACTTTCTACAGTCCTCCTCCACGTTGCTTTTGGTCTCCCTTTCTTTCTCCTTCCTTCTGGGGTCCAGTGCAATGCTGTTCTTGTGATTGACTGTGGGTCTCTTCGGAGGATGTGCCCAATCCACTTCCACCGTTGTCTGGTGATGATGGTTCCCATGTCTTTCTGCCTGCATCTCCGTAGTAGGTCTTCATTGGAGATCTTCTCTGGCCAAAAGATCTGGAGAATTCTTCGGAGGCATACGGTGTGAAAGGATCGAAGTTTGGTAAGATCCGCTTCCGTCATCCTCCAGCACTCAGAACCATACAGGAGCATAGATACAACACAGCTCTGGTATAGCTTCAGCTTGGTGTTGGTGCTGTACTGAGTTGATCTCCAGATATTGTTCATCTCCTTAAAACCACTCCTGGCCTTGCCCAGTCTGTTGTGGATGTCTTGTTTTGTGCCGCCCTCTGGTTTGATGATGCTGCCAAGGTATGTGAACTTGTCTGTCTGGCGCAGGTCAGTTCCATTCACTTTCATAGGGCTGGTGTGTTCACATTGAGCGACATTGTCTCTGTTTTCTTTGTGCAAATACGAAGCACCACTTGCTGTCCGAATGTTTGGAGTCTGCTGGTCTTCTCCTGGGTATGTTGGTGTGTGTGGGACAGCAGCACCAGGTCATCCGCAAAGTCAAGGTCGTCTAGTGTTGAGAACAGGCTCCAGCGAATCCCTCTTAGGGTGTCTTCTGTCATCTTCCTCATCACCCAATCAATGGCCAAATTGAAGAGAACTGCCGACATCACACATCCTTGTCTTACTCCAGTCTTGACTTCGAAGACAGTGTTGCTATGGCCCACAGAGCACCTAAAGTTGTCGTAGAAGCTCTTGATAAGGTGTACCAGTTTCGATGGAATGCCATAGTGTCGAAGGATACTCCAAAAGCTGTCTCTGTGTATGCTGTAAAATGCCTTTTCGAAGTCCACAAAATTCACATACAGTTGTCTTTGCCACTCTGTGCACTGATCGATGATGTTTCTCAGCGTGAATATCTGGTCTATACATCCTTGTTGCTTCCTGAACCCTGCTTGTTCCTTCCTCAGTACATCATCCACAGCGTCTGATATTCTTCTGATGATGACCTTGGCCAGTATCTTGCTTGGCACAGACAAAAGAGTGATTCCCCTCCAGTTGTTGCAGTTGCTCAGGGTTCCTTTCTTGGCGATTTTGACTATCACTCCCTTGGTCCAATCGTCAGGTACCTTCTCGTTCTTCCATGCAGCTGTGAACAATGGTTGCAGTATGTCAGCTGCTAGTGCAGAATCTGCCTTGAACAGTTCGGCACCAAGGTTCAACTGTGCTTGGAAATCCATTATTTTCAAACTTGATTGGGTATGATGGGAGTTGAAATCCATTTTTCATTTCAGTAACTTTCCTCCAAACTTTATGTCAGTCCTTGGATTCTTATACTTCATTTGTACAGAATTCTGTCAAATACTTGTTTTTCGCCTGAGCATTTATTTTTTTACAATGACATTTAGCACATTTCATACGAATAACGTTATCTTCTGATTGATCTTTTAACCATGTTTTGTGCTGTTCCTTTTGATAGTTTACTGCTTCTTCACATGCTTTAGTCACCATCTATTGCCTGATTGCTTTCCATTCTTGCTGGTTTTGCGTTTGGGGATGGAAAACTCAGCTGCAAGCATGAGCTTTGCCACAAAGGTTAAATAGAATTTATCAACATCATCCTCTGCAATCGCTTCAATATCAATAGCTTGCAGAAATGATTGAAAAATACTCCATTTAGCCAGTTTGTATATAAATTGAGGGATTTTATCTTCTATATGTGGTAGATCTGATGTGGCAAGGTCCTCAAATGACAATGTAATAGGAAAAAGATCACTTCCGAGACAATCTTCTTCAACATTCCAGGTGCAATTATTTGCTAACCCTGGAGATATCAAAGCTAAATCAATGGCACTGGGTTTATGAGTAGGAACATCAGGGATTCTTGTTACTCTACCATCATTTAATAAGCAAAGCTTTGAATCTACGTTTTCTACTAAACGATTGCTGGAGATGGTAGAGCACCCAGAATCCCAAAAAGGAGCATGAGAATTGAAATCTCCCAGAATGATCCATTTATGTTTTGTGAAGTCTGTGTTTTTTAACCAGTCAGTGTTGTCATCTTTTGGACTTTGAGGTAAATATACAGAGACTATATTTAATATTTCATCTTTGTTCATTTTAACTGTCACACCTGTATGATAAATATATGCTGTACTTTGCACAATAGGAGATATAACTAGCTTTTCATAATCTAAACCCTGACTGATATATATGGCAGATTTCACTTTAGAATTATATCACAATGACATAATGGTGGGTAATAATAATTTGCCAATTTAGGCATTTTCTCTTTTTCCATATTCAAAGACTGGAGTGCTAATATAGCATAATTATCAGTTGTTAAAAATTGAGTAAAGCCCAACAGATTGGTGGCTATGCTCCGAGCGTTCCACTGCAAAATTTTAACACCTTTAGAAAAATGTAATGTCATGTCCAAGCTTGTCTTCATGTTGTAAATTTTGTTTTGTTATACATGTATACAATATTGTAGTCAATTGGTTTTAGTCGACAATATGTTACTCATGTGAAAAAACCACACTCACACATACACAAAAGGGTAAATGACAGGTAAGGGTGGGGTTGGGTAGAAATTCAAGACACAGTCCAGTGTTGCAAGACACTGTAGAAAGTAATGGAGAATCCATGGTGAAAGAATGTGGTGGATGGAGAGATCCTGATCTGAAAAGAAATGTACTGCTATATAGGGAAGTGGATCTGAGTGAACATCCGTGCATGAGTGCGTGCATGTGTTACACCATGAGCAGTGGTCTGGGTGCTAGTCTTTTGTATATGACCATAAGCTGGGGCTCAGTGCTCGGGAACATTCATTATTTTACTGCAAGTAACAAAACAGATGGACAGAATACTGCTCCGACCTGTATAACTATAGAACCGCAGGAGATCCAGAAGACCTTAATGTACCCGAAAGCAAAGACACAGACAGTCACCCTATCCTCCGAGAAGAAGTGGAAACAGCAGTCAGATCGCTGAAAAAGGGGAAGTCAGCAGGGGCTGACAACATTCCAGCTGAGTTGATTCAAGCTGGAGGGGAAGCCATGATCAGCGCCCTACTAAGAATCTGCAACAAGATCTGGCAGACAGGAAAATAGCCAACACCATGGACACAGTCACTC
>CM054138.1:15214349-15234349 GCA_028751875.1 Rapana venosa | reverse complement strand
AAAGTTTTAAACGTTTAAATTTGGTGGCCATATTGGATGGCTTCCAGGGCAACAGCGCACAAACATCAGTAATTAATTGTGGATTCTTCTCAGGCTTTATAAAGTGATGCCCTTTCAGGATAATCATGGTAAGACTTCTAACATGAGCTTGTGAATAAAATTGATCAGTTTTGACCCCCCTCCCTCCCCATCCTCCCCCAAAGTCCCACCTTAATCCAGTCAGCAAGAACTCAAGAATTTAATTGTACAGGCCATACAACCCGTTACAAATATGTGGGCAAAGAGGAATGACTGGATGTGTGGAATATGGCATTACAGTAGAACAAACACATTGTAAAGGAAACAGCAGTAAATCGAAGGAATCAACAGTGGGTTTCGTACTGACATTAGCGGCGTTTGTTGGCATGATAAACATATCTGCCGAGATCATGGACACACGTATCATCTTGCATTAATCTTTGAAATGAAGTTAGCGAAGGATACATACTATATTTTTCCGGGATGAAGGAAAGCAAACCAGTAAAATATTTGTTCCCTATAATATTGAGCGCACGCAACACACACACACACACACACACACACACACACCACACACACACACACACACACACACACACACACACACACACTTTTTTTTTTGAAACCTATATTATTTAATTATTATTCTTGTACTCTCTCTCTCTCTCACTCTCTCTTTTCAGTGGAAGCTGTGTAACTCACAGGAATATAAACACATATTCACACATGCACACACACACACTTTTTTTTTGAAACCTATACTATTCTAGTTTATTCTTGTACTCTCTCTCTCTCTCACTCTCTCTTTTCAGTGGCAGCTGTGTTAACTCACAGGAATATAAACACATATTCACACACGCACACACACACACAGACACACAGACACACACACACACACACACAAATGTGATCTACGTCTATGGTAGTGTTCCTCTATGCATGCTGACAAACACGTGTGCAAGCATACATAAGCATTTGCATGGGTCAGGGCTTTTTGTTTGTTCGCTTGTTTCTTTTTCGTTCCTCGGCTAGAGCCCCGAAGTTCACTAATGGTGAGATTTTTGCGCTTGCAACCGTTGGCACACCATTAAGGCAGCCGCATACCGACTTCAGGGATGATGTCTAAACACAACTCCAGTGTGCAATGCGGTTTAAAAAAAAGAAAAACCCCATCATCTGTTCTTACAAGCACGCATCAGGCTACTCTTCCATATTGCGGAACAGGTTTAAGTATGTGCGCAAGCTTTTTTTCGAGCGTTTGTACACGGGATCTCGGTTTATAGTCTCATCCGGAGGATTTTGAAGGGAAGGGAGTCAGTACTGATGTTAACTCTTAGAGAATAATCGCCTGGAACTGGTACCTAAGTGGTGGCTCGAACCCGGGCCGTCAGATCACGAACTCAACGCTCTAACCACTAGGCTATCCGGCATCCCTAAGCATCTATCTGAAAGGACACAATAGGAGGGGGGGGGGGGGGGGGGGGGGGGGGGGGGCGGTCATTGTGTATTTACTTGGAATACTCAGTGTTTTACCCCCAGCTGCTTCTCAAGGAAAAAGTAAGGGGTTTTGTATGTCTACCACTATAATATTGAAGTACGGAGGCAGTTGGCAGGGCAGTTTAGACGTTCACCTGCCTAACAAGAAAACCGTGAGGTTCTAGGTTCGATTCCCACCCAGCTTTACCCTTTCTTCCCAGTCTGACAGGGTAACTTGAAAACTGAATAATCAAGGAGGAGAAACTAAACCAGTCGGACGCGTGTCCTTACGGACTGTGCACTTCAAAAGAATGCACAACAGTTGAAAATTAAAAACAGAACAGGAAGACCCTCCCACTGTCCTGGGAAAATCGGTTTATTTCCTAACTGTATCCCCGAAGTCGGAATGCGACTACCTTAAAGATGGAGAAAAAAACCCCGCCGGTTGCAAACGCAAACGTTTCGCCATTAATGAACCTTCTGAGTTGAGGAATGATACAACAAATATTGAAATTTCATATTGGTTGTAAGCACGCGGCGACCGTCTTCACTGTCCGTTTTAGCATTTTTTGTTGTTTGTGTGTTTTGTGTTGTGTGGTGTGGTGTGTGTGTGTGTGTGTGTGTGTGGTGTGTGTGTGGTGCGTGCGTACGTGCGTGCACGCGCATGGATTTGAAATCTGTTATTCATTATGTTTGAGGAGAGTTGCATGCGTGTAAATGATTTGAGTGCAAGCGCTTCGATTTGTATGTTGTTGTTTTTTACAAGATTCAGCGCTATATAAATTCCATACATTATTACTATTATTATTATTATTATTATTACTATTATCATTATCGTCATTATTATCAACATTAACGACATGCACAATTCATTTACCCTGTCCTGGGCCACAAAACTGACGAGTAAACGTGAGCAGAAATGGAAATGTATTTCATATGAAATGCTGTCACATACTAGTAAGAGATCTATTCTGCTTCAGCTGTAATGCAACATCTGATGCATTCAAAGGCTTTGGGCTGATATATAGTCTGTTCTGGAAAAAAAGGGGTTAAAAACTTGGTTGGATAACCTGCATGCAATACTTACTGACATGCTGCTATTGAAAGATGCTTAATTAGGAAAGTGCTTATGGAACAATGCCATTATACATCAACTATAAAGGTACAGGCACTGTTTATGAAGGATTGGATCAGAGGTGGTGTAACACATGTGTCTGATTTAATGGAATACAGCCACATAAAGAACTACTTTCATTAAGTCAGGAACATATGTTACACCAGCTCTAAGCCAATCATTCACGAACAGGGCTTCCTGTACCTTTGTGTGAGAGTGTTTGGTAACAACCCTACTGGGACCTTTGACTATGGTGCCACACGTTCTGCATTCACTTCAGGACAGGGATATTAAACACTAACCAGACAGCTCAGATAGAAACAAATAACTCGAGTCTGAAAACTCTGGCAACACCTCGTCAGTTTTGTCTTTTTTCTGATTGAAAAAGATTTCACTCGACCGTTGGTGACTAAATTCTGGTTGAACAAGCTGGGTGTTGAAATTCATCCTAAAACGTGGCTCACAGCTAGTAAAACTACCACTGAAACTAGACTGCGGTTACTCCATTGGAAACTGTGTACACCCTCGCTGTTCGGATCAATGCAAGAATTCTGGCCGCTAATTTTTATGCTGCTCACCATCAAACCATCCCTGATCTTAGAATCTGAGTCTTTCTGTAACTTCTCTGACCAGTTCTTGTCCTTTACTATCTTTTATATTTTGTCGTCAGATCTTGGCTTAAAAAAGATGTTATTCGTGAAACGCAATAAGCAATGAAAACATACACCTTTGCTAAAGAAAAAAAAATTGCAACAACCAGTTCAAACTGGCGATGTGCTTAACCAGAACTTTCTTACCAAGGTAATCCCACTTCAATCTGATCAAGCTTGCTTTTCTAAGATGACACACGCTAAAACTCTTCTCTAACACTTTTCTTGTTACAATTTGTGATAAAATCAGCAACTTAGGGCAGTATTAATACAAAAGCTAATAAAACACCGCTAGATAAGTCGATCTCAAGGAGTAATGTCCTTCCCGGAATGAACTGTTTCAAAGAGAGAGAGAGAGAGAGAGAGAGAGAGAGAGAGAGAGAGAGAGAGAGAGAGAGAGAGAGAGAGAGAGAGAGAGAGAGAGAGAGAGAGGAAAAAAAAGAAAGAAAGAAAAAAACAAGAGAGGAGGATCTGGGATGGAAAATAGAAAACTCGAAGGAAAAAATGCGCAGCAGCAGCAGTAGAGCAGCAGCAGCAGCAGCAGCAGCAGCAGCAACATTAACAATAAATACGGACACAAAAGAAATGAAAGCCTTAGCTTTGCATGACTCATTAATTAACTGGACTTTTTGCTTTTCTTCTAAAATCAGGATTTTACAACCAAATCTACCTGAACCCACTCCTGTAACACTAAAGATACAACTAATAATGTTGCGCATGAATGAAACCATGATCCTCTGACACACACACACACACACACACAAAACACACAACACACACACACACACACACACACACACACCACACACACACACACAACAAAAACACACACACACACATACACACACAATGCTCAGACAGCAATTATTGCAGTCAGCCATATGAACCAAAAATGCGTCGCGCTGCCGTTAAGCGCCTGACGAATCAGGCCCAGCACATATCCGACTTCACTGTGGGAGAGAATTGTTAGCTTTCTGGAAATAAAGGCAGGAGAGCGGAACAAAGAAGACAGAAAATAATAATAATAATAATAATAATAATAATGTATGGAATTTATATAGCGCTGAATCTTGTAAAGCAACAAATCAAAGCGCTCAGATGACCATTTTTTATATCGAGGAAAATGGAATAAGCACTCATGTGCTTTTTTTTTTAACATCCAGTCCCTGTGTGTATGCGATTTTGTAAATTTTGTCATCTGTTCCCACCGGCACACAATGGCCTACTCTTTCGAAAAGCCGAACAGGATTTAACGTGTGCGCAAGATGTTCTGCATGCAGACAAGGAGGTGACAGGAAGAAAAGGAAGAAGGCAGAAATAAAGAGAGGGATAGAAGAGATGAGTGGGGGGGGGGGGGGGGGGGATTCTTAGCACAGACTTTCCATTAGGAGAGGATGCTATTTATATTATTATCCATTTATTTACTTATTTTTGCACATAAGGTAAAACGGTAAAGGTGTCCCATAACCTACAAAGTCGTAGGGAAGCGAGGCATCTCTAGGGTCCAGCATATTGAGGGCGGCGCCCATCTCCTCTCCCTCGCTGCTTTACCTTCCCTGAACCCTAAAGAGGGTAGGTACCCATTTACAGCTGGGTGAACTGGGGGAACTGTACTGAAGCCAAGGCGCGAAAACGGGTCACCCATCCAACTGGAAACCGCGCTCGAGGCTGCTTTAACTTGGCTGGGGGAAAGCGAGTGCTCCGACCACTGAGCTATCCCGTCCCCTTAAGGAGGGGATGCTGTTGATAGTGACAGGTCTCTGGCATCCCCACGGGGGATCTTGACCATACCAGCACCCGTTTCTCACCAGGAACAGGGTGCATTCTGAGCATGCTGCAGTTTCCATAACCCATCCAACTCTGACTTGAACTGTGCGTCTAGCTGCTTATAATTATACACGTATTTTTTATAATTATACACGTATTTTATAATTATACACGTATTTTATAATTATACACGTATTTTATAATTATACACGTATTAGGTTAAGGCACTGAGTACATTAATTTTTTTCTGAGCCTTCACTCAAAGTGTAATTTAAAGAGAAAGTGTATGTAGTAGATTTTTAAAAAATATACGATTTTGTTGATTATTTCACTTTAGCTGCTCCTTCCATGCTAAACACTTGTTTTCTTTCAGTATCAGTTGGCACGAATATATAAAAAAAAACCCAGTTTTATTGTCCTGTTAAATATGTTTGTAATCATCCATACACCCTAAGGGGTTAAAGGAATTAAATATTATGTGCGTGTGAGTGCGTGCGTACGTGCGTGCATGCGTGCGTGAGTGTGTGTTTTCGATTTTACGTCTGTTTACTTAAAATGATAGTATAGTTTGTGTGTGTGTGTGTGTGTGTGTGTGTGTGTGTGTGTGTGTGTGTGTGTGTGTGTGTGTGTGTGTGTGTGTGTGTGTGCGCGCGCGCGTGTGCGCGCGCGCGTGTGTGTGTGTGTGAGGGAGAGAGAGAGAGAGAGAGAGAGAGAGAGAGAGAGAGAGAGAGAGACAGAGAGACAGACAGAGACAGGCAGACAAACAGACAGAAAGAGAGATAGATAGACAGAGACAGACATTATGGATTATATATATATATATATATATATATATATATATATATATATATATATATATATATATATATATATATATATATATATATTATGTCACTGTGTCAGTGGGGCATAGTGATTCTGTACGCTGAGGGTGAGGGCTGGAAGGGGGGGGGGGTGGGACTGGGAGACAGAGACAGAGATAGTATTGATTACAGGTTTTCTGTCCGTGTTTGCTTTAGCGCATAACAACCCAGTACACTGTCATAATTTAAAGCCGGTTACGCAAGCTGTATAGTGTTTTGTGTCTCTCAGTGGTCAGAGCACTCGCTTTTCCCACGCTAAGGTTAAGCAGCATCGAGCGTGGTTACCAGTTGGATAGGTGACCGTTTGCGCGACTTGGCTTCAGTACAGTCCCCCCCCAATTCACCCAGCTGTGAATGGGTACCTGTCCTCTTTAGGGTCAGGGAAGGTAAAGCAGCGAGGGAGAGGAGATGGGCGCCGCCCTCAATATGCTGGCCCCTAGAGAAGCTGAGGTCTCTGACACCTTGCTGTTCCGCGACCACACAGGTTAAGGGAACACCTCTACAGCCTGTAGCTGTGCTGAGGACACAGCCCTTCTAGCCGACATCATCACCAGCATGAAGAGAGCACTACACAGGGAAGATGGAACAGGAAGGAGAGCCAGTCTCAAGCTCAAGGCCAAACAGACAAAAGTGCTGCAAGCTGCCAGAACCAGTTGCCAAACAGCGCATAGAATAAAGATCAGCAACACACCTTCTGAAAACATCAAAGACTTTGAAAATCTCGGCTCAGTAAAAAAAAAAAAAAGACGGATCATGTACTAAAGAGACAAAAAAGCAAGAGCAGGTATGGCTAAAAGTAAAATGATCCAACTAAACAACATCCGAAAAGATCGCAGCATTCATTACCAGCTAAAAACTGAAGATGATGAAATGTTTAGCATGAATCTCCATGCTACATGCGAATCCTGGACACAAAGAAAAAACGATGGCAAAAAAGAGTTGAAACAGCTGAAAATGTTGTTTTCTTTTATGGGAAGGCATCTTAGGGTCAGTCAATTGGACAGATTACAGAACAAACCAAAGCATACTACACACACTGAGAACAACAAGAACACTTCTGACACTGACTGACCAAGAGAAACCAAGACATGTCGGCCATGCACTAACAAAACCAAGATGCAGACTTCATGAAAGCCGCCTTCAAAGACAAGACCCAGGCAAAACTATTTTTAAAAAAACGTCCCAGGCACACCACCATCTTCACTCATTGGTCCATCGATTTGGAATAGCCTCCCTATCTCTCTTCGCCAAAGACGTTCTTGTGACACTTTTAAATCTGGCCTCAAGACATATTTGTTTCAAACCTAAAAATTTCCTCTCCTGTTTCATTTCTGAGCTATCCCTGCTTTTCAACAGCCAAAGATTCCATCACCTTGCCAAAGTGTATAACCTGTGTGTGTGTGTGTGTGTGTGTGTGTGCATTTGGACTTGTTAGAACTATTACTTGCTATTGGTTGCATGACTGTGTAAGAATGAGTTGAGTGCAAGCGCTTTGATTTGTCTGTGCAAGATACAGCGCTATGTAAGTTCCATTTATTATTTATGATGATTGGCAACATCACCGAAACCTGTAGCATGAGAATCCATGAAATCAGCAGTACAGGGCAGTACAACGAAGGCGGGAGCGAATGGAGAAGGAAGGAGGATCATGTCGGTGCCCTTGGTGGTGCGGTGGTTAATGCCTTACCCGGTGGTACTGACAGGTGAGACAGGTGGAACTAACCCAAAGGATCATGGGACTCTCTAATTTGCATATGATTATGCAGGCGGTGGTCCAGACCCACACGCTTTGTCATTTATTGACTGACCTACGCTACCTTCCCAGCCTGACTGTAAAATTTAACAAGTACTGCTAGGCTTTAACAGGCTACGTTGGCACAGTCGTTATGGAGTTAAACAGCACGATTGACATCAGAAGAAAGCGGTTAATATTTTCACTGTGTGAAAGTTTGTGACCCTGTTAAGCTTCCAGTAAGAAAGCAGGGTCCTTGGTGGGAGTCAGTAACGCCTGGTTATTCAACACTAGTCACGACTGGTTGTGACTGATACCAGGTCAGGGAGGGGTGATAAGTCGGTGTAGAGAGTATGGCAAATTCCCTGTGTAAAAAGATCTGTTTCCTCATGCATATCTTGAAGAGATCACTTTTAGATGCTGTTCACTTGCAAAATAATACCTCCCCCCCCAAAAAAAAAAATTCCCTGAGTTGTATAATTATATTCTAATTGAATGAACAATATTTTTGCGAATTTGATCGGGGTTAATTACTTACAGAAGCGTTTACTTGTTTCAGTTACTAAGCTGTTCAGCGGCTGGATTTGTTATAGGCTACATGTACTGGAATTTTGTTTGTTTGTTCGTTCATTTATTTGCTTGTTTGTTTGTCTGTTTGTTGTTGTTGTTGTTGTGCGTTCCCCACATTAAAACCCTAGGGGTCACCCAGAACATGTATTCTGACTCACTCATCCCACCTGGGAATCAATGTGAAATTTTAAGCGCACACTTGGTGAGAAGTTTGCGTGTATGACTGTCCTCAACTAACTCGCCATACAGGCATCCATACTTACACTTCTGAGGATATTTTTTTTGTTTCAGTGGGTGGAATTTTTGCTTGTCTTTGGGATGGGACGATAAACTGAGATCCCGTGTAAAACACGCATTTAGCGCATGTAAAAGAACCCAGGGCAACGAGAGAGTTGTCACTGGCAATATTCCGAAGGAAAAAAGCCACTCTGATACGGAACGAATTACACATACAGACAGGGAAAACGACACAATGGGTGGCGCTGCTCTTGTGGAGACGTGCTCTCCCTGGGGAGAACAGCCCGAATTTCACGCAGAGAAATCTGGAATGACTTAAAGTGTTATACAAATACGTACTGACTTAACAAATATTTCTTAGTGTCATGACAATGGCAAGCCCCCCTCCCCCACCACAACCAAACAAACAGTTTAATAGTATATGGGCCTAAGCCCATAATGCACACACAGACACACACAGACACACACAAAGAGAGAGACAGAGAGAGAGAGACAGAGACATAGACACAGACACAGGCACAGAAAGAAAGACAGACAGATAGACAGACAGACAGAGACAGACAGAGACAAAGAGACAGACAGAGACAAAGAGACAGGCAGACAGAGATAAAGAGACAGACAGACAGACAGACAGACAGAGAGAGAGAGAGAGAGAGAGAGAGAGAGAGGAGAGAAAGAGAGAGAGAGAGAGAGAGAGAGAGAGAGAGAGAGAGAGAGAGAGAGAGAGAGAGAGAGAGCATCTATTATCAGGTTGTGTTGACAAAACCATCCAGAGATATCACACACACACACACACACACACACACACACACAGGCCCCCCTCTGAAATGTGAACTTGTTTGGCGGAAGGAGGGGAATCTACATACTGGTATGTAAATTATCATACAGAGAGAGAGAGAGAGAGAGAGGAAGAGAGAGAGAGGAGAGAGAGAGAGAGAGAGAGAGAGAGAGAACGATAACGAAATTTTATTTTCTGAGGGTTATAGAATAAGTACAAGACTTTTTTACACCCAGCCCTCGAAAAGAAAGAAAGAAGGTAAACAGAAAAATTATAAGCAAAGTGAATCACAATAATCACAATAAACATCACCACTAGAATCATCGCCGTCATCACCACCATTATCATCACTATATCATCATCATAAACAAAATAATTATGATAACATATAAACTTTATGGAGTTTGAAGGAATAATGACATGATTAAAGTAGTTTGTTAGCATTCACAGACTCATACACCTAAAATATCTATGATGTTCCTTCAAGTCATATTGTTGAACAATAATTGTCATAAAAAAAGTGTCAGAGAGAATGCAAACATGAGAGAGAGAGAGAGAGAGAGAGAGAGAGAGAGAGATCATCAAGGTTCAGTTTATGTAAATGTCGATATTCATTAATGGTAAACATGTTCTTAAGAACAAATGGAGCATTTCCGTGCAGTATTTTATGCATAAAAATCTCTTTATTATATAAAAGTTTTGCTTCAAGAGGTAGAACATTTGCTTGTTTGTTGTCAGATGCTGTTAATGAAGATGATTTGTCAATAGTAATTTTGATGGCTCTGTTATGAAGACTAATTAACGATTTAAGTACATTTTTGCTAGCGAGATCCCACAGTGTAGAACCATAATCAATATTACACTGAATATATGCATAATAGAATAGTTTTCTAGAATGGAGGTCTAAAAAGTTTTTTAAATTTTTCTAAACTAATACAGTTTTGATGCAATATTTGCTGTAAGTCTTTCAAAATGTTTTGACCATGATATGTTATTGTCTATTGTTACACCTAAAACTTTGTGATTTACTACTTCGGCAACTTTTAAATTAGAAATATAAAGATATGGTAATGTCTGAGTAAGATTCTGATGCTTTTATCTGTTTGTGACCAAAATAAGTTTAGTTTTATGTGGGTTAAGAGCCATATGGTTTAAATGTGTCCATTTAACAAGGTGATTAATACTTATTTGCATGTTATCATAGATTTCATGAGCGTTTGATTTAGCTATTTCTAAGGTGGTGTCATCCGCAAACATTTCGCACTGAGTGCCAATAAATAAAGGAAGATCGTTGATATACAATAAGAACAGCAAAGGACGTAAAACAGAACCTTGAGGTACACCATAGACGTTTGGAAGAAAATTGGAGATATATGCGTTCAAAGAAACTCTCTGATGTCTATCAGAAAGAAATGATGAGATTAAATTTAGTGTATTGAGAGATAGTTTGTAAGCTGCTAACTTTTTGAGAGATAGTTTGTAAGCTGCTAACTTTTTGAGAGATAGTTTGTAAGCTAATAACTTTTTAAGGAGAAATTTATGATTTATAACATCAAACGCTTAAGCGGAATCAACAAATAATGCTCCTTTAAATTGCTTTTTATTTATGTTTAATAACCATCGAGAGAGAGACAGAGACAGACAGAGACAGACACAGAGAGTATAGCATCTATTATCAGGCTGTGTTGACAAAATCGTCCAGAGTTCACACACACACACCACCCACCCACCCACACACACACACACACACACACACACACACACACACACACGAGAGAGAGAGAGAGAGAGAGAGAGAGAGAGAGAGAGAGAGAGAGAGAGAGAGAGAGAGAGAGAGAGAGAGAGAGAGAGAAATAAGAGAGAGAGAGAGAGAAGAGAGAGAGAGACATACAAGAGAGAGAGACAGACAGAGACAGACAGACAAACAAACAAGAGAGAGAAAGACAGACAGACAGACGAGAGAGAGAGAGAGAGAGAGAGAGAGAGAGAGAGAGAGAGAGAGAGAGAGAGAGAGAGAGAGAGAGAGAGAGAACTCGAACTCGAACTCGAACTCGAAAGATTTATTCACAAATGGACATTGGCCCATACATGAAGCAGGTTGCCGAACTGCTTAGAAGTTTAGTGAGAAAAATAAGGAAAAGCACAAAAACAAAATATTATTGTATAACAACAACCACCACAACAAAAATCAGTTACAAAACTTAAGAAACCAAGATTTCTCTTATTCTAAAGGCTTCGCGCAAATATAAAGCAAGGCTGCGCACAATCTCAGGGTGACTAGACGCCATGAGTAAACAGAATCTAAATAAATTAAGCTGTCTACTATATTTTACGGGTGTATTTATAATTCGGTCTCACATCTTCTAATACAGGATAGCGCAACACAAAATGAGCTTCATCTTCCACTGCTTACTTACATATTGGGTATAGTAACCTGAGGTTATCAACATCATGTTAAATATATCTAAATTTGTGAATATTTATGTCTGATACCCTAGGCCTAAACTTAGACATACTTCTTTTCAAATGTATGTCCATATTAAGCTTTAGATAAGGTTTGACATCGTGTGAACTTATAAATTGTCTGTACATTTGAAATCTTTCACTGCTTTGTATATGATCACTCCACTGCTGCTAACGGTAGTCAATCAATCTTTGCCTGAAAACGTTGATAAACTCTACAATTTCCGACAACTTGATTGAGCCAAACAAACCCAAATCCAAGTTCACATAAACAGGTACGTATTTGAGAAGCCCAGGTGCTTTTCCCCTTGACATCTAGATCATAAAGCATCTTGTAAGACTTAAAAGGTAACCTGCACTCATCCATATGCTGAATCTAAATCCAATATCTAATGCATCTTACAGCAGCATTAACAGATAGGATATCTATTAGTTTCACTATAAACAAGATCACTAGGTGTACGTCCGTTACTGTTACTGTTACTGGTCCCGTAACCCGCCAGGGTCGTAGGGGCGCTGCATGGTGGACGAACGGTGGACCAGCTGGCTCCACTTAGCGCAGTCGTGGGCGAGTGCCTGGGTGACATTGAAGTCCTTCCCTGTCCAATCACGGATGTCGTCGGCCCACTTTCTCCTATGTCTGCCCCGTCTTCTCCTCCCCTGGACTGTTCCTTGCAGGATGGTCTTTGCAAGTCCTTCTGAGCGGGTATACGTCTATCTAGGCCTTAAAGCTGCTTTAAAGCAAAGAGGTGTACTAATTTCAGCGCCATAGAACACAGTGGGTTGTATTTGTGCATCAAATATCTTAATGAACAAATCAAAAGTATTATTGTTCAATAATCGTAATTTTTTCAACACAAATAACAAGCTTCGTTAATAAAATCAGAAAACAAAAGAGGGCTACATACATCACCATGTTTGACCCCCGTGGTGCAGTATATTATGTCGGTCAGCTTAGATCAACATCTTATTCTGCTTCTGACATTCTGATACATAGTTCTCAAACAACGTAATAATTTACCCTTCACACCATTTTTCAGAAGAATAGGACATAAAAAGTTTCTATTAACAGAATGAAATGCCTTTTCGAAGTCAATTAAATGCTACATAGAGCTTAAGGTTATGAGCAAACTGTTTATGGACAAATGCAAGCAGAGTAAACATATGATCTATAGTGGAATACCCTCTCTTAAAACCAGCTTGGTGTTCACCTGTAATGTTGTTTTTCTTAACCAATTCCTGTAACCTATTATTAATGATAGTACTATACAGCTTACTACTTATGTCACTGAGAGAAATTCCCCTATAGTTGTTAGGGTTATCAACATCACCCTTTTTGTGAATGTCAGAATAACAGATTCAGTCCAGTTATCTGGAAAAAAGACCATCATCAAAGAGTTTGTTGAATAATTTTGCAGAAAAAGTACATTTTAACCTCCATTTTTTGGCAATTCTCCGATGATTTGATCAGGACCAGCTGCTTTATCATTTTAAAGTTTTATAAGTGCCAATAATATTTCATCTTTAGATATGAGACGATCAAAATCTTCCTTACTTTCTTCATAGTCACCATCAATGTTCATGGAGTTGTCTAATGAGTCTTTCTCCAGCAGGGTTTTGAAGTGCTGAAACCGTCTGTCGACAGATATACTATTCTTTGGTTGACTCTTTTCTAAATGAAGCCATCTTAATATTCTTCGAGAATTGAACTTGAGAAGTGATTGAAGACATCATATCTGCAAGTAATGTCTTATTATACTCTTTCTTTTTCCTTTCAAGCATGTATTTATATCCCCTTCTTATCACACAGTACAAGTTTTTGTCTTAATTCTTTAACGTTTATCAGTAAGACTTGAAAAGCTTTCTGACCCTACATTTCATTCTTTTACATTCATTATCAAACCATGTATCATTTGATAGACTTTTATTCATATAAACCTGTTTCTTCATACATACAGCACTGGTTTTTATGAGATCATTAAACAAATCTAGAGCTTCATCTATGTTCTCATTAATCATCTGGAAGGCATTTAGAAATTGTTCACACATGTTCTCTTTACAGAGATTTTCTTTATAAACTGAGAGTTTGTTTTCATCCCACACGAACTTTTCCACAACTGCTGGCTTCTCAGTTACCCCACATGTGTCATATACTGGATTAATATGTAATTCAACAGGAAGGTGATCAGAATCCGAACGCTCAGCAACAAACAAACGACATGAGTCAAAAATCTGAGAGAACAAATCATCTGACACTAAAAAAATAATCACTAACACTGCATCCTCCATCAGAAATTAATGCATAGATTCCTAACTGGTCGCCATTACATACACCATTTAGAATTGAGAGAGAGAGAGAGAGAACTCTGAACTCTGAAATAGTTTAATAGTACATCGGCCTTAGGCCACAATACAACAAAAGGGAGTGTTGGGGGGGGGGGGGGGGGGGAGGGCGGGTATACAATGGAAGGGAACAATGATTTCACAATGCAAATACAATTTTGAATCAGTTGAAAAGCTTCACTTCTATGTATGTACACATATTCCCCTGACAACAACTTAGGGTTTTAACTTGGTAACTGTACGCTCACTCATTCCAGTTTGATCACAAAGCACCAGCACAACTTACAAAAGATGAAATGCGGAAAAACGTCCTGAGAATCATGGCTATGTGTCGTGAATCTAATTTACTGTCAACAGTCTAAGACAGCAATGCAATCTTGAATAAGAAAACAAACAGTCAAACCAACCGAATGACAAATAACCCTACCGTGCTGTTCAGTATATGAAACGAAACTGATGATTCATTTTAGGATTACAGCATCCTAAATGGGTTGAAACTAGTCAGTAATATAGTCTCCTTCCCAATTTAAAGTTATTTAAAATGTTGATAAACTTTGAAAGCAGAAAACTCACGGAATATTATACCTCATACAGTGATGTGACATCACCATACAGCAAAATAGTATCACTTAGAACTTTCAAGAAAAAGCGATAGGAAACATTCACATTAATAGAAACACAACATAAACCCACAGAAAAAGGCAAAAAAGTAATGCAGTATAGTGAAACATGGCAAAAGTTAATGTTCCAAATGACAGATCTACAATATCATCTGTGTCCTTCGGTTTGTAGCATGAAATACATATCTAGATAAACTATATCTGAGAGTGGCATTTTTGGCTCTGAGAAGCACGTTTAGAGGAAGAGTAACAAAATCGCTAAGGAATTTGTTCCTTATATCGTCATATGCATTACACATAAACACAAAATGCTGTTCATTTTCAATCTGATTTTTACAAAATGGACAGTATTTGTCACGAAACGATTTGCTATATCAATGTACATTATTATTTAAAGGAAGAACATTAAATCTTATTTGTGTAATGGCAACACGAAAGCAAAACACATCCATATCAAGAATGTACTGTTCTTTTCCAAAAATGGTCTTAAATGATCGATAAGGCTGGTATCTATCGCGATCTCTAATAGTGCCTGTCCATTCTTGAATGTACATATCAACAAGCCTCTGTTTGAATGTGGCCAAGAAAAGTTTTACATCTCCAACACCCTGTTGAAGCCAAACAATGTTAAAGCCAGTTGCACACAGAACTTCTCTTACTTTTGAGACCCAACATTGTTTACCACAGATGTCTAATTCTAGTAACATTTGATAAGCTTTGCGAGGTAAACGTTCAATATTCATTTCTAACAATTTGCACCAATATCTCACACAGGCTACATGAGAATTCACGTATAATGGATATCTTCCAAGGTCTCCATATACCATTCTATTAGGAGTCTTAATTGGAACACCCAGAAACCTCTTACAAGCCATCATATGGACCTTTTCTATATGATCTAATCTGTTTAACCCCCATATTTCAGCAGCATAAAGCAATATTGGCTGTATCTTAGCGTAAAAAAATTTGAAAAAAGTGTTTGGCGTCATTTCTTTATACTTGTGTTTTTCTCTCTTACACAGACAGACAGACGGACAGATAGACAGACAGACAGACACACACACACACACACACACACACGTACGCACACGCACACACACACACACACACACACACACACACACACACACACACACACACACACACACACACAGGATAGCCTGGTGGTTAGAGTGATGCATTCATGATCTGCTCATCCGGGTTCGAATCTCGTTCAAGAGGATTTTTGCTCTGGAGTTAACATCAGTGCCGACTCCACTTCCCCACAAGTCCTTCGGATGAGACTATAAACCGAGGTCCCGTGTGCGAACGCACGCAGAACATCTTGCGCACACGTTAAAACCCGTTCCGCTTTTTGGAAAAGTAGGCCATTGTGTGCCAGTGGGAACGGATGACAAAACTTGCACAACTGCATACACACGGGGACTAGATGTTAAAAAAAGCACATGAGTGCTTTTATCATTATCCTCAAAATAAAAGAATAAATAAATAATAAATTACCCACCCCCCACACATGAAAAAAACACCCCCCTCCCTCCACCCCCCCCCCCCTATATCAAAAATAATATCTTACATGCTTGCACTCCAGATTTCAGCACTGTTCTAGAGCACAGTTTCCGATTTCAAGTGAAGTCCAAATCCTGTGTATATACATGCCCCAGTGTAACACTACTCGTTTTATTTATTTATTATATTTTATTCTTTGATGTCGAGGACAATGGAATAAGCACTTATGTGCTTTTTTTACATCCAGTCCCCGTGTGTATGCGGTTTTGTAAATTGTCATCTGTTCCCACCGGCACACAATGGCCTACTCTTACGAAAAGCGGAACAGGATTTAACGTGTGCGCAAGATGTTCTGCGTGCGTTCGCACAATGGACCTCGGTTTATAGTCTCATCCGAAGGACTTGTGGGGAGAGTGGAATCTGCATTGATGTTAACTCCAGGGGAAAATATCCCCTTGAACGGTAATCGAACCCGGGTTGTCAGATAGCGAGCGTATATATATATATATATATAAATATATATATATATTATATATATAAATATATATATATATATTATATATATATATATATATATATGTGTGTGTGTGTGTGTGTGTGTGTGTGTGTGTGTGTGTGTGTAGGAGAGAGAGAGAGAGAGAGAGAGAGAGAGAGAGAGAGAGAGAGGAGAATAACAATGACTATGACAATGACAATTATTCATTCAAGAAAAGGCCATGGTCCCGTTCAAAGGGGTATGTATCATTGGTATTGGTTTGTACATTCCACACCTAAGTCGTATAACTCCAACACACGCGTCACATTTTTGCAATCTAAAGGTAAATCATGACATCGTTATCTCTTCTTTTGAAAAGGTGCATACAAAGCAACATTTCGTGTAGTGTTTTCATAGGTGGAGGACAAAAGTAAGACTAACCGAAACAGTGCTGGTCTCTTATAAAACTTAGAAGAAATTCATTTTATTCTTAAGTTTTCAAGAGCTGGGCTAAAGAAAACAAAATGTACCTCAATCATCTTCCTCTATTCAGTTTACACAAGGGACACGTCATATTTCTGTCATATTTCTTATATCTTTGATCACGCATCATTATTTCGGTGATCCCATATCGAAACTTGGTCAAATGCACAGCCTTACAAACTGATTCACATTCATAGTTAAACATGTTTCAACAAGGTGACTTGCTTTGAATAATTTATACAGAGAAAATCTGTCGCTGCTTTGAATGTGGCTCTCCCAATGCTGCCATCTACAATCTATGACATGTTGTTTTACAGGAGGCCAGAAAGCTCTTGACACACTAACACCCCTACTAAGCCACGCAAATGCAAAACCATTTTCACACGAACACTTACGCACGCAAGTCACCCACGTTATCTTTTCTCTCTCGTCCAATTCAGAGAGAGAGAGAGAGAGAGAGAGAGAGAGGCAGAGAGAGAGAGAGACAGAGACAGAGACAGAGAGACTGTGTGTGTGTGTGTTTGTGTGTGTGTGTGTGTGCATGCGTGCATATTTTCGTTCCTTGGCTAGAACTCCAGGGGTCACGAATGGTGATATTTTTGCCTATGCCACCATTTTGGCCCACCGTTGAGGTAGCCGCATCCGGCTTCGGGGGGGGGGGGGGGGGGGGGGGGGGGGGGGGGGGGGGGGGGGGGTGAGGGGGTGAGGGAGGAGGGGGATAAACTGTGGTGTGTTTCCTAAGCCCTACATGTCAGTTCTGGTACTGACTAGGAGTGTGCCCTATTTTAACACATATTCCTATCGGGTGACACAGACATGCTAGTTCATGATTCATTTTATGCACTATCGCTTCCCTTCTCCTTTATCTTTGACTCTAGGTGGAAATACAAGCCCAAGGGTGTTTTGTTATTCTTGTTGTTGTTTGTTGTTTGTTTTCTATTTTTGGATTTGTACTTTTAGATGGTGAGGGCTGGTTGTCAATTTATCTGTGGTGCCCCTTAAGGTCGAGAAGAATACGGAGTATTATTATTTAAAATTTTTTGTTTTGTTTTTTCGGCTAGAGCTCCGAGGTTCACCAATGGTTAAATTTTTGCGTATGCGACCGTCCACTCGGCCCCCCCCCCCCCTCCCCTCATTAAGGTAGCCACATTCCGATTTCGGGGATAGTGTCTAACTACGACACCTACGTGCATGCATTTAAAAAAAAAATTGCCATCCGTTACTACAGACATGAAACAGCCTACTCTTCCACTTTGTGGAACAGGGTTTTGACATGTGTGCCAGACGTTCACACAAGGGGCTTCGATTTGTGGTCCTGTCCGAAGGACTTTTGGTCATTCGAAGGACTTAAGGGGGAGAGGAGACAGTACTGGTGTTAGGTAAAGGGTAAAGGAGTCCCATAACCTATAAGGTCGTAGGGGAGCGAGGCATCAGAGACCTCACTTCTCAAGGGGACAGCATATTGAGGGCGGCGCCCATCTCCTCTCCCTCGCTGCTTTACCTTCCCTCACCCTAAAGAGGGCAGGTACCCATTTACAGCTGGGTGAACTGGGGGAACTGTACTGAAGCCGAGGCGCGCAAACGGTCACCCATCCAAGTGGTAACCACGCTCGACGCTGCTTAACTTGGCTGGGGGAAAGCGAGTGCTCCGATCACTGAGCTATCCCGTCCCCTGTGTACTGGTCAGATCACGAGTGCAACGCTCTAACCACTAGGCTATCCTGCCCCCACTGTCGAGTATGGAAAGTTGTGTAACGTAGCGTTGTTGCACAGTCAAATCTTGGCTGACGTTATACTCGACTTTCATTTATTTTAGTACATAGTCCCTATTGTCTCGATTTCTTTGCCTATCTGTATTCCGCTTCTGTTCCTAGTGCATCATTATCTGAATACTGTTGTGTTTCTAAATCGATCGGTCCCTAAATTCTTCTCTGTTTGTAGACTGCTTCGTATACAAGAAAGAAAGAGTAGTAGTAGTAGTAGTAGTAATAGAATGCAAAGAAGAAGAAGAATGCGAAAAAGAAGTATTGCGAAGAAGAAGAAAAAAATTGCGAAGAAGAAGAATTGCGAAGAAGAAGAATTGCAAAGAAGAAGAATAGCGAAGAAAAAGAACTGCAAAGAAGAAGAAGGAGAAAACTTGCGAAGAAGAACAAGAACAAGAACAAGAAGAAAAAAAAAAGGAAGGAAAGAGAAAACAAAGAAGAAAAAAAAGGACTGACAGAGAGAAAGAAGATGAAAAAAGCCACCAATCCACCATGTACTTATAATATGTGTCATCTATTCATACTGTCTCTTTGGGTTTGTTTGCGAAGAAGAACCCATGAAGGGCCTCAAGACACAGGGCCAAGCGTCAAACCCGCTGCAGAGATAGATAGGTCGTCAAGTGGATTGAGGGGACGAATGGGGACTTGGGGGTTGGGAAGACAGATAGAAAGAAAGGGGAAAAAGTGTGTATATATATATATATGTGTGTGTGTGTGTGTGTGTGTGTGTGTGTGAGAGAGAGAGAGAGAGAGAGAGAGAGAGGGTGTGTGTGTGTGTGAGAGAGTAAGTGAGGGTGAGAGGTGTGTGTGTGTGTGTGTTAGTGACTGAGTGAGTGAGTTCGAGGGGGTGTGTGTATGTGTGTGTGTGTGTGTGCTCGCGTGTGCTCTGTGTGTGTGTGTGTGTGTGTGAGGGAGGGAGTGAGTGAGTGAGTGTATGCGAGAGGGGTGTAGTTGTGTGTGTGTGTGTATGTGTGTGCACGTCTGTGTGTGTACACGTGTGTACGTGTGTGTGTACGTATGTGAGTGTGCTCGCACGTGCTGTATGTGTGTGTGCTTGTGCGTTTGCGTGTGCATGCTAGCTTACACTGGCGCGAGCGCGTATGTATGTATTTTAAGAAGCCGGGGGAGCTGTATTTCAGAAT